>PVKZ01000290.1:384347-1007661 GCA_004027375.1 Macroglossus sobrinus
AAGAAGAAGAAGAAGAAGAAGAAGAAGAAGAAGAAGAAGAAGAAGAAGAAGAAGAAGAAGAAGAAGAAGAAGAAGAAGAAGAAGAAGAAGAAGAAGAAGAAGAAAAGAAGGAAGGAAGGAAGAAAAGAAGGGAGAGAGGGAAGAGCAAATGAACAAAATAAAAAAAAACAAATTTTTCTTTGCAGTGCTTGACAATTTCCATGCTGCAGTCTCCCACCATGATGATTTCAAGATATCAGTTCACTATACATTTGTATAGAGATATAATCAACATTAGTAACTTTAAAAGCAACTATAATAGTACTACGTAGCAAAACAATTGGAAAGTGCTATGTATTCAGTATTTATTAACTTTATGTGTAATGTTATTATTTGCTAATAAGTTTATATAAGTTAATTTTTAATAATGGCTACATTTAATCATCTCAAAAAAAAAAAAACAGAAAATTTAAAAATGAGCTCTTCCATGCCAGTACAGTCTGGCCTCAGCATAAAACCAGCAGGACATCTTTCTCAATTTCTCTAAAAAAAATCACATGTACAAAGCAGACTATGCTTGTATAGTGGTTTCCACCAAAGATTTGATAGACCTATGAAGTTTGTTTGTTTGTCTGTTTTTAACTTAACACAAAAACTTCAACTCAACCATTACAGATTACTGTTTTTAGAATTCTTTATCCTCTGTACACTGTAACTTACAAATTTTTTTCACCTCGAGCACTCCTACTTATGTTCTCAGAGATTTATCTCTTCTCCCACTTATATCTCCATAGATGTGTTCCTACAGACCCTATCCACTACAGCCCAACAATTCTTCTCACTCTCTTATAAAGAACTATTTAACTGTATTCAACTTTTATACCCAAACACAACTGTAAGCCTATCATTATATTTGAAAACTAAGTGTGGCAGCATTTATACAACCACAGTCCCTGGACCACTCACTTAAGAAATAACCAGGGCTATTTAAAATGATGGCTCCTCAGTCCTGATACAGATCTAATTAGAATTAGAATCTAATTAGAATGTTTAAGGAGAGGCTCTAGATATGTCCTTGTTTATTGAACATGTGGAGGTTTTGGTGGACACAAAAATATAGTACCATGGGTAATAGGCCCAACAGAATTAACAGGCTATTTAATAAATAATTCTCATTTGTACATAGTTATTTAATCTATATTATACTCTGTATTTTCTTTCTCCCAAAATCTCCATGACCAGCTCAGTAACTTATCCAAACATAAAGACATCCTAAAAGAGAGTGTTTAGAAACCTTTTTCACCCATATCTAGCCTCAGGATTTTCCCTGGCTCTCATTTAGTTTTCCATTTAATTAAGCTATTTTTTCCCTACTTATTATGACATTCTGTCCATCACGTCAGTACTTTAGTGATTATTTTTTCATCTACTTCCCTTAATATACCGAAATCTTATGGCTTTCGATACATCTGTGAATCTCCTGTACTTAAACAAATAGCATGCATTCTATAATACTTTTTTACTGATGAAGCAAATGGAGAAAGAGGAAGTGAAGAATAAGAAAGAAGGTAACCAAAAATAGAAAAGAAAAAAGAAAAAATAACAAAATGGAGGTGTTTGCTTTAAATCCTTATTTGGGGTTGAATTCATGGTTCATTGAATAAGATATTATTTTGTTCTGAGGAAATTCAGATCTTTAAAATTTTCTGGATATATTTATTGTGTGTGTGTGTGTGTGTGTGTGTGTAAGATTGGGGGCTGGGTGCTGCCTCAGCTGGAAAAGATTTTGACACCCTGTGTCAAGGAGCCTCCAGAGAGGAAGGGTGCTGATGTTTTATCAGACTAGAAATTTCTATTACTCCAGGTGTCCATCAAAATATCAGGTTATGGCATTTTTTATAACATAAATTTAACAATGCCTGCTCAACAAACCCATTTTTCACATTTTCACATGTATTCTAGAAAATATTTTATGTCAAATAAGCATAAAGATTACAAATCAGTTTCCAAAAGTGCCAAGAAGCAGAAATAAATCATTGAATTCACAGCTGGCTGAGACTACACATAGCTTCCATGGGTCAAATAATGGAGCCTTGTTCCTTGTTTTCTGTGAAGACACTTACCCACTATTTCTTTAAAATTGTCAAGAGTGCCTCTAAGGCATTTTTAAAAATGCCCCTAAGGCATTTCTTATCAGTTTGTGCACAAGTCCTTGTATGTTCCCAAGTATTCTTAGAAATCTGCAAGTTCCATGTTAAAAGATTCACTACATATGTGATTTCTGTTAGACAATTTTAGTGCTCATATTTGCATTTATATTTATAATTAAGCTGCCTCCAGGCAATTGAACTTTAGGTGTCACAGGCAAATAAATACAAAACAGAGCCCAACTTAACATGTAAATACTGCATTTTGCAACAAAGCTAAGTGAAGTCCAACAGAAACTAGAATATTACATGAACAAATGTTTCTCACCCAAATAAATAGGAAAAAAAGGCAAGGAATTTCAAGTCACAGAGGGTAAGAGCAATTGAGTCATGTCAAAATCAAAGGAATGGGAACACAGCAATTAAAATCATAGTCACAATGGGAACTACAATTTAATTTTAATAAAACAATCTTATCTGCCTTATTAAATTAATATTATTTTAAATTTTATTGGTTTGCAGACATATTTATATTTTAGGTATAAATTTTATTTAAGCTTTAAAGTTGAATAAGTAAAAAGCATAAAGAGCATATTCCCTTTTTTTAGGTTGGACATATAAACAACAGTATAATACAACTTTTCCTTTATAAAGAAGCATTCATTCTATTATAACAAAGTGAAATGTTGGAATGTCATCTTGTTTATTCAGAAAGACAAATGCCAAACTATATTGTGTCACATGTGATTTTGGTATGAGTTTGATGAGGACTTACTGAGTAAGTACCTTCCTTTTGTTCTCTTAGCATATTTACACATTGCATGGTAAATAGCTCTTCATAAGAAACACTTAGTGGTTAAGATGGCGGACCCTGCAAGTCTATCTGGGTTGAAATCTTAACTATGCTACTCATTAACTGTTGCAGAGACTTTTCAAATGTTCACCAATTCTTTTCCTCCTGTGAATACACAGAACAACTACATTTTCCAGTTTCCTTTATACTAAGTTGGAACCATGTGACTGATGTGGGCAATGGATATGAGGAAAGAGACATTTGCCATTTCTAGGGCTGACCCTAGTCTTCCTGAACAATTCCTTACTCTCCCTAACTCCTCCACGATGACCCTAAGAGCTAGGTATTCCTATCTTGTGGCTATAGCTATAATAGAGAATCAACCTGAAGTCCTGAGTCACTATATTGAAAGGGGCTTCCTCAATCATATCATATAAGACTAGAACATGAGCAAAAAATGAACCTGATAGACCTTTATTCTGTTAAGCTCTTACAATTATGATATTTCTTTAAAATAGCATCATGATCTCAACTCTTCTGGTTAATAGAATAACCCGCAGCCCTTGACAAGTTATCCTAAGTGATCAGTGTCACAGTTTCCCCATTAAGAAAACTGAAGTAACATACCTATCTCATAGTGTAAGTATGAGAAACAAATGAGTCAATTCACATAAAACTCTAAGAACAATACCTGATTCTGAGTAAGCATTATCATGGTCCTTCTCCCTACTCTACTGAAGTTCCTCAAATTTGATGTCTTTGTCCATAGTGAGTGCAAAAACCAGGTTTGCTTCATTGATGAATTTAATATCTCCACAAAATTTAAAGTTCTATCCAGTTCATCTCTGTGTAGTGTTCAAATATTAGTGCTCTGGTTTCATAACAATTATTAAGAATTTACTACAGCAAATGTACAAGTATTGTTTTCTGTAGTCTCTTATCCTTTCTCCTGGATCTTTTTTTCTCTATTGTTCTCTACTTTCAAGCATTTAAAACTACAAGTTAATTTACATTTGAAAAGCCATTGAATACAGTTAATTTAAATACTTTAATAAATTAAGTATTATAAGTAGAATAGGTCTCCCTGTAATACCTATAGGATTATTCTCAAATTATAAGAGAAATACAAAATTAAAATTTCATATGTCCACGAGCTAAATAATTTTAATAAATTTCATTATTAATCAGTTCACATAAAGATGACTCTTTGAAAATTAACCTTTCCTTTGCCTCAGCCTCACAGACCTGTGATGTGCTTTTCTGTCCGACAGCTAAAATGAATGCATCCACCTCTTCATTATGCATAGATATATCTTCCTATCAGCTGTTTCTGCTGCTTTCTTTCAGGGACTGCTTTTTTGCTTATTTACATGTTAGCACCTATATCAGGTGCTTAAGGATAAAGTTCAAAGATCCTCTATTAGTTAGTATCTCCAGCAAATGATTTAATCAAAAAGGAAAGTGAATTATTGAATGAATATATTAATTCATTTGCCTGTGGTTTTCAAATATGCATACCCCCATCTCAGTTTCCATAGCAAATTGAATTGAGAATATCAGATGAGTGATCTGAGGTGTTAGGTGAGAGGGATATTCATATTAACAGGATAGTAAGATTTTACTCAAGTGCTAGAAAAGGAATCACAAATGCTATAGTATATTGTACATGAAGGAATTGCCTGAGCAAGGAAGAATAGAGAAATAAAAATGCCAAGCTATTAAATTGCTGGATTTACCAAGAAAACTACAAGCTACTAAACCACACTTAAACTTCTACAAAGGGTACCTTTCTTGTAGTCATCTTTTATAAGCAATTAACTCTATGTTTATTGATAACAAAGGCAAGTAGACAAATAGAAAGAAATAAAATCTATTTTAATCATAATTGAAATATAATAAAAGCATACAGCAAATATAACTTTTGATGTGTAGCAAGTTTTTTAAGTAAATACTAAAGAATTAGATATGTAGAAAAAATAAAGAGTTTATAAATGGTCAGATTATATTCAATTTTCTGTTATTCTTAAAGTGTTCTTTTCTTTCAAACCAATTATAACTTTAAAGTTCATCTAAAGAAATTATCAAAAATACAGACAAGTATTGTGTGTGTTTGGGAGGATTATACTAATATGAATCTATTTACTACAAAACATTTATCAGGAAAGCATTCAGATAACAAGATAATCATTTTTTTTATTTATTTATCTTGTTAATATTAATGTACCATACCAGGTAGTGGAAAAGGTTAGGGTAATAACTAATACATAGATAGACTGATAGATGATAGATTAGACAGATGATAGATAGATAATAAATAGATGATAGATGATAGATTGATAGATAATTGATAGATGATAGATTAGACAGATGATAGATAAATGATAGAGATAGATAGATAGATGATGATAGATGATAGATACATACATACATACATACATACATACATACATACATGATAAACAGACAAATAGATGATAGATAGATATTCCATCATGGTAGACTTAATCTCATCCAGTAATATAGTCACTGTGGATAACTCATTTCTTTTTTTACCTTGATTAATATTTACTTTCCCTGTCTGTGTTTTTATCAGATGGCATCTCTAGCATATATGAAAAACAAGTAACTTTCTATGTTGGGAGCACATGTATCAAACCTGAAGAATAAAGACTTTGTACCATCATCTGGTTTCTCTAATTTCCAAGATGATGCCTCTTGTCATTTGTATACTGAGTGTGACACTAGCATCCAATGCTGAAATCCAAGGCTGGTTAACAAGTGGAATGAATTTTAGAGGGATCAGGACAAGTGCTACCCCCAACTCACAGCCAAATCTCCTCTTACTTCAGTCCTTGCTGACACAGACAACACAAGTACTGGCTGTGATTTTCCTTTTTTCCCAAGTAAAACTTGCCATTCCTAAAAGATTCAATGGCAACATTACACCTCACCTCTCAGTGGTTCCCTTTGGCTATTTACTCCCTCAGACTCAGCAGCTGTCTCATCACTCCTCAGGGTGTGAAAGAATTTCTAAATCCTTTCACACAATGTGAATTAAAGGGTGGCCTTGGAGTATTACACTTAGGTGCTAGCTGATTGACATAGAAGTGTCCCAGATTCTGTCAGGGAACACTGAGAACTGGTCCCTTCAAAGAGCCTTACATGGGAAGTGAAATTTGGCCCAGAGCAGAAGGGTAAGAACAAAATGTCTCACTGAGTATTTTTCTGCTCACTACTCAATTCTTTCTACAATTATAGAAGGCCAAATGATGCAAGTATTCTGCTCTGTCTTCCCCTTTAGCCAAAATTTCTTCATTCTGGTAGTGGTACAGACCTACGCTTCTGCCAAGGGTATTACAGTCCATTATAGGTAGAACCGTTTTACATTGTCCAACTTTCTAGAAAAGAAAATTAAATACATTTTAAAAAAATATTTTAAAATATTGAACTACTCATGTTTTATTACTCATATGTAAGATTATTTTTTTTAAAGATTACTTTGGATCTGTTGTCATTCCTTTTTCAGTGTGCTTGTACTCTGTCTCTTCCTTGAAATATCAAGCCAAGACCATTGTTAAATATTGAGATTCACAAAATTAATAAAATCTCTATTAATAATAAATCTCTTTATTAATTAATATAATCTTTTATCTCACTTAATAATCTAACATTCAATCCTAACTGAAATTTAAAATATTAATTAGGATGCAATGTAATGTAGGCATGTTACTTGAAAATACAACATCCTATAGAAACAAACATTGTCACATACATTATCTCACTTGATCCTCATGCAACATTGCCTTGGAATGTGGTGCTTGTTTTCCTGTTTTCACAGATGATGAAAGAATAACAACTTTTACTTCAACAATAACCATAAGTAGTAAAGAGCCATTTATTTGAGTGGCTCTTTATCTACTACTTATGGTTATTGTTGATAAAGAGACACTTGTTTTCTGCCCATTTTTTGAATGATATTACAAAGACATTTGTAAACTCATATTGATTTATGATACTAACACTTAGTTAATGAAAAGAACAAGTTAGAACTCCAGTAGCATTTCTGCTTAGATGCTTACTAGGCACACTCATATATCATCCTGCCTGTGAGGCCTAGACCTGGTTGGTCCCAGGTCTGGCTGTAATCCAGACTCGTGGCTAGAAATAAGACCCCAGATTTAGAATGCTACATTAGTGCAGTAGTGTACCTGCACCTAAAATATGTAAACATAATTCATTTTATTGTATCACACATGTGTGGTTGAATGCCACTATTGTACTCTAATATGTGTGAAGCCCATGCAGTCCCCTGGGGAGCAGGAGCAGAAGCACACTCCCTACAATAGAAGCACACTCCCCAAACAAAATTTGTGCCTGCTGTTTCATGTTCTCATGTTGGCCCCATGTGCATTCTTCCAACTGGAAGTCTTACCATCAAAACCTTCCCTTCTCGATCATCTTGGCATTGACACTGGCATTTACAAAGTAAACTAATCCATTCTAGAAGTTTTCAGACTCAAGATATCAAGAGGAGATAAGACTTGTTTATGAAGAATCACTTATTTCTATTCCTAGAATGTTTTGGTAAGATTATGCAGCATTTTCAATGTGAAGACAGGAAACATGGAATTTAGTGCTACTTTGTCTCACCTACATGGTAATGTTTTACTTATTGCAAGTTGAGAAGTAGGGATGCTGAGGATTCTAAGACCCTATCCAGCACCCAATATCTGTGATTCTATGGTAACCCTAATGATGTTTAACAAAATTCCAGAGCACACTTATAGTCATCACAGCCACAGACAAACCTACATTGTTTTATATTGATTTTTTATTGTGACTTCAGAGATGTTATTTATCAATGCCTGTTCTATATAATAGTTTATCAAATAGTCTATAGATTGATCTATCTTAATGGCCAACTCTTTGGGATAAACATAAGTCTATTCTGTTTTAAATACTTACATTTTGACACTGTATAAAAATTAGTAATGTTTAATATTTTATATTTTATCAATATAACCTATATATAACTAATTGAACCCCACCAGAGAGTAGGGGGTCAGGGGGGAGGTAGATGGGATAAAGGGAGTCAAATATGTGGTGACAGAAAGAAATCTAACTAGGGGAGATAAACACACAGTGTAAATATATATATATATACTGTTAACTGTACAGCTGAAACTTATTGAATTTCATTAATCAATGTCACATAAAAATAAATTAATTAAAAAAAGATTAAAAACAAAGATTTAAAGCTATTATGGTATCAAAAAAGTAATAAGCTACATGTACATGGCTTTTTTAAAGATCACAATTAAATTGTTTTAAAAGAGGAATAAATTCAACTATATGATAATTTCAGATTTAAGAAATATTTTGGTTTCAATTTTTTATTCAATAAAATGTATTGAGTATATACTATGTCTGAGGAGAAATTCAGTGGCAAACAAAAGCAAGTAATTCACTACTCTCACTAAGTTAATAATCTGGTGTAAGGCACAGACCACAAATAAATAATTTCACTTAATGATAGTTACATGAAGAAAATAAAACTAGTTGAGGAAATAGAGAATGGTAGAGAAGGCCCACAGTGAGTCAGGAATAAAGAGTCAAATTTAGGTTATAAGGTCTAACTGCAAAGAGGTGAGTTATGTTAAGCTCTGAGTATTCAAGGAAACAGCCATGAAATCAGGAACCAGAACATTTCAGTTTGAGAAACAGTACTCTCTGGCAGGAATGAGCTGGAATGTAATGAAGAGTAAGGCAATGTGTTTGAAGAACAGGGACAGAGTGGTGAATACCAGCAAATGTTTCAGTGTACTGGGCAACAGCCAAACATATAGATCCTATATGCTGTGCTTGAGTTTTATTCTGAAGGCATTAAAGGGCAACTGGAGGATTTTAAGCAGAGAATTATGATAATCTAATTTGAGCTTTTAAAATATGGCTGCTGTATGGAGAATGGATTGAAAGACAAATTTCAGCTATAAATTCTAAAATAATTTAGATAATAAAATTTCCTATAACTGGTATATGTTGGAAGACTTGACTCATGAGATGAGATCAAAACACATATTTATTTATCTCTCTAACTCTTTAAAACTTTATTCAATGGGAGTAATCTGCTCCCGACCCTATGGATGTATATTTAGTCAGATCTTATAAATTCTGATTCATCTTAGTCAGTAGACATTTTTCCACTTGAAATACAACTAAGTTATTATTCAAACGCTTTAATCTCCATTTAAAATTAGAAGTTTTCAACACTATCCAAGCTAAGATTTGTAACAGATGCTGCCTTGCTTTGGGGAAATGGATGGAGTCAACATCTATACTCTCCCCGGATCTACCGTGCTACCACTTCCTAACCAATGCTATGGACTTTGGCTAAAGCTAAAAGAATTATAGAAGGGAGTGTGGTAGGAAGGGTGTAGAGGGTTTAGGAAGGGTGTAGAAGCTAAGAAAAGGTAGAGAATGGAAAAGGCAATTCTTACTTTATCCTCATCATTTTACTTGGATGAGTGGCTTTATGTTCTGGTAGATGGTTAAAACTGACACCTGCTTTTGTGGCATTTATTAGGTCCTTCAGAGAGTTCCATGTTTGGGGACTCCTTCTGTCAATTCTTTGACCTTGGTGCAGGTACTTCTGCTCTAATTCTTGGTGATTGTTTATTACTCCTTTCTAAGTTCCTAGGAATATATGTTCACTTACAGATTGAAAATTTCTGAGAATGTTAGGTCACTCTCAAAGCTGTCATTTCTATAAGCTGTTATTTTGCTGTCTAGGTGACCATGGAATTCTTTGGTAGAGTTAAATCCAGTTTTAAATATCTTCCATTTTTTAGACTGACCTTATTTGTGTCCTTCTCTAAATTTTAAAGAGGTAAATGAGGTAGGAGGTCAAGGGACCAGTAGAGCAATAACTTATCCCAAAAAAATAAAAGTACAAAGTTTTCTTGCCTTTCCTACTATCTGACCCCTTTTTTATATCTTTGATATGGACAAAGAATTAAAAGATGTGAATCACTTCCTTTTGTAAATTCTGGGTATGGTTACTTATCTCACATTTACTTTGAAATCCAATGTTTATCATTATTGACATCTTATTTAAAATAAGGCAGGAACTATATTATTATTACATACCTGACTTTTTCTAAAAACTTTACTCTTAATATTATTTTGTTTGTCACAAACATACTGTTTCATTTCCATCATTTCATAAAGAAACAGAAATTTGTTCATATTTGGTGCTGAAGATGTAGTTATGAAAAAAAGAGATGTTATTTGTTCTAATAAAGCATACTTCCTTTTGGGGGAAAAAACTCCATTTGAGTAAATAAAGAAATAAATAAGCACCATAATTTAACATTATGATATGAATACTTATGAAAATAAAAAGTGTGCTATAACAAAGAACAATGGACTATAGATGAGAAATGGATGGAGAAGCCTGCTATTCATGGGATGGCCAAAGATAGCTTCTCTTAGGAGGTAATATAAAACCTAAGATTTGAAGAATGAGGAGATATAAATCACAGTAGAAACAGAAAAATAGTTTTTCAGAGCCCATAGAACAGGAAGTACAAAGGCCATAATATGGAAAAAGTCTTGAACCGACCGAAGAACTAGGAGGCCAGTGTGACCAAACCACAAACAGAAAGGAAGAAACTAGCTCAGAATGAGATAGAATTCTAGAATATTTTGCCAGTACAATTATTTGAAAGGTATGTAACATTCTTTAATGAAATCTAGATTGACAGTGTGTCTCCTCTGATATTCACATTAATACATATAAAATATGTTAATTTCAATAGGAGAGCTAATTAGTGTCTAGCTTGATTTGTCAATGATAATTTAAACTAAAACTTGAAAGAAATCTATCCACTTTCAGGAATATAATGCAATTCTTTGCTTTACAAAGAAACTCCAAAAATCTTCGGGGTGTAGAACTGTTTCTCTAATGCAGTGTGCTAAAGAAAGACAGCCCACTGTGCTCAGAGTGAATTTAGCTGCCAAAAATTTTGCAACAACAACAAAAAAAACACTTTGTGATTTGCTGAAGCAAGGACTCTACTATGAAAATTTCAAATGGAAAAACTGCATAGTTCACAGTTTAAAGCAGTTAAAAACAAGCTTCCAAAAACTGCACATATGTCATGCTTATAAAATAAAATCTATCTAGGAAAAAAAGTTTTTTTTTTTTTTTTAAGACAATGCCTCAAACTTAGAAAGATCCCAAAGCATATTAGGTTTCACTATAAAATTGAATCCCAGCTTAAGTTTGCAAATATTTTGGAAAGGAGCCTAGAACAAGCATCACATGAGCCCCAAGGTGGAGCTTCACACATCTCTTTAAATTTCTCTCTGACTAGAGCAATTGCTCTTCTGGGACAAATTTCTGAATAAGAGGTAGGCATCTTGAACATCAATGCACCTCTTTTATTAATCAGGCAAAGTTATTCACTTTCTACTCTTAACTCCCTTGACATTTTATAAGAATTTGTTACTTTGCTTTTCCTGTTTCAATCTAGTTAGTTGACCTTGTGTCTGTCCCTTGTGTCCCTTTCCTTCCCTTTTCAATCTTTACCACAAGGTTATGCACTCAACAGATTTTTAGGCTTTTTGTATTTAAAACTCAGTGTGATAGTTAAATTTATATGCTAACCTGGCTAGACTATGAGGCCTGGATATTTGGTCAAATGCCAGTCTTGATGTTGCTGTGAAGATAATTTTTTAGATATGACTAACATTTAAAACAGTAGACTTTGAGTAAAACAGATTATCCTCTAAAATGTTGGTGAGCCTTATCCATTCAGTTGAAGTTTTTAAGAGAAAAAGACTGAAGTCCACTGAGGAAAAAGGAAGTCTTCCTCCAGCTGTCTTCAGACTTGAGCTGCAATAACAGCTCTGCCCTGAATTGCCAGCCTATCAGGATGCCCTAAGATTATAGACTTGCTAGCTCTCACACGAGATAATTCCTTAAAATCAATCAGTCAATCAATCTTTTTTGCTGTATGTGTGTATTTGTGTGGGTTTTTTTTATTCTGTTTCTCAGGAGAACTCTAATACATTAAGTAAATTTTGAAATAATGAATAAATACAAAATGCATGAACAAGTCAGTAAATCAAACATTAATCTAATAAGATATTGAGAATATGAATTTAAGAGCAGTGAATAAAGAATAATATCTCATATAAACAGTTGCAATTTCAAATTTTGTCAAACACCAAAAATTTAAAAAAAAAATATTTTTTGCTAGGCCTAAAAATTTAAGTGATTTTTGTGCTGTTTTTAACAGTGATTTTTTTCTTTTGTTTGTTTATTTTCTTTTGTTTTGTTTTTCCATAGAACCCTGAATTCCTTTGTGGTGTTTGGGTGGGAAGAAAGTCAGGTCTTGACTAGAGCCATACCACCCTGAATGCACCCGATCTTGTCTGATCTTGAAAGAGAGTCAGATCTCATCTTCAAAGAAAGGGAGCCAAAGAACTGGTCTCAGCAACGCCTGTGCAATT
Source organism: Macroglossus sobrinus (assembly GCA_004027375.1). Classification (NCBI taxonomy): domain Eukaryota; kingdom Metazoa; phylum Chordata; class Mammalia; order Chiroptera; family Pteropodidae; genus Macroglossus; species Macroglossus sobrinus. Next base: position 396,783 of record PVKZ01000290.1, read on the forward strand.
GATTGGTTGTGAAGCAAGAGTTACAAATAGCACAATCCTCTGACAGCCTCCAGGTTTCTCTTTTACACACTTTCTTTTCTTTTATAGTTTTAATAACTATTCTGTCAACATGTTACCTTTAAGAGTGTTGATATGTGGTGCTTCTGGGAAAGGTGTTTAAGAGAGTAGCAAATCAATTCTGGTTTTATCTGTCATTCAGAGTAGATGTGACTGAGATAGACTTCTGTTGTATGAATCTATCTTTTCTATATTTTTGCCTTTTTCCTTTTCTTTGTTTATTAAGTATCTTGGCACCTAATGAGGATGTGGGAATAGGATATGGTAGAGGTGGAGTCCAGTATCTAGGTGAACCAGTTTCGCATCTACTTGACTTGAGAGTGTGACTAGTGATAACCCTAGAAAGGAAGAATTTCATTCACTTTAAAAATATTTTATACCACTGAACTAAAATATTAATATTTTCTGTGTGTATATATATATTTAATTTCTGAAAATTACAAGACTCATTTTAAGTCATTCTAAATGGAAGAAAACATAGTTCAAAATGATAATCTATTCAAATTTGTCTGAATCAAATTTAGCAACCAGTACACTGTTAATATTTTTTTCACACTTTTTTATTTCAACTCCAAAACTAATGAAAGGATGAATGTACTCCAGCATAGATTAGAAGAAAAGTCCTGTGTAGGTTAAATATACTTTTGCCCTATATTTTATAATAGTAGCATATGTTTAAATTTTTACTCAAAAAGTTCAATGGAAATGGATAATTTACAATTATTTATTAACTTATTATTTACAGAGTTAATTTTTTTACATAAGAGGTACAAAGTCAGGGAACCGAAACCATTCGTTTATAATGTTAATAATAATATTTTTAAAATCTTTCTCTTTTAATTTTCATAACTACTTACTTTTATTCTAATTGTCTTTTATTTCTACATTAAATTTTATATCATATTAAATTTGTCTTTAACATTGCAATGGTAGAAATCTATTGTCTGTAAACTTCCAACAATGCATAAAGTAAACAGCTGTTCTGTTTAGAATTTACATTCATAAATCTCCTCTCCACCTACTCTTTAACAAAATATTAACAGCCTGATACCTTTCTTTCCATAACATTAATACACACACACACACACACACATATATATACTTACAGAATATCAGGTCTAAATAGTTAGTTACCTTTTTTTTTTTTTGTATAGCCTCATAAAATTATGTAATATCTGTATACCATGGTAATGATTTCTGTGTTGGTAAATATTAACAGACTTTCAGTTTTGCCAATATCTTTTCAGTAAACCAAAGCTGCAACATATTTCTATACATATTTATCTATTGATAAGATAGACATGGTTGTATATATACATGTATACAAATATAATTTTATCTCAGTCCTTCCTTTTTCTTCCTCCCCCACCCCCTCTCCATTTATCCATCTGTATCCATATGTGTTCTCACTTCAATATGGTAGATTCCCAAAAGTAGAATTTCTGAGAAAAGTTGTAGGTGGTAGGTCATCTTTGTAATGTTAAAGGTAGAGGCAATTTACATTTTATGAAGGTTGTAGCAATTATTATTTCTATTAACAATGTATGAAAGTTTTTATTTCCTCAGATTTCACCAGAACATCATTTTCAAAACTATGAGTAAAATAAAATCTTATTGATAAAGGCATTATTCAAAAACAGTTTAGAATTTAAAAAGTGGTTTAGACTCCAGTAATAATTTTTTTGGCTATTAGGTTTTCATCTAATTTTAATTGATTACTAAAATTTTTTGCCAATTTGGAAAAGGATTGGTCTTTTTCTTATCACACTGAGTATTCTCTGTACTAGAGATATTAACTCTGTCATATATATTTTAAATATTTGTTCTATTTAATATTTATATGCTATATAATATTTTATGGGCATTGTTTCTCATTCCAAATAAAATAAAATAATAAAATTAGTTAACCGTGTCTATTTTTTTCTAAATTGCTTCTTTTTTATCCCTTATTACTTCATGTTATTCACCAAAATCAAGTTTTTCTTTATTATATTTAGGGTTAATATATTTAAAGTTTTAATCCAATAATGCAAAACATTTAAAATTTTTAATGTTATGTATTAATTATTGATATTAAACACATACAAAGTATTAATTTATATTTTTTAAACATATTTTTTGACTCCAGAGCTAATTCAAACTTAAAGTTACAACCGTAGATTACGTATTAGACTTTAATATTGTATATGAAAAAACAGCATTTATGTGTGACATATAGCTAGAAACAAGTACATTTGAGATGTTGAGGTATTCCTTTTACTATGTAAATCTGAAACATTGATTGGTAGGTGAGCTAAATAGAGCACTATGTTTAAAATAATTTTGGAAATTAGAGCAAATTAAAATGAAAATAGGTAGAATCTTCCCACAATTCAGCATTAAGGAAAATACCACCTGTTATTGACTCTTTCCTTCTATAGCTGTATTACATAGCAGGAAAAACTTTTGAATCATTCTTTTTTAGAAAGCCCTATCAACTTTCTCCATAACACAGACACTTCTGACCCCCATGTTTTTCTTATACATGCATATATATATATAATTTATTTTTTACTGTTTTGGAACCTTTAGATGTTTCACCTTACTTCACTCTTTGCTAGCTCTGATTCAAGTTCAAATATTATTGAACTTTTATAGAAAAAAAAAGTTTGAAAACAAGTATGCTAATTAAGTCACCCTCAGTTCTCTGTTTAATGCAGAGAAAATTGTGGAAGTTAAGAAAATGATAGACATTGTATAATTTTGAAGTGAAAAAATAATTTTCTAAACCTGGTATCTTGAAGCCATAAAGAAAAGAAGAAATTTATGTGGAAATTAAAAATATATGCATATTAAAAACATATATAGAAAGTAAGTGAAAAATAAATGACTAACTAAAAAGTACCATTTTTAATACATATAATGAGAAACACTAAATTTCTTCAATATAAAATAGCCTTTACAAATAAATTTTTTAAAGAAAAAATAGAAAAACATGTTATAGAATATAGATATGAAATTTATAGAAAAATAGATGATGGTAAACATGAAACTTTGCTCAACTTCTTAAAAATAAAATGGATAAAAATATAAACAATTATTCAGATGTCATAGTAGAAGAGCTAGTTTTGTACATTATTATGAATATAAATTAATGAAAATTCTGGACACCACCTTGGAAATATCTACAAAATTTTTTTAAGTGCAAAAATATTAAGATTAGCAATTTTAATTGTACAAATTTAACTTAGAGATAAAAGAATTACACAAATGTGTAAAAACATAACTATAAATATGTCCATTAAAAACATCATAAATACATAAATCTAGAAACCACTGTCTATTGACAGGTTAAGTAAACAATGATTTATTGAGGTTTTTAAAGAAAACTAATAATTAGGTTCCCACCCTTTCCCCATTTTATTCCTGAACAGATTGATATTTGAGTGCAATATGTTATCAACATTAATAAAAAATGAGTTAGGTTACATAGTTTAATTTGAGAATGAAATATTCAATACAACAGTGAATTCCAGGGTTAGACATATTTTAATCACTCTTTGGATAACTGGTCTCAGCCAAACATCCCTATGAGAGAGGAATAGATAATCTGAGAAAATTTAGAGCACGAAGTAAAAGCTAACACATGTTCTCCGGGAGCCTGATGAGTTTTTACCAGTTTTCCCTATCACGAGTAGTTGTTCTTTGAGAAAGAACTGGGCAGGAGTGAAAAGAACAAGAGGAAGATAGATTAGAAAGAAATCAGGTGATTAGAAAAAAATCTCTCGTCCCTGAATATTAAGCGTTTTTTTTAAGAGCTTGTATTTAATGATGATAAATATATTTTGTTAAAACAAGAAATTTACTTAATAGAATGGTACATTTTGGACTTAAAAAAGAAATAGAGAAAAAATGCAAAACTTTATGCATGCAATGCATTTGTATTTGTATAGGTATAAACATATCCAGAAAGACACATGCAAAAACATAATAGATGTTATTTGTAGAATAGAATTATGCAGGAGATTAATATGATTAAGAAAAAACAGAGTCTATGGTTAAAGGTGAGAGAAAAAACTAAGAAATAAAAGTAAAATTAAAAAGATCAAAATAGAAAGCAAATGAGGATATGTTATAATATTGAAACTTTAACTGAAAAATTAATATTTTAATCTGAGTTTTCCTTTTTCTCTTTCTTTATATTCTGCCTAGGATAAAATATTATCCCTTTTCATTTTTTTTAAAGTTAGTGCCTTTTGTATTATCATCCATCTTCCACAAATCCAAATAAAAATTAAATTGCTTTATACTCAGGTTTAATAGACAAAGAATATTTAGATTACATTGGCTATTAGATTCTTAAATAAAAGGTAAATTTTTATTTAAAAGAATATCTGTGCCCCAAAACAAGATCTTATCATTTTAATAATAGCAACTTTAAGTGGCTGTGATTTTGTATTTTTCACCCAACCATGTATTTTTTTAAATACATAGTCTGCGATCTAGTTAATCTAAAATATTAGATACAAACTATGATAACACAAATATTAGATTGTTAAAGCTCACTTACATAAACCAGAGATCTAACCGAGTAATATAGCTTTACTAATATCTTTGATGATATAAATAATCTCAAGGCACAGGCTGACAAAGGAACATCCAGCAAAAAGTATACAACTACCTACAAAGTAAAGAGTTGTCTGAGTCATAAAACATCTAAATCTTCTATTCGGATAGTCACATAACTTATAGGACGTTTTCTGAGGAGTTGTTCCTTAAGTATAAAGTTTTAAAATATTATTATTATTTTTTTACCATGAACTTTTGTAGAGAACCTAGTCCAATCTGCTAAAAATATCCTATAGGAGATATGGACTTTTCCACTAGCAAGTATTATTGATTTGTTTGCCAAAAGTTCTGTCATTAACACATTTACAAGAAGATTAGACTGGGTCAACTTCTTTCTTTTCTAGAAGTTCTCTATAAAGGTGATAATAAATTCAGACCTACAACTTAACCATTTTCATGCCAGATCCTTAGATAGTTTTCATGAAAGACCCCTTTGCAAAAAGACATATGTACAAATATCAACCTCTCGGGAATAGGTGCGCGAGCGCGCGCGCGCGCGCGCGCGCACACACACACACACACACACACACACACACACACAAGAAAAACATTTTAATGTATTATATTTTTTCCTCTGCTTGTTCTTATTTTTATTAGAAAACTTAACTGTCTTCAAAAGAATGATTATTTAATGTTCACCTCCTAACACAGACCTGGATGAAACTGGACAATTTTAAAGTAAATTAACTCTTATTTATCCTAATAATTTTTACCATATTTTATACAGACTTGAACTATCACATGATTTTTTACTAACTTGACATATGAAATGTAAGTATAAGCTAATGATTACCTCGCCAATTAGTAAAATATATTGTGGTCTTTAAAAATTGACTGAATTGTCTTAATTTACATGTAATCCATTAAGTAAAAACTGCCATCCAAATTAGTGATAATGTAACAAATTAAGATATAAAATTTGAAATTTAACTTAATTCGTAATTGCTAATTTAAGTAGCAAATGCAATAAACTTAGTGAAGTATTTCATTTGGGAAAAGAAAAAAAGCAATAATGCCAACAAAAAGAAAGAATAATAAAAAATTTAAATTGTACCCACCTCACCACCTAAGACTTGATCATAAAAAGAGAAAACTCCTTCTAAGAAATAATTGAAACTATGGTGACTCTAAATCTGTATTGTATTTCATAAACTATCATGGGGTTTTGTTATTTAAAGAACATACCAGATATACATATCTATGTTTGGTAGTAATAATAATTTTGAAAGTTTGTTAATAAAAAATTTAAAAAATGAGAAAACATACTAAAAAGCATCCATTACTCAGTAGGGAATAGGTGCCAGGAAACCCTCTAAAAAGTTCTTAATACAGGTCTTAAAAGCTCTGGCACCACCATTCTCACAAAACATATGGTATTAAGAGTCTGCATCTATTATGTTAAACAAAATATAACAGTTAATATGTGCTCTTTCCAAAAGATATTTTGCATATGTGCAATGAAGGAGGAAAGAAAAATGCAAGGTTTACAAAATTTTTTTAAAAGCTTCCTTATTTAAAAATAAGACTTGATTTCTCATTCTTTGATCTAAGTAATAATCCTAGTTTATCAGAGAGTAAATAATCTGAGTCTCAAAGCTCTCAGAATTGAGAAAACAAAGTATCCACAACATAAAATCATTAAATTATCTGTACACTTATTTTATCAACTGCCCACTTCCAATAAAACAGGATTAAAGTTGCTGAATATTCAACACCAAGTAAGACAGACAAGAACCCTGCCTTCTACAACCTCACATGGTAGTGGGGAAAGAATACAATAAATAACCAATTGAAATATAATATGATGTCAAAAGGTGACAAGTACTAGAAAAAAAGAAAAATGAAAGTATTTGTATTTCAGATAAGATGATTTGGTAAGCCTTTTTATGGAGCATAAAACTTAGTAACATGCGGGAGAGAACCATATAAATTTCTGGGAATGAATGTCAAATGTAAATAAATGACTTATGGTAGGATAATATTTGATTCTTAAAGGAGCAATAAGGAGATCAATATGCCTATAATAGAGTAAGGCAGAGAGAGAACAGTAAATGATAAGGTTAGAAAAATAGCTAGGAACTAATTACATGGGTTGTAAATCTTACTAAAGATTTTTTTTCCCTAGGTGTCGTAGGTAAACAGAAAGTGTTTTGAGCAGGGGAATTACGATTTATATTTTTAAAGGATCATATGACTGTTGTGAGAAGAGATTGTTGGAGTTGGAACTGGAATATAAACAGTAAACTTGTTTAGAGTCCACTGCAATGATCAAGGTGAAAGATTTGGATGATTTCTCTCAGAGTGGTTGATCTGGAGGGAATTAGAAGTGGTAACAGTTGCAGTACATTTTGACTTAGAAACAACAAATCTTGCTGATTGATGGGATCAAGAGTGAAAGCAAAGGTAATAAAATTAGTTTATCAGAGTGATGTGATTATGAAATTAAAAAATCAAGGATTTTTCTGTTTTTAGCCTGAACGACAGAAAGAACAGACTGTCCTTTACTAGAATAGGGAACTCGGGGAAAAAAGTTACTTTGCTAAGTGGGTGGAGAAGATTACGAAGAGTTTGATTTTGAAAGTATTAACTTTGATTTGCCTCTTACTGAAGCAAGGTAATATATTAAGTAAAGGGTCAGATATATTAGTCTAAAAGTCAGGGAGAAAATCAAGGCTGAAGATATACATCTGAATATGATCTGTATTTGAGCTTAAGATGTTACAGTTTTAGGACTGGATAGATTACCTTGGCAGCATATGCAGATAACAAAGAGAAGAGTGTTTGTGTTCTGATAGTCTATATATACAAAAAAACAAAAAAACAAAAAGACTTCTAGTTGTTGATATCAGCTAAGATTATATCTGGAAAATAAGACTTTTTAAGTGATTCAACTTCCTATATTAAAGTAGCTAGAGTATAAAAGCAGCCAGGTAAGAAAAATAAATTATATAAAAAATGTGACTGACTACTCATCAAAAATAATGGAAAGACTTTTTTAAAGTGTACTAACACAGGATTCTATAGTCAATACAAGTGATGTTAAAATTAAAACATTTTGTGAAGAAAATATATTGCCAGAAGATCATAACTAAAAGAATATAAATGTTAAAAGGTTATCAAATAAAACTAAAAAATACAAGAAATATAAATATGTAGATAAATATAAAATGATTTTTAAAAAATTTATTTAGAAGATTGTTTAAAGCAAAATAATATAATCATTTTATATATGGTTATACTACATATAGAAAACAAATTTATAATAAAAATAACAAAAAGGATTAAAAGGTACAAATGAAATTGTACTGTTATAAGATTCTTACATTTCACATGAAGTGGTACAACATTAACTCTAGTAGATTGTAGTATGTTAAAGATGCACAATTAGAGCAATAACTAGAAAAAAATTAAAGAATTACAGCTATAAATGTGTTAGAAGAGTTAAAATGGAATAAAATAATTTTTGCTAATTCAAAAATATGAACACAGAAAAAAAGAATCATAGAAATAACAACAAAATTTAAATTTAAAAAATCAAATGGAAAATAAATATCAAGATGATATGTTCAAACCCAATAAGCATTCAATATAAATTTACTAATTACTACAATTATAAAACAGAGACTGTCATATTGGAAAAATAGAGACCAAACTGTATTCTATTGTCCATAAGTGCATTCAAAACATGAGATAAAGAACTATAGTTTAAAATATAGCATCCAAACAGTTTGTTTAGCTAAATTAATACCAGACTATACTTTGAAATATTTTCAGAGATAAATAAGTATATTGCAAACAACAAAAGCAAACTATTATTAGAAAAACAAGGTAACCTTTTAAGTATATAGATCTAAATAATAAAGCTTCAAAATACTTTTTTAAAAAAGCTGACAGAACAGAGAAAAAAAAGAAAATCTAAAATCCCAATTGCCATTAACATCAATTCTTAATAATTGGTAGAGCAACTAGACAAAAACTAAATCAGTAAAAATAGAGAAGTTTTGATTTATTAACCAACTTAAGTTAATTGATATTTATAAAACACTACATCCTACAACTTCGGGATGCACATTCACATTTTATCTGTAAGTATAACATTCATCAAGACAGACAATATTCTGAGCCATAAAAAATAAAAGATCTCAATACATATTATTTTAAAAGACAGAAAATGTGCATAGTATATTTCGTGACCATAACTGAAATATATTCAAAATCAAGCAAGCAGATACCTAAAAAAATAAAATAAAATAATAAAAAGTATCATATTTTGAAAACAAACAATACACTTTAAAATGCTCCATTGGTAAAAGAAGACAGCAAAATTTTACAAACTGAATGATAATGAATACACAATATAACAAGTTTTAGTTTAAAAAGTACTAAGTGTAGATATACAGCTTTAAATGCTTTTGTTGGGAAAATAAACTGAGGCATAAAATCAATATACTAAGCTTCTAATGTAAAAAATTTAGTAAAATAAAAGAAAATTTTAAACCTGAACTAAGCAGAATAAATAATAAAGATAAGAGTAGAAATCAATAACATAGAAAACCAAGAAGAAAATAAAAAAGAATAAAAGAAAAGCCACAAAAATGGGAAAAATTATTGATAACACATACAACTCAAATGTACATACATAATGTATACAGTTTGAAAATGCATGTGTCTGACAAAAGATTATATCCAGAATGTATAAAGAATGTATAAACAACCCTAAAAACCTAAAAATATTGACAAAGCAATTGATCAGACACTTCATAAAAGAAAATATGCATATGAATGCATAGGAAAAGCATATGAGAAGGCATATGAAAAAGGTCCCAAATCATTAGTCTTTAGGAAAATTCAAATTGAAACCACAATGAGATATCACTTTAAATCCACTGCATTGGCTAAAACTAAAGATTAATAATAATAAATTACAATAATGAATATAGGGAAAATTTGGGAAACCAGAACTCTCATACATTGCTAAGGCTAGTGAAAGTGTAAAATGATATGACTTTGGAAAATAGTTCGTTAGTTTCTTGTAAAGTTAAACATGAACTTATTATACAACTTAATATTTCAAATTCTAAGGATTTACCCAAAAGTAAAGAAAACATATGTCTACAAAAACAATAATTAAGAAACAACCTAAATATCCATCAAAATGAAAATGAGTTAAATTTTAAAACTTTTTATATTTTTCCTGTTCAACGTTCAAGCCACATACGTAGGATAGTACCTAAAATGAGGTAAGCACTTAATAAATACGTGTTAATGGATGTGAATTGCTTCATAGCACTCAATGTGCAGGTCCTTTGACATTTCTTTTGCTAAAATGTGCAAGATCTGTATACCAGCCCTTTACTTGCTAAAGTCATTTTAAATTTGTCCCTTTCAAGTGATACAGAACTCTGTAGTTTTCACAGTCTGGAAATAAATATCAGATGCTGCCTCCCTTTATTAATCCTTCCTAGTTACTGTTGATGCTATTCATCATCCATGTGATACACTCAGAGGGAACTGGTTATATAATAAGAGAATATACTCCTTTTCAGCCCCCTCCTTCCAAATGGGCCAAAGCCTGATTTCTATAGACATAGTGGTTGTTGCACCATTCTTCTTCGCACTCCACTGCCTTCTCCATCTTGAGAAATGTCTTTTCCTTAATGAATGACCATAAACTTGAGTATGGTTGAGCTATGCTCCAGGACTCAAATAATTATGTAATCATTTTTTTTTTCATTTATTCATTCTTCAGCTCTGCAAGAGTGGTGCAGCAAGACATCAAATAGAAATATCCACATTCTCCATCAAGTTACCAGGGAAGAGAGGCTGACCTGACAAAAACAAAGACACCTCATTCCTAACTCAGAAAAGGAGAAGAGGCCATGAAAATAAAAACAAAGAAAACTGTATCAGAATTTTGAGATGTATGGTTATATGACTATGAAACACTTAACTGCTTCTTAACCTTAAGCCTGAAATTGTGAAAGCATCCCAAGGAGAGCTGGGCAAACTTTGTGAGACAGATTTAAGTTTCTTATTAACTTATTAGCAATGGAGCTAAAAATTATCATTTAAATAATATATGTATGTATATATGTATCAGGCATATGTTATATATATACATACACACATGCGTATGTAGATATTGGTCATAGTTGCTACAAAGGAATGCAACAGTCTACCAACAACTAAGAATATATAATTTAATTCTTCTAATGAAGAAGAAAATAATAATGCAATACCTCCTTAAGATCCACCTACATTACATTTTTTTAACCTATAGGTTGTACTAAAATATGTTACTTAATACATGTTTTGCTATATTTTATAATACCAAAGCATACTATATAACCTAATTTAGGAAAAAGAAAAGTATTTTTAAGTAATATATATATGTATGTATGTATATATATATATATATACATATATATATATATATGCATATAGAGAGAGACCCATCTTATTCATATCTGACATATTTGGATGTTTTATATTTGCTGATTAAATCCAGATATTGAAAAACATTGTTGATATATTATTCAGAAGTCCTAATATCATTTAGGAAAACCATCATTTAGGTCAAAAATAAAAAAGGTTATATAAGATTTAATACCATCTAAGAATTAATAAAACTGTTCCAAATATATTTCATTCTTTTAAAGGCCCTAAGACAGACATACTATCATATAATGAAGTCATAGCTTTTAAAAGAAATTCTTTGACTCCTGTTTTACTATTAAGTATAATGTAGTATCATATGAGTATTAGATTTATCGAGTATTATTAAACTTTTTTAAAAATAAGAAAAGAAATACAAAAATACTTATTTTTGCTAATCCATGTCACCCCAACAATCTTTAATAAAAAAATACAAGTATAAAACAAGAGGCTCTGGGTTTTGGTAATGAAGAGTTAGATTAGACAACCCCTCAATAAAAATATCTGGAATTCTTTTACCTTTAATCAGGTAACTCAAATGGTTCCACCATTAACTTATATTTTACAGTTCCTGGCCTTACCATTTTAACATTCTTAATTACTTTTCATACCACAACTGATTTGGGACCTATTCCATTGACCTCTACTTTCTATATATCATCTACCTTATCTTCATTTACTTACCTTTGTCCATTTTTTGCCCATCCAGCCTTTAAAATACCAACCTTATTTTATCTAATTATCCTCTTCCCCATGTCTCTGGGTATTATTGGAGAAAAAAAACAATAGCTAGGTTTTTTTGGAACTTGCTCCCCAAACTCAGCTAGATGCTCAACAACTCTGACAATGCAATTATCTTTTTCTAGTCTTTTTATTCTCTCATTCTCTAAAACAATGAGTTCTAAGCTTCTCTACTCTCAACCCTCTGATGACTCTTTTTTATTTTTCACTGCAGGTAGATGACCCTGCCTACTATTTCTAGAAACTAGAAGTTACCAGATTGAAACAATTCTTAACCTCTTAACTGTATTTGCAGCTATTCTTTGTTACTTTTATTGTATTATAATACAGTAAATATGTAATCTCTCCAGCTGTGCTTTAATCTCATTCCTTTGAGGAAAATAATATATGCATATATCTTCTCTCTCTTATATTATTAACCTCTCCTTGCATACAGTCTACTTTATATTTTAACTTAAATATCATTGATTCTTTTCCACTATATAAAAAAAAAATTCTTTGATCACATTTTCTCATCCAGCTACCATCTTTCTCTATTCCCCTATATTTTGTTATAGGTTTAGGTATAAAGTTTGTTTGGAATTATGTGGTATCCAGATCAGGGACCCAGGATTGCTTAAATCTTAAATCTGACTATTAACATTCTGTAGTAGAATCTCAACAGAAGAGAACTGAATACAAGGAACTGTGGCAAAAGGATACGCATACTACTTCGTTAAGGGTGAACAAGAATCTGATCACCTAATTATCTCACATGCCCCAGAATGGTTTGGGGAATTAGTTTTGTTTCTTAAGGCTTATGTGAGGCTACATTCTTCTTGTCTGCTGAATAAAAAAAAAAAAAAAGCAGGTCTAGAGAAAAGGCATTTTTTCAGGTAGTTTTCAGGTGGTTAGAATATAGAGAATAAATATTAAGCATTAGTTGCCCTAGAATGTAGATCCTACCTAGGACTGAGAATAGAAAAACAAGGCATTGTATAGAGATGCTAAATTTAAAACATAGTAAACTGTCTCTCTAAGAAAATGTCACCCAAATAACGCCCTGGGCTATAATCAAGCATGCTAATGGCCCTTCTTATCTTGGGGGTGGAGAGGGAGAAAATAGTAAAGAGATGGGTAGAGGCCAAATAAGGAAAGAGGTTCAACTGACTAAGCTTTTTTCTTGTTTCTACATTTATACTCCTTCAACCACTTCTCAATACTTGTCAATCTCAATGAAAAATTTGATACTTTCTTCAATAGAAATATTTTAGTGTTTCTTGAGACCTCTGTGTCAGCCCATCTAATGGTCATTGTCAGCGCCTGGCTAATCAAGAAGGGAAGGCTTGGGTGGTAAAACGCCCAACTGAAAAAATGCACAAGGAGCCGACATGAGAATAAAATGGCAGGCATCAACTTTATTGTGGGTAGTGTGAGCTTCTGTGCTATAGGACTGCATGGGCTTTATATATGTCAGAGAACAACAGAGAAATTCTGCCATACATGAGTAATAAACAATAAGCTGAATCATATTTGCATAAATTAGGCGCAGGCACCTTACCACATTAATGTAACATTTTAAATCTAGAGTCCTATCCCTAGCAACAAGCCTGGATCACAGCCAGACCTGGGACCTACAATCATCTTTCAGACCATATCGTTACTTGACAATCCCCACCTCACTCTCAGTGTCGATATGGTTTACCACTAGCTAATTCTTCAACTAATTCTAACACTTTTTTCCTTAGCTTTAATAACAAAAGATTTTCTTAATTTTTCTCTTATCTCTCTGGCTATACCTCTGAGAAATATTTGACAACTCTATCTGTAATTAATGTTAATGAATAATTATCTTTAATTAGTAATTAACATTCTTTAACTAAAGGTATAATCATTTCCCTGAGTCTTTTTTCTATTCTGGTTTTTCCTATCTCACTAAATGTTCATGCTGTCTACCAAGTTACTTCAACTTATAACCTAATTATCGTCCTTTAATCCTGCCTCTCCAAAATTCCTTTCAAACATTTCCTCTAACCAAGTCTTATTAATGCAACTCCTATGTACTACTTAAATTTGCCTATTTCTTTCCATCCCCATTACTTCTTGTGGAGCTAAGACTTTTTTCTTTCCTATCACATAGGAAACCTTCTGGTTTTCATGAATCTACTTTTCCTCCTATCTAATTTATTCTTACTAATTTTAGATTAAACTTCCTAAAAGGTATATCTGACTTTGTCACTCACTTTGGTAAATTTTTATTATCTTTTGAATCAAGTTCAAGAGCCAACAAGGTGCTACATTCTCTAGATGTTATTTTTTTCATCTCACAATTTTTTTCTTTGGTCCTTTATGCTTCAGTCATATTTCATTCAATGAATAGTGATGAACTCTCTGGACCAGGGCAATATTTAGCAATTAATTATATTAGTCCATCAAGAACTCCATTAGTTTTTAAACCTTGTATTAATTTATTAGAGCTCCCATAACAAAATAGCAGATTAATTCAAAATACAAAAAAAGGATTTTTCTTATAATTCTGGAGGTTAGAAGTTTGAGATCAAGATATCAGCAGGCTTAGTTCTTCTGAGGCTTCTTTCCTTCATTTGTACATAGCTGTTTCCTTTCCATGTCTTCACATGGTCTTCTTCTGGTGTCTGTTTATATATGCAAATGTCCTCTTTTTGAACGTACAGCAGTCATGTTGGATTATGGCCAATACTAAAGATCTCATTTTAACTACAGACATCTTAAAAAACCTTATCTCCAAATATGGTTACATTTTGAGGTACTGGGGTTAATATTTCAAAATGTGAATTTAGGAAGGACACGAGTCGATCTATAACAAACCTGCTCATAATGCTTTTTAAAATTCAAACTTCTGTTTAGTTTCCTCCCATCCAGGAAAGTAACCCTAATTTAAGATTTCACTGATATACATGTGGCATAATTTTCATAGTTTATATACTCACAGTTAGAAATATAGACACTGTCTAAAAATTTGCCTACCTGATAAAGAATAAAGTATTAAAGAGTATGTACATTGAGGAAAAATGCTATCTTGATCATCTAAGTCACTGAGTTTTAGAAGATGTTATTTACCAAAATTAATTCATATAATCCAGGTTTTATTAGTGGACAAAATATATTTTATTATTGATATTGTACTTGCTCTCTCTGGAATTGTTTTAATATTATTTTAATAAAATAAAATGTAGACAATATGTTCTTTCCAGCCATTGTTTGTAGCAGTACCCTAGAGTATATGTCAAATGTATTTTTTAATGTATACATGGACAGTATTTAATAGGTAATGGTATATTAAAATGTTACCTGTCAATACAAAAGAGAACATTTGTGCCATTTAAAGGTAGATAACTATTTAAATAATTATAATTGCTATATCATATTCAAACATTTACTTCCTGATGTTGGAAATATTTTTTTCTTGCTTAGGATAGTAGCTGAGCCTTGAAAAAAATATGTATTATGTATTACATACCCAATAACTTCCTACTACATTTTTGTCTCTCTCAATCTTAATGTCCAGAATATCATACTATGCCAAGTTATCTTCTTTTTGAATACTTGCTAAACTAAATATTCCCTATGGTGCCATCTTTTATATTTGAATCATTACATTTCCAACCCATTTTTTTCCTGGAACCTACCACATACTGAGATTAGGAAGACCACAGTGAACATTTGTTGTTTGTGCTGCCAAGCACTTTCTAATAACCACATTCCAATTTTCTTCTCATTCCATTTGTTTCTGTAACAGCTGAATCTATCTCCCCAAACTGTTACTTAGACCTGGAAATTTGGAGTACTAAATTTGCTTGGTCCTTGTGATGGTTAAGGATGAATGCATAACCCCTAATATAGAAGGGGATTTTTCTCTAATTTCTGGAAAAGATATTCCTGTCATTTCCTGTGAGGCCTGAGATTATGTAAGAACTAGAAATCCTGCAATTATCTTGTTACTACTTGGAACCAAACATGTGCAAGAAAGCCAAGAAATGACGAAAGATAAAATAAGTTCTAATAACATTGTTTGAATCTTGAAGCCATTCCACTTTCTAGTTATAGACCCAACAAATTTAATTTTGCCTAAGCCAATTTTTATTGAGATTCTGTCATTTACAACATTAAGAATCTTGACTAAAGCAGAGAAAGATACTGTTTAACCAAAAAGTGTACAGAAAATGTGCAGCATATGCATCTGTTCTTAGTTATATGTGTAACAGACAAAAAAAAATCTATGATATGCAGATGGAGAATAAGAAGTTGCAAAGAGGTCATTGAATCTCACAACAGAATTTCAGCAAATGCAAGGTCCATGTTTCATATTAGAAAAGTTAAAATTCTTGCTAATATGTAATGTAAAGTCTGAAGCCATGACCAGGAATGCTAAGACTATGTACAGAAATATCTTTCTGCATGTTTATAAATTGGTATAGAGGAGAATTTATGCTACCTCACAAGTTGGAAATAACTATAGCAAATGTAACAGATAGTAAAGGGTGGATATTGAGAGGGAAGAGGGTGATGATTCTAGAACCTGCTAGCGGATCTGTGTACTCTCAAGCATGGATTGATATAGAACATTTTCTATCTCAACATGTTCCAGGGGCAATTCCTCTTTGATAGAACATATTCAAGGAAAGCAAGTATGGGCTTTGAATAAAATCAATGTATCTTAGAGAAGAAAAACTTTAAAATCCAGGACCACTGCAGAAAGATGAATAGATTTAAATGGACATGTATAAAGTAGGCAATTGCTAAAGCAAAACAATAAATAATAGCTTTCCATAGGCAGCTAACCTAAACCCAGCTAGTTATGTGTGCAGATGAACTAGAAACTCTCTGCTATGTGATAAGCAGTAGTTCAAGAAAACTTGGATCTTTTACTTAGTCCACTCTGAACCTAGTCCATAGTCAGAGAACCATTTCCAACCTCTTTTTCACCTGCCATTTCCAATCAACAAGGGAAGTAGAGGGACCAGAGTAACTAAATAAAAAGCAAAAAGTAGAATGCCAGGAAAAGTAAGACTCTCAATTAGGCAGAAAAAAATTAAGTAGGTTGAGAGTTAATAGAATAAAAAGTCCAAGCAAGAAGGGGAATACTGGGAAAGTATTACCAAGTAAATCTTGAAGACCGAGAGTTAATATCCTAAATTCTCTGGAGCAAACAGGCCTGATGAGGGTTGGGTTGTGGGACTGTTTCATGATAAAACTCCACATCTCCAACACTCTGTGAACTCTATGAGCAACAGCTTTTCATTTGAACCTAAAATAAATAAATTTTTTTTTCTTTCACACTCTAGAGATTTATTTTTAATTGTTGACGATTCTAAACAAATAATGTATTATTCTTTTGTCTAGGTATTGTTTAATAAATAATTTTATCTTTCTATATTAGTACTATTTATTTTAAATTTTCACCATCTAAAAGCTAGAAATATTTATCATATAACTTATATTGTACAGAGTCTAAGTCCATGATTTATATGCATGTGTGTGTGTGTTCTTGGTGCTAGTTTTGATAAAAATTAATGCATAATGTAAAAATTCCTTATAACGTCAGTAAATAGTGATGCTTATTCTCTAAAAGAAGGATAAAAGAAATAAGAATCAGTCTGCTAAAAGGTATAAATACAACTTCCTTTTTATTTTGTCTTATTGAAAATTTATTATTAGATAACTTTTAGTGAAAATCAGGCCTGCTTAGGATTTTAGTGACTTAATGAGGCAAGGTGTTATAAAGAGATTGTGTTTCAGATATTGTTGTGTCTTATAAACTTAAACTCTATAAAGTATAGAACTTTATATCATCATACTCTGGATGAGAAGCAACTTATTTCTTTAGTATTCACTATATTGTAATATATAATTTAGACTTGGTGTCTTGCATAAAAAATAATAGCATTTATATTTGTTTACTACATTACAACTAACAAAAGCACATATGTGTGTGTGTGCGGTGTGTGTGTGTGTGTGTGTGTGTGTAACAAGGTTATGATTGAATTTTAATTCCAACATTATTAAATCATCAGTGAAATGAGACAAAAGGAAACTAAACTATGTCTTATAAGCCCACAGGATAAACCTGTTTGTGTTCTACATATGGTACTATTTAAAACCAATTAATCGAAATTCTGAGAAAAATATTGATGCCTTATGATTGTGTTATATTTTTTTGTTAGAGCCATGGGAACAGATCATAAAACTGTGAATAGAAATGCAGTTTCTTCTAAAGGAAAATGGACATGATCTCTCTCATTTAGGCTCTAGAAAAAAATTAGGACTTAAGGTGTCAGCCTTTCTCTCCAGAGCTGAGGGGAGATTTAGTCTGAACCTAAGATGTTGTGATTCTGGAGAATTTCAATGTGGGATTTCAGGTACTCCTGATCACACGAAGAACAGTGGACAATGAAACAGGATAAGGAACTCAAGAATGTGATGGAATCCACATGTTGTAAATCTATTTCTGTGTTGCATTTTCTTGGAACCCAGTTCCCTGGACCTTCTGAAAAATATTCTTAAAAGTTATGGCCTGGTTTCAGCTCTGCTTTGAGGAATTAGGATTCCCCACATCAGATGCTCCCCCATACATCTGTTATAGCAACAAAGGTCTGAATTATTGAACAGAGGGCTCTCTCTATAGCCAGGATGGGAATAGTAACAACCAATCCAGCATAGAACCTATGTGTCCAAAGACTGGAGATTATAGAATGACCTGCAAAAGAGGCAGTCATAGCATGGCATGACAGAGGGACATAGCAAAATTACTTCAGAGATTTGACCTTTTTTACCACATAAAAGACAATACTCTAGAAAACTCCTCTGGGGACAAAAGACCTTTTGAGCAGGATGGATTGCTAACAATTAGGCCAATGAGAGCTCAACCTGTGATCATCTGGGCATTAAAAATAATTTTGTAATTATAGGTTGGCAAGGCCTAAAACAATTAATAATTTTTCAGTCATATCAATTAGTTTCTAAATGCCATTGAGGCTATACATTTAACCCCTCAAATATCTAAATTTTACTTTATCTATTGCCATTGTTTTAGTTTGGCCATTGTTGTCTCGTTTAAATTATCACAACCACCACCCAAATAGGATCCCTGCCCATTTCATGTAATGCAGTCAAATGATCTTTTCAAATTATGAATCTAATTGTACCAATAAATATTATTTATTTAAAACTTACCAAAGGTTAAAGGATATTTAATAAATGATATTTAACATTTTTATTATATTGCTTATGTACAATAACACTTTACTTATCTGGAATTTAGTTAACCAGCAACCTCACTCACTCAGATCATAGCTTGAAACCAAAAATAAAACCAAAATAGATCACATGAACAAAAGCTCTTGCTCCCATTTGTAGGTCTTCTCAGGACCTTTCTCAAAATCAGTTTGCTCTTATGTAGGGCATAATTTCACTAAGCTTTATATAGTCTATGAATTCAATAACATTGGCCATCTGGCTTTTAACCCTCTTCTAGGTTAGAAGAAACACATTAGGAGAGGGGAGAGGTACTTCTACATTCAAAGACATTAGCAACTGTGAAAAAAAAATTGTGAATGTGAAAACAATGGGCAAAGAGTGAAAATAATCACTGGTCACTCTAACTGCTAAATTTCTGATTATTTCATAATCATGAAAAGCTTTGGTACCTAGTTTGCTGGCTTTCTTTCTTCCTCAGTGTCTGGCATCATCCATTCAGTATTACTGTGCCATTATTACCTCTTTACTGTTCGGGAGCCCATTGTCAGGGGTTGACTTGGTATCAGTCATATCTGTTTCATTTTACTGTTCCCAAGGTCTGCTCTACATCTGAATCTTAAATTCCAAGTAATGCTCTTTTGATTACTTTTTCCTTGTCCTCCATCCTCATTCCTTGCTTGCATCTATATTTGCTTTCAGAAAACATTATAACCTCTAGTACAAAAACTGTTCAATTGTGTTCCAACATATCAAGCCCACTTGCTTTTTTCTCCTATCAGTCTATACCTGATGACTCAAGACTCAAACACTCATGCAATACTCTCTTCTCTCTTGCCCTTCATTCTTTTAATGTACTCACTCTGATAATTCTTAATCTATTAAAACTCCTAACTGCTGACTTTATATTACACAGGGTATGGTGTATTTGGTTTCTGTTTATATATCAATTTTCATCTCTCAACACTCCACCTTTGCCTCAATTGGCATATCAACTACTCGCAGTACCGTTAATGCTTAATGCTCTTTTTTGCCTCCAAGATTTTGCATGTTTTTCACTCTACTTAGAATGTCCTACCCATCATCCACTTCCATAGAATTTTTCCAAAAATTCCATAGAATTTTTCTTTTTACTTTAGTTTCATCTTTTTCTCAACAGACAACCACTCTGAGAAGTCATTCTTGATTCTTGCCCACAACTATATACACAAACTGGGTTATATGCTTAGCTTACTCAACAGCAGTATTTATATATTATTTGAATTGCTTATTATTTCCTAAGGAATAGGATTTTGTCTTGTTTACTGTCACATCTCTAACTTCTAGAATCATACCTGACACATAGTAAGTGCTCAAAAAGGCATCAGTTGAACAATTATTTTTCATTAGTAATATAAGCACTCTATGAGTTAGAAACAACCATTATTCTACTTTGCCACCAGGACAACTGAGTATAAGAAATATTAAATGACTTTTCCAAAGCAGTAGAAATAGTTAATGACCCAGCCAAGACTCAAAATTGAATTTTTAACCACAAATCCAGTACTTTCTCTGCTATATTACACTGATAGTATTCATGTGTAGTATACTATAGCATTTCTTTATAAAAATATCATTTTGCTAAAAGGGTACAATCTCAATGTGAAAATTTAATATTGAGGAAATGATATTACAGATGAAAGAGTACATGTTTAAATAGGTATGTCCATCCACATGCTTCTCATACTTTATTATAAATCAAAATTCCCTGGAAGACCTGTTAATACACAGGTTGTCTAAAGATGGTAAAGGAGGTTAATAAGGAGCTGACTGAGCACTTGTCACTCATAGCTCTATTCATGGAAAGCTTATAAGAGAGCTTTTCTCTATACCTTTTAATTTTTTTCAAACTTTTAAATTTATTTTTGTAATTTTCTTATTCAGTATGCTAGTGATAAGAAGGAAATTCTGAATCAACCAAATACTCAGAAAATTGGTCCAAACCAGGCTCAAATCTAGTACTGGTGAAAACCCAGCTCACTACTGCCAAATTTTTTCTGGCAGTCCAAAGACTCTGAGTGTGGGAGCCACAAACATGGCCACAGTGGCCACATTCCAGGCTTTGCTATATTCACTTAATATCTTGAACACTAAATGTTTAGAAATCTTGAATGAGTGTCAATACTCTTTTAACACTCAGGCATGAGTAAGATCTACATTGAAAAGAAACTCAGAGCTGGAAACCTAATAGTCTTTATGCTGATCACAGATACCTAAAAAATGATATTTGCCAAGAAAATAAATGTACAACACTTAACTATACCAGATACACCAATTTAGTACCATAGTTCCTTTTTACTTCATTTTCTAATTTAAAAATTCTTATTTCAAATGTTTATTTGTTTTGCTGGTTTTGTTTTCTATCAGGCACCTGTTTATTTGTTTAAGTAAAATTGTCTAATTTTTGCTTCTGTTTCCTCTAGTTATAATGTCACATCTGCTTGCCATCTTTATCTTTAATTAATTTGTGATACATGATAATTTTATGCCTAACTCCTTAGCTTATAATTTAGAGTTAGTATACATAACCAGAGGGAAAAAAAATTCTGTTCTGAATTTGTCTAAGATTTTAGGGCCACAAAAAATTAGATTTTTTTCACACATATTTTTTTTTCTTTTGGATTTTCTTTTTTTTGAATTATCAACTAGAAATCTTATGTTGTTTAGCCTAGCACAGTGTTGACCTGCAATATGTGTTTGGCAAGCAGTATTGACAGTGTAGTAGGCTGGCATTTGTAGGCCAACTTGCAAGAGACTGACCACAATGGATTAGAAGACAAGTCTATTAAGTTTAAAATAAAATAAAATAAAAATTAAATTAAATTAAATAATAAAATAAAATACTAGGGTTTTTTTGTTTTTTTTGTTTTTTGTTTTTTTGCATCAGGCAAATCACAGCTACCACAGTACCCTGAATACCAAATGTTTTCAAAAGTAGTCTCTGAAGAATTCTTTCCTAATGAGCATTAAAATCAATAATTCCCAAAGGGTCTGTGAAAATACTCTTCTGCTGAATGGTCTTCTTTCTGAACTATCTTGTGCTCTCCCTACTGGCATGATCCACCTTTGCTTTCTACAAATGTGCTCCTCTGCTGGGAGCCCTAACTCAATGGATTTTTCTCAACCTCAGTCCTCTGGTAGTTCCATAGATACTACCAAGGGGCATTCCTTAGTTTTCTTCTTGATCTAGCCTGTGATAACAATGTCTTCATAGAAGTGCCAAGTTGGAACAGCCTAACCTTAACACGTATTTCCTTCTCTACATTTTAAATGCTAATATAATGGGCATAGAGACATAATATGGTCTCACTCTTTAGTGCACGTAAAAGCAACTGAAAAACTTGTTTATACATAAATAGTTGAACCTTACCACTAGAGATTTTGATTTAGCAGATCTGGATTGAGGTTTGAAAATACTTTACAGGTAATATCTATGTTGCTGGGTCATGAGTCACACTTGGAGAACCATTGTTATAGTGAAAGAAATACCAATTTTAGAGGAAGAGGTTTTATTTTGAATTGCAAGTGCATTATTTGCTAGCTGTAACAATGAGAAAAAGACTGTCTCAAATTCTCAGCATCCTCACTTGTATGTATTAAACATGGAAATTAACACTACTTAGATTGCATTGAGAGTTCAATTAAATTTAGAACCCCCCCCCCCCACACACACACACACACACTAGCTCAGTGTCTGACTAAAAGAAGTATTCTATAAATGTTTGTTCTGTTCCTTTTTTCTCTGGATAAAGAAGTCATCCTAAAGCCAGCTTAGCAGGTCTCTTCACAAAGAAATAGTTTTTTCTCCATTCTGGGCTATAGCAAAGCCAGTATCACTGACTCAATCCAAAGATAGGTTGTCTTTCTCTTAAGCATAATATTGTATTCCTTCTCAAAAAAATCCTGTTTTTTTCTCCAAGAGCTGTGAAAGAGTTACAGCTGCCTCATAATTACTCTTACTAAGTTCTCTGTGAAAATAGCCAAATGATAAAAGGTTTCTTTCTGACACTGATCACTGTCTATAAACTCACTTAAATGTGGAATGTTTAAAAATTCCCAAACCTTGCTTATCTTTCAAAGCCTTCTTAAATAATGCAAAACTAGCTTGAGCAGAAGAAAACTTAAGTGGTTAATTCTCAGCAAAGGATAAAGTAGCCAAGCAAGTCTTTCTGTTAGATTTTTCCCTTTTGAAAAAAAAGTTTTAAATTGAATTAAGTAATTATACATTTACCAATGAAATTATACTCACTCCAAACTTCTTCAGATTTCAAAATTTCCCTAATCAGTCTTACTTTGATGTCATATTGGCTGTGACTATAAGTCCTGAACAACAGGAATTGGGAGTAGTGAGGCTAGGATGGAAAGTATCTAATAGCAGGTCTACTATTTTACTGAACTTGCACTCTGTACAAGACATTAGGATGAAGCATTTTGTATATACTCTCTGATTTGATCTTAAATAAATTTTATCGTGCAGAAAAGTATTTCAGCCCCATTTTATATATGATGAAACTGAGGCCATAAGACAGCAATTTTATATACCTAGTAAGTAGCAGGATCAGGATTCAAATTTAGCTCTCTAATGTTTTTGGTCTTAATCATTACACAAAACTCTTTTTATTAGCATTGAAAAAAGAGACCTCAAGGAATCTCTATTCTTAAAGTTGCACACTGATGTATTCAAAGATGAATTAGAATATACACATACATACAAAAATGGCATACTTTAACACTTGCTGACCATAATGAAAGCTATCAGATGTTTTTTGTACTATTTTCTGCTGTGTATTTTAATCTTTTTATGATAAAAAGCTTGAAGAAAAAGAGGCACTCCAAACTTTATAGGTGATACATTGAAAGGAGTTCTCGATATCGATGTAAAAAGAACAGAAGACAAAATGCAAGCAGTTCAGAGAAGAGGTCACTGAATGAATTAAAATTCTTTGAATGAATGAATGCCTTTGTGCAAGTCTTCTCTTAAGTCCCTTGGCCTTGGCCACTAGCCAAGCTTCATTTGTCTAAATATCTTTCTACACTCTCCTTAAACATCTACAATCATCATGGACGTTTACTTACTCATTTCAATAATAAAAATTTTCTAGTGATCCTAAAAGAATTCATGGATATACAGCCTTCTCTTTTTCTTTTCTTTTAGATATAGCCTTGCAATTGACATGTCTTGCCGAATTGGTTATTTTAGAAAGTATAATGAACACTTCTGTTCACACCAAGCAGAAATAAGCAGAATATTATTTTTTTTATGTCAAAATACACCAAATTCAATGACATTTACATAACAGTATTTGGGTCATGATGTTTCAATAGCATAATTAATGTGACTTTTATACCCTGCAGCCCCTTCTTACTGAAGATCCTGGATTTAAACAGTCAATATTATAATCTACTTAAGTGAATAGGATGTTAATCCCCAAGGATGTTCATAATATAATGACTAAATTTAACACACACACACACACACACACACACACACACACACACACACACACACTACAGGCCTATCTTTTTCCATATCTGTCAACAACATGTAATTGATTCATAAAATATAATAATTCACAAGAAAAAAATTATATTTCTGTTATTAGTCTCTAGGCTATAGGCTCAGTCATGTAATAAGAACCAGAATTTTCTGGTTACAAAAATGTTTAGGGCAATCTAAAGAAATTCAAAATTTCTGAAGGCAAAGTTATTTCCTTTTCAGAACTACTCCTAGGAGAACAATATGGGGTGGAGATAAGAAATTGGACCTTTGGAAACAGACGTTTTATTTTTAATTATCTCAAAGTCAATCTGTGCCTTTGGGGCAAGTTCTTTAACCTTTCTTTTCAGATCATTTATTGTCAGATGGAAATTTTTATAGCAACTATTAGTATTGTCATGGGGATAAAACAAAATAATCCATGTGGAATACATCAAACAGTACCTAGTGATAATTAAGTACTTAATGCACACTATTTATTATCATCATTAGCATTATTTTTATGCAAATATACTAAGTCATCTAGAACTCAGAATGTCTAAAATTAAACTCATACTCATCCTTTCCAAATGTGCTCCTTCTTCTTTAGTCTTTATTCCAATTAACAGAACCATGATCCACTCTTCAGGATTGGAATATAGAATAAATCTGCTTATTAAGTAATCACAATACCTATCCAGCAATCACATTGTGTCAATGATTCCTCCTCAATGCCTCTCAATTTGCCTTTTCTCTGTATGCTCTGATACTGACTTAAATGAGGTACTCTTCATGTCTCATATGATTATTGCTATAGCTCCATTCTTCCAGTCTCATTCCTCCAGTATGTTTCCCATAAGGTTTTTAAATAGTAACTCTTAAAAATAATTACCCCTTTACTTTTTCTTAAAAAATTACATGGCAAATCAAATACATGTATTTATCTTTATCCCTTCTTAAAATCTATCTTTATTTGTTATCTATGGTTATGAAATGAACAATGCCAATTTTTCAGCTTGGAACAACAAGAATTTATTATCTCACAGTTTCTGTGGGTCATTGTTGAAGTCCATTCAGGCTACTATAACTAACTAAATAAACAAATAAACAAACGAACAAATAGATAGCTTATAAACTACAGAAATTTATATCACACTGTTCTAGATACCAAGAAGTCCAAGATCAAGACACCAGGAGATTCAGGGTCCTGTGAGAGTTGGTTACCTGGTTCACAGATATCTTTTACTGTGTCATAACATGATGAAAGGAGCAGAGGAGGTCACTGAGGCCTCTTTTATAAGGACACTAATTCTATTCCTGAAGGCAATGCCCTCCTGATCTAATCACACCCAAATCCTCCCACCTCCAAATATTATTGCTGTGGGGAATAGGGATTCAACATCTAAAGTTTGAGGTAAGAGGACACAAAATTTAGTCAGGAACTTGGGTATGGCTTATCGGGAAAATGCCTCAAGGTTCTTCTCACAACCAAAGTGTCCTCAAGGTTGCAGTCTTATCTGAAGACTTGAATAGGTGAAAATCTTCTAAGCTCATTTGCCTAGCAGAATTCAGTTCCTCCCAGTCTATTGGTCTGAGGGCTTACATTCCTTGATGACTATTGGCCAGATGCCTCTTTTTGCTCCTCATATGAGCTCCTATGTAAGGCAACTCAGAATGTGGAAATGCTCTCTCAAAAATAGAGAACAAAAATGAGTGTGAGATCAAGAGAAAGAGAAAATAAGAGCAAAGTCATGGTCTTTTGGTAACTTAATCTCAGAGGTGAAATCTTATTATGTTTGCCATATAGTATTCATTAGAAGTAAGTGACTAGGTCCAGCCCGTATAAAAGGGGAGGGAGTTACACAAAGGCATGAATGCCAGGAGGCAGGAATCATAAGAGGACATTTCAGAGTCTCCTTACTAAACCCTTTAAATCAATATTAAAAGGATAAAACAGGAATTAAGCCACCATGACACAGTAAGCTGAAAAAATCAGCAGCTAACAAGAAATCAAGAAAGTAAATGAACTAATAGCATATGATTTAATAGCTTAGGAAAAGCTAAAACCTAAACCCTTAATATGATTTAGTAACTCAGAGAAATCTAAAACCTCAGCTTTAAGAGATAAAGCCAAACACAAGCTAACCAATTCATCAGTCAGAACTTTTCTTCAGAGAGCTAATGGTGAATGTACTCCACCAAATGTGGGAGTAAATCAGTAAATAGAAAACCGTAATTCAAAAAACAATGGATGCAATACTGGTCAAAAAAAAAGAAGCTTACAAGATAAAAGTGTGTGAAATAAACTAAAGATCAAACAGTTCAAAGTAGGTCAGGAGAATAAAGTATTCTCAGAGTACCTTATGCCACAAGAAAATTAAATGAATAGACTATCTGATGATCGTATCCAGGATTTATTTTTAATTCTATCAAAAAACTTACAGATAAATTATTGATAGAATGAACAGAAGGCTAAGCAAATACAAAAGTGTTATTGACTACATTTTAAAAAAACTGAAATGTAAAATAAAAAGAAAATAATCATAGCACATTGTGTATCTCAGCTGTAAAAAAAAAAATATCCACAGTTTTTTTAAATGACTAACCAAAAATTGTGGTATAAGTATATTGGAACAATAGGAGGTAAAATTGTATATATGAGGGAGGGTGAAAGGTATAGTTTTTTTATTCAGACAGTCTTATAATTTTAAATCTAAATAAAATTTGTAAGAGTATTGTGTTACATTGTCCAAACCCTCCTGAGAGTCATTGTGCAATCTAATCCCAAATACTTGACATTTCTATGTAAATCTACAAAAACTAAGTGAATTTCAAATAAATCTAAACACAGAATAAATACTTTTAGATACTTTTTTCTTTCACTCAAGAAATGTATTATTAGATGCAACATACTATACTCACAAATTTATATAGGATTTTAACGTGAAATACCAATGCCATTAATGTACTGCAGCAAAAAACAAAGGATCAAGCAGCCAAAGAAACAAAACACTATTGATATAGTTCTCCTAGACTTTATCACAGAGACTTTCACTTTCATTGTGTGGAAACATTGTCTGGCTTTAATTTAAAAAATTATAATTTCTCTAAGATAAGATAGAGAATATGCATCTCAGGCTTGCTGAAATATTTTTCAAACGTGGCAGAAAAATCAAATGTATAAATTGAAAAAGAAAAAGAAAGAAAGAACTATTGGTATATACATGGTATTTAGAAATATGAAGGTAAACACCAAAATAAACACCAGAATGTGAAAACTTCTAGGGAAAATTAGGGGTATGCTATTATACTTTTAAACCCTCATAATATAAATTTTACTTTTTAAACTTGACACGTATTATTTTGATAGAAATAACACTTAAAACTTTTTAAGATCCTTCAGAATTAAACCCATTACAGAAAAAAACAATTGGCTTTGATGCTTTTTCTAATCTCTTCAGACTTCACATTTTGCAACAATGTCCCAGAAATACTAAGTTATATGCAGTTTCCCAAAACCTGTGCCTTTTCCAAGGCCCTCTCATTGCCTGCCTGCTCTCACCCCACCTCCCACCTTCTTTGAATCGTGCTCCCTTGGCTGGATGCAGCTTCAATTTCACTTTCTCGAACTATACACTGTGCAGTAGACCTACCATCCTGTGTGTCCTCTGTGCATGCCACAATAGAAATATTTATCACATTAAGTTGAATTTCTTTAACTTTTAATATTTTTTTCACTTATGTCAGAAAATGTTGGTAATTGCTATTGGTTTGTTTTTAATTTAATGGATTAATTTATGAAATGATTCATTAAACATTTCCATTGATACTTAGAAAGTTTCATTTAAATGTCTGAAGTTTATATTTGAGACAAATTATAAAATAAATCTTGAATATGTTACTTACCATTATGTAATATAGTGGATAGAAGTGTGAATTCCAGAGTTTAATGTCCTAGATTCAAATTCAAGCTCCATGACTGTTAACAGAATAACTTTAAGCAAGCTATTTAAAGTATCTCTGTCTTCGTTTTGTTATATGAAAAATTAGGATAATAACATAATCTACCTGACAGGGTGCTGTGAGGATTAGATAAATGCATGCAAAGCATTTAAAATAATGCATGGCATATAGGACATTTATATAAAAACTTGCTTTTTATTTTACATTTACAACTATAAACTGTAAAAAACAAGGTAACAATTTCTTATTAGAATAGAGTTTTTGCCACCTCTTTCTCTAGAATTTCTCTTTCCCTTTATATATTTTGATATTCTCTTATATGTTGCACAGTGGGTCATACTAAGAGATCTAGCTTGTTTGTGAACTGTACTGTTTATAAATATTAATGGCCATTTTTTTCAACTTAATGTTTTCTATTTTGAATTCTACTTTGTCTCACAAGAATACATTGCTTTCAAAGTTTTTTTTTTTATTTTTTCATTTCATATTGCTTTATAAATTCTTTACATTGTAGCTTTCTGTGTCATTTTAGATATAGCTCTGTATGTATTATACAGATAAATTTTGCTTTGGAATCTATTCCAAGAAAATATTTGTTTCATAAACAAGTTTAAATGTTTACATTTATTTTCAAAGTTGATACATTCTTTTATATCTTATTGTATTTGTTGTGTCTTGCACTTCCTTGCTTTTTGTACATTGCATATATTTTTTTCTATGCACAATGTTTTCTTGGATTTTTCATTCTTGTAGGTTACATAATACACATGTCATTTTTATTACTATAATTTATATTTAGACTTATAATTCTCAAATCATCAAGATGAAAGTATATCCTGATTCTCTGAGAATTAATAAAAAAATTAATAGCCACTTTCTTATTTATGTATCATCTGGAATTTTATTAACGTGTTTACGTTTCATGTATTTTCTCTCTCACAAATTAGTTTTGAAATTTTAGTTTTTAGTATAACATTTTCTCAAAACAATAATGTATACAAAAATGTTATTTTAAAAATATTTTTATAACTGAAATTAGCCTCTACTTTAAACTCCCATTTCACATGACTGCAAAAAACTGAACCTAGACATTATTATGTAAATTTAATAACTTCTGAAGTTTACTAATAATTTAGCTTTGAATTCTATTATTAAAGAATTGTCCTTTACTCTTCCTCTCCTCTCTGATGTCACCTAGGGGTGGTATTTAAGGAGATCATCAAGAACAAGTTGCCTTTGGGAGTCACTGAAATAAATTTTTTGTTGGTATCGGGACACTTCCATCTAGAAACCACATAGTACCATTTCTGTTTTCCTGGGAGCACTAAGCAAGAGCAATATAATGAAACTATAGAAGACTTCACTTTTGGAGTACTACCTGAGAAGGGAGATGTCTCTCTTCTGTTCTTAAATCACCACCATTTCAATACTTCTATTGCAGACCACAGAGACCAGCCAGGATAAGAATATAAGCTTCTAATATATGCTCTTCTCTCCAGTTTTTTATCTTTATTACAGGTATGAAAAGAAATCTTACTATTATAATACAATGCATTTTTTCCAAATCTTTTATTATAGTATTTGTTTTGACTGAGGATACTCTAAAGTTAAACTATTAGCTACGCCAGAAATTTCGAAAATCCATTTTAAAATGTAAAGTCTCAAAATTTTAATCGTCTGCTCTTTCCACATGCTTTTCTTTCACCAAAGCCTAGGTATTCAAGTGTCTTCCAAAAGGTGTAGGACGAGTATCACATAGAAATGTAAATGCCAGGAAAAGTATATATATAACTTGACATCAAAAAATTAACTCAGTTATTATTTTAATAATATATTTATAAAATACATTGATTTAAGTCTATTTAACTATTCAGAACTTAATGCAAGTACTTTTGTACAATTATCACTTATTTTTGTCTCTCGTTCATTTCTTCTGAGTTTATATGAATGCTATATATTTGACTATGCAAAAACTTATCATAGAATATTGTTCTGCTAGATTCACCCCTGAGTACAACTGAGAATACATTTTAACCCTCTAATATCATTTTAATTTTGCCTTTTAGAGATATATGTGCAAAGAAGAAGTCAAGGTCTCTAAACTAAATACATTGACACACAAAAAATAAGCAGCAGTCTTACATGTTTCATGCATTTTTAGGCCATATTTAAAAAATAACATGTTTAAAAATACATTGGATAATTGTTAAGAAACAGCAAAAGAATCTCTGGCCACTCTTAGACAATGTTTCTTTATTAAGCTTGAAGTATCCTCAGTAATTATGTACAGTTAAAATATCCCTCTATTTAAAGAAAAGAGATTAAAAATATAAATTATTACTACAAATTTTCAAGTTAGTTTCAGTTACATCTATATACACATTTAAATTTCACATTATTGCAAAAATAAATTGCCAAGCTTACAAAGTTTCTATATTTGTCCACATATTTTTTCTCATAAATTAATTAAAACTATTCAGTATGGCTCAGTATATAATGTTGCTAATAAGGGTAAAGATAGGCCTGTCCATTAAACCTGCCCTATACAGAGTCATGGAGTAATGACTGAATGCTCTCACTGCTATCATTTCCAAAAATATATCAGACACTTTCCTTTATTTGAAGGATATAATTGTAAGGCAAAACCATTTTGTCTACCTTTATAAAGGTGAGAGCCACAGATCTGCTCAACTATATAAAAGAGGAAAAAAAGTAAAAAAAAAAAAGCTCACAGAGGAATAAAACAAATGTAACATTTCAGTACTTTTAATGTTTTTGGTGGAGAATTAAGGGTCTACCCACAGTATTTTACTTTCTAAAGTAATGCTCATTCTATAATTACAAATACAAAAATATGTTAAGGTGTTAGATATGTGGATTGATTCATTATTTAGTTTTTAGTATTATTGTAAGTTTTTGTCTAATTAATCGTCTGTGTAAGAAACTCAGACAGGAAATTAGACATTTTTGCTCATTTAAATCTCATATAAGGGAATCTCACAGTATTTTTTTATTAAAAATGTTATATTTATTTTGGGGCTTTCTTAAGAAAAATATGATAAGTACTCATAAAAAAATGGCATTATTATTTACTGTTTCTCACTGTCACTAAATTTTACTGAAGCCTTAAAAGTACTCACAGGTGTGTAACAAAATTATTTTTCACTTGAAAACTTACTACAGTGTATAAAGTTTTGACTTTGTCTAATTGTTAAAATTCTCTACTTTGAAAGGAATTGGCAAATTGTTTTAAAAATAATTTCTTTAATATCTCTATTAACCTATTAATAAAAAACATCAATAGGGCTAATATTTGAATCAGAGAGGCTATTGGCTGCAAGTTCTGATATAATCTATTAAAAATAACTAAATAAATGTTTATTATAAATAATGAGAAGTCTAAAGATAGGCACTTCCAAGATTAGTTCAATGTCTTAATTTCATCAAAGACCCAGAGTCCCTTCACTCCATCATTTTGAGCAAAGGAGTTTGTGTTTTCAGACTATGGCTACATAGTTATGATTAATGGTGTATCTCTTTGTATCACATCCTCAAACAACAGCCTCCAAAAAAAGTAATAATGTTAAGATTCTATCCTCACAGCACTACCTTTTTATCAAGGAAAATATCAGATGCCCTGTGTGTATGCAACTTTTACACACACACACACACACACACACACACACACACACACACACACACACACACACACTTTTGCTTTATTGTTTTGGCCAGAGCCATGACCTAGCTGTACTGTAAGAGAGGTTGGAAAGAAAGAACCTGACATTTCAGCCTTTATAAAGAGAGGTGAAAACTGGCAGAAAGTAAAAAAAGAAGAAAGGAAATGGTTGGATTGTCTAGGAACAATGCCTGGCACTACTTCATTACTGTATCAAATTTCAACATTGAACAGAATTTTTAGGTTGATCGATCAAATAATTAAATAGATTAAGTATTGAAACATCAAAATATACTGTAGGCTTTTAACTTAGTTTAAATTTATTTGGACTGCACTTTAATTTTGAGAACGAAACTAATAAAATTTTCAAAATCTCATGTAAACATATCAAATAAATTATTCTCAATAACTTTAACATGTTACTTATAGTTTAGGTGAAAAATGTGTTGACTGTCATACCTCAAAAAGAATCATAAAACATTTGTTGTTCAAGCAAAGTTACACTTGCTAGAGTTTAAATTGTAAGGGAGGATATCATTTTAACAGAGTACTAACTGCATCTCAAAAAAGGGAGACCAAGGAAGCATAGTTAAAAATTGGGGAAAATCAGGCTCAAGTTTTAAAACAAGAAATTGGTATTGAGCATAGTTGGTGACATAATAGTTTAGAATTGGTAGACACAGCAAGGTGAGGATTTTGAGGAGAAAAATCTTATATGACATGTGAGCTCTTTGCTCTAGTGATCATTCTATAATCCTAACAGAAGAGTTGTTTGCCCAGAAGAGTAAACTGTTTGAACAGATAAATTGGTTTACAGAAATTTCCTGAAGTAAATAGTAAAGTTATTTTTTTGGTTTATACTTTTACCTTCTTCAAAAAGAACTTTCTGGGACAAAGTTTTGTCACATTATTATAGGTAGCCACAGTTCTCTATCCTCCTTTGTAATTATTCTTATACCTATTCTGGACAACAAATCAATATCATCTAGGGACATGATCAGTCCAAGTATGATCAACTCTTTGTGTAGCATGATCACATAACAAGTTTCTGGTTGTGGTAATTTCAATCTCTATAAAGTTTAGGTTTTCCTGTTCTTTTGGCATATGATTGTTAGGAGGCAGTGGTTGTATAATAGCATTTAAGACCCTGGAGATCATACATTTGAGTGCTGCAACGTAGCAAATACTAAGAAAAGATTACAATCAAAGTTTTTAGTTTTCTTGTAGTCCAGGAGCTAAGAGTGCTCAATTTAAACCAAGAGCACATATTCTTTCACCAACCAAAAAAGCCCATAAAATGAGACATCAGGATTAATTAAACATATTAATTATTGTGTGTGTATGTGTATTATGTACATATACATATGTATATATGTTCTGGGCTGAATTGCATGCCCCCAAAATTCATATGTTAAAGACCTAACATTTGATATTTCAAAATGTGACTGTATTTGGAGGTAGAGCCCTTCAAGTGGTAATTAAATTAAAATAGATTATTAGAGTAGGCCCTAATCAAACATGACAAGGGATTTTATAAGAGGAAATTTAAACAGACTCAGTCATAAGGCTGTGTCCAGACACAGGGAGAACATGGCCACCTACAAACCAAGAAGAAAGGTCTCTGAAGAAACCTACCATGTTAACTCTTTGATCTTGGACTTCTAGCCTCCAGGACTATGAGAAAATAAATTTGTGTTACTTAAACCCCCCAGTCTGTGGTACTTTGTAATGGCTGCCTTGGCCAACTAATATAATATATTGATACTTTTCTATAACTCTTAAAAAAAGTATTATCAAAAAGCTTATGTTAATTTACTATCTTTATCCAAAGTAACCAAGTCTGTTTTTCAAAATCAAGAAAAAAATATAAAAATCAAATTTATTCATAAGCACAAATTTATTACAGTAATAAATTTCAAGGTGAATTATGTAAAGATAATTGCCTATACTTTACTATTAAGGCATTCTATAGTATATAACACTAAAGAAAAGAATAGATATAAACACTGATTAATAATATTTTGCATCTTTTTCTTCTTAGACATTGTCCAGATATCTCAAAATTAAATTATTAACTCAATAGAATATTATCTAAGACCTTAAAGTTAAGTAATGATCTTACATAGAAATTTAAATTAAGTGAATACAAATTAAAATTAAGTTTATGTAATTGATAATATTGTAAATATTCATAAACTTAAATACTTAACATTTATTATTACAGGGTTTTTAGGTTTTTCTCTTCTAGATTATCACTTGAGCTAACGATTTTAAAGTTCCACCAGCAAAATATGAGAGATCCAGCTTCTTGCTTTCTAGTCAGCATTTAGTATTGTGACTATTTTTTATTTTAGTTCTCCCAATTGGTATACAGAGATATGTCACTTTGGTTTAAAATTTTATGTTCTTAATGACTAACAATGTTGAACATTTCATATACTTATTTGTCATCTCTTTATTCTTTTCAGTAAACGTTTTCTAGTGTTCTTTGTCCATTTTCTAATTGAAATGGTTGTTAGGAGTTTTTTGTTTATTTACTGTTGAGTTCTTTGTATATTATACAAAGAGGTCTTTGTATATTATAAAGAGGTCTTTGTATATTATAGATATGAATCTTTGTCACACATAGTTTGCAAATATTGCCTTAGTCTGCAGCTTGTCTTTTAACTCTCTTTACAGAATCTTTCTCAGAGAAAATGAAGTCCAAATTATTGATTTTTTCTTTTATGGATAATGCTTTCAGTTTCATGTCTAAGAACACTTGATCAAGCCCTAGTTTTTCTTTTATGTTGCCTTCTCAAAGTTTTATAGTTTTGAGTTACCCAAATTGAGTTAGTCTTCTAACAAGATATAAAGTGTGGATCAAGTTTTTTTGTTTGTTTGTTTTGTCTTGTTTGTCCCAGTATTTTATTACCTTAGCACCATGTGCTGGAAAAAAAAAAACTAAACTAACCTTTCTCCATTAAATTGTTTTTACATTTTTATAAAAAAATTAAAATTTCTATTTATGTAGGTCTATATCTGGTTCTAAAGTGTTTTTAAGTAAATTACTGGAATTCATCATATTAATTTTCCCACTAGTTTTGTGACTCTGGTGTAAGTTTTTTGGTGTCTGTGTTTACTCATATAAACCTTAAAGACTAGTAAAATTATAAAATTTACAATAATTTTCTAACATAACTTGTTTCACATTACTGAAGAGAACATTTGAACATTTGATTTTATTTTAAATGTTTATTTAAATATTTCTTTCTTGATCATTCTTCCAGAATCTCATCCAAATAATAAAGTAGAAATTATATCCTACAACATTAGATTATATTCATAATCTAAAAAAATCTGTTCTCTAATTAGATAAAATATTCAAAACAGTGATTGGGAAATCTTTCCTATTGTACTGGAATAATAATGTCATTTGGAACATCATGTAATTAAATACTAGAAATGAGCTATTGTGGGAATGAGAACACTGTCTAAATGAATAATCTTTACTTATACAGTTCTTTGCAATGTTCAAATATTGGCAAGAAAAATTTGGTCCTTTAAAAATGATCCAAAGTGTAATGTTTTCCCATTTAATTTTTTACACAGAATGAAACTTATTTCATTGATGTTCAACATAGGGCACTTTAACTGAATTATTCTAGAGAAACAACCACTAGTTCCATTAAAACCATCAAGTGTTATCTCCACACCTCAGCAACTTATAAAGTATGATCTCTAACTCTCAACAGAGAAGAAGAGAGACAGAGGCCAGATGAGTTAAGTTCTGGCCTTCTCTTTTCTATCAAGTACATTCCCTGAATAGATTGTTTAACTGATGCTCAGGTTTAGGTTCAGTCCTTTTCAGTTTTCTTCAGTTCATTCTCCTTATAGAGTTCAGATTAAACAAATACTTGTGCAACTCAGCAAATGGAGAGTTGTTGACTCTCTTTGAGCCAGATTCGTTACAAAGCTATGTAAATAGTACATAAATCATGAAAGACTTGTATATGAATCCTTCATTTTATCTGTCAGGATTACATATAAAATGGTACAATTCCTCCAATTATTATCATACTTGCCTGTGTATGTGTTAACTTGACTGGCCATGGGCCATAATTTCTAGGTGTGTCTGTGAAAATGTTTCTAGATGAGATTAACATTTGAATCTGTGAACTCAATAAAATAGATTGCCCTCCTCAATGTAGGTGGGCATCATCCAATCCACTGAGGATCTAAATAAAACAAAAGGTAGAGAGATGAGCAATTGCCTTCTTTTTCTGGATCACTGTTGAGCTAGGACATCTCATCTCATCTTCTCCTGACCTTTAACAGAAGTTTTTAAACATTAGTTCCCCTAGTTTTTAGACTTTCAGACTCGAACTGAATTACACTACTGGCTTTCCTGGGTTTCTAGTTTATAGATGGTAGATTATGGGAATCCTCAATTCACATAATCACATGAGTCAACTACTCATAATTTCCCCTTTCCCAGCTTGGTTCTTTTGGTAACCCTAAGAAATACAGAGTTCTTCTCAAATCACC
Organism: Macroglossus sobrinus; assembly: GCA_004027375.1. NCBI lineage: Eukaryota > Metazoa > Chordata > Mammalia > Chiroptera > Pteropodidae > Macroglossus > Macroglossus sobrinus. The sequence continues at coordinate 433,520 of PVKZ01000290.1, forward strand.
TTTAACTGTTGCAACCTCCAAGCTAAGTTTTATAAACTACTCTTTTATATTATAAATGCATATGTATCAAAAGAATTAAAGTATTTATTTCATTAATAGCTCATATTCTTTAGTATCATATGGCTAAAGAAGTCCTCAGTATCTTCTTTTAAACAGAGATGATTACTATTTTATAGCATTACAGAACCGGAAGGATCTCAATTATCCTATTTCAATTATGGTCAAATTAAGTGTACTGGACACTATGGACACTATCCTACTCCCCTTACATGTACTTGACTACTGAGAATGGAGTGCCCAAGATCATACTATTGATAAATGGCAAAGCCAGTTAGGTTTGGGCAGCTCATCTCAAGAGCTCTTATTCTCAACCCATATGCCTTATATGCCTCAAATCACACAATCTCTAGGAGAAAATTCTCCTTTTATAGTTAAGAACCAATTCCTAGAGACATTTTTAGTTTTTAATCTTTTTAAACAGTGTTTGATAGTATTAATATCAAGTGCTCTTTATATTTTACCTCAGTATAACATGCTAAAAACTACTTAATATATTTTGAGTTATTTGTAACTATAATTAAAATGTTAGTTTAATTTATTCTTTATTTTATAAGTCTAAAACATCACTTAAGATCAGAATGATAACATATAATCCATGAGTTACTATAAATCAGACATCTGCAATCATTTGAAATTATTCTAATGCTCTAATAATGAATATATATATATATATATATATATATATATACACATACATATATGTGTATATACATATATGTGAATAGATAGCTAAATAGACAGACAGATGCTCCTCGACCTATGATGGAGTTACATCTGGAACAACCCTATCATAACTTGAAAATATCATAAGTCAAAAATGCAATTTATATATCTGACTTACCAAAACTACCTTACCGAATTGTGTTCAGAAAATTACATTAGTCTCAAGCTGGACAAAATCATCTAACAGAAAATCTATTTTATAATAAAGTGTTGAATGTCTCATGTCATATATTGAATACTGTACTAAAAGTGAAAAACAAAATGGTCCTATGGGTACTCACCATTAATGTACACAGCTGAAAGCACACTAACACAGAGATGGGCATTTTGTGGCTATAATAGGATGCAAAAACACAAAACACAATATCCGAAAAATGCTGGCAACACAGTTCACCATAGAGTACCAGTTGTTTACCTACATAATGGTTAGTTGACTGGGAGCTGCAGCTCGCTGCTACTCCCCGGCATTGCAAGAGTATAGTACCATATATAACTAGCCTGGAAAAAGATCAAAATTCAAAGTACAGTTTCTGCTGAATGCGTATTGATTTTATATGATTATAAAGTTGAAAAATCATAAATTGAACATTATAAGTTGTATACACACACACACTCCATTACTATCATTGTACCCTCCATATATGCTGTGTATGTAGGTGTGTATATCAAATGTATGTATGTATGTGAGTTCACACGCACACATGTATGTATGCAAATACATATGTGTTTGCATATGTGTGTGCATATACATGCATATGGCTGTTTATACATACATTCTCATAAATGTGAAGTAGTACAATAATGGCATAATTTTAAATACATAGATAATTGTACAATATGTAAATGCTCATTTTTTTCTTTTTATATTGCCTAAATAATTTGTCTCACTATATATTCAAATGTATTAGGGAATTCAGTAGATTTGAATAGTTTTCCTCTTCTGTCTTAGATGAAATTATCTGATTAACATGTGTTGCAAACCCAACTGGGGTATGTTTTCTAAAGAAAATTGCTAGTTCTGTAAATACAGCCTTAATCTTAAATACTCTGCCATTAACTTTAAGCTCAATGGACTATAAACTTGAGAACTAAAATTTTCTCTAAACCCATGAATTAGCAGTGACTGACTACAAAATTTTCAGTAGGTGGATAACAGTTGGCTATATTTGAAGACTTTTCTAATTTTTTATATAGCTTAATAATAAAGCATTTTTTAATGTCAGTGCTATGAATTAATAATGATGTTTTATAGGTATGATGCATTTAAAGATAAACTTTCATACTATGTAAATAACTAAGACCTCCGGATAGTAAATCATTTATCCTGGTTGTGCAGCTAATTAATGACACAGAAAAGTTGCATAGTCAGTAAAGTGTTTATGCCACAAAACATGATATTCTTTTACCAAGAAAAGAAGAAATATATATCCATAGACCTTTAGCAGGATAATCAGGGAGGATTTTCTGCACCTGGTCTTAGAAATTGAAATGCAAATGTTAGAAAAATGAAGAGAAGATGCATTTATTATTACAGGGGCAAATCAAAGATGGAGTCTATTTAACTATAATCCTGACTAACATGAAGTATTTGCTATGTGTAAAGTGCTCTATTAAGCATTTTACAAATATTGTCAGTTAATATTAACAATTTTCAGATTAAATAATTAAGTTATAGTGAGGTTAAATACCTTGCCTGAAAGTCACCCAGATTTAAGGGTCTCATTCCCTTAAATTCTTACATTTAACCACTGTGCTCTGGTGCCGCTTTGAGTAGATTACAACCTTTTTCAGTACAGAAGATTTTTCATTTTATATACTTACAATCTGGTTCACAACCTACAATGTGATAGGCTCATAGAAGACATTAATTTTGCTTCTGTTAAAAAATAATGATTAAGAAACCCAAAGACTAAACCAGAAACCTGATATATTTTCAAGTCCTCAGAGAATATAATTTCTTCAACCACAGAGTAGTATGTGATATCTTAACTTGTAATCTTCAAAGATTCTTTCTGATCCACTGAGCTGTCCAAATTAAAGTAGGTCAAGCAATAGCCTTGATTCCTATCTCCTAGATGAAACCTAGGCTCTGGGATCTACTACTCTGAAAGTAATGAAAGACTGTGTATTTCTTATAACATACTTGAACAAAATGTTCCTAAATTGTCAGTTCTGTACCTGATTTTCATTAGACGTCATCTGAGACCCAGGCTTTCATAGAATCTTTTAAATGGAGGAAAAATCCAGTTTATCATTGTCATGTATACATGAAAAAAGGAAAGAGTTAGAGGCAATATATTGGAGGAAAGCAAGTAGAACTTTGAGATTGGTGAAAAGTGGCAAAAGCAGAAAAGTTATGGGGGATGTGATCAGACTAGTACCCAGGGTCCAGATCATGCAGGACATACAGAGAAATTTGGAGTTTTTCTGAATGTGATGGGAAGCCATTGGAGAATTTTGAGCATGGGATTTACTTTAAATGTATTGCATTCCTTTTAACCACAAAGACCATGCTTTTAAAAAATAACTTTACATCTACTATGGTTTCCTCACCCTTGTAAGCTAAATAAACTAACATTTTCAACTTATCATTATGAATCAATAGACATTTAAAAATTAAGGAGGTAAAGAAAAAAAAGATTGTAGTTATGGAAAATTACTCTGAATAGTATACTGAAAAAGATTAACTTTCACTTTTTTCTCACATACCAAGATGGTCAATAACTACAGCTATGTTTGCTCAATTTCAGTATAGGTTATTAAGGGTAACACTTTTCCCATTTGAGAAAAAAAAAAATGCAGCTCGCCACCAGTGTTAAAATAATATCAGTGTGTAGGAACACTACATTTTTCAGGATTTGACATTTTCAGTGAGAATTATTGTATTTTGTTAATGGAAACATCACTACTAAAAATAGAATGTTGTAAATAGAATGATGTCATTTTTTCTAGCCGCAAGCACCCTTTTGCGAATATTCTCGGGCAAATGGAAAAATTAAAAAACTTTCTAAAACAATTTTCCTAAAATGAATTTTTAAAACATTATCATCATGTGGATTGCAAATAATTGTTTACTGATATTTTGAATTTGCAACTGCCACAGGCCCAGGCCACTTTTCTCTAAACAGTAAAATACACCCACCCTTTAAATTTCTATCTGTGCTCTTGGCCAGCAGTAGTTCTTAAACCTTTCAATTCTCAGAGTCAACTAGGAAACTCTAAATAATAATTTATAAAGTTAGAAGTTTGTCTTAAAGTTTATATGGAAGAAAAAGCATATAAAACTAGAAAAAAAAGTACTAAAAGAAAAAAGTAGAAGAGGTGAACTAGTCCTACCAGAAACTAAAGCATACTATAAGACTTCAATAATTAAAACAGGATGGTACTGAAGTACAAATAGAAAATATACTAATGTGATTGAGTGGAAAGCCGAGAAATAGACTCAAGAAAATATTAAAATTAGATACATGATAAAGGTGGCATCTCAAATTACTGGGTCAAAAAAATAAAATAATAATAATAATCAACTATTATTATTATTATTTCCAATTCCCACTCCATATCTGAAAAAATCTCATTTTCTGAGGGTGGGAATTTACAATCTTTCAAGCTCTTTAACCACCAGCCTAACATAGCCATCCTGACACAGATCCTGTGTAAGTTTTTCGTTGCTATTATAACAAATTACTACAAACTTAGTGGCTCAAAGAAATAAAATCATATAAACTTACTGTTCTGTTGGTCAGAAATCTGAAATGGGTGGTCAACAATCCTCAGCTCTTGGCCAAACCACTTTGGCCTATGATTCCATTCTCATATCTTCTTTGACTCGGACCTTGCTGCCTCCGAGGATAATTGTGACTACATTGGAGCCACCTGAGTACCTCACTATTTCAAGATCATTAAATTAATTAAGTCTTTTATTCACTGAAGATAAAACATTTACAGATTTTAAGGATTACATTGGACATCTGGTGGGCATGAAACCTATTGCGTGTGATATGTTGTTTTGGTCAAAGTATATGCAGAAAAATCTGTTCTTACATAAATCTGTAGTTAGAGAAGAGAGACCCCCAGACGTCTTTGAATGACACATTAAAATTCACCAGTGTGGAAGAAATTAAAAACAAAATTAGGAATTCAAGGATTACTTAATTCAGAATTGGGGATAAAAAGCAAGGGGAAAAAGAGGAGAATAAGAGCAGAAAATTAAAAAGGAAAAAAGATAATCAAGTAAAAAGAAGAGAAAGTAAAAATGAAAGAGTAGATAACAAAGAGAACAAAGTAAAGAAGAAAAAAAGCAGGTGGAAAAGAGACAAAAGAGAGAATGATGAGGAGGTAAATAAAGGTAGTGAATACAGCAAAAGAAAATAAAATTGAAGAAGATATTGTAAATATAATAAAGAATAAGCTTAATATTGTAGGACTATATTAAAGTAGTGAAAAGAGTTACAAAATTTCAACAGTGTTAAATGCTAGAAAAAACAGGTTTTTTTGGAAAGGCCAATTGATTTGGTGACAAATATGATTATTACTATAATCAATATTTATTACTGTTGAATCTAAGATATAATACCTAAAATGGGATCAAAATACCAAAAATTAAAATTGCATTCTGCAGAGTTAAGATATACACATAGATAGATATTTAAGCTATATTTAATTATATTCTAATTCATTTAACTTTTAGTTTCATTTAAAAAGTTATGCATTACAACTGTTCCCTGAGTTAACTGAAAATAATTTGGCACAACTTCAGTATCCAATAATATGGGTTTAATTGAGGAATAAAATTAAATGTCCAGCAAGAGGGAATTAATTCAAACAAACTAAGTGCTTTTCACACCTAAACATAAGGGAAATAATTGGTTTATAATTTTTAAGTATAAATCACCTAGAGTCCCCCAAGCACATTTATTTTTTATAGTAAATTTTATTTTTAGATTAATTATAAGTTTTCCTTATTATACATGCAAGATTTACTACAGAATAATTAAGACATAAATAAGTGAAAAAGTCATAGAAAAATCACATACATCCAAATATTGTCATGCACCCAAAACTACCACTTGCAAAACTTTGTTGTTTAAATATCAAAATCCTATTCTATGTTTAAGTACATTTTATTTATTTTGAGTACATTATCATATTTTATTGAAGCATTCTATCAATTGTGGGACTTTTAAAGTGTTCCACCCAAAACAATATTGTTAAATTTACAGTACCCAGTATGGTAGTGATAGATATTTTGAGTTTTCCAACTGATGTCCAACTGTTTAGCATTGAAATTGGCCCAAGTTTTATGTTGTAAATAGTAATATATATGTATAATTGACTAAAAATTGATTAGAAAAAGTCAAAAAAGGTGAAATTTTAAAATAAACTAAAATAAGTAGTGATCTATAAAAACTTACAAAACCACAACATGATACACCAAAATTACCAATGCACTAGAAAATGAAAACTCAATTCTCAACAAAAAATCATCATGTTAGTCAATTTGTCTTTCCCTAAATTGCTTTGGGCAATTAGTAAAGGAAAGAGTTGGGAAGCTGGAAGAAAAGCAAAAGTTAACTTCACAATCCTGTTCTCTCCTGGGGACTGGAATAAGTGATTTTTTCAGGAATTAGATTTATAGGGAAATAAATTACACCCTATAACTCCCAAGATTTTATTATTTTAACCTGTGTGTCTTAACAATTAACCCTTAATAATTAAAATCTGGGATGTGGCGGTGCCCCTGGATGAAGGAGAATATTAATTGTCTCAGACTAGTCCTACTCTCACTTCCTAACATAATTGTCCCATACCAAATGCATGCATTTTTAGATACCATCCTGAGACTATTGGATATGGGTTTAGCTTTTGCTTCAGGAAGGCAAAGACTAGATTAAATCAAACTATTAGGAAAAATTAATTTCAAGTACACAATATCCTCACAGGCAAATAAAGTAAAATAAAATAAATAGCTTCTTAGAATAATTCTTGCACTTAATATTACATTTGTCGCAAAAACTTATATAACTTACTAGAAATTTGGTAATCAGCTTAATGATGACCTCGAAGAACACAAATCTTTAAAAGGCTGACATTTAAATGCTATTAATTTGTCTCCCATTTATCAAAGTCCAGAAAGAAATTAAAGTTCAAAATTTAATTCCACTTCAAAATTACTAAAATTTCGAGAAATAAGTTTTACCATTACCATTCTCAATTTCTTACTTCATTCACTCTCCACTGGAGGGGTCTCATGGAACCCCAGGCAATTATATTCTCAACTGGTTTTCCCAGGAATAAAAAAAAAAAATAACTATTTTAGGCTGTAAAGTTGAATTCATTGAAGCCTAAATCTATTTATATTTTAGATTAAAAATAAAGACTTTACAACAATGATGCCTTGCACGTACTAAGAATGATCAATAAAATTACTATTATTGTATGCATGTACCATTGATTCCAAAGTATCTTTAATAACTACGAGGACATATCATTGCTATCGCAGCCCTACGCCCACTAAATTTACAGAATACAAAAAAGATTCAAGTATCTATAAATGATATTATATTCTTAGTGTTATCTGTACTCTGTACTAAAGTTGCCAAAGTTGTCATTATTGAAAGAAGGTTCAGACTACTGAAATATTATAATAAAAAAGAAAATCTTCTTGGTTTCACTTCAGAAGGGTATAGTTTAGCCAGTGCAGACTGATGGCATTAACAATCTTTAAGTTTAATATCAATAGAACAAGTAGTTTTGTCACCATGTTTACCCTAAAACAGGAGGTAAAGAAGGAAGGTGAGATAGAATCATCCTATTCTTTGTGCCCTCTTTCCTGGAAAGTAACATTTGTGATCACAGTTTTTCATACAAAATGTGGAATTCTGCAGTAGTGATGCCTATAATCCAGGAGTCTTACTTGATAAGTTCCTTGCTTTCTTATCTGTCATTTTAACCCACTTACCATTGTTTTCTCTTCAAATGGCTTAACCCTGTGAAACCTGCCTACTAAAGAAAAGTTTCTCCTTACTGTATTTTTACCCAGCTGGAAAATTATCCTCAGCAGAATCTTGCCTCAAAAGTATAATTGATCTTTCTGAAACATGTGCCTTGAAATTCTGAAAAGGACCATAAACCTACCTCAAAAATTGTCTTTTTGACAATTTTTTTTTTATTTTTTATACTTTGAATAACTTCTAGTATTTTAACAGCATCAGAAACATTGTTTTGCCAATTCTTTTTTGTGCTTTAATGGGATTTCCTGAGTGTTCTATTTTCCTCTGTTGTTTCTTCTTCTAGGTAGGTTCATCAGATTTTAATTTTCTTCTTAAATTGTCACTTTTCCTCTCTCCTAAATTATTTTTTAATTATCTCTTTGTTTTTAGATCAATATATTAATTTTTAAAATTATTATTAGTATTAGATGCTCAGTTAACCTAGGATTAGACTCCCTCTGCTAATATCCTGCTCAATTTTCCTTTAGTATAGTTAATGTTCCTTATGTCTTTCCTTCAAGTCCTAACTACATATATTTCTGTGGTGTGTTATTTAAGAATGCTGTCATATTGAAATGAATCTAAAATTAATATGTCAATATTATCTTCTCAGGCTCCTTTTGACTCTATCCCAATTTTTTTCTTACCATTTTAATGTGTCCTATTCCTCAATGAATAATTAGCCCTGGTGCTTCAATTATTGATTTCATGTCTACAGTTTATCGAGGAACCTCTTGATAAGTCTTTGGATCTAGGCTTTCTCTGGGGCATCACACCAAGTTAATCTATAAGATTGTTTCTTTCCTGTTAAATTTCTCTGACTGAAGTCAACTGAGTAATAACTCACATATTACTGCCCTTATAATACCATTTTAGAAGCAGTAAGTTCTCAGTATATCTGCTAGAACATGAGCTTTATAAAGGGCAGAAATTTTTCTCTTTTTTTTTTTGTGAGGTATTGCAAGTGTTTAAGAAAGCATTTTTTTAAATGAATAAATGAATCTATATTTTTAGCCTGTCATGTAGATCTAGTTTGGCTTCAATGATCTTGTGTCCTTTTATGTATGTCCCTCCTATACTCCTTGATACTTCCCCAGGATGCTCGCTGCAGTTTCCAGAGTTAAAATATTTTTCCAAGCTTCTTTCATCCAAAATCTTTACATTTCTCTGACATTCCAAATTCTTATACTTTTTTGATGCACACAGAGTCTTCACAATAAAGCACAGCATATGCAAGCTTTTCTTACTGATTTTGACCTTGGAACGTGGGGTAATCTCATTCAAAGTTCTACTCTTTCAAATGGAAGCAATATTTCTATTGAAATGGAGCCTCCCCACTTTTTATTTATCTATTTGTCACGAAATATGCATGACTCCTCTGTAGTTTATTATGCTGACTGGTCCTGAAGTATTATATCTATGGCCAGGGCTTATGTAATTAATAAATCAGACATGATTTGAAACCATGTGTGAGAGGAGATGTGAGGGTGGCCGCCAACTGATCAACAGGCCCCATAAATGCAGTAAGTTATCGACCTACAGTGTTTTGTCTTTGGTGCTGAATACAGAGAATGACAAGATTAAGTGGGACAATAATTTTGGCTACAGATTTAATATACCAAGTAATGTTCAATACTATAATTATAAGGTAAATATCTCATGCTCTAATGCTCTGTAACCCATGAGATCCAGAGCTTGTCTTTCAGATTTAAAATCACAGCTTATAGATTTTGCTGAGAAAATAGAGAGAGAAAAATGTCTCCCAACAACCAGTGTATTCAAAGCCTAAAACCTTTATTTTGCTCTCTTTGAGGTAAGCTTCAGTGAGACTAAAAGACTCCCTTTTCTTGATTGTCTAATCCTCAGCTTGGTGGTGCCTACTTAGGTTACCTCTGTTATTCCAGGTCAGCCACAGAGGCAGGGATGAGCACATAGCCACTATTTTCTCTCCCTTTGCGGAGGCTAAAACAAACAAACAAACAAACAAACAAAACTATCTTGAATCTTATCACTAAGTACTTAGAAATCCTGACTGTATTTATGTAATTGATATTTATGAAACAAACCTAAATGTCAGAAAGTGCATTAGATGTTAGAAATATAATAGTTCACAAAAGCCACATGGCTTTCAGTCTATCTTAGAGGCAGACATTAAATAATTAATAACACAGACAATTATATATAGTATTTTATCACTTTAAAACACTTTTTTTTCATATTTTGTTATTCTTCACCATTCTATTGTGTCTTACAATCAATGGTGTTTAACAATCTCTGAAGGCAAGACAGTAGCCATCATATAGTTTTGTCATTTTCACCATACAACTGACCTGTCTACTGTTGTCATTTAATTTGAATTATGTGTGTTGTTGAAAATACGCTGGTTAATTTCAGTGACATTTTAAATGCCTCCAAAAGACAACACTATAATTTTCCCTAAAATTAAAAATATTATTTTTTATACACAAAAGGAAAGAAACAGGACAGGGTAGTATAAGTATAGTATGAGAGAAGAAGTAGTCAGTAGTCAGATCATGATAGTGGCCTACAGGCTATATTAGTGAATTTTAATTTGATCTTAAGTGTAATGATAAACCATTGAAACATTTTAATTAGGCAAGTAACATAAGCTAATTTGTATTCTAAAAGGTCAATCTGCCTGCATTGTGTAAGCTATTTGAGAAATAATACCAGAAGTTAACCACTTAAGAACCTATTAATAATGTAAGATAGCAGATTGGGAAAAGTGTACAATTTGGGATACATTTGGAGGTAGAATATATAGGATTTGATGGTGAACTAAATTTAGGAGAAGGAAAAAAGAGAAGTGTCAGGATGACTCCCAGATTTCTAGACTGAAGAGATGGGTTTATGATTTATTAAGGAAGTATATCTTGTGAGATGGATAAGATTGGAGGAATGCTTAAAACTAAAGTCAATCATATTAAAAATTGAATACTTGTAGACAAGAATACTTGTAGAAAATTTATTATGAACTCATTACATTAGTCAGGGCAGTTAGGAGACAGAAACTACACTGATTATTTGATGAAATCATTAACCAGTAAAATGTGATTAACTACGAAAAGTAATAAATGTTGACTTTAAGGGGATCTGGAAGCAGTGGGTACAAAAGAGCAGCTACTAACCCTAGACTGAGGAATAAGAATGATGAGGAAGAACTGGGAGATAAAACAGCCTTGCCAACACTGAGGTTCAGACTTTTGCAAATACAGTATAACTGACAGGGACACACAGCCTGCCAGCAGTGAAGAAACTTTTCAGAGGACTTGGGCTAACAATAGTTTATAGAAGCTACCAGCTTTACAGGTGTGGGCAGACTGGTACCTCCAGAAGGGCTGTTGGTGGGGAGAACATAGCCAGATAGTACAACTGGAGACTATCTATACAAGCCGCTGGAGTCCCATGCTCAATAATTAAAATGGAGACCTTTAAACTGGAAAGAAAGTGTTTTCCTACTGCTATCACCTTGCAGAGTCACTCCAGTGTCCTCTATTGATAAATCTTAACATTCTGCCAGCTGGCAAAGTAGTTTTATAGAGCCCAGCTCCAGTATCACAGAGCAAGAGAAAAAAAAAGATTGGAGCCGAAAGACATAAGTTGATAATTGGCACAGTAAATTGTGTTAATTTTCTAATAATTATATATATAATTATTATACATATATAATTATATATATGTATGTATATGTTACCTTATTTAATCTACCATATTAAAGGGACAAGCTAAATATGCTATCATTAACTAATAAATATAGACATTAACCAATATATATAGATGCCAAATAAAAACAACTCGACATTGGTAAAGGAAGACTTTAATTAGGAAAAAATATTACCAGAAAGAAAAAAAAAAGGCTATCATAATGGAAGGAGGGGAATTTTGCATAGAAAGAAAGCTTTGACCCTGAGATCTACAAGTGTTTCAAACTTCAGGCAGAAAGGTTTTTCTTTGTAAAGAATAAATAAAGCTGACATAGTAGAGAAATAGAATGAAAAGATAGTAGATAGTAGATCTGAAAATATTTTATCCTGAGGCCTCAAGAATAGCTTGGGAGAGGCTGTTAGGAGGCATGTGGGTTCAGGCTGAGGGTATGTTTAGGGGCCTGGGGGAAGGAGAGCAACTTAACCAAAATTTGGTAAACAAGCATTTTGTTCAGATTGATCAACTAGACAAGCAGTTCAGCTAATCATTTAGAAGACAAAGGACATGGGAAATTGGAAGGTCTGTGTCAGGCCTTGTCATAGGTAAATCAAGAGACATTGGAGAGTCTTCTCTTAATCATGTGGGGGTGAAATGGTTCTGCCTTTTCAGGTATACAGAAGGGTTGGGGCATTTCTTTAACCTTCACTGTTCCAGGATCATAATGCTCAGTTGAAGTTCAACATCATTGCCACTGATCTGTTTGTAATATAAACAACATTGTCCTTTTTAGGATTGTCTGTATAATGAACAATGAAATCCTTTGTCCTAATTCTTTCTAGTAAGCATATACAAAATTCTGAAAGTTAGAATAAATGAAAGAGCCCCTTTCAAATTACTTGAATCTTATAGTTTAAAAAACATAAGAGAAAAGAAAATGCTAGAACAACAAAATTATACAATAAGGCTTTTATATAAAACATTATTTTGTACTAGATTTTAACTAAAAGGATTGAGCTAAAGAATAACATAGTGCTTGAACTCAGGAAAATTCCTAATGTCACTTATACAAAACAATATAAAAAAATAAATCGAGTTAGAGCTAAGAAATATAAAAATTAAAAATTAAAAAAAAGGAAATAAAGTGCGGAGTTCAACAAGGAGCCATTTACTTACTGCTTCCCTAGCTAAAATTCTGAAAGACAACTCAAGGGTTGTATTTTACTTTCAGTATCTAAAGAGTGTTATTAAGAATATTTCAGTATAAAATGCTAATGTGACTAGTGTCATAATAACAATGAAAATGTTGATGAAAATAATGTTGCTAACCATGATGATAAGGATACAAAAGATCATATACCCTGAGAAAGTCATAACTCTGAAGGTATTATCTTAACAGAAAAGAAAAGGTTTTAACATCAGGCCACAGCCAATTAATCCTGATTTTTTTTCTATGTTAACTTATTAATTCTAAGTACATCTTAATTTTAACTGCCATTTTTAGGACACTATTTTTTTCTATACAAAAGGGCTATTGCAAGGGAGAATTAACTTAATTTGTGAAGCCCTTTGTGATTTCAAGTTATCCTTAAATAATCCCTTTCAACCATTCTAGTAGGAGATATATCTAATGTCATGTTTTAAGAGACAATTAATTTTTAAAGCCAGAAACATATAAAATAGGCAAGTACCTGCCCTGAGAGAATTTTGTTTAATATTCTCCTTTAGAGAAGTTTCCAAGTTTAGGATTAAAGATATGCCTGCATTACTATTAAAATATATTTAAAGTCACAAACTATAAATTAGCCAGAAAAAAATAATAAAACTATTTACCTCTCTTTGTCTAATCCTCAGTATAAGCTTTAATTCTGTGTGACCACAAACCATAAAAAACTTTTTCTTCTTTTTCTTGATCATTGCGATCAGCTATATAAAATCAAACCCACCAATTAATCAGAAGCAAAAATGATGCCTTGTTCCTTTTTGTATCCACAATGCCTGGAACACAGTCAGTCTTCTGCATAACTGCACACTCTCACCCTGACAATGCTCACACTTGAATAACACTGGGGTCAATTTTTGAGAGTCCTATTAGCTGCCACACTTTATTCACTGATTATTCCAGAGTACATTTTAATAACTTTTTATCTTGATATTCTTTAAAAATAAGTTACACTTATTTCTTAATGCTTTCTTCTGCTGTCCTAAACAAATCATTGGCTAAATAACACACATATTTTCAATTTCTTCTTCCAATCTCAGTTGCAACTAATCTGTGTCTACATAGCAACAACACATCTTGAAATTATTTTTAATTACAAATTCATCTTGGTTTAAATATACAGCCACTATGTAAATTTCTGTATTTGCCAATGTTGAGAAATTTATTTATTTTTTCACAAGAAAATGAGTGAATAGGGTGCTACTAATAGGGACGATGGAGTACCAAAATGAGATCTTATAAAAGCTGAATTTATAAATATATGAAAAAGAGGCCCCCAAAATAACCAGCAATGACTGCAGTTTGTTGAGGAGAAAACTCATTAACCATCCAGAATAGAAGTTCTCATATTTCTGATTGAGAAAGTTTGAATAAAGAGGATTCTGTTGAGGCAAAGAAAAAATGAGATAATGGTTGTGGATAATGTGAAGTAATGGTTATAAGACATAAGAAAAAAAAACAGAGAAAAAGCAGTTATTTTTATCCTAAATCTACTGATGACCTTTGAAGGTCCCAAAGTTTGGAGATATGCACATTCAACCACTCTGCTGTGATACCATTGTCTCAAATGGATCATTAATTCTTTTATATTTATTGCCTAAATAATCCATACCAAACTTTATTAAGCAAATGCAACATTTCATTATAAAAACAACTTCAGAGAAAGAAAAGAACACACTCATGCATTCATGAGTACAGTAGTCACAGTAGTTAAATGCCTAGTAATCTCTTTAGATGAAAAGTGCTATACAATGTAAGCCTATTATTTACATAAATAGATTACATCTACAATTGGTTTGTAAAAGTTTCTTAAGAGATGTTTACATCTTAATTATTTTCTTTGAGCTCCTTTTTGCTGTAACATTCATTATTGACAACACTGTAATGCAAATAAAGGGTTTTATTGATTTAACTAGCAAAACACAGAAACACACAGACCCATGGAGAAACTTCCATAATGATAAATAAAAATAAAGCAAGCAAGCAAAACATAAATTAAAAAACCTTAGGTGAAATGCAAAATACACATAGCATTCAATCATGTTTTCTCTTATGTATTTTGTACAGAAAGTTCTTCTAAATGTATATAAAATGAAAAGAAATGGATGTTCACTTCAGTTTCTCCTTTATTTTCCTTTATTTTACTCTGAATGATACCTTAACAGAGACTACAAACATTTATAGTAGGAGAGCTGATTGGGAATAAAGTCACTTGATGGTACATGCTTGTACAAATGGACTGCAACTCTGAGATTTTGAAGCATGGAGTTATTGAGTAAAAAAGCTCTTTAAGAGTGTTATTGGAAAAATGACACCTTGAACAGATTTCATTAATGGAGGAAATAAAGCTTAGCAAGCTACTTCTAGTAAGAGTAACAGAGTCACAAAAAAAGAGAGTAGGTCATATGATGATAACATGTTTTGTTTTGTTTTCTTTAAACTTGGTTAGATAAGAACAAATAAAATTGTATTGTAATGTTTCAAAGCTTTCTACATTTTCTTGGTTTGCTAAGAGTAACTTTTGTTTTTTTTTGCATGAATTTTCAATGCAAATCAAGTAAAATGTAGGAGAAAGAACTATTTCTCTGAGAGGTTAAGATTAAAGAAGCATATTTTTCACTAAAATAAGCTATTCTCTGAAGGATGTTTTTGTTTTATGTTTGTTTTTATTTTGTTTTTGTTCTTAAGAATACATAAGGTAGTAGTTAATAGAACAGTTGAATATTTAAAGAAAGGCAAAATATAAACCCATTATCCTGTTGACTATAATTAATCTGTCTCATTTATTCTGAGATTTTATATTTAGTGTACCCACTACTGCATAATTTCACTTGGGAATTTCTATCTCTTATTAATGATAATTTGCATTTTTTATATACTTGATATAAGCATGTTTAATTTGTAAACTATATGAGTATGCTGATGTTTAATATTATCTAGGTAGTACCTGGATTTCAGAAATGACCAAAATCATGGGATAGCTTCTACAAGAGTTATATATTTTGAGGTTAACAAAGTATAAGAAAATATTTTTTTCAGTTCTTAATCAAAAACCTAAGATCTAAAATCACTCTAACATAGGAATTTAGAGTTTCCTCTGGAGTTTAAATTGATACGCTATACAACATAAGAATGCCTTATATAGCTTAATTGATTTTTAAAGTATGAAACAAATTTGAATGAAGGTTAATGTTAAGAATTCTAAAACAGTTAAGAACCACAAATTTAGATCCTGATAAGAACATACTTCTTTAATATTGCATGTCTTTGAACTGAATTTGGAAATCTAGTCCCTCCGCAACACACACACACACGCACACACACACACACATACACACACATATATTTACATACATTTTATAAATATATAAATACACACACATATACAGAGAGAGAGAGAGAAAGAGAGAGAGAGAGAGAGAGAGAGAGAGAGCAGAGGGGAGTGAGTTTGGGACAATTATAATTTCTGCAAGTTAAAAAGGGAGATAACTTTTTTTTTCTTATCTAAAGATTGTTAAGCAAGAAATGGAATTTTCTTGTCTTCTTTCTAATAACTGTAAATCACTAAAAAAGTCATCAGATTTTGGCTTTGGAAGAAACCTTAGAAATTATCCAGTCTGTCTCTTATTTTCTAAATGGGTAAAGCAAAGCTTTTGGAGACTTAGCAACTTGCCTAAATTACCCAGGTATTAGCTCCCAAGGAAGGGGCTCAAAGTCAGGTCTCCTGGCTACCAAATCCAGACTTCTATGCATTAAATATCTTGCTTTCTTAACAAAATTATTGTTCTAAATTCAATATTGCCCCTAAACTTTTGTTTTTTACTTTTGACAGTTTTATGCATATTTCTTTCACAGCGCATTATCACTGATGCATTTATTACCCCACATCTTGATGTTTTATAGTAAGCCTCAAATATTTAAGGCAGATGTATTTTGTAATGCTTTGTCAGTTTTTCAATAAAAGAAAAGATGGCAGCTGAGGTATGTATCTGTTATATTAAAAACAGGGCAGCAGGACAATCAAGTTTTAAATTGCTTTTGATGGCTCATATTGGGAAGCCTTGTCAGAATAACGGGAACTAAAATTCCGATTGATTAGTATTGCCTGGTACATCATAATTGCCTGCCTTAGATCAAGGGTCTTGTGTTAATGCTGTCTGTATGTTACTGAATTCCGTCAAAGTGTGATCATACGATTGCTGTTCTGCTGCTGCCATCACAAAAATGTGATAAATTTTATAAAAGGTTCTCTGGGCACAAAAATTTTTCATTAAAAAAAATGTGACAGTGTCATGCAATATTTCAAAAATACTCTTTTGTTTGCCTGCTTCCTTTTAGATATTATCTTCTAATCTGTTTCTGTTTTACCTATTTATCATTTTCTCCACCCTGGCATCTACAGTGTAAGAAATGTTGAGATTTGGCAAATGTATTTTATTGTTTTGTCTGTCATTTTGTTTCTGAAAACTATCTGATAATGTGGAGAACAGAAGACTATACAATTTTTTTCTAGGCTTTTCTCTTTCTAAATTTTAACGTTTGTTTCCTGTTTAAAAGCTATGAAAACTCTAATAAATAAAGAAAATCCTGTTGTATACATAGTATTCAGGATGCAGTTCAGATACTCCAACATCAAAAGTTACTTATACATTATTTACATTTATTTTTGATTAATTGATTCCTGTTTTCTTTCTTTCTGTAGTTCTCATGCTGAGATTATAATAGAGCAAATATCAAAGGGTCTGAAAAGGAGGCAATTGTTGCCTAGAGAATATTACTTACAAGAGTATTTTATGTGCTGCTACTGGCCCTAACTCCTCAGATTAATTCTCTCAATAATAAAGACTTCCATGTGTTCAACCAAGTTCATTTAGGGCTTAATGCAGACAGATCCATCTCATTCTTCCAATGTATTTATTATTGATAAAATGAGATGAAAATTTAGATAACTATCTATCTTGCCTAGTATTTTTAATAATTTTACAAATATCCTTTGTTCAGGAACAAAACTCATCTTCCAGTCATAATTCAGTTATCTAGCATAAAATATACAATTATTACCATGGACTGTATTCATATATTGACACCAGGTGGAATTAAACCTCTTGGAGACATTATTCTATAATACATATTGTATACAGGTTTTGCCCACTTTAAGAACAAAAGTTTGATTCTAATAGCCAGAAAAATTCCACCTAAATTAAGGGTTTTTTAACATCATTTTATGAAGATAATAAAAGAATTTACTAGAACTGAATGTATTAGAACCATGTAATGAGAAAAACCTACAGTTTAAAATAATATGCATATAGGTGTGTGTGTGTGCATGTGTGTGTGTGTGTGTGTGTGTGTGTGTGTGTGTGTGTGTGTGTAATGTTTAGATATTCTCAAATCCATTTTAGGTTTCTCAGTAAAAAAAAAACTTTCTGATCCTTAACTGGCAGTGTTAAAATCATTTTATTTATTCTGACCTAGTATGGACTTATTTCTGAATGTTTCAAAGCAAGCTATAGTTTCAAATAGGTTTAGTTTGTCCCAGGCTATTTGCAAGAGAGTGTATATTTATTATTTTAGGAATATTTTTACTATTTTTACTATTTGCAAACATATTTGCTGAAAGGACAAAAATCAAGTGCCAGTTCTTAAAAAGTTGATGTAGTGACTCGTTGGGAACTGAGAGAGCATGACATTCCTTCTGTACCTTTCTCCATGAATATATACTAGCAGTGGGTTGAGATGGAAAAGGTAGGGCAAGGCTGACATGACTGTGCCTCTGCAGAATGGAATCGAGAATACTGACTGCCATCTTTAAACAACAGCCAAGTGAAACCTGTCTGACCTTTCAGGATGAGTGGCAGTAATCAAGGCATCTTGGTGGACTCTCTGGTATAGCACATAAAAGGTGTCAGGTCATATGAAGATGATGTATATGTATGTTGTTGTTTTTTTTAATTGCAGAAGACCAAAGGTTTCAATCAAACTGAAGCATTCATCAGGGGTACCTAGCATATGCAGTGTGTAGTCCTTCAACTTCAAAAGATCACACTGGCTTCTCCTGTGTATTAGAACCTAGCCAGATTCCATGCATTGAAAATGATAAAGGCTTAATCATGGCAACATGTAGAAGTCATAACAAGAATGTAACAACAGAACTCAGAGAAACATGACAAAATAAATCTATAAGATTATGGAAGGTAGATTTACTTAGCATCTTTTTGAAATATATTAGCCTCTTAGGTTTCTTGGACCATTGGGCAAGAAGGGAGCCCTACAAGGATAGTACTATAATTTCAAAGATTTGAACAGAATTTAATTTTATTTAAGCATTAATTAAACAAATGAGATTTGCATGTAATTCAGGAACCAATATTATTCTTCCCTCCTCAATGCTCATCCAAATCTATCCCACAGATCTAGTTCTTTCCTGTCCCTAAGTGAAACTTCAGTCAGGACTCAAAACTTGCCTATTGGCTCTGAGAAAATAAAAGCTCTCTGTTTGCTTTTAGTTATGAGCCTAATCTCACTTATAAAACTAAAATGTCCATTTTAAATAATACCTTTTAAGTATAAGTTTCTCTCCTTTTCTGACTAGGACATGATGCTGGCAGGAAGGTCTTACATGAGTAGGAGTGGCAAGAGGGTCATGGCTCACTCTGGGCTGAGTGTGTATTAAAGCTGTTTCTTTCATGGGGTAGTCTTACGGTTCTCTGGATTCTCTCTCATTACTTGAGATGTCTTATGCTCTTGAATAGTGCCTAAATAGTGCTTAGGATTGGCTCTCTATTTTGCCTATGACACAGATTTTGCCAACAAGAAACATACAGCCTTGACATATTGTATTGGAAGTGAGAGCACAGGTACTGTCCTAATATGGCACTTTATTCTGCTGCTATAGGCCATTTTTGTCAACCTTTTGCCTCTAAAGTTTTCTTGAGAGGAGAACATGAGTGGGAATGATGTTCATCTGACAGCAGTCCACTCTGCTCCCAAACTGCAGGTACCATAAATGAAGACCCATAGATTTGACTTGAAGTGAGGTAAAGTACAGTCTCTCTGTCTCTTTTTTAGGGAAATACAAGCTTCTGCTAAGAAAGTTTTCCTCTAATTCTCAAGCACAACCTTTTGAGATTGAGGTAGACCTTGAACTAAGGGTTGCAAATCTGAATATTCACCTGTTTGCTTGCATGTCTAGCATAAGTGTCTAGCACCTCATTTTGAAAAGCCAGAGCACTTGCCACCTGAAATTTTATTCTTCGTCTTCTGGGACCATTTGAACATTCTGGTATATAAACAAATATAAAGGCATTCACACCTTAAATTAGTAGAACTAGTCATATCAATTTACTTCCTTCTGATATGTTATCCAAAACAATGGCTGTCAGCTTCCTTAATTGAAAAAGAATGATTGAGTTTTGTTATACTCCATAACCTCAGCTTTCTTGTTCTATTTGTGTTGATTATAAGCCATGTTTTATAAGCCATGATGATAGAGATATTTTAATTCCTTTGGCAGAAAGATTCATGTCTAGCTTGAGACCTATTTAGGCAAAATTATGTTGCCAAAAAAATTATATATTGACGTTCTAACCCCAGTTCCTAAGAATGTGACTAGATGTGAAGATAGAGCTTTTAAAGAGGTAATTAAAGTTAAATGATGTTATTCGGGTAGGCCCTAATCAACTCTAACATGTTCTAATAAGAATGAGAGATTTGGACCCAGACAGGCACAGATAACCATGTAAGGACACAGAAAAGATGGGTATCTACAAGACAATAAAAGAGACCACAGAATAAATCAACCCTGAGGAACCTTGATCTTGAACTTCCAGCCTCCAAAACTGGGAGATAATACATTTCTGTTGTCTAAGCCACACAGTCATAGTATTTTGTTACGGCAGCACTAGCCAGCTAATACAAGGTCCAGACAGAACATATATCCACATTGGCCAGAAACAGGTACATTATGACATTTTGTTTGTAAGCCCATTAAAAGTACCTTCTTTCTTAGCCTTCAAGCTACAAAAACTTGGAAAGGGCTTTTATTTAATCATTTCAAACTCATTATCATATAGCTCTGACAGTCTACACATCACAGCAGTAAGTAAATATACACAGCAATATTTTCTCTTAAGGAAAAGGAAGACATTTTATTATGAACCAAGTATATTTTTAAAAAAAGACAAGAACATTTTCATTCCTATTAATATCTAATAAAAATGAAAGTATTTAAAATATCTATTAAAGTATTTAAAGTATTTGTTTAATAATGAACTGTAGAAAAAATGAAGATTTAACCATTTAACTACTGTTTAAACTTTATGTAATACGTAAATAATTTAAATGAGGATCTGTTTTCTTAACTTCACACATTTGGTTAATTACAAATGTCTACAAGTGTCAAAATTAATTTTTAATTTTTGTTTAAATATATTGGTTTGTGTGTACATGGTACAGATTTACTTCCAACAACTAAGATGTATTGTAAATCAGAATTTTTGCCACTACTTTGATAATAGTAAATATAAGTCATAAATAAATAATTTGTGTCAACAAGTAATTCTCTTATCTGAAAGAAGTATTTCATTCCTTTACATGTTGAAAGATAATAAATCCAGCGAAATGAACAATTTAGTTCTTGAATTAACATTAGCCAAAATAAAAACTATTGTTTATTTGTCAAGAAGTCTTATTAAATTTTCTTTCTAAGAACAAAGGTAATATTTCTTTTAAAATAGTTTATAGAATTTAGGTTAAGACCTAGCATTCAATGTCTATTTATTTTATGAATAATACTAATGAAGTTAAAGAGCAAGAAATTATTCTTACCTAATCAATTCTGTATCTTCTCTGTGGTGAAGGTATTACATTTTTCTAATGGCATATGTGTCATTAGAATTTAAAAATCATTTAATGTTTATTTCCAAAGATAAAAATTTCTCTTTTGAAGTTAGTGATTTTTTATCGTAATTGATCCTCCTTGAGATCAATTGCTCTGCTAAGGTAACATTTCTTTAAGTAAGGTCAGACCTTTAGGAGATCCATGAATATTCAATTTGATTTAAATGTAGTTTTCTTCTCCAAAATATAATAATTTCTAAGTAGCTGGCAGATATTTTATAGTTGGTGAAATAAAATATGTTTATATACGTACTTTAAGAATAAATAAAAACATGAGAACTACAGAAACCTCTTAAACGGCAGTAAAGCAATAAAATACATTAAGCTGAAAAATGCTCTCAGGAAGAACATAGTAACAAAACTTGAGAAGTTATAAAGTATATTAATATTTTATACACCTTATGTTTTATATATACATCAGGACAATGTATTGAATTGATCTATTAGAACTTATGACTTAAGTCATGATTGAATTTAACTCATGGTGAAGAAATTGTGCTCATTATAGATGTGTTCATCTCAAGAAAATCTATCAATATACTGTAAAGTCCTGCAAATTATAAGTTCTATATAAAAGTACTTCGTAGTTAATGATTTCTCTAACTTGCACTCCATTACCCAGTGACTGGGCTTCAGTCATGTCTTATGTCCTCCTTTGTCATTTTTATTTTAAATATGTTTCTGAATGTTCAAATGTGTTCTATGATATTTTAATATTGAGAAAGTTTTAAAATTTTTATCTAGCAAATATATATTTTCCTTGTGATATAAATTTCAGCCAGAAAGTTCAAAAAGCTCTTTTTGATTTGCAATCAGCTAATTACCAGTGTTTTTTAGATTTTTATTTGTTTCTTTTTTTGTGTTCATGTATTTACTTTAAATATTTTTATTTATCTGAAATTTGGGAGTTTTAAATATAATAATAGTTCAATATTTATTTTTGAGACCGCTTTGCATATATTTGTTAAAAAGTTACTTCATTCCTAATAATCTGTGGTGATCTCTTTATCATGTACTGACTATATGGTAAGTACAATATATGTATGTATTTTAATCTGTTTTGTGACAATTTGTTGTTTTCTATTGATCTGGATTTTAATCATTGCCTGATACTATGCCACTTTCATGATAACATGATAACATGCTTTTATAGCTGGCAGAATTAATATATCCTTGTTGTAATTCTTAAAACCTTAACATTTTGTTCTTATGATTTTGAGAATCACGTTTAAAAGAAAAACACATTGGCATTTAATTGGGTTTACACTAAACCAAGAAATTAATTAGGGAATATATCATTTGTTTGAATAATGATATATTTTTTTTAAATTTATCACATTACATACAATTTATTGTATTCACAGGACTTTATAGACCATGTAAAATAATAATGGTGACAGCTTCTTAGATCTAGAAGTCAATTTGAACATATGTCCAAGTCTATTTGAGTCTTGCCTACCTATATATTTAACATATTCTGGCTCATATTCAGGTGGGCATTCTTAGACTTAACAGGTCCCTGTATTCACTGCCATATCCAATCCCCAAGCTTTGGTTCTGCTTGCAGAGGTCATTATTTATTTATACTCAAAGTGATTGCAATGACTTCACTTTGATCCTTCTTCCACTTGTAACTGCAACAAGTGTGAAGGAAAGTAACACAAGGGATCACAATGGAGAATGAGGTGTTACTTATAATAGCACAATCAATGGTTTGGAAACTATATAAAATTCTACTACTATTCAAAGTTTAAAAATAAGTTACTGAAAGAAAATTAAAATCTGTGATCATAATGTAAAAAACTGTATCAAGTAAGTGAGATAAAAGCTTGCATTTAGCCTTTTATGAAAAGGCTTCAGGAAATTACATGTGGCCATGAAAATATTATGTTTCGAAAGGCCCTTTCAAAAGAATAGTACAAAACTATCTTCTGTGATTTTGAAAGAGAATTATTTCTTGCAGAACAATGCACCTAGCATGGCTGAAATGGGAAAATCATTTTTTTTAATATAAGTGCTTCTATGATTATCAATAAGAGCAAATATTAAAGTGCATAACAGAAAAAACTTTCAATCAGATAATAAATCCATTAAGAACAATGATTTGAAAAATATAAATTTCAATATCTGATATGTTAAAATTTTCAATCACCTGCCATAAAATGAATGTAATAAACAATTTTATTAAAGAAGTATAATAAAATTATGAAAACTGAAATTCCATAAAAGAGTAATTTTTGAAGTCAGAGTTTGTTTAGAGAAATAATAATTAAAAGACTATAAATAATAAATTATAATGGATAATTACATATAGAGATATATGAGACATGGAGCATTTGTGGCAGTTAGAAATTAGAAATTTTTACAACAAAATCTGATTTATTTTTACTTTCATTGAATCTCTTTTTCTATCCATCATAAGGACATCAGAAAAAAAAATCACTACATTATAATATCCAGTATTAAAAGAATTCTATACATGATGTCCAAAAGAAAAGGAGAGAAAGAGAGAGAGAGAGAGAGAGAGAGAGAGAGAGAGAGAGAAAGAAAAAGAAAGAAAGAAAGAAAGAAAGAAAGAAAGAAAGAAAGAAAGAAAGAAAGAAAGAAAGAAAGAAAGAAAAAGAAAGAAAAAGAAAGAAAGAGAAAGAAAGAAAGAAAAAAAGGAAGGAAGGAAGGAAGGAAGGAAGGAAGGAAGGAAGGAAGGAAGGAAGGAAGGAAGGAAGGAAGGAAGGAAGGAAGGAAGGAAGAAAGGAAGGAAGAATGAAAGACTAGTGATTATACAAGAGTTAAGAAACTGATTTTTCTCCTCTCAGCTAGGGAAAAATTAAAGTAAGCTGAAAATTAATGAGAAGACCTGTGATAAGAAATAGGTGACAGGCCATGTGATGCTGTCTTCTGCTAATATCTATTTCATTTTTCTACTACCGTTATCCCTAGCCAGGGAAGGAAGGCAAAAAAGAGACCTATAAAATGTGAATCCAGAAAAGTTACCTGCTCAGTACAGTGTGACAGAACTGGAGTCTAATGATTTTGGAGATTTAATCTTTCTACCTTTCTATCTCAGTATTTTGGCCTTGTCAGAAGGCCAGTACTGCATATGGTTGAAGACAGTGACGCAAATTTCCATTCAAAACAATTTCTATAAGAAAGTGTCTCTTTTTTCAGAAATCCCTAGTCTACTTCCTCTAATATCTCAATATGAGAATTTTTTCTTTTGTCCAGCACTAGTATTTTTTCTTATATTCTAGATTTTGTCTTAAACTGAATGATAGCACAGTTATCCCAAAGAATGAAATCACTGAATGGACTTAAACCAATTGGGCAAATGATATACTGGGCCATGTCCCAGGGCAGGGATACCAGTGTTTTTTGTTTTGTTTTGTTTTGTTTTGTTTTGTTTCTATAAAATGCTAGTACACAATAGAATGACCTTAGTATTATTTATTCTAATTCTGTACCTACCACAAAATCTTATAGTTATGATTTGTCTTCCTATGTTGCTTGTTTACAGGTAAATAATGTGCAACTACAATACAAAGTGCCTTAGCCTTTTCACAGCTGATCGGCTTGCTGATTTCATTAAAGAAACGGGAAAAGGTGATGGTGTTACAGCCAAAAATTCCTGAAGCCAGCCTTGTTAAACAACCTCCTCCAAGTACTTTTCCCAGTAGATGATTTACAAGGTGAGAATAAAAAGTAAGAAAAAAAGTCTGAGTTGATTAGGTGGACCAGTATCAAGTGCTTTCCAAAACAGATTTCTAAATAAGTAAATATCATAGTAAAGCTAAAGTGACCCTTCTCTCTAGTTCTAAATTTAAGTAAAAATATTGGGATTATGCCATGATCTGATCATCTTTGTACTACAAGAACTTGAAGCGTTGACAAGATTCTTAGAAAGTATGGATGCCATTGATTCTGAACTTAAAATTCAGAAATACATATTCAGATACCCATGTCATGAAATCTAAGAAGCCATTAATTTTTAAATATACCCTTATTTCACATATTACCAAGAAAATAAAACTACCAATTAAATCGTGACATAATATCAAGAATTATAAAGGGTCTAAGATTTTACTCTATTTAGATAGAACCTAACAAGTTAGCTTTACACAGTTCCATGAATGCTGGTAGAAGACATGAAACTCCTGGGCCAGAGATGAAGGACGGTTTAATATTCATGACTGTAGCAACAGCCAAAGCATTAGCGTTCTTTTATCAATTACCTAATTGCAAATTCCCATGTGGCAACATAAAGAGAATCCTTTATGTAACACAGTGGGCTGAATTACTGTAGAGGAACCCTGAGTTAATAGAATTTAAATATTTTTAATGGGTAGTCATATACTTGACTACTGTTATAGGTAATTTTTAGGTCTCAGTACCAAAAATATATATTATTTATAACATGATAATAATTCCCAGATCGTGAGATTATTTTGAGCATTAAATAAAATAAAATCTCTAAATGTATGTGCAGGATAACTGAAACATAATGACACTATTTAATAAATAGCAGGGTTTTTTTCCTTTTATATTTTTCTCTATAAAATAGATACTTATCAAATGCCATACTCTAGCTCCCCAAATTCTATACCCACTAGCTTCTTAAAATTTGACTTTCTCCCAACAGAAGAAGATGTTGCTTTCCATAATTACAGATTTTGTTAAGTTAAATACTTGCCTTATATAATGTGATGAAAGAACAGCAGAATAGGTAGGTTTGGGAATACTAGTGAATCAGTAAATGAAGGGAATATGAACAAATGGGGAGAAACCACTCAGAAAATGAAACTGGAGTCACAAAAGATAAACATAGTTTAGTTTTCAATCTAGCATTTAGATGAGCCCAAACTGGTAACCATCCACATAACCCTATCTAGGCAATAATACTGGTTCCTCTATGTCACCCCTTTTATAAAGTAAGACATGGGAAATTTTTCCAAATTCACCCAGGAACAATTAGAAAATTTCTAACTTAGACTAAACAAAGAAATTAATTCAATCATCTAACCAATAGTCTGTTAACAAGAACAATGAAATTGTAAATAAATTAAAGGTTGAATAAATAAAAAGACAAATAGAAAGCTAAGTAGAGTTTTGTATGTTAGCCTGTAAAGTTTTAATCACAATTTGGAAGATATGCTGTGTTTCTGACAGAATACTCGATATCATTTTACTATATCTATTTTCTATGTTTTATTAAGTCAAATAGATTTGAAATAATTAGAGAATATTTCAAAAAATATAGATCATTTATGGTTGAATTTTAAAATTTTATAATTAATTATTCTATAATTTTTAAATGTTCACTCCAAACTCATTATATATAATTTGAATGCAATAATAACATATTTCTAAGTTATAAACCTGTTAAATGAAGAACATTAGGTTGGTTATTTGTTTTGACCTCCTTTATTATTTACATTTAGTGCAAACCTAAAATATCATTGCTTGTTACCTTTTTCTACAATGTTCCCTTTCAAAAGAAAATATTTCTAAGTTTGAAACATTGTTAAATGTATTTTTTAGTTCTAATTTTCTAATAAATCACCTAATATGTGTCATAGAAAGGAAACATATTAGTGACAGCTACATTTAGAATCTTGGAGGTATATTTATAGAAATATGCACAATAACATGTATCTAAATGCATAAATATTATATAAACATTGAGAAACACTTTTGAATAACTATTAACCTATTCTTTGGTATATCATCAGACTTCATAGCAGTGTTTTACCGGGTTTTTTAGAAAGTCACTAATGGCCATGAAAATTGTCATTCATTCAAAAATATAAAAATGTCCAAAGGCAAAATTGTTTGTTCTGACTATAAATGATGATCTCAGCTTCTAAATGTCAGCTGTAGTCTTTGGTTGTAGTTAAGGCCTTACTAGAAGTCAAGAAAATGATGGCTCCATTTAAGGTTTTCCTTGTTATTTTATAAATCAAAGCCTTCTTGTCGTCTGTGTATTTTAATATTTTTAATGTTCACAGCACTCAGATATCTTGTCATTTACTACCTACATATATATTTTTTTTCTACTAGTGGTTTCCATCTCTGTCAGTCAATTGTTTTTCAAAACAACCATTTAAAAATGGATTTCTTTCTGTTTCAACATTCTGTAATCCAGAAGGGCATAGGTTCCTGTCAAACAGCAATAAGAAAAACAAAAACAAACAAACAAAAAAAAAAACAGGAAAACACACAGACACACACTTGAAGCACACACTTATTCACACAAAGTCACAAACACACAAGACAACATCAAAGATGGTCACAAGAAAATTTAGTTGTGCCTCCCCAATATTAAAAATTCCATGCTTAGGGACCTCTCTTCAATTAATACCCCATGAAACAAAATGAGCCTTTAACGTGTATACGCTGGCCTACAGCAACAGTGAGAAATTCTTATGCCAGCACATGTAGACACCCTCATGAAAATGTGCTTAAAGTTTCCTAAATGAAATCTGGACTAGCCTGACAAATGCTTGCTGTGAAAGCCACAGCCCGCACAGTCTACAATTTCTGTTCACAATGTTGCTGCCTCATCTGTCTTGTCAGAAAGACAGCACTTCATTGAACATAGGCTTACTGAATGCTACACTCAAGTACAAAGACAAGTGATGCCTTTACACCCAGTTTCTTTAGAAAGCCATGGTATTAAATGTCTGGCTTTGTGTTAAAAAAAAAAAAAGATAATTTTGAATGGCACAATGTATAAAATAAATTAGATATCTCTGCACATACTGTTCCTCTCCCTGGAAATGCCCTTTCTTCATTTTGCCTGTTCTTCAGAGGTCATTTTAAAGCTCACAACCTCTATGAAGTCTTCCTCACATTATTTTTAACCATATCGGTTTCTCTTATCCTTCAACCTAGATTTATAATCCATAAGGGCATTTTACTATTCAGTCATTTTCTAGTTATTCCACTCTCTAATTAAATTATAATGAAAAGAAAAAATACCTTTATAAAATTTTTTAAAATAAGTTTTTGCTTTAGATACTAAGGATACACAATTCAAAGAAAAACAAGAAACTTTTTTATGTTAAGGTTACTTTTTATTGAAAGGAAACAACAGAAGATGAAATAAAATATATTTAGGTAGTCGCATATGACAGAAATTAAATTGTGTTGATATGACAGAAGTGATGAAGAGGTGGTGTTTTATATTGAAAGAGTAAGAGAAGTCTTTCAAAAGAAGAGATATGAGCTGACTTATGAAAAAGCACTAAGCAGTAATCAATCTAGAAAGGAGTATCAGGCAGAAGAAAGAACAAGTTATTAATTGGTGGATTAAATTTTATTTCCTTCAGAGAAAAATAAAGTTAGTTGTATTTCTATAATTTGGTCCTTGCAATATTTCTTGTGTCTTTAGCATTGTCCTTAGCTCTCCAGCATATCTTCTAACTCTCTCCAATTATGTTTACTTATCTTTTCCTCTGCTCTAGGAATGGGCAAATAATATGAGTGGAATTGATCTAATTTAAAGAAAAAATCAGAAGGGGAGATATTAGTAGAGAAATAGATACTGAAAATTAATGAAAATGAGAAAAGTATATAAACAAACAGATCTGACAAACAAGGAGGAGTTTCTATAAATATGGAAGAGCAAAACTACATATGAAGAACACTACATTGCCCCCATTTGACACATTCTGTTCAGGGTAGCTTGTTTAGCAGAAATATAACAGAAAGTTTGATTTATCCTGTTCTATGGAGACCAGAGATTAGCTCAAAGTTTTTTTTTCCACCAAGAAAAATACCAAATTTTAATAGTAAAAACATTACCCAATGGATTAGGACATGATTAAAGTTTGATTTACATACATCTTTGAAGGAGAAAACAGCACATTTATGTTTCATTAATAGAAAAAACAAAAGGCCTAAATTTTATAATCCAGAAATTTTATTTATTTATTTATTTGTTTGTTTGTTTGTTTGTTTGTTTGAATATCCATCATGCCATGGATTCATGATCCATGATTCCTAATAACTCAGGCTAATTACATTTGTTCTTACAATTATGCCTTTTCTGGGTGGAGCAGGCCAAGGATTCAGCTGAACCTAGTTACAGAACCTCTCTCTTTAGCCTCCTTTTCTTCATTTTTCTGATCATCCCTTCACAAGTTTCAGAAAGCTAATTCAGCTCTTAGAGTATATATGCTCAATAGCTACATTCTCTTGTCAAGAACTTGCCCTTAACTTGTTTATTTATAATAGCACCTAGCATGTTATTGTGCTTTTACATATATTGTAACTATCACACTAGAAGTGGCCCTAGAGACATCTTTGAGAGGGAAGAGGGAAGGAGGGAGGCAGAGAGAGAGAGAAATATGAAAAAAATATATATATATAAGGGTTAGAGATTCAAGAGTAACTTATCTGGGCATTTATGCCTCCCCTTTTTTTACCAGGCTACAATATAGCATGCAGTGTGGCTCACATCTCAAAGTTCAACTAGGGAGGATCACTTGTGAGTCTATTTATTTGACTCTTAGTCTTCAGAAGATCTATGCCCAAACTCACTCACATGGCTTGTGGCTGGGCTCAGAAGCTCTGTTTCCAAGCTCATTCATGTGAGATTCTCCAAAGGGTTGCTCCAGGGCACGAAAGCTGACTTCCCCCAGAACAAGCAATATAACAGAGAGTGAGAGTGAGCACCTAAGACATAATCATAGATATTTTTAGTAACCTCATCTCAGAAATGACTACCCATCACTTCTATTCTATTTATCAGAAACGAGTTGATTTAAGTACATCTCACAGTCAAAGGGACAGAAATATACAAGGGTATGAATATCAGGAGATGAGGACCATTGCGAGCAATCTTAGGAGGTGCCTACTACATAAAAAAAAATAATAATAATTAATTAATAGGTCCTCAAAAAGTTAACTGGCTTGATAACTAGAACCTGGGCCTCTTGACAAGTTTATATTCAGGTGTCAATTCTAGTAATAACATGTGGCTGCTTGACATTTTAGACAGTGATTTCAGGGCATGACCTTAAAACAAATTATTTGAGTAGGATCTAAACAAGTGACATGGGAATTATTTGGTTTGATGAACATCAGACATGATTCTTTGAATTATATATTAAAATTATAAGATTTATTAATTTTAACAACAAATGTAATTTCAAAATTCTTTGCTACATGGTATATGATAGCAGTGGTATCCCTATCCTATAAATAGTGGTAGTTAAATGTATGCTGTAACTTACCAAGTAACTTACTTGGTACTGATATCAATGGTCCAAAATTCCCCCATCAGGAGACAAACAGACATTTTAGAAATAGACACTGTAATACTGTAACAGAGACTGAGTTCATCACCTTTACAATTTTTTGAGAGAATATCTGGTTCAATTTCAATTTCAGGCATTCTAATGTAAGAATTTCTTATAATTACAGAACCAAAGTCATAAAAATGTCCTTAGAAATCATTTGATCTAGTGGTCATTAATCTTATTTTTTAGTGTCTGCTCTGGGGAAAGGGTAAGCTAGTCATAGTAAAAGGAAATGCAAAAACTCTGAGTGGAAATATAATTAGGATGTTTGTGCATGTAGTAAAGATGCCCAGAAGCCAGCTATAACAGAGCAAGCCAGAGAATATTGGAAATGGATGAGATAATAGAAATAGTAGGGAGAGGTGGGCAGCTTATGTAGGGTCTGTGATATGAGGTATCTTATGAGGCAGGTCATAAGGGGCGTGAGCAATATGGGATTACCATTGAAGAGTCATGAACACAGAAATGCCTGACTTTACTTTTCTTTTTAAAATGATTAATCTAGCTGCTCTGTTGAGAATAGATTATAGAGTAACAAAAGGGGGGTTATTGCAATAATGCAGGTGAGAAATCATGATGGTTTTGAACATGGTGATTAACTGTGGGAATGGCAGGCTTTTGATAATAGAAGCAGGAAGACTTGTATCTGATATGGGTTGTGAAGAAAAATAGAAATAAAGGTGATTCAATTATCATTATTTTAGTAGCAAAATCTTTTCTTCAATTAATATACTTTTAACAAGTAGGAACAAAGTGATTGAAGCAGAAGTGTTGTACTCGGATCTCTCACCCAAGACACCCTTTCCGCCCCTAATATTACTCTGAGGATTTATAGAACTTCTTGGAAAATAGTTTGAAAAATACATATGATAGGTACATATTTCTCAATTTACATATATTCTTTTTTAAACTATATCCAAATTTAGTTTGAACTTAGTTTCAAACTTTCATTTCAAGTGATTACCAAAAACATAGTCTTACTCAATCTCAGTTTAAAACCTTCTACAGCTCCTTTTGCTAGAGATTTGAAAGTGTCACAGTGACATCAATGAAGAGGGGTTATATTTGGTATTAGTATTTACTATGTCACCATTTGTATCCATTGCATTGTAAATTATAAACAGATCAGAGGCATCTCTCCACTTATCTAAATGCCCCAAGTTAAATATAACCTACATATGTATGTCTCTTTCAATTGTTGTGTCTTATTAAATTGACTGGATACGGTAAAATGTAGCTACATTCTTATCCCAATCTAGTGCTTGGGTAACTTGGTAGGGCTACTTTAAAACCTATTTGCCATTTACAGCTTGAGTGATCATCTAATTTATCATTCAAAATTGGGACACGTTATCTGAGACAAATGCTATTGAAAAGCAGATGTAAGTCAGGACTGTCCTGGGCAAACTAGACTATGTAATTAACTTATATCCAACTCTGATAACCATCTATTTTCTCTTGTTCTCATAGCATAATAACACACTGAATGCCTACAAGACAGTGATAATATTTGGTTTTACAGATTCTACAGACAAATTTAGACAGCATGGCTTCTTTAAAGTCTTAGATACCCAATTTAGTAGTTTCATTATACCAAATAAGAGTGCTAACACTCAGGAGTTCAGGGCTTAGATCACAGACCCTCTTCCTTCACTAGGGTCTACTTTCATTTCCATCACTGCCACATCTAAAACTCAGCCTATAACTTTAATTTTTTTCTAGTGTGGGTGCAACTCACCCAGTGCCTTAGAAAGTTTGGGTTACTATAACAAATATCATAAATTGGTGGCTATAAGCAACAGAAATTTATTTCCCATAGTTCTGGAGGTTGAGAAGTTCAAGATCAAAGAAGATTACATGTCTGATGAGAACCCACTTACTAGTTTAGATATAGCCCCTTCTAGCTACAACCTCACATGGCAGAAGGGGCAAAGGAACCTTTCTACAAAAAGGGTCTCTTTTATATGGGTACAAATTCCATTCATGAGGGCTCGATCCTCATGACCTAATTACCTCTCAAAGACCTCACCCTCAAACACCATTGAGAATATTTAACATACGAATTTGAGATGACACAGTCCAGAGCACCCAGGAAGTAGTCTCCCAGGTCTCTTAATTTTCCTTATGGACTGTTACTTGAAAGCTAAGCACATACTGTTTCTCACTGGTTTGGCAACTGTGACCTTATGACTCAAATGTAAAAACACAGTATATCAAGTATTGATCAAGTAAAATCATTTTATAGATGATATTACTTATATCCCAGATCATATAGCTAGTAAATAGCAAAGTTGGAACAACAAATGAGTTCTCCTAATGCCCCACTCTATTGGACTTAATT
The DNA here is from genome assembly GCA_004027375.1 of Macroglossus sobrinus. NCBI lineage: Eukaryota > Metazoa > Chordata > Mammalia > Chiroptera > Pteropodidae > Macroglossus > Macroglossus sobrinus. Next base: position 466,715 of record PVKZ01000290.1, read on the forward strand.
CTCTGATGAGATCTTTAAAAGCACTAAATTTAAAACACCCTCTCCTCAAATAGTAAATCAAAACTAATCTTGTTTTTGTTCTTATTGTTGTTGCCTTCAAACTCCCACTAAATAATAGTCTTTCAAGGATTTAAATCTCTAGGTTTTATAATATGAATTACAGCTTGAGATAAACTGCTGGCTCTCAGTATATGTCAACTTCTTGAGTTGGGATAACTAAAAGATTTATAATATGACTATTAAACAGTAGGCAGCAATTACAGAAAAACAAACTAAGGATAAAATTAAATAAAACTTATATTCATATAAATGACTAAATCCTTACTTATGAATTTATTTAATTTTTTTCAAAATATTTTCTTGATCCTTTTTGAACCTATATATGCATTAAGAATAGAGAAAGCATAGTTAAATTAAGCAACTGGATTTCCATCTATGAATAATTTAGCCAACTATCTATTAAAAGCAATACAATTAAAAGGTTAATGAAAATTAACTGTTTCAAATTCATTTTCTTATTTATATGTTCATTTAATTGACAATTTTTGTTTTAGAATCTACTATTGCTTAGGTCCTATTTTATCTGGGCTAAAGTAGTAAACAGTACAAAGCATCTGAACACATAATAATAGAGTTTAATTAGGAAGTTTACTTATATAAATCTTAAAATAATTATTTATAAATATTGTATGAAGTGCTTTTGAAATATGTAAAAAATAAAATGAGTGAGAAGGTAGAAAATGAAAGGTGGTTAGAGAGAGAGAAAGGTGCTATTTCAAATGTGGTAAGGCTGGTTCCCAAACAAAGAGCTTAAATCAGGGATTAATGTTCAAATGATTTATCAGGAAAGTGGTCTCAGGAGAAGGGGATGACTGAAAGTAGATAAAACAGCAAAAGAAAGCATAATGAACACATGGTCTCAGTTAGGGACTAGCTTCATTCTGATCCCATGGGGAAACAAGGACAACACCTCACCTCCAGACTTGGCTTCCTCTCTGCCAGTTAGTGAATGGCTAATGCTTTTTGATTCACTATCTTGAGGAGAGTGTAAGCTTCAAGAGCTTTCTCCTGGATTTCCCTTCTAGCTCTTACTCTATAGGTCAAGAAAGAAATGTGAGAATTGTGTCTACAGCTAATTATATCAATTTAGGTAACAAGAAACGAGCACAGGCTAGGCCAAAGGGGTACAAAGGACCCCCTGTAAGATGGACCTGAGCTCTATTTATAACCTGATCACATACATGCTTCCTCTAACAGAGGCCCTCGACAATGTTTGGATCCCCAATATCTACATCAACTCAGATCCTGCATCCAAGAGTCCTTTTAAAATCTATTATTCCTCTTTCCCTAGCATATAGTTACCCAGATAAATGACTATAGGTCTTTTGAGGAGGGAACAGGTGGATTACTGCTATTCAGTGAATTATTTCTGGGTTTTAGAACTGGTTCATGTCTAGGAACTAAGAAAGTAATTGTAACTTTCCATTGGGGCAGGTGACCTCCACTTCTGCTTGCTCATTCATGATCTTCTATTTTTATTTATTTATTTATATATTTTTTTTAGGCAAGGCAAACCTTGGTCGACCTCACAGATTACAAGGAGCTTGTCAGTTTACAATCCCTTTTTTTTTTTACACCTACAGCTCCTGGTATTCCTAGGTGGTCTCCCATCCAAGTACTAACCAGGCTGGACTCTGCTTAGCTTCCAAGATCAGACAGGATTAGGCTTGTTCAGGGTGGGATAGCCATAGACTCATTCATGATCTTCTAATTATGTATTGAATCTGGTAGCCATTTACTTGTTCTGAGAACAGGTTAGATACCTACACATCTCATCAAAGCCACATGACATCTAAATTGATTTTCAATAATTGTACATTTTACTAATGCTACATAATTGATGTTACTAAATGATATTCTTTATGTGATAATTTTAATTCAACATATCACATGATATTTTTTACATTGAAAATAATTCTTTTTAATGTATTAAAAAAATAAAAATCTACTCTGTGTTAGGCATTATGCTAGGCATTGTGTCAACTTGAACTATAAGTGTGGCAATTTTGGAGGACCAGAGACAAATTATCTGTCTTAGTTTTCCCAGTCTTTACTATGAAAACAAAAATATATGCCCTATATGATCTTTCTGTTTTGAAGTTTAAACCTAAAAAATATTTTTTGAAAAACATAAAAAGCCCTACGTATATACATTGTATAATTTCCTTGAGATGAGCAGATGTCTCTCTCATGTGTATTCTGTTTTAGAATATATGTTTATGTATATGAAGAGATAAATTAATATGTAAGCAATGACATGAGTTGGAACATTAAAAGAATTTAGTCTGATAATAATATTTTACTAATAACCATTTTGTTAGCTCATAGAAGAAGGTTACTTTTTCCCCCCACTTTTTAAAATTTACTGCTCCTAAAATTCTGGTCCTAAAATAAGAACCTTTTTTAGTTGAAATTTAAAACTGTCCTTTCCAATACATGACTTTTCTTGCTTCCAAAAAGGCCTTCTTGTAAAAGCTACAAAGAACTCTCACACTTCAAATAGTTCCCTCAGACATTTTGATAAGTGTAAATGAATTTTTTAATCTCCTGGCAGATTCATAATGCCTCGCAGATGTGTCTCTGGCTAAGAAAATTACATAGACATCTATAAGAGGAATGCTGTCCACTAACAGCTGCTATATTGCTTCCAGTGCCTAAAGTGCTGTTCCCAGCTGCCATTTCATTCTTCCTAGAGAGTTTTCATGTTGCAAACTTCAAGTTAGAAGAGGATCTCTTATTAAAGCAGTTCAGGAGTGTCTTCCTTCTGACAGACTCCACTGCGTCTGAGTTGGGACTTGAATGAGAAAACAGTCATTGAGTTGCTTTAAACTACCTTGTCAGGAAGAAAGTATCCCTGGAAGGAGGAGAAGAGAGGAAGAGAGGAAGGAAGGGATTGAGAGATGTTTACACAGAAGCAACTTGTTTATGTGTAATAAAGAGAATATATTATTTTTACTCAGAAGTATCTGTGTTTCTAAGGAAATATTACTGAGACATATTCTTCAATAATATTTGCTTTGAGGAACCTGAAGAGTAGATGGAAAATGAAAGAATTCAACTGAACATTGTCCAGTGGTACAGTTCAAAACTTCTCATCTATGAATCATAGACTCCCATAAACTCGGTTTACAATATCAGATTTTTAAGTTAATTCAAAGCATTCTACAATATTATAATTATATGCCTTATGATAATGCACTTACATAGAGCAAAAACATATCTTGAGCATGATATTTGCTATTTCATGTGGCCTCTACTATCTTTTTTTTTTTTTTCTAATGAGGCATGGCTAAGAAAGGTAAATTTTATAGGTTACCAGGTTTCATTTTTTTTTCTCAAACATCAGGCATTTTATTTCAATGCCTTGCCTTTCAATTTCTTTTTGTCATTATAAAATGTATTCATTTTAAAGATCTTCTAGTTTAATAGGTATTCATTTCAGAGGGCTTTTCTGGAATGGATTTTCTACCAGAAAGGTAATTTATTATATTGAGTACTGTCTCTCAAGCTAAAAAGGAAATTGGTGGATAATAAACATTCTCAAATCACCCTTAGTATTTGCAAGTTCAGTCTTTAAAATAAGGCAAATACTGTTTAAACACATGGGATTCAGTGCCCAACTTGTGTGTACATTTACTCTATATTACTTTTAAAAAATAACTGGGGTTTTTTTTGGGTACACTATAGTAAAGCATTTGTGAAGTTTGAAACCTAGCCATGCTTTAAGTAACCAGAAGTGCCACTTTTATTTTACAATGTATATACTTATTATAGATACATTCTATTTTAAGAAATTTTTACATGAGAACACAACTTTCTAAATATGTATGCTTATGAAAATATTTAAATGGTAAATATAAAATCTATTTACCAAAACATAGTTTTCCAAAAACATTTTTAATAAAATTTGACTTTATAACCAGTTTTTAGGAATATATTTATTTTCAAGAAAAGAATATTAAGGACTGTATCCAACATGTAAGTTCGTAAGAAAATTAGCATGTAAAATGGGTCTTTCAGTATTGAAGACTTAGTTGAGGGGAAATTTTTTATCTCCTCTTGTGTCTACATGCTAATATATTTTATAAGCATACATTTAATGAGAGACTGGACAAAACATTTTATAGAAGCATTCTGATTGTCTTCCTGTGCCACCTTCACCATTTCAGTTGTGCAAAAACTACTGCCTCATGGACTATGGCCCCATATGCTGAACTGCAAGGTCCTCTCCAGAACTTCATTCATTCATATAACAGATACTCAACAAGCACTTCACATTGGCTATACATTTACTTTTAAGTGATATGAATATAGCAGTTATAAGTAGTATTCTTCCCCATGGAACTTAATTCTACTGAATATTTTTTCTTTTTTTCTAAATTTTTTTCCTAAATGTAAAAAAATTTTCAGATGGTGATAATTACTATAAAGAATATTAAGTAATGCAAAGAGATAGAGACAAACTTAGGGGTGTGTAGTCATAAATGATTGTTAAATATCATGGTCAGAGAGAGAATAGGAAGGGAATACAAAAAGAGAAAGAGTGAGCCAGAACAAGACTTGAAAGAGTTCTGTTTTAGGCAAGAGAGTGAGGAGGAGACAGTAGAAGAGACCAGAAACTTAAACTAGGTCAATCACATGAGCAAGAAAAATTATGAGCATTCTAAGAAGCTGTGAACAAGTTGATGGCCAAAATGACAACTGGGTCTTTGCTTTTGTATCTCCATCACCAACGCAGTCCTAGATATTACAGCAATTACTCAATAGATGTATGTTTAATTACTGATTTCGAAGTAGTTATGAAAACAATACATAGAAGGCAACCTTAAGCCTCCTCCTGGTGGTGTTCTAAGTTCTTTAAGGAACATTTGAAATTGTTAGTCTCTTACTTCTAACTAGGTAAATATGTTCTCTAGTCAACTGTATTTTGTTTACCAAAGATTTCCCTTTGAGGAGTAAAATTCTAGTAACAGGGCATTACCTTGTTCCATATAGTTCAAAAAATAAATTTTCCTCTCAGGAGCAACAAGGCAGTTTTTTATACTAACAGAAGAAGCATGATTTGTATGATTTTCTAACACTTTCACTCACAGTCCACAGAGGACTTGATATGCTCAATATATACTTTATTTATAGGAACACAGCAGTGATATAAAGATTTATTTAAAAACTTAGCACATGTGAGGCATAAAGAACAGAGAATACAAGAATTTCTTGTAGTAATTATATAGTCAAAGCCTCTATATAAACTAAAGGGTAATTTTATTTTAAAATTTGTTATTTGACTAAATGTTTACAATCTTGGACTCAGTTTCTAATAAAACTGATACATATATTTAGAAATGATAGGTTTTTAGCACAGTCACTACACAGGCATTCTTTCTTCTGGAAGTGTTTTGTATATGAGTTTCTTTTTCATGCCTCACTCACTTTCAATCACTTTTCAGTTTCATTGTTTGGAAAATAAAGCTCTAATTCATCACCACATACAATTTTCAACATAGACGTTTGGGTGGACATTTTTTCTTTTAAAATGTAGATGCACACACTGCTGCAGGGTCTACTGGCTTTTGAAAGCAATCTCATAATGATAACTACTAGCTCTGTTATCAGTCAGAAATTTGATGGCAGTACCTCAGCTCCCTTCAGCTTTCCCAATATCAGAAAGACTGTCCTTTTACTCTCTTCCTCTCAGTTAATTTGGTCTCTGTGTTTCAGTTTTTCAATTTATCCCAGTTGTCAGTTTATACAATATATCAGCACCTTTCAAGTATCCCTTTGTATCTTTCAAGGTGAAAAAAATGCAGGTGATTACCTGATTCTTGGCATCAAAAATATAGAAAATTGTTCAGTGTTAAAAATGATAGAAACAGAAGATGAAAATATTGAAGATTGTAAAAGAAACATAATTAAGGAAAACATAATTTGGGAACAATTGCCCTGTCATTAATCACTGACCTATTAGAAATTGATATAAATTAGAAAAGATTCCACAACCTAATCATAACTTCGGTCATGCTCAATGCCTATCATTTACCACATTCAACTCTAGTGCTACAATTCCAGCAGTTCGACAGACTTCCTATTTATTAAGAAGCTTATATGTTAGTAGTATATATACTGGTTAAAAAAACACAATTCCAATATAATGAGAGAAACGTTATTATGTAAGAGTATGAATTAAACAACAACAACAACAAAATTGTTTTCTGTGGTATCTTAAAAGAGCACCTCTCTCAGATTTGAAGGTCAGTAAAGGGTTTCTTGTAGAAAGTGATATCTAAACTGAGACCTTAACTATTAATAAGAGTCTTAGCTGCAAGAGCTCCAAGCACTCCAAGCTAAAATTGCATTATGTACGAAGTACCAGAGGTAAGAGGGAACTGTTGGTCTATTACTTCTAACTGAGTAAATGCAAGCTGAGTTTGGTTGAAGCATAGGTATAAGCGGTGAACAGGAAAAGAAAATAATAGAGAAATAAAAAGAAGACAAGGGTACAGAAGTAGAAAGGAGCTATATTAAATCATGCAGAGAATTTCACTCAATCCTGTGGTCGATGGGAAATGCTGAAGAGTTTATGAAAAGATCACTCTGGATGTTGAATTGAGAATGAATTGGAAGAAGTTAAAATTGGGAAGAATGACAGAAATATTTATCAAGAAATTTCTGTAGTAATTTAGCCAAGATATAAATTAACATATTCAACTGAGACTGAAGAAAAGTTAATGGTATAGACAGAAATTAAGGACAGAGAACAAATTTTATTCTCCTGGGTAATTCATTAAATAGAAGAAGGGTGAAGAGTTATAAATGATTCCCAGGTTCTTGTCATTCTTGATAGGTAACAGTAGCCACTAGTCAATTTCAGACAAATTTTCTTTTCATATATATATACTATTTCTTTAGTTACACAGGGTACTTTTTAAAATTTTTTATTGTTCAACAAATCTAACCATCTATAACACTCTGTTACAGCCTGACTCGTGCCCTCTTTGATATGTTGAAGCCCTTTGGAGATATGCTTTTTAAAGAGGTAATTTCAGTTAAATGAGATCATAGGTTGTGCCCTAATTCAATACAGTTGGTTTTCTTATAATAAAATGAAATTAGGACCTAGAGATGTCAGAGAAAAGGCAATACATGAATACAGGGAGAAAATGGACATTTGCAAGAAAAAAAGCCTCAAGAGAAAACCAACCTGCTCACATCTTGATCTTGAATTTCCACCCTCCAGAGCTGAGAGAAAGTAAATTTTTAAGTCACCCGATCTGTGGTATTTTGTTACAGCAGCCCTAGCAAACCAATACGTACTTCAAATCGGAATTCATCTAAAGAACAAATTTACCATAAGTACATGAAAAATGCATCATATTTATCAGAGATCACCCTAAAGTCTAGGTGTAGTATACATGCTAAAAACATGCCTGTTAAGAAACAAAACACTATGTTATAACAAATGTATTTTTCTCAGATTCATTACAAGTAATCTCAGAATTTGTTCAAGCCAATAGAAAATGTTCTGGAAAATAATCATAAGAAGTTAGGTTATTTAACACAGTGAAACTATTCAACTAATGATCTTATGCTGTGGTTATGACATGGTTGACTTGAGGATGGAAGCCCCCAACTCAATCTCCATCAGCCCCAAACACCCCAATATATCTATACTCTAAGAAAAAAAATAGGCTTCTTAATTAAACTCAAGTACAAGGTAAATACACTAAGCCATCTTCCAACCAGATTTCTGACTCTAAAACTTTAATTTTAAAACCTCTTCTCCCACCCTGAATCTCCTGCAATCTTTTAAAGTTTTATTTGGTTCCTGGTAGCTGCAGCAGTGCCAATACTCTTTGGTTTCCAAAATTATAAAAAAATGACCCAGCTTTTTATTAATAATAGTCACACTATTTTTCAGTGGGCTGAAATTATTAATACCAGTGATTTTTACTTTCACAAATTTATAATATATGTGGGATTAAAGCTCACATATCAGAATATTTTATTTCAAAAGTTATATAGTGTATCCAGGATTTTCTACATTTGCACCATTAGCTAAAATTAAGTAAATCTAGCACTTGTACCCTCTGAAATCAGAAGCACTGAATTTATAAGTAGTCTTTCTCCAAGAATATTTTTAAAATATAAATGTGATGACAGTAAAATTTGAAGGTGTCTTTAAAATAATTTGCCATATCAAAATCTCAAATATTTTAGGATTACTAATGTATTATTATGTTGAAATAGAATGACAAACAATGAAAAAAATTTCTTGTTTGTATTCTCCCACTTTACCACTTTAGAACATTTTCTACATTTTAATTTTAATACAGTTATTTGCAATTGTCTCCTATCATCTAACATATTATAGTAACTTAAGAATATTACCTTATATTGTTTAGACTCCTACATAGTATCATTCAAAACAACTCATGCACAATAAATACTTCTAGATTGAATGAAAACAAATATATATATATACATATTAATGTATAAAGGCTCACTGAAAATTAAAAGATTTTCTATAGAGAGACAGGATTCTAGAGGGACTACTGAAACATACTATTATTCACATCAGTTCAAAGATGAACCACACACTCTAACTAGTCTTCATCATTGATGTAAATCTTATCGGATAGCTGTTACTAAGAAATATACTAAATTTAAATTACATTGAAAAAAATAATCCACAAAGAGTTTTTATATTTATTTATTTATTTAATTTTTTAATTATCAAAGGGCAAGTTCAGTGGCATTTATCCAGGCTTAAAAGAAGGCACAGTACCTTTAGAAAAGATACTTTATAGAGATCATTGTATAAACGCAACTGAAAATGTAATAATATTCAACAAGTCTAAAGCAAAATAATAGTATAGAAAACTGCTAGCCTAAAATAATCTACTCTTTTTCCAAATTAGTGGCTTAAAACTCATAGGAAATAAATTTAGGGCTCCAAACTACTGTTTAGTGAAAGTAAGAATTCCTCTTCTATACTGCATTATAAGTATATTTTTCCCATGTCCAATCAACTCAGTGATTTGGGGTATGTGTTTGTGTATGTTTACACAAAATAATGGTGGAAATAGAAATGGATCGCAAGACAAAAAAGATAAAAATGCAAACATTATTTTACTGTTAATGCAACAGTCATGACATCTTCAAAATACAGAATTTATAGACATTTAATATGCAAATCATAATATAAACAGCATGTTACTCAAACAAGAAATTTGTGAATGCTTGGGTTGATGGAATTTAGATCCTAAGACACAGAGCAGACTTTCAAATATTAGCCCCTACACATCCAGATATCTGGTTTATTTGGTTCCACATAGTCAGTTGAAGAGAGAAGAAAGCATAAAATAGAGCAAGATGGAGCTTCCATGAAATGGAGTACTAGAGGATTAAAAAAAAGGGAGAGAGAGAAATGAGGGCAACTCACAGATCCAAGCCACAGAGAATCTTGAGGTTTCACAGAGAAAGGGAGCTCTATTTAGAATAATTCAGTAGAATATATTCATGTGAAAAAAGCTAAGATGGCAATGGCCTTCTCTCTTTACTCTTGCATATGTGTTCAATTGAGGACTAGAGTTATAGAAATTGAGTTCTTCACTGAACTAGTCACTATTAAGGAATGTCTGAAAAAGTATAACTAGTGGTCAGGAGATAAAAAGCAAAATAAATGTTGAGAAATTTAGGAGACTGCTTATGGGCAGCCAATCACTATACAGATTATATGGATTTTCAAATATCAAATTCCTCCTGCTTCTAGATATCTGGACATTTTCTAATATCATTTTAATCTACAGACTACTTCTTATAGCATGCTATTGGACCAACCAATGCACATAGGTCTTTTGCCAATATTAACTCATTCATATAATCAGATATCACATCATATATAAGATTTTTCAACAGCAAAATGTACTATAGTTCTTTGACTTTTATGAGTATCAGTAGCTTACTTCTCACATAAGTAAATGGCAAAAGATAACACTTTCAATGTGAGCAATTAGTGCTCTGAGAGTATTAGAAATAGTTAATCAAGTATTAAACAGTCAGTACTTGAGTATTTAAGATAAGTCAGTAGAATACACTCATGTAAAAAAGCTACCATAGCAATGGCCTTCTCTTTTTACTCTTGGATATGTGTTCAATTTAGGACTAGAGGTATACAAATTGAGTTTTTCACTAAGTCAATTGTGGGTTGTTTTAGAACTCCAAAAAAAAGCGTGACCTAATGAAATAAAAATGTATCCCTAGTTTCTAAAATTAAGATTTAAAAATAGGTTGTAATCCTTGCACTACAAAAAGTATTTTTGACTACCATTATGCAGCTGTGAAATTGACATAGATTTTTCTCAATGAAATATGGTATCATCACAGATGGAAAAGTTTAAGGGCTTGTCTTGAACAGGGAATAGGTGTTAGAATCATAATGCCATAACATTTCCACTAAACAGCATGATGCTTATCCTTCTTGCAAACAAACCAGGTGATAATTTGAAAATTTTGCACCTATCTTGGCACTTGCAACAATATTTGTCACAAAGTTTAAACAATAATATGCTTTGGGTTTTGTATCTCTGTAGCTTGCATGTAATGCTTGCTTTGATGGTGCCTCATTTGTTACATTAATAAATCATTTAAATCTAGTACACACACACACACACACACACACACACACACACACACACACATACACTACATAGGAAGCAATACTTCATTTTCCTAAGTAGGTGCTAAGTTTCAGTCACTTTCAAATTTAATCATAGATTTTTTTTCTCAAAAATTCACAAAGAAGATTCACAGCTTCCTTCAAATGTTTGAAAATGATTCAGAGCATTTTCCTTCACAAGAAAATTCTTCAGTTGGGATTTGCTTGCTAAATAATTGTCACTTGAGTTTTACTTCAGAGATTTGGACATTTTTTCCAAAGCTGCTATTTTTAAGTTAGGAGAACTATTGGATTTTATGTGAATAAATTGATGTACCACTATAATTTTGACTCTAGAATGAACAGAAAGCATATATTTTTATCTCTTTTGTTATACTAGAATAACATAGTACAATATTGACATTTTATTAGATAATATGGCCAGCTACAATATCAACACACTAAACAAAAAGCTATAAAATTTTTGTGATTTAACAAAATAAAATTTATTGAATTTACTATATCTTGTTTCCCTCGATGCAAAATTTTTTATTGACTTTAAAATAGAAATTCTCATCATTAATCCCAACGTACATCCCATTACTCTAATTTAGCCACGCAATTTTACCTTGCTGTCACTGAAATAAGTTCTCTTCCACTTCCAACCCTGACCAGTGAGTGTTCTACTTCACTTTGGGAATGTCATACCATTCCCTCAAACATCAATCTTTTGATAATCCACATGTGGAAGTGATATGCTATTTCAATAAGTAGTGAATAAGCAAATCAAGGCATGTTAATGATAAATATTATAATTATCTAAACTTTTGATATTAAATAATTATAGACAATTAAATTTATTAAATAAAATATTGTGTAGGTTCAATCCCCTTAAAGAAATAAATTAGTAAAGAAAATTGCTAGTATTTTATTGTATACTGATATATCTTAGAAATTGTGAAAACACAAATAATTTAGCTTTAAAGCAAAGTATTGGGTAAAATGTAAAATTATATATTTGCCTGTATTATTATTATTGCTAATTTAAATTGATAGCTGCTTCAGGATCAGACTCTAGTCCAGCACACCCAAGGCAGCCTAAAAATCAGAGCTCTCAACTCTGGAAGAGCTGGGTTCATTAGGCTTTAGAATTTCCTGGTATGTTTATTCACCCTGAGAGAAGTTCTCAGAATATTTCCTAAGGACAATTTTGCAGAACATTTGGTTAAAGGATGTCTTTTCTTTTGGTCTAACTTCTCCCTTTCTTCAGATGAAAGATGAACTTGGAGACTTGGTGAGGTTGCTAGACAAGAGAGGATCATAGAGAAATAAAATAGGTGAAAAACAGTTTGCAGGAACTGAGGAAAAACAAGTGGGGAAGGGCCTTTCACTAAGAGTATTAAGTATGAAGGGTGACAGAGTCAGAAAAACAAAAGGTGGGAGGGAAGAAATTCGAAAGAAGAATGAAGTTGCTAACTGATATCACACCAACTAAAACGATGGTATTTTTGTACTTAAAAGTAGCATGGGATAGCAGGTGCTAGAATAATAAGTGTTTTAACAATCATTACTTCAAAAATAATCCTCATAGGTGAGGGAGAGAAAATGGCTTAGTCTGTGCTAACTTTGAAGAGATGAGACCTGAATTAGAGACCTTTTTAAAGGCTCTTTTTTGAGGGGAAGTGAAACTGAATCTCAATGCAAGTTTGCAAGTTAGAGGTTAAAAGACTTCTAGTTCAAAAACTCTGTGAATACTTTTGAATATGTAGATTCTACAAACATTTAATTCCATTAATTAATTCAACAACAACAACCAATACTTACCCAGCACCTTAATGTGTCAGACTCTTCTAGGTGTGGGAGGATTGATGGGTTGATGCCACTCATGCTGAGAGTCACTTTATTGAGCATCTTTCTTTAAAGTTCTTTGTATTATATCTCTCTTCTATTGTTCCCAAGCCTTCAGTAAACTCTTGTTAAATGTTATAAGGTGTTCTCAGTGATTCCTAGGGGAACCAAAAATCTGGCTCTCTGTCCAAACTTAAAATAAAGCAGTCTGGACCAGCAACAGCCACCTGAGAGAAGTTAGTCTTAAAATAAAGATGAGACATAATACAGATGTCTCATAATACAGAGCACTTAGTAAACTGCGAGCAGAGCATAGAGCAGAATCCTAAAGCCAGGTGGCTGTTTAATGTGGTATACAATGACCAGAAAGATGTAGAGGCACACTTTGAAGATATTGCAGATTAGATTCCAGACCACTGCAATAAAGCAAATACAGCAAGTCACAAATTTTTGATTTCCTGATGCATATAAAAGTTATGTTTATAGTACACTATATTCTATTAAGTGTACAATAGTAGTATGTCTAAGAAAACCATGCATATACTTTAAAAAATATTTTATTGCTAAAAAAATGTTAACCATGATCTGAGTCTTCAGTGAGTTGTAATCTTTTTTGCTGGTGGAGCTGCTTCCTTCAATGTTGATTGTTGTTGACTGATCAGGGTGAAGGTTGCTGAAGGTTGGGGTGAATGTGGCAATTTCTTAAGATAAGAGAATGAAGTTTACCACATCAATTGACTCTTCCTTTCATGAATGATTTCTCTGTTGCATACCATGCTGTTTGATAAAATTCTACCCACAGTAGAACTTCTTTCAAAATTGGAATTGATTGTCTCAAACCCTGCCACTTCTTTATCAACCAATTTTATGTAATATTCTAAATCCTTTGTTGTCATGTTAGCAATCTTTATATGTCATCATGAGTAGTTTTTATCTCAAGAATCTTCTTTCATTTCTCATCTATAAAAAGTGACTACTCATCAGGTCAAATTTGTCATAAGTTTGCAACAATTTAGTCATATCTTCAGGTTCCACTTCTTATTCTAGTTATCTTGCTAGTTCTGCCACATCCATAGTTACTTCCTCCACTGAAGTTTTGAACTCCTCAGAGTCATCCATGAAGGTTGGAATCAACTTCTTTCAAACTCCTGTCAATGTAGATATTTTGACCTCTTCTCATGAATCACAAAGGTCCTTAATGGAATCTAGAATGGTGAATCCTTTCCAAAAGGTTGTCAGTTTACTTTGTCCAGATCCATCATAGGAATCACTACCTATGGCAGCTAAAGCCTTATGAAATGTATCTCTTAAATAATGAGACTTGAAAGTTGAAATTACTTTTTTGATCCATTGGTAGAAAAAAATGTTGTGTTAACAGGCATGAAAACTACAATAATCTCATTGTACATCTTCATCAGAGCTCTTGGGTGACTAGATTCATTGTCAATGAGCAGTAATATTTTGAAAGGAATCTTTTTTCTGAGTAGTAGTTCCTAACAGTAGGCTTAACATATTTAGTAAACTATGTTATAAACAGATATGTAGTCATTGACTTCTCCAAGCTATGAAAGTCCAAGATGGCATCTTTTTTCCAATATAAGGCTGTTTTATCTATACTAAAAATTGGTTTAATGTTGTCACCTTTGTTAATTATCTTAGCTAGATCTGGAAAACCTGTTGTAGCTTCTACTCCAGCACTTGCTACTTCATCTTGTACTTTGCTTATAAAGATTTATTTCCTTAAAGTTCATGAGCCTCTGCTAGCTTCAAATTTCTGCATCTTCCTCATCTCTCTCAGCCTTCATAGAATTGAAGAGAGTTAGGACTTAACTCTGGATTGGGCTTTGGCTAAAGGAAATGTTATGGCTGGTTTGATCTTCTATCCATACCACTAAAACTTTCTTCATATCAGCAATAAGACCCTTTCATTTATCATTTGTGTGTTCATTGGTGTTTGCATTCTCAACTTGCTTAACTCTTTGGCCTAGCTTTTGGCATATCTCAGCTTTTGATATGCCTTCCTCATTAAGCTTAGTCATTTCCAGCTTTTGATCTAAACTGAGAGGTATACAAATCTTTCTTTCTCTTGAGCATTTAGAGGCCATTGTAGGGTTATTAATTGGTCTGATTTCAACATTGTCATCTAAGCGAATAGGGAGGACAAGAAGAGGTAGAAAGACCAGAGAACAGCCATTTAGTGAAGCAATCAGAACACACACGTTTATCGATTAGGGTCACCATCTTATACAGATGTGGTTTGTGGTGCCCCAGAACAGTTACAATAGTAATATCAAATATAATAAATATAACAGTAAAATATATAATGCAGAAATATATAACATCAAATATAATAAGACATAATAAATACACATAAAATAATAATGAAAAAGTTTGAAATGTAAGAACTATCAAAATGTAACACAGAGACACAAAGTGAGCAAATGCTTTTGAAAAAATAGCACCAATAGACTTGTTCAATTTAGAGTTGCCAGAAAACTACAATTTGTCAAACAACAACAACAACAACAACAAAAAAAAAACAATGTCTACAAAGTACAATAAAGTGAACTGCAGTAAAATGAGGTATGCCTGTATATACATTCCCTGAATATTGCCAAAAGTTTGAAGTAAGATAATATGGTAAAAGCTTGGACCTAATGTGGTCAGGTGGAATTACAGCTACATACCATGCATTAAAGGAAAGTTTATGTGACGTATTTTAACTGACTTCTAGGTTATTTGGCTAGCATTATCATTAGGTTAATAACTACACACATAATAATTATATATTATGAATATTAATAACTGTATACATAATTACACATTATAAATATGTTAATTTTTAAGTGTAAATGGGTCCAAGACATTTTCACTTTGGTGCATTTTACAAAGTAATATTCCATGACTTAAAAAAATTTAAAAGATATATAGCTCTCAAACTAAATAACTTTAATTATATATTCGCTCATTCTTTTCAGCTTCTAAAGTCCTCTAATTCAGAGCTAATAATTTTTCTCAGTAAAATCCTTAAAAATAAAACCATTACTTCCCAAATGCCAAAAAGGTCTTCTACACTCAGTAGAGGAAAACTGATTCAACTCAGTAGCAAATCTAGAAATAAATCTCACCATCATTCTTGGACTTCATGTGAACCAGGGCTGTGCATAGGTGAGCAAGTGAGGCAAGAACACAAGAAGAAACAAAATGAAGAAGAAAAAGAATGGTAAAGAAAATAGAACGGAGTCTTTCCTTTTTCTTTTTCTTTATTTTAAACATCAATGCAACTCTACGTGAATTTTAAGTATTAATGGACATTCTATTCTGGACACCTCTTCAGATGTGTATGCACATAGGAAATGATTTAACATATATAGTTTCCACCTTTTAAAAAGAAGTTATAACATCTTGGACCAATATAGCTTACACATTACTCCAGAAGGAACAGAAATTCAGAGAAAAGTATTTCATAGTAATACTTAAGAAAAAATGATGAGAATTCTTATCTAAAATTTTGTTGGTGAGGACTGTAACATCATGCATTCCCCATCTGCTTTGGCTATATAGTATTCTGAAAAAATGCAATACACTTAAAATAAGAAAATATTATAATATTGCCTTATCCCTATCATATATATTTACTAATTTTGTGTTTCAAGGTACATTTTCTAAATTTATATTTTAGAAATATATAAATCAATAAATAAAAAATTAAAGACACACATTTCTTGCAAAATAAAAATATGATCTAATTATAATTATAAATGTAAATTAGAGTTGCTTCACAAATGCTAAAAATAAAAATAGCTGTTGAATGTTTTAATAACTCCATAGTTGTTATACTATGTACAGGCTCTTATATTGTGACAGATTTACCACTATTTTAACTTAATAGAATAAAGTAATTTGTTCATAAGGATTTAATTGCATTCTAACTGAAATTCTTTCTAGGATTCAGTGTAACTGTCATTTTTGCCAACAGTATAAACTTTAAAAGTTGCAAATCCTAAATTAAATCCTTAAATTTATTTTTATCTTGTGATTTCAGCAAGTCACAAGATACGTAAATTTCCTTAAACTTACAAAGATTGAATTCATTCTGAAATATGGGTATTGGTTGGGTCAGAAGGACATGGATTTAATCAATGAGAAAAATGAATGAATGAATGAATGAATGAATGAATATTATTTTCAATTATCAGTAAGTTTTTCTAAATAAACAGATATAAAAGTCTGAATTTTTACTTTATTTAGGGACAGCTCAGATATTTAACTTCAATCCTTTGTTGAGAACTAAGATTTGTATTTTAAAACTATTTAATTTTATAATTCCCCTGACTCTTGATGTATAATTTTATAAATAGCTTACATACTACTCTATCATTTACAAAATATTCTTGTATTGACAATTATATCCTTTTGTAATTGATTATATTTCATCATTTAATCCACAAATATATGAAATTCTAGCTGGTATGCTTCATTGTTTAAGAAAGAAAGCATTATTATTTCCAATGTCCTTTACTTACACAAAAATTCTTCCTGAATTTGATGCTTCACATAACACACTTGACAATTTTATTGTTGTCAGTGATAAGAGTGCA
This sequence comes from Macroglossus sobrinus, assembly GCA_004027375.1. NCBI lineage: Eukaryota > Metazoa > Chordata > Mammalia > Chiroptera > Pteropodidae > Macroglossus > Macroglossus sobrinus. The sequence continues at coordinate 483,878 of PVKZ01000290.1, forward strand.
GCTCAAACAAAACAAATGTCCTTTGCTATCAAAGACAAGGATATCTCATGTCTTGAATGCCATCATAGACAGGAAATTGCTAGCACTGGTTTGAAATACAGATTTCAAGAAGGAAAAGGAAAAAGCTTCTTGACAAACTACAGTCTTTAAAAATTGTCCATCAATCAAAAGAGAAAAAAAATCTTTAGATTAGAGGTTAATTCTTTTAACAGATGCATATGATTGTGCCAAGTATTCTCCATGTAAGAAAAGGCCAAGAACTGTGATAATCACAAGGGTACATCCTGAAAAACTCTATGAGTTTCATTTATTTTGTTGAAATACTCTTAATTAGTTTACATGTAATAAAACTATATAGAAACACACATGTTAACTATAGTTTTAAATCATGTTGGTTAAACCCACTGGCAAAACAGGTCAAAAAAGTTGAAAATAAGTAAACCTTGATTATTCTAATTTTTTAAATGTAATCAGAATTTATAATGCATGTATTTATTTTTTTTTTAAAGCATGTGATAAAAAAATCACCAAAACATTTTGAAGATCACACACTAGGAACACAGCTTTGGGATATTCTTTCCATGATTAGTGTTACTGACCTCTGGTTATGTTATCTGGAGTGAAATCTCAATTGACTGGCAACTGATTTCCCAGGTAATTTTGCTTCCAGAGCAACACGACATTTTATTGTTCCTTTCTTGGAACCTTGCCATAGTCAAGATATATACTATTGCAAGTATGCTCAGCACATTTTGAAGTAGTCTTTAATTTTCCATTGTCTTTGAGATGTGAAAAGAAAAATAATTAAATGTATCATATCATATTATTGACTGAAAGACTTCAAAGTCATTATTAACATTTCTCAAAGTACTGCTACAGTTTACAAAGGCAAATCTGATTTATGAAACAAAACTTAACCTATGAGAAATAGATTTAAAAGTAGTTGCTCACAAATGAGTATGATTTAATCAATAATCCTTGGTAAACCATTCTATCAGTAAGTTATTAAAAACTCATATATTTCATGATAAATAGATATAAAGGAAAAGCAGGAGAAAGTACCATATTATTTTATCTCTGAAATTAATAGAATAAGAACATAAAGACTCAGAAGTATTTGTATGTTTTGGGTTCTGTGTGAGTGAGTTGTTAGATAAATTGGCTAACAAAGAGCTTATGCTTAAACCTGTAACTGAACTGAAAAAATATCGTCACTAATGGGAAAAGGGGCAGAGGCTTTACATCTTTCCTGTATACCATCTCGCTGTGAAGTCAATGGGGCGAGAAATATAGGCAAGTACAGGACAAAGATTCATGACTGAGGACTCACCGAGAAACAGTTTAACATCTAGAAAAAACAGAGAAGTCATCTCTAGTCGTTAATTATAGGAAAGTCACAATAAAAAGCATCACATTGAGCCTATTATCTACAAAACTGGTAACATTTAGCTGGAGGCAATGTTATATAGAACTTTGAGTTAAGATTTGGGTGTCAGACAGCATAGGCTCTTTTTCTAATTTTATCACTTTAATGTTTTGTAACCATAGCAAACCCAATGAATATTTCTTAGCCTTTATCTCTCTGTATTGACAAATGAAGCTCATAACTACAGTATTGAAGTACAACTATGCCTGCAAGTCCATTTCTATTGCTTTAGACACTGCACTGATGAACCTTGTATATTGACCTACAATAACTTCCTGTAAGTCATCAATGGATTAAAATAGCTATGGTACTCTATTACTTAGTGACAGTCTTCTTAAGATCTCAAAGTAAAAATCTGCTCTGACCATCCTATTCAAAGTTCCTATCCCAGTCACTTTTTGTCACATGATAGTGTTTATATCCTTTAGTACTTCTTGCTCTCAGAAAATACTTTTTTTGAATCACAAGTTAAACAGTTATATCTGTCTCCAATACAATCGAGCCAATATAGAAGACATTCCTCAAGATTGCAATTCAGGATTAGAATGGGAAGAATGGAAAGATTCTAGACTTAGTTTCTTGTGGCCTTTTTCAAAGATAAAAGTGTTTAGGGCCCATTTATCTTCAGCTTTCAGCCTTATATTTAATTTGACACACCAGAAAAGTTCCACACTTTTAAGTAGCTTATTGTAGCTTAGTTTATTGTTAAGTAGCTTCATTGCTACTTAACAATAAACTAATCTGCAATCATAAATAGGTGAAACAGGTGGGGTACAGGGCATAGTTTCCCTCACTTCACCCCTGACTGAGAAAATGCATCTCATTCCAATTATACAGTAAGCGCTGTTTACAGAGAAAATGTTTTTTTTTCCTGAACTAATGGCAGAGATTCAAATTTCAGATAAAATCAAAGACATAGGAATAATTGTATTACTATCCTAACATTTACTTATCTCACTTTAATGTTCGATATTGTAAATATATAAATAGCTTTTTATGTAGATTTAACAAATTGCGAAAGCTCTATCAATCCCTTAAGTGTGTTAAAATTAAACACAATTTTAATAAAATTATTCTTTTCCCTTAATAATTAGCAGAATTACTTGTATCTTCCTTCCAGTTTTGTCTCTCAATACAATTAGATTCATTGGCTTAAGGGTTTTTCGCCGTTTTTGTTTTATTTTTTTTAGTAGACAAACAGAAACTCAAGTCTTAGGTAGTCAGCAAATATAAGGTTTCAAGGGACCTGAGGAGCATGTTCTTTGCATCTCTTATATCTGTTTCATTCTGATAATGTGTTTAAATTATTTTTTACGACATATCTACTATCTCTGCTACTCAGGCTAAATGACAGGATGATTGCCAACAGTTCCTCAAATTCACATGAAAGAGGTTCTGACACATGAAGAGAGACCAAACTTCAGTCTCTGTTTTTTCTCTCTCTATTCCTCTAGCTCAGCTCCAAATTCCTCTTACTAGCCCTATCCCCGCAGAAAAAGTTTTGGATTGCTTTTGCATTGTCCATTGATTATCGCTGGACCAACCAAATGCTGCCAAGAAAACTAAGTAATGAATTCTCTTTACAGTTAAGGAAATTATTTCGAATGTCAGTATAATCCTCAAAGATGTAGTGGGTCAAGATGATGAACTTGCTATGCTCTCCTGAGGTATCTGGACATTTAACAGTTGGTAATTCATTGTCATTTAAGGTTTTATATCTAAAATTTGGCAGTGTCATATCTGTATTTTGTAATAAAAATTAATGGAAGAGAAAAGAATAGCTTAAAAATACTGATTCTGGAGATAGGCAAAAGAATCAGAAAGATACGTTTATACATGGGCATGTGAACAAAGACCATATTCATAATTATTCAAATAAACTCGATTGAATCCATGTAGACTTGGTAATTGAACTACCTCAGAAAATGTTAGCAAGAAAAGTCATATAAATTATAAACTGTAGCATATTGACAGTCAAATTAAACAGACTCCTAGTTATAAATATGTATATTGAAATCATCTTGAGAAGTTTTCATAAATTCAAATTAACTTACTTGCCAAGCCAAAATTTAACACACACACTTGAATCTGTGTCATCCTGTCCTCCCTTCTCTCTTTCTCTCTCTTACACCCTCTCTCTAACACACATAAATATTATTCATCTTTAAAGATGTTTAAATCTTGCTATTAATATGAAAAAAGAGTGTATTTTCTTATGTTTTTTAAAGTGGAGAAATAAATCAAAAACAAATTTTTTTCTGGAAAAAAGAGTTAATAGAGTAATAAATATTTTCCATAAATATAAAATAAAATCTTTTTAGTTCTTAAAATTTTAATAGATGATTAATTTTAAGATGACCATTGCCTGCGTGGAGTTGATAAAAATAACTAACTTATAGGAAATATTTGTCTCAAGTGATTTTTAAAACACAGTAAATTGATTGCTCATTCCTAATAGGATATACACTAAAAGGGGGGAATAATGAAAGAGAATAAATTCTCAAATCATTTTCAATACTCATATTTTAGAATGCTAGTATTGTTTCTCTGAATAAACTATACAGGACAAACCAAATAAATAATAATAATAATGATCACTGAAAACTAAAATTTTAGTCATGAGAAATGAAGACCCACAGGTAAAAGGAATTTGGTTTAGTAAAAATCCTAAATTTTTGAATTGTTAAATTTTATTTAGAGTGTGAACATAAATATATATTATATATTTAAAAATATATTTGTTCTACTTCTTTTAACTAAAAAAGCCTACACAGAAACAATAAATACTCTTTTCAACCAGATTTTGACCTCCAAATTCTGTCTCACAAAGGAACTAGAGCTTCTTAAAAAACTTTTAGATTTCAAGCTGGGAAGAACATATACAAGTTGAACCAAGAGTATGTTGTCAAACCAGACAGTAGGAAGTAAATAATATTGGGATCATGTCAAAAGGACTCAGAAGATAAGCAAAAGAAGCTCCCATTATGCAAATCTGGGAAAATTTAAACATAAATAAGAATAATAATTAATTGCTTAAAATAAATTAAGTATTTAAATTTATAAGCTCTTAATATTAAAAAAAACTAATTGATGATTTTACAAGGATGTTAGGAAGCCAACTAATTATTTTGAAATCTAATAAATTAGGAAAGACTCAAGCATCTATCCTGAAGTTCTATCCTACATTATGTGAACATTGGTAAACAAAGAGTTTGTGGGGGACATTTTTATTAATCTAAATATTTCTGATAATTGAAAATAAATGATTGAATTAGAAATCGCCCTTTTACAACTTTTTATGAAATGAATCTAGCAGTGATTATCAATGGCTGCTAAATTCAGAAAAACAGACTGTGGAAAACTCTATAACACCAACTATAAGGCTTCACCAACAAGTAAATTCAAGAAAAGTAATAGTGAGATAAAGTTAGAAGCTATAGATTAAAACAGACTTAAGGAACATATCTATCAATTGCTATACATAGGATTTATTTGGATTCTGATTTGAAGAATTAAATTGTTAAAAAGAGTGAGATATACTTGTGGGAATTTTAACAATCTTTGTATGTTCAATTATATTAAAAAGTTATTTTTAATGTTTTATAAAAATAGAAGGTATATTTTTAAATGAATCATCTTTTATCAATATAGCAAAAATATTATAGATGATGTAACATGATAGCTGGTGTTTTCTCTACAATAATCCAGGAGAAAGAAAAAGGAATAGGATGAGTGTATAGATGAATTTAACTGGACATGAGTTTATAATTATGGAAGATGGGTAATGAATATATGGGAATATATTATACAATTTTATCTCTTTTTTAATATGTTTAATTTTTTAAATAAAATTTTAAATACTAAAATAAACAGTTGTCTTAATCTTAAATTTTACCTTTAACCAGAAAAAAAGTCAAAAGAGAAAATAGAGTAGAAGCATTAAGTAAGTCAATGGCCAAGGAAATCGTTCAAGAAACACTCCTTTTCCTGTGTCCTCCCCTAGTAGTTCCTTGGACTTAAGTTTTTCTCTCTTTTGTATCCTTAAGTTTTTCTCCCTTTTGTATCTTCTGTCTGGAAGAAGTGATGCATTCAATTAAACGAACTGGGTGGAGAAAAAAAAAAGGATATAAAAGTAGTTTTTAGATCATGGGCTATACCCTTGACCAGTGAACTAAACTTCAGAATAAAATTTTTAACAAAATTACAAGAGCAAAGATCATATCTGTAATCATTATTTTTCCACAATTCTCACTGAAAAGAACAGGGAAGGGGACACCATGTGACAACAGGAAGGCAGATCTGTGATTGTTTCGGTTTGTATTTATTCATTCAGTAGTGTTTAATATCTATGAAAACCAACAAAACAACCAAAAAACAGAAATGGGCATAAAGATAGGTGAAAGGGATGATAAATGAACTATTTTTTTATTCATCCTAATAAATAGTCAATAGAAGATACCCTTGAAAGTCTATATATCAGTAAATAGATATTTGAGTTTATTATATAAATTTATAAAGTTAACCTCAATGAGTACCAAAATAAAAGTATAAATCTCCCAAAATAGCAGAATTTTTTTTAATTATCAAAAAAATAAATGGTTTGTATTTCTCAATCCCCATTATGCATTTTTGGATTAATTCTCTAAGTAATCTTGCCTGAAGTTTCTGATAATTTTTTTAAAATCTTATCTGATAGTAGTAGTAATAATAATAACAATAATGTGATTATTGTTATGATTAGTGGTAGTAATAATAACAATAGTATGATTTTCATGACACAAAGAGTTAAGACTTGATATACATAAAGTATAACAATTATACAAATAAATGACAAACTGCCACATATGTCAAAAAGTTACAAAATAAGTTATAAGTATGTAATGTATAGCATAGAGAATACAGTCAATAATAAAAAAATAAATAGCAGAATCTATGCATCTATAAATCTATGCGTTAAATCTATAAATAGTACTAAAACAGAAAATACAAATGACAGAAGTATGATTACATACAGATAGAATGTACTACTATAAAAGTAGAAGTTGTATATTCTTTTCAAGAGATTAAGAACATATATAAAAATTAATGATATAAAATCCTCAATAATTTGCAAAGTATTTAAACTATAGATTGTATCAATTAACTATGTAATCATTGTGAAAAGTTTTAAATCTTAGAAAGAGATAAAAATGTTAAGCATTTGAAAATTTCAAAACATTATCTTAAATTACTCTTAGGTTAAAAGGTACTCAATCACCTAAATGTCTGATTGTTTCTAAAATAGTTGTAGCAGTAATTAGGATTTTTTACAAATATTCTATTTTTATTTTTTTGGTGGCACTTGGTATATGCCTCTCCTCTCTGCCTCCCTTGATATTTCCATGCAAATAAGCATTTTTACACTTTCACTGATTAAATATCCTCCCATTCTTCACTTACTGATCATGGTATTTCTGTCATAAATTAGTGCAATAAATGTATGTGTCTGTTTCAAAGCCCTGTATTCCATTCCATTTCATTCCATTCCATTCTTTATGGTGGTACCTGTTTTAATGATTATAGCTTCATAATAAATCCGGATATCTAGAGAAACTATTCTTAATATTATTCTTCAGAAACATCTTGGTATTCTTGGATCTTTACTCTTCCGTGTTAATGGGAACATATGAAGTTTATTTTTTTCTGTATTTATGCATATAATAAATGGTTTTATGTTGGAAAACTTAGTTTATCTCTTGCTTTTTTTTTTCATCACTCAACACTATGTTCCTAAGAGCTATAAAGTTCCATGTGTGTATCTTGATAGCTCTTAGGAATTATATAAAATCCTCAGTAATTTGGAAAATATTTTTAAAATATAAATTATATTAAATAATGACATAATAATTGTAAAATTTTTAGATATTAGAAACAAAAATATTAAGCAATTGGAAATTTAAAAAAATATTCTTTAGTCATTGTTTCTAGCTGCTGCTTAATGTGTTGTAGAGCATAACCACCACATTATACCTGTCCATTCTCCCAGTGACAGATCACCTCTAACTCTTTGCTACTACAAATCATCATTCATGTCTCCTTATGTCTTGTGTAGAATTTCTCTGGGATATAGGAACCAGATTGCTGTATTGTACAGTGTATATATTTAATTTTATGACATATATAAGATGTATTGACAATGAGGTTAAACCAGACTATACTTTCAACTTCAATATACAAGATTCTGTTTTATCTAAATGTCTTCCAGCATTCAGAATTGTAAAACAATATTGTTTTCACCCAATCTAATGAGTACAAACTGATATTACATTTTAATTTGTATGATTACAAATAAGTTTGAACATCTTTTCATGTAACTATTAGTAATTTGAGTTCTCATTTGAATTTTATAACTTGGCCTTTTTCTGGGGGGTGGGTACTATCCTTTCTTGTAACAGTATACTCACAAAGAATGAAAATCATATAAATACCTTTTAATTAATAACATTGAATCCTAAACATAATATACAAAGAAGAAAAATATTTTATTTTACACTTTGAATTGAGTGAAAACAATCAAAGACGTTTTCCAATACACAAGAAAAGGAACTCAAAGATATAAAAATAAATTAATAAATTGTAAAGTTCTTCACCTAGAAAACAAAGGAAAAAAAAGCAAGCAAACTATATATACAGAGAGAGAGTAAACAAGAAACATTAATGAAACAAAATTGGTTGTCAAAAATTATGATATAAAATTATAAGTGTTTTTAATTTTTATCAAGAGAAATAGTTTTCTATTTCTATAAAAAGTATTGTTAGGTACCTATACAAAGATAACTATAGATATAATGGAAATCTAAAAAGTTCAAATGACTATTATATACAATTATATCACTAAAACATATAAAGATCAAAATAATATAATCAAATTCCTTATTTATAAAGTCATAATTATTTAAAAGATAAAAGACCAATAATTATAAAAAGAATTTTTACCAAATGTAAGAACAGGACAATAAAATTCTATTTGATATAACTAATAAAAATGAGTATGAATACTCAAAAGAAAATAAAAATTATTATTTTGGGGATGACATAGAAAATAAAATTTTTAACTGAGGTACTATTAGATCTACTAATTATTAAGATTGTCATATACTAATTAGCAGTAAAAATTAAGTTTTCCTACTAATGACAACCAATTGTAAAACAAAGCAGTCAACTTGGAAGTTGTCACTCTATCCTAACAAATAAAAAGTTAAATAGACTGAAAAAGTGACAACTCTTCTAGGATCCGTAAGAGAGGGAAGGACACAGGACAATCATAAGTCCTTGAGTGGAGAGACAGACAGGGAAATACAGGAAACTGAGGCTTCCTGGAGCAAAAGCTCATGCTGCAGGACCAGAACTGGGGTAGAAAAACCTGAACTGCAATTGATGAATTGCTGGAACTCAAAGTGGACAACTATGACAGTTAAAAACCTGGAGGGAATTGTCGTAGAGGGGACCCACAATATTGTGAGATTTACCTCTAGGAATTTGACCAGGTTCCCACAGTGAATGTTAGAGAAGATCCCCTCTTGCTTCCAGCAGGGAGAGGGAGAAAGAAACACATTTGAAATATACCAGAGGACTCTGTTCTTATCAAGGCCTGCTTTCAGGAGAAACTAATTAACCAAAGCCTAACTTGCTGGATTATTATCAAAGTCCAGCTAACCTGGGGAAGGTAAATGCCTAATCCAGCTCTCGCCTTTTATATATGAGAGAAAGAACATACCCAACTCCAGCTCACTCTAGCCATCCTGTTACACCTAAGTGGGGGATTCATTAGGGTGGGGGAGAAACTCTTGTAAAGCACACAGTTCAAAGGCACAGGTTTAGTAAAAGACTGAAATCTAATGACAGGACTATAGAACACTTCTCCTCCCCCACAACTCATCATCACATTATTAAAAGCCTATTTAAAATGGTTTGGTTTTGTAGGGGGAGGGTTTTGTTTGTTTGTTTTAGCCAGTAAATCATGCTCAGCTATCAAGAAAAAAATTACAAAGCAAAATAAAAAGCAAAAAGTTTGAAAAGACTGAACAAAAGTCAGAACCAGACATAGCAAGGATGTTGATATTATCAGACCAGGAATTTAAAACAGCTGAGATTATTATGCTAAAGAGCTCTAGCAGATACAAAGACCATTCAAGAACAGATCTAAGTGAGAGATGGAAATCCTAAGAACAAAAAAGAAATGTTAGAGATTTAAAAAAAAAAAAACCAGAAATGAAGGACACCTTTGATGGACTGAACAGTGATGGAAGACTCTGTGAGCTTAAGGATACATCAATAAAAAATTTGAAAACTGAAAGGCAAAGAGAACAAAGATTAAATAAAATAAATGAGAAAACCAGGTAATACATAAATGTATTGAATGAACTCTTTGTACTTTGAACTTATAAAACGTTATGTGTCAATTATATCTCAATAAAAGAGAGGTAGAATTCTTAAAATGTAAAATTTCTTGGAATAAAATTAATAAGAAATGTATAAGAAGAATAAGAAATAATAAAAAAGAATTATGAAGCATACACATATACATACACACACGTCCACACAGTCTCTTAAATAAGCAGAACTATATAACGTGTTCCCAGATGAGAAGAGTTCGCAACAAGAATATAACAATTCTTTCCAAATTTATATACAAGTAAAATTCAACACCAACCAAAATTCCAATTCTTTAATGGAATTTGAAAAGCTGATTCTAATGAATGGAATAACTTTACAGAGAAGAAAAAACTAATTTTGAAAAAAAAAAGGAACAATGTATGGTTGCATTCTCTAATAAAAGCTTCTAAAAATATATGAGGTATTGAGAACAGATATAGGCAAGTGGAACAATGGAATGGAAGAGCAAGTCCAAAAACAGATTAATGTTACATATAAATAAGAATTTAATACATTAATAAGTTGACTTTTAAAATCAATACAGAACACATAGTTTATTTAACAAATAGGTTAATGATCATTGTTTCATTTTTTTTAAAAATGCAGTGCATCCTTACCTCACATTACCTTACATTATACCTAACAAAAATTCTAGTAGCTTAAAGTAGCTTATAAAATATATAAATAATTTATTTTAATTAGTTAGGAGGTAACAAAATCTTTCTAAGCATAACACAAAACTCAGAAACTGTAAAGAAAAAGTTTGACTTACTGAGTTACATAAAATACAAAATTTTTAAAACATAAAAGACATCATTAAAATGTTAAAAGTCCAACGTCAAAAAAATAAATTACTTTATATTAGATAAGCAATAGATTAATATTTGTAATATGTAAATTATTTATAGAAATCAAAAGAAAATATAAATTATCCAATAGAAAAAAAATGGACTGTTTATTTACAGATAATTCAGAGAAAGGAATAAAAGTGACCACTAAACAAAATTTGCTCCCACACACTTAATTTATAAAAAATAGACATTCATTGCCATTGCACAAATAAATAAAAAAATTCAAAAATATATTTTTCAGTATAGTAACTTGGTGGATTTATATTGGTTGGCTAACTCAGGAGCTTTCTGAGTAAAATCTGACACTATACTCCCTACATAGAGGTCAGGGAGAGACCTAGCAGAGACACAGATCACCCCAGATCAGTAGGTGGTGGGTTTAACAAGCAAGGGGACTTATCTATGAGGCATGGTTTGAGTGGCAGTGAAATGAGATCTCTGAAACCCACCAAAATCTTAACCCACCAAATCTTAAGCTTACATAGAGTTCCTAAGTGGATTAAGTCATATATTCAGTCCAAATGGTCTCAATACCACCTTATTCTCCCAAGGCTACATCTTTGAAATGTCTCTCGCTATGACTGGTGGGCAGAAGGTACATTCCAAGGACAGAGCAGGGGATGAAGAGCCTCTAGTTGCCCATGTCCAGCTCACACATCAAGCAGCAGTTTTGTTTTCTCAATGACCTCCCCCAACAATTTATTAAAATTTTGTAGATGCTTAATGAAAGTCAATTTTCCAGTATCTACCTCCTTTAAGAATTTATTTTTAAAATATTCTGATATATTTACAAAGATGTGTACAAAGCTATTCACTTGTTTAAAGAAAATAAATTAGAAACAATATAAATACGCATCAAAATATGTAAATGGTTACATAAATTATGAGTTTTCTATATTAAGCAATACTATCCAGTAAAAGAATAGAATAGCTATTCTAAATATAAGTACTCTGCATGTATTATTATTAAGCTAAAAAATCAAGTAGCAGGAAAATAAGAAAATGATCATTTATTAAGTCATTCATTTATAAATAAATAAATCAGACACTGTGGGAGAGAAAGGGTATGGGTATGTGTGTATATATGTTCTTTTGTGGTTAAATAGATAGAGGTGTGTCTGAAATAATTCATAACAAATTGACAAAGATAGAATAAGGAAGAAAGGTGAGCTCCTAATTTAATTTTGCATCTATGTGTTTAAATTTTTATAATAAAATGTATCTATGAATTCCTAAATAATTTAATAAAGTTTATTTTAATATGGGTCAATTAAAGCTGTGATCTTAAGCAAATCAGAAATCTCAAAATTTTAAGTTTATTATATATAAAAGAAGTAGCATTATCTAGACATCACGTCCAGTTTCAATACCCTCAATTAAGATGACTTGGAGATTCAATTGCCACATGAGTAATGGGAATTAAATAAAAGTGGCTAATTTATAGTGTCTCTTGTTAGAAAATTAAATCTGTGCAAAAATTGCAAAACTTCAAATTCAATGTATTTATTATTATTATTATTATTATTATTATTATTATTATTATAGTTCTGTAACCCTATTGTTCTATCAGTGGTATATCATATTGCTCACAGAATAATATAAATTATATATCCATGTACAATTTTTTGTACTCTTACAATATTAACTTCTTTCTGTATGATACTCTTTTGTCCTTTAGTAAACCTGAGAAAAACAGCCTCATCAACAAAGAGTTTGTACTGGCAATATTTATAAAATATATATTAGAATGAAACTCTGTTTCTAAAAAAGCTTCAGATAGCTTGAAATCGAGTTACCTTTATTTATAAGTGAAATGTACATTTTAACTAAAAGCACTAATTTCTCCCTTTTGAGAGAAAAAAAACAACTTAATTTCTTGGAATAGTTTTCACACATCATAGAGTATTAAATAGATGCCAATTGATTTATCCTCACTTGATTGTCTCCATGTCAAGGTAAGTCTAGCCTGCCTCACCTCTCACTTGCTCATTCCCTTAAGCTTTAACAAACTGATTTGCCTTAATAGAACAATTATGTCCATGAAACGAAATCAATCATTCTTCATGAGATATGGGCTTGTTATTTGCTTGTCTGGATCAGGAAGGTTGAAGATAATGGGCCATTAAGAACTGTGCTTTTCTAGCTACAAAATATCATGAGGCTTACTGGCAAAGAATGAGTTTTTAGATAAGAATGAAAATCTTAAGAGGGTCAATTTGTTTATAATTCTCCTGGAAGACTGTTCTTTCCTTTAAAGCCCCACAGTGCCAGAGTTGCTTATTTTTACTTCAGAATTATTATTTTAAATTAAGACTATATATTTATGGAATTACTGACACTAAAAATTTCTTATTAAAAACAGACAAAATTATCTCTGATTATAAACTTTAACATTAGATTAATTACCTAAAGCTCTTTTGAAAGAGAGAAAATGTGTCTTTGTGAAAGTCAATATTAATATGTATCCAAAATCTGAAGCAAAGAGTAACTAAATTTTTAGAGCAGAATTCTACTTGGTTTTTCTCTTCCCCAAACTAAGCAGCATATTTTAATTGATAATTCACTAAACTCAAATTAAAACAAAAACAAACAAACAAAAAAATTTCTCTTTCATTTGAACTCAGGCATTTGCAATAATCAAAAAAAAAGTATCGACTACAATTCTAGGAAAAACAAATGTGAAAATCTTTCTTCTCTGTAAAAGATTCATCTGTAAGATCTTTTCTAGATGTGAATTACTATAAACAGTGAATTTACAATGACCATACTGCAGAGACTTCAGAATAACTCATTGATTACTTATTAAGAGAATAGCATATATAAGAACTCACATACAACCCTATAGAAACACATAAAAGTCAAGCCCTTTGTTCCCCAGAGCAGCACAATACCTCAGTCTATAGGAATAGAGTGTTTGTGGAACATTTTAATTACTCTTGTATCTTTTGCAGGCTCATACCACTCAAAAGTAACAGACCAAAACCTAGAAGCTCTTTCTCAAAGAGGCTTTTTATTTAGAGAAAGGAGGGCTAACTACTCCAATGGGAAAAGTTGGTGGGAGATTTGCTCCTCAGCTGTGCACGTTAGCCTTGTAGAATCAGGTTTCCCTGTTTCTCAGACTGTCCTATACCTGACAAAGTGACCTGCTTTTTGACAGCCATTCCTTCATTTAAACCCTCCGGCAAAAAGCAAATATCCTTTTAATACAAGGCAAAAAACAAAAAGACATCCAAAGGTGACAAAAGTTAGCTTTCATTTTTCTTTCCATTGCAGCATATTAAAATTGATATTCTTAAAGAGTAAAGCATTAGATGAACTCTAGCAATTTAAAAATCTTTCTTCTATTATTATTAAAGAAGATAGACACCCATTTCTATAGCTCATAATTTTTTAAATAATAATTCCTTTCAAAATTTATTAGCTAGTAGCTATTCTTTGTTAATGAGATATTGTTATGTCTAATGGACAGTGTCTTATCAAGAATTGCATGTCTAAGTCAGAGAAAAGTTTTAAATTATTTTCAAAAATATTTCTTTACTTTCCCAATAAATTCTTTTTTATAATTTCATAAATATAAAGTGACACACAGATGGAAAATACAGGACCATAATTTTGTGGGTGAGAAAGCTAAATCCTATGTGCAAGTTAGGGATTTTAGAATCCCAGCTGTTGATTCAGCTGCCACAGCAAAATCTCCCAAATGTGGTATTAGTGGTAGCTACAAGGTGCTGAGCTCACTCACCACCAGTTTCCAAGAGTGACCTGAGGTGACCCCAATTTGAAAATCAACTTATTATCAAAGTATCTGTTGTCTGTAAAACAGGTTTATATCACCTTTCCATACCTTGGTCTTACTCAAAACCTGGGCCAACTTCAAGGAAAGATCACTTTTCGGAGTCACACAGAAGGCATACAACAAATACCACATAAGCTAAAATCCTTTAAGAATATAAGGTACACGAGAGCAATGATTTGTCTGTTTTTGTTCAATGTTTTATCCACTACCTAAATTAACAATGTCTTAAAAGAATCTCTTTGTAATCAGGAAACTGGGAGATTACTTATGCTCAGGGCAAACTAAGAAATTATTTATTGTTGGAATTTGTTTTTTTTCTGAATATAGCACTCAATTTGACCTGCAGAAGCTACAAGCTTAGTGCAAGAGGGTGCTTATTCTTTACACTAGTGTGAAAGGAGGGAGAAAGAAAAAAACATTTTCCAAAATTATAAATTTATAGCATTTTTATTTCCAAATATTTCTCCCCTTTAGCTAATCAATTTTATCTGTTAAAATAAAAAAAAATTAAAAGTATCAACAGAAACAAAATGTGGCCAAGAATGTAAAGAAACAACTACCATTTTGTTAGAAGAAAGAATTCTACAATTGGGGCATGCCTTATCTGGCAGGGTCAAGATGTACTTTAATGGTGGAAAGGTCCAAAGTAATCAGATGTATACTATAGACAATCTTATGCAATATATTGAACTTTTTAAATGCTCACTTATTTGAGACATGCCGATGTGGCAAACAAGTTTTTGAATATCTTGTTAAAGTAAAAATGAAAAGTTAATAAAATGTGTTTTTTTTTTATTTTTTTTATTGAAGTAAGTCTTCTGTAGCTAAAAGAATTTACATTTGCCCATACAGGCAAATCATACCCATCCCTCCTACTTTGTTTAATTACCTGTGAATTTCTTTCCTAAATCCCTAATTCTTTTAATTCATTGATTTACTAGATATTTTTGAAAAGCTATAGTGTATGAGGTGCTCAGCTAAGTACTGGTTAGAGACAAAAATAATATCTATATTTTTTTCTGCCCTAATAGATCTACGGTATGGAGGAGAAGGGGAGATATATCAAATATAAAATTCTATTGATAAGTGAATGAGTGAGTGCATGAGTGAGTGAATGAATGTCAATTTTGATAAAACCATGAAGAAAGTTAAAAGAAAGAAAAAAGAAAGAAAAGTAAAGTAATAGATGGCCAAGAAAGAAATTGGGAGACTATTTCATCTGCAGGTGAGGAAGGCCCTTGCAAAAGTAACATTTAGCAAGGAACTAAATGATGCATAGGGTTATCCAGTTGAAGAGGTGAGGAGAGCCCATAGAAGAAAGAAAAGAAAACAAGTTCAAGGAGTTGAGTCCAATGGAAAAAAACTTACAATGTTTGCACAAGGAAGTATTATATTTGTAAATTTAATGTGAACATGGGACTTGCCCAGTTAAGACAGTTCTGATGTTAAAAAATTTTCAAACATTTTCAAATATTGAGAGTCTTTAAACTCTCAAAATATTTCTTCAAATAATTCCTTAAGAAGCTTGATTTCAATAAAACCAAAAACAAACATAAAAATAGCGTCTACCCACTATGGAATAGTAACCAAATATGAGATTCTATTGAAAACTATTTAAATACATAGACTTTATTTCTCTCTTCTATTTGGGAAATTGTACTTAACATAATTGAATTTAGTATTGCTTTGTTTTACAAGACTGATGTTAAGAATTATAAGTTGCTTTCAGAAAAACTACAGAAAAAAAGAAGCTATGCAATATTGTTACAATATTGTAATTGTTGGCCTTAGTTTAAAGACAGGCATGATCAAATGACTAATAAGATATCTCATTGACTTTCCACATGTTGAAAAAGTATGAGTTATAAATGATTCTGTATTCTTAACAAGATCATATCCATTTAAATTTCTTCTGTAAATATATATTATATACCTACTATCTACCAGGCTTTATGCTTGGAATTGGAATTGAAAAAAACAAAAAATAACTAATATTAGCCTTCTATTAAGAGGAGCTAGCTGAACTATCTGAAAACTCAAAAGCTTCTTTAATCAACTTAATATTTTTATATGTATAATTATTATAATTTGTCTATATGTGATTCATATAGTTTGTTAAAAGCTTTATAAAGATAAGCACAGAGGCAAAGAGAGGAGAGCCTTCTTGAAAAAATGGTACACTACTTTAGTCATGTACATGTGTCAGGAGCTTAAGCAGAGATTACATGTTTTATGCAGAAAGAATAGCATGCATGAAATGGGGAGAAAAATAACATGAAACTTTAAAGTAAGAATAAGCCAGGGGAGATTTTATCTGTATAACTAAGATTGGAAATGACACTAGGCAATTATATCCACCAAACTATCGACAAGAGATGAATTATAGACACACTTCTACTTTTTTTTTGTAAGGCATTTGTTTCATTTGGCATTATTTTCCAAACTATACAGAAGAGTTTAAAATGAAACATATAGAGTTTCTTACATGTGCCACATGTATGTTGAATCTCAATCCATAAATATTACCATTGTTAGTACGTTGATTGCAAGTTTTACTACAATTACATTACTGTACTCTTTCGGTCCTTGTCTATAGGATGTTTCTAAGGTTGTGGGTAGAGGTAGGTTTAGGGGTAGGGTTAGTGAACTGAGTATGACTTATAATCTGAAATATAGATGTAAAGTGCCATACTGACCAGCTGCTTTGGAAGAAGAAAAGGACAGTAGACATTGTCTTAAGATTAGTCTGATTCCAGACTAGGTTGGATACAGGTTTCCTGAGTGTTTTTCATTGACCAGTTGTATGCTATTTGTGAGAGAGAAGTGTCTTCAATCTCAGCCAATAAGTCTATCTGGGAGGGTGTCATGAGCCTCCAAAAAAGAATATATATGGAATAGACTAACAAAAGGGTGAGCAGCTGGCAGCTAATGAAAAATGCATCAACCATATCATAAATGCATAGTCAAATTTTTCCAAGAAAGGAGTCATCAAAATACCTACAAAATTTTCTGCAAAAGAAAAAAGCTTTAAACACGTGTTCATCCCTAAGCACACAAAACCATCCTATCTAGAATATCGTTCAAGTTATAATAATAATCATAGTAATTATAGTTAATACATATCGAGGACTTAATGATTGCCAGACATTCACACATACACAAATACACACATGTGCATGTATTATAGTTCATAAATTTCAAGTTGTCCATATTTTCACATCATAACATTTCTAAATACTTCTGAAATCTGGATGCTTCTTAAAATTAGTTTAGTAACTTTGCTATTAGCCAGTTATGGCACTCTTGTCATTGTGCATACTTTTATTTGCTTGTTCCTTTGGCATGACTAAACAACTGCCCCTACAAATAGTTTAATCACTAAACCATTTAAGATCTGTTGAGGAAGAAAAGAATCCTGTTTTTTGTCTAAAACTCCAAGTGGAAACGCCCCCTACCCCTGACCACATTTTACAAATTAAAAATGGTACATGGGGTTTTTTGAGGGGTAGATTTTTTTTTCCTGTATCCATTATTTAAATCTATGTTTACTTCAAATGCTGTTTTGCTTCTTTCTCAGGACGGGATGAACTCGTCCCTAAAGCAAATTGCAAACTCTTTCTAAAGCAGTTTCTTGGCTTGAGACTCCAGGTAAAAGTTTGCTGCCAGCCTGTTTATTTACACAGTAAAGAAAGAGGCAGTTCTTTAATGAATCACTGCACTGATTGCTCCCTGGCCCACTCTCCTTTGTACTTGTTGATTCTGACCTTGGAGTTTCTAGAGAAGATCTGTGCTTATGTATACTGCCCAGGGCCACAGTTTTCTTTTCTTTCTCCTTTAGTATTATTATTTGATGTTTATTTTCAATGAATTTTTTTAACCTTTTGTTGTTCTGGTAGAAACTTTCTTAGTTCATGACAATATTCCTTGCTGTTGTCCTTAAAGGTTTTCTGTAGTTTCAGTATAATCCTAAGAGAAGAGGAAATAGTTTTCTGAGCTTAGTATTCAGAGTTTATTTTAAATGGTTGAATTTTTTTTCAAAAAATTTCAGTAATTTATAATATAACTAGATCTATGACAGAATTAGAAGGGTTATTTTCTAGATTTAGCTTTAATCATTCAAATATTTTAGAGTATTAAAATGTTATTTATGCAGAGGTATTGGTAGAAAGAAATAGAGCTATTTTTCCATCTTCTAAGAATTAAAGCAAAATTAAAAATGGCTTTTGTATCTATTACTTGAGAACACCGAAATTTTTTTTAATTTCTTAAAAAAAAAACAACCCTCTAGAGAGGGACCTCATTCAATTCAGGTCACCACAACCTAGAGCTAGAAAATAGAAAACCAGGTCCAGCTTCTCTGTCTCTTTTGGATGTACTTCCTCTCCATCATGACTTTTCTGCTCCCGTATAACTTCAGTTTACATGTGGCTTAGCTACCTCAGACTTCACTGTTACCACTGGGGGTCATTTGAACTTTAGTGTCACCCCAACGATGGTGGTGGTGGGATAGGAGTAATGGCACAGAAGTGTAATTAGGATTTTTCCTCCATTCTTCCTCATTGATGGTGGGTGAAATTTAGAAAGATTTATTCAAAATGTATTTTAGAAAGGCAAAGTATGCCTCAAGGAGGAACACAGTTTTAGTGAAGAGAGCTGTAACAAACCAAAGTGGGAATATCTACATTATATCTGGGCCATGATAGGTGGTTCCAAAGGGGTTCTTAGATGATTGGCAAATGAGGTCATTTTGATTGACACTTGGCTGCTATATAATTCTTTGTCTACTGCACATGTGCTTACCCAGAATTGTCTGTTATAATTAGATTTATGAACTTCTAGACATGAACATAGTATTATAATGAGAGTACAATGAGGCTTAAATTGTGGGCACATTAGCGTAGTACCTTCTGTGTGGGTATCTGTGGCAGGATTAAACCAGCTAAGATTATGACCCTCCTATTCTTTGTCTCTGGGGTTGCAGGTAGGATTCTCTAACTACTAATAGGGTGTTCTTTGGGAAGTCTTTAGGTTGGACCTCTATTCCTTTCTTCTCCCGTTAACTCATGTCTGACTAGCTACCTAACACAATCTCTGTTTAAACTTGCCATTTATACCTCATAGATAAAATCTAGCTGTTTCCCTATTATTCATTGTATTTTCCTCAGTCTTCTGATAAAAACTAATCACATAAAGTTAGAGGTAGTTTGGCACAGTGCGGTACATAATAGACCAGATGTCAGACAATCTCAGTTCAAGAATTAACTAAAATGCTCAGCTAGTCCTTAAACCTCCAAGACTTTTTCTTTTTCTGAAAAACAAGATTAATAAGAAATTTCACAAGAAATAGAATCACATGTGTATTAAAACAAATGGCATTATAAAGTCCATATAAAGCTTGGTTCTTATGATTGATTAGAAAACATTAACTTTTATAGTCATTGATGACATCATCTGGTCATAAACTTAATTTAATATAAAATAAAAACATGAATAAAAACATGTTTTATTTTCCAATTTGAATATAACATAAACGATTCAGAACACACCTTAGGAAAAAAATCTGCTGTTCTCTGAAATTGATGGTTCCAGTTTCTTACTAGTAAGCTAAGCAAAAAATAAAAAAGGTATATACAGGTCAGATGTAATAGGCTAGATTGTAAAAATAAAACAAACAAACAAAAAATAAAATAAAATAAAATAAAAATTATAAATAATCTCCAACCAGAACAAGGGATTTGCTTTCTCTAGAACAGTCTTTCAATCACTGAAAAGTGAACTTGTTCAGAAGTTCAGAAGTTCAGTTCAGCTAAGCACCTCACAAATTCGGCAGTTGATTCACATGTTATTTGAAACTTTAGAGCACATATAATTAGAATTAAATTCTTATTAAAACAGGATCACCGTCTGGTACTATTCCTACAATTTTTGCTTCTTGATATAGATATAATAGAGGACTAGAAACATATGTAAAAGTAATTGATGAAAATTATCCACATTTTTTTTTGAAATACAGGACAAAACTAAAGTTGGATCATACTCATGTATAAAGTTCAAGTTATTTTAAATGTGTTCCCGTGTGGCAGTTCAAGAGGATGAAAAATGAATGCTTCAGGTGATAGCTTTCTTCTAAACTAAATTGTGAAAACAGATTAAAACAGCCAAGTAAAGAAAGCCATCAATTTCTTCACATACAATAAAATAAGAATTGACATTTTTCATGTAAAATACTAAAGAATGTATACATATATGTGTTTATGGAATACCAAAGATCATCTTGGTAGAAGATTATAAAATTCTTGAAAATAGAAATTGTACTGTCTCTAAAATGGTATCAGCTAATTTGATTCTTATCTCCATTCAACTGAGGACAATATGCTTGCAAATGTAAGATATAAATTTAATTCTTCTATAGCATAATTATATGTCACTATCAGTAATTACATTTTAAATCACAAGAATAGCACTTTCGAAAGCCTATAAAGTTCTTCCAAATCCACTGTGAACTCTGTGGACTCCACCACTGCCTCATTTCTTAGAGGAAAGAGAAAGAGAAAATAACATTTTGTGACTGTCACTCTGTCAGATTTTGTTTTCTCATATTATTTTATTCATCATCAGTCTAGTCTTTGATAAAAGGGACTATGAGATCAGGCACAAAATTGACAAATACTGTTAAAATGTCTGTGCAGTAGAGAAAATGAGTACGGATTCAGAACTCACAATTTGAAGTCAAGCGTTATTTGCTTTTATGCGAAGTGTATTTTGATACATGTAAACCTATGTTACATAGATATATACATATATATCTTCTCAACACAAAAAGAGAAAAAGGGTGGGGTTAGGAGAGAGAGAGAGAGATTAGTCATACTGTGTGTCTACTCCAGTTTGCTTGGTTAAATGTATCGTTTGGTATAAACAAGTAAACAGGGTTTGCAGGGTTAAACAAAAAGACTCATCTTTCTAAAAAATAGTCCAGGGTGGAGATAGTAGTCATCTACCAGGTCCCCTTTTACTTCAACATCCTTTCTTCTAGATATTGAGGTAAACATTCTTTCTTGGGATCCAAAACTTTCAGGGACTAAACTTTTATATTAAAAATTTTCTTTTTCATAAAAGAATATAAATACATATCTAACTATTATCTTTTATTCAAAGAGCTTTCTTCACAAGTCAGATTTTCAAGGTGCCATTCTGTATATTTTAATTAACACCTAATTCAATACCTTTAAGTTGGAAACTAAAAACCGGTTATCTTGGAGTGCAGATTCACAAGGTGTTACCAACAGGAAGAAAATCTGTACTCTGCACTTGAGCTCTTTAGGCAGGCAAGTGGCAAACACTGTCTGACTCTTAAAGAATTTGCTTCTGAGTCATTTTATACAACTCAATCAAAATGTGATATTTCTATAATAAATTTAAAAATTAGTACTTTTTATACAAGAAAAAACAATAAATGAAGAAATCCAAACTAGTTTTTCCAAAGTCATGTAAATTAAAAAGCAAGATATTCATGGAGCACATAGGGAAATAAACCCACCCCATGTAGTCTTAAAGCAGAAAGCACACTCTACCTACAAGATCGCCTGAGTGCTTTTAGAAACCCACCAGGGGATGTTCCTCACTGCATACTTTAAATGGGTATTGGGCCTGTAATATATATGTAATTCAAATCCTACTCCATTAGATAATTCTTCAATGTTATTCTGTCATAGTAGTTCACATATAGCTTATATTCATAAACTTCATTTAAGAATTAAAAACGATCTGCATGTTGTCATTTTTTGACTCATAGCATCTCTGTAATTCTTAGACACAAGTGGCTGTCAATCTCTTAACACTAGGAAAAACAAAAACAAACAAAAACACTAAGGTTTAAGATGGTGGATACAGAGGCAAAACTGGCCCTTAAGAGAACATGAAAATGTGTAATCCTGGAGGTGCATTTTTATTCATATAAATACCACAAATAAAAAAATGGCCTAAGGGCTAAATGCCATTTTGATTTTCTAGCAAGTCTCATAATCTCCTTTATGTTATTGTAGGACATATAAAATGCTATATTCAACACCTTACTTCAAGAGACTGTGAGTTTCAATTTATTTACGATTGTATGTTCACCTATTAAAACCATCATCTCACTTTAAAGCTATTGTTTTCAAAAGAAAATGTTAAGGTTTCTTCACTATTAAACATAGTCTGAGGAAGGCAGATAATTCTCATCTTCATTCAAAAAATTTCCTTATATTAAATTTAGCTACAAAAGATAGAAGGGGAGCCAGAAAATTGTATAACCAAAAAAAAATGATATTTTCTTTTTGTATTTTGATTATTGGTGTCTTCTTTGCAGAATCCCTAGAAATCCTACTGGAGTACAGGTCTTAAACTGATACCTGTCAGAGACAGCCAGCCCCACCATTTAGCAGCAAATCTTTCTTGATACTAGATCCTGGCAGTGGACCTGTATTTCTGTGAATAAGAGCCTCTAGAAGTCTCATGAATTGCTTTTTCCTCAGAGGGTAAGGGAAACAAACCTCTATATGAGCAGAAAGACAACGTTAAACAGCTGCTCACAAGTCTCTCTCCAAAAGCACTTGATTTCTATAATAAACAGAATTAAATTGCATCAATTTCTGGTCCTAAACAATAGGTCTGGGCTTTAAAATGTAGACCAGGCACATAAAACACCACTGTAAAATTCATAAATAGGGCAGACAAGAGAAATTCTGGATTGAAAATGTAAGCCAAAGCTTATTAACCAACTGCTTTAAAGGACATAGGCAAGTTTTGTTTTAATTATTTTTTTGTTTATTTCATTTCTGGAAACACCCCCCACCACCAAAAAAAACCCCACACTTTTTGTTTGACAAAATAGTAGGGCTTTTGTTTGTTTGTTTTTTGCCTTTCTAATTTGAAAGGAAGACAAAATTAAAATTGCCATTCTTGTTTAAATGCCAACTCATGTCATTTGTGCCAAAATGGCTTTATTCTCTTACCAGCCTCATCAATTAATGTTAGAAGAGAAAAGGAGATTTAGTGCCTTGCCTATTGAACAGCTAGTCAGCAGTGTGAAGAATTATTTTATTTCATACGTAATCCCTGCTGATGACCTGAGTGTATACAAACTCTGGTGAAAATAGCTCTATGTGTCCAGTCTCTTTATACCTCCCCTCAAAATCCTCAAGGCCCAATTGTTTCTCTCTGTGTGCTCTGAAGACATCGGAACTGAGCTCTTAGATCTATATACCTAGGACATGATTCTTTTGATCTGCTTATTTTAAGTATTCCTTCTTCAAATACTTGAATGAAAGAAAGCATTAGAAACCTGGGGGAATAAAAGCAGAAATCCCAGAAGAAATATTTGAGTGGCAAAGACCTGAAGGGTAGATATGTTGGAAGTCTTCTCTATCATTTGTTTGTTTGTTTTCCTCTTTAATTGTGAATGGATTCCACCCTAAACTGCAAGAGAAGTACAATAATAATTTAAGCTTATAAACCTGCACAAACTTTATGCCTCTTAAGATTCTTAACTCAGGTGTGAGAGCCTAATAAAGTGAAAGAAGAATAACATCCTGAATGAGAACCTAGCTATTTAGAGACAACCACCAGACTGAAAAATGGCCAATTTACTAGCTTGGACCATATGAACAAATAAAAGATTGTCTTTAATGTGATCTAGTTGCTTTAATAGTTAAAAACTAATTGTTTGAAGTGCTCCCAAATTCACTCAAAATGTGTTCAATTCAGTTACTGAGTAACTTGAGCTTAATGAGCAATGAGAAGAAATCATAGTAAACATTTACAAGTGTATTTTCTTAAAATATAAATGTGCTTTTATAAAGTGTATGTGGTGACTGGTATACAAAAAATCTGGACTTCCCAGATCACTAATCAAAAAATAAAAATAGTAGTCTCAAACTATTAAAAATTATTTTAAATATAATTTAATGAAATTGAGGAATATGCTATTGAATTAATGATTTAAAAAGTTAATATAAAAATATAAAAGTTAATATAAAAGTTAATATAAAAGTTAATATAAAAACTTACATACTAGACATTCCAAAAATAAATATTCAAGTTGAATTAATTCTGTCATGTACATCAATTGTTTTTTAGATTATTTATCCTTTGAGTCCATTATTTAGGAAACATAAATAAATAGATATATATATATAAATTATGTATATGTATAAATGTTTGTGCACACATGCATAAATATGCATACAACCCATACACATGCTCTATATATTTATACGTGATTAGCAAACATTTGATTTATAGATCATCCTTCATGGACAATGAGAAGTCTTGCTCATAATTCTTCCCATTAGGATATTTACTTTTTCCTACTCTTTCATGAACATCTCTGAGTACTACTTTAATACTGCAGAGGTCCATGTTTCTGATATATCATGCAGGATAATCTATAAACCTAACCAAGCTCAATTATTTTCCTTCTCAGTTAATTAGTTATTAAAACTTCTCATGAGATCACAGGTATAAATTAATGGTTGAATAAACTCACTTGATGGTGGAGGCTTACTGGACATGCCCATACTTATGGCTTGGTACATCAGGAAACACCCAATGAGTTATGATAGCTCCTCTTTCAAATCAAATTTTTAAGTGGATGCTTCTATTGGCATAGACTTCTAATTCCATGAACTAGTTTCAAGGAAAGCTGGAAAAGTAAATTTTTAGTATTTTGTAAAAGAATATAAGACTTAAAAAGAAGAAAAATTTCCTAAACAGAGGGAGTGTTCAAAATGTAACGGGCAGCTACTAAGTATGAAGAATGACCATAGATCCTAGATGCGAATGGAATTGGCATTCTAAGTTAAGATATTGGAGGCAAAGAATCAAATAAGAACATATTACATACTTTTTTGTAGAAGATAGAGGTAACAAAACAAAACAAACAAAAAATAAATTGTCTCATCTGGACTATTCTCTCAAAGGAAGTTATGAAAATCCACTGGATAGAGTAATTCATTTACCCTGTTATTTATTTATAGTGTATGACATGATGACTTAATTGCAAAGTGATAAAGTTAGAACAGTGAGCTTAAAGGAAAGCTTAAAAAAATCACATAATTTGAAGTCAGACAGGGCTTTATGATATAGACTTTTAATGCAGAGCCAAAACTAGTCCCAGCAAATGAGACAAGTCTATTGCTGACTGAAAAAAAAAAAAAGTGAGCAATGACAACAAAATTAGAGATTAACAAAACATTTTATTTAAAAGAATAGAATTTTGATGTTATTATAGAAATGTTTGTTCAAAAATGAAATAAATTATATCGAGTGACTCTAAATTCTAATCCATTTTTAATCATAATTAAAGAGCTTAAGGAGATTTTTTGTTTTTTTCTGGCCTCTAATATTTTCTATGCAATCTTCTGCAGTGGCTAATAGTCAGAAAAAGTGAAAGAATAAAATAAAATGATAGAGTCATTCATTTTCTAGTCAACAAATTCCAAGTTGACAAATTATTTTCAGGTCCCACTCCCAACCATGCCATAAAATATTTTTCTGGCTGACATTTAAAAAAGGTACAGTATCAGTCATTGCCATTTTATGTATGTGTGTATGTATGCATTCATGCATGTATTTATGTATGTTTGCATGGGTTTGCTTGTAAATATTTTTTGAATCAACCACATTGATGGATATAATTTAAAAATGGTAAAAATCACCCGTGTACACTTCTATGAGTATTTACAAATGTATAGACACATGTAACCACCAATACAACCAAGATACAGAACATGGTTATCACCCTAAAATAATCCTTTCATGCTCTTCCCATTTGATCCCTCCTTAGACTCCTTGTCACCCTTTTTTAATCTAAAAAAAAGGCAAACATTCATATTCTAAACTTCTAGATATAAATTTATTTGTCTCTGCCTTTTGTCTAACCTTCTCATAAGAGCTGACAACAGCATTTACAAGATTAAACTCATTCTGCATTTGGCCACACTTTATTATGTGTATTAGGCTGTGTATTGCTAAATCTGTAAATGTATGTCTTCTTATGCTTGCCATAGACATAATTCACTTAAATTCTCATATTCATACATATCTAATACTATTGAGAATTTACTTTGTGCTGGCATTATTTTTAGTCCCAGTCTCAGAATATGGTACTAAAAATATTAGACACATTCCCTGCCCTCATGTAGATTACAATCACTATAAATCACACCCAATATCATTAATTCTATTGAATCTAATATATTATGTATAATTTAACACTACAATAATAACAAAACTGCTTCAGCTATACAGAAACTCCATATAATTTACATGTATACAATTAGATACATATAATTAATAAGTACTTATACAAATAACAATTGTATACTAAATGAATAAATAAATTATTTATTTATTAATGACATTCAATATTTAGATGATTTAAAGAATTATATGATCTGTACACAAGAGAACCGTTTTGAAAACTAATCCTAAGAATCTTTTCTTTCATTAAAAATAATTAACAAAATATGTTATATGTCAGCAAAATTCTTCCACCAATATCTCTTCATTTTCTTTTCAGTGTCTGCCACCTAATTCATCAATTTCACAGTTGGAATGATTTCTAAACTCTTCTGTTATTTCCCATAATATTCTGACATTAAAAAAAAACATTTTAAAGACAAAACTTTTTATTAAATGTGTTTCTTCTCTAAGCCAAAAAAAAAGTTAAAATCAATTTTATACTAAAATAGAGAAATGGCTCGATAAATGTGTGCAAGCTAGGGAGAAAAATAGGCACAGTCTGTATTATATGTTACTCAATAAAATAGAAATGGATGATAAACTGAATGAAAAAAAAATATATACAAGCAAATATGGAGTACAGCCAAAGAGCTAGTAAATAAAAGGTTATAATTAAGCAGACACCTAGTGGATTAGAGGAAATTAGACCACTGCTGCTGTGTTTCTGCTGCCAGCACAGAATGCTTTTTAACTCAAAATAGTCAACAGCCTACCATGAAGACTGTAATTTTATATTTTTAATTTTATTTTCTACTGTATGATTGCAGGCAAGATAGAATCAACAAAAATTGAGAAAACTGACTACTATCAATGATATTACATTTGATAAAAATATCTGTGAGAAGTTATTAAATTTTAAGTTAAAAAGTTGGATTGTATATTTTTTTTATTCAAGTCATGCAGCATTTAGTCAAAGCCTCCCAGATAGGAATCAAAAGGTAAATATGTGAAGAATTTCATTTACAGAATCTTGCACAAGAAACATCTGGCATCATAATCCTAAAATAACATATATAGAGAGCAAATGCCTTGAGCTGAATAAATAAATTTAAAACATCTCAGGCTGGAAAATCTACATTTTGAATTAACCAATTTTCATGGAAACTTTGATTGGGACCAGCTTTCAGGAAAAATATAAAACTCAAAGAAAGTTATTGGAGAACTTTTCTATTAGCTTTCTTTTTCCTTTATGCACTGTCCTCTTCATACCAACCCTGCCACTGCCATGCTGTCCATAACTCCTATTCAGTTATCTACTTATCATGAGCTCTTCCAATCCTAGGGATGATTTAACTAAATGCTTTCATTTAAAATATGATGAAATTGAGTCCTCGAGATACAAAGCAATTTGCACAGTATAACACAGGTTAAAGAGCAAGGATTGATGTCTCTCAGTTTTCAAAACAGCATCTTTCCTTAATAGTAATGAAAATGGAGGTTTGTGTGTAAGTGGTGTGTGTGTGTGTGTGTTTAATGCTTGTCAATTCAGATAAATAAAAATAATTATTGGACACATATTTTCATCCAAAAATAAAATAATTTTATTAATACTATAAGAGAAAAAATATATTCCATATATCATATTGTTAATAGAGGGTATTTCTGATACACGAGATGACTAAGAAATTTTACTTACTATGTTACATACCTAACCAGAATATTCCAAAATTTTGCAGCCTTCTAGAGTTACCCTTTATTAATATCTTTATAAAATCAATTCAAGCTTTTATTCCATGACATTGAAACAGGCTCTTTGCTTTTCTCACTGTTTTTAAGACCCTAAGATGTCACACAAAAGGAGCATGCAGAAGAGACTCAGAATTGCCAGAATACTAAACCTCCGCTCCTTGTTCAAGTTTTGATTACTTACTAAAGTCCAGTGCCTCCATGGGTTTCTCAGGCTTTTTATTTGTTGTTTTATACCAAAACCTTTATTTAATTTTTACCATATGCTTAGCAGTGTTATAAAACTTTGTATGCATTAATTGATTTAATCCTGAAAACAACTCTAAGGATTAAGTACACTTTATGCCCATTTTGGGGACTAATGTAAATGAAATATAAAGAGACTGGTAGTTACATGTTGGAGCCAGAATTTGAACTTAAATAAGCCTGGCTGCAAAGTTGCATTCTCAAGCATATTTTACTCTATTTCATTCCCCAAGATGTGAAATGATGCTATCGTGTGGATCTACAAAATTCATGCTATACTGCAGGATAATGACTGAGAAACAAAAATGAAAACAAAAAACTGAATGGCAGCCATCATTATTCCTAAATTTCTAGCCAAATCTACCACAAAAAATTTCCTGTTTATTTTTCTTTCTTCATTCCCCAATTTCTCACACTGTTCTTTTTTTAGGGCCACCTTTTTTTTCAGTTTTCCTCATTGTTTTTGAATTTTTTAAGGCAAACCAAAGTCCTCCCTCTTTTTAATAGACAAAAGACAACTCAATTTTCTGTTATTGTTTTAAAGAAAGAACATTTTTTTTGTTACCACTCCATATTAGACTGAGCTTTGACTTTTATTACTAAAAGAGTTATTTTTAAAAAAGTTAATCTATTCTTGATCAATTCTACTTTTCCCCCTAAAATGAGGATAATTCAATTTTGACATTTTTCTGTTTCTATTGTAAGTATGTTTCCCCCCCAAAATCTACTATTTTTGAAATTATTCTAAAGTTATAAAGTGTTATTTATATTTAATTTTAAAAGTGTTAATATTAAAATTGAAACTTTTCTAAATAATAAAAATGTAATACAGTAATATATTTGAGAATTTGAATAGTAAAAAGTTCTTTCTATTTTTCATTTCTGAATATAATTATAGACTCTACTACAAATCTAGGTGGACTCATGTCTGTTAAACTGTGAGCTATTAGATGAAGAATCAAAAAAGAAAAAAACTAATTATTTTAATGTAGTAATTAGAAAATATTTATTATGGCTAATAATAATCACTTAGACTATTATAAATTTATCACATGATTATTTAAGATGCTTTTCATTTTGATTACTAACTTAGAATTGGATGAAAGCTACAGACAATTCATGGAGAAAAACACACATATACATATACAAAGGAATTTTATACAAAATAACAAGAATATGACTCCTGAAAGAGATCTACTCATCTCTAGGTTTAAATTATACAGTATTGTATTACAATTATTTTTAAATGTATATTTTACATCATTTTTAATCTTGTTTTTGCTAATATATTTTTTTCTAAATTTATATTTAATACCATATTTAATTAAATTGAAGATTATTTTCAATTGTATTTTATGTTTTGTGAAAAATCATTTAATTGTAATTATAGAAATCTGTAGATTATAAGATGCCTCCAAGCTTCAGAGATGTTAAAAAGGTGCCTAGAACTGAATTCACTTTCTTTCAGAAATTTATTCACTTGTACCCAATTTTATTGTTGATCTACTATTTCCAAAAGATTATTTTAACATGTCTGACCTTATCTTTGCAAGCTTCTAACCTCTTTCTTGTTTAAATCATATCTTAAGACTTGAGTCTACCCACTCTAGAAGGTAGTAAAAAATGGAGCAGAGGCCAAACAGCCTGCAATTTCTAGAATCAACCATATTCATTCTCCGATTCTTTAGATGTTGAACCCTGTCTTCTCATACATATTTCATTTTGGTCTCTTCAGAGTCTAGAACTGAAGAGTCTGCCAGACCTTTTCTATCTATTCTAATTTTTTTAGTTCCATCTCCCTTCACCAACCTTATGTTAATGTAAAAGCCTTTTGCATCCCTAATTCGAATCTTTGCTTCGGTCTAGTTTTAACACTATTTTTCTGATCTGCCATTGCTTGAAGTATTAACAATGACATTAACTGTACGACTGGTAAGGTTTTCCATCTGGAACAAAGTTTTTTCAATCTGATACTACTCTCTCATTATTTTCCATAAGATGTATTTCATATTATTATTTCTATTGACATAAATCAAAGGTCAAAAGTCAGTGAGTCAAGAAAAAGCTGAAAAAGATGGAAGATATTAAGTACTAAGAGCACCAAGCCACACCAACTCTCAGCTAGTGCCCAGAAAGAAACCACAGGTTGGATGTTGAAAGAATTTAGGCATATTTGTGTTTTAATATCTTTAATTTGCCAAATGCTCAGGGAAGTTATTGATTAATGAGGTCTATCTAATTCATCAGATGTGTAAATAAAAGAAAAAATTATTTCAATCTGAAGTATCTTCAAACAAAAGAGAATAATTAATTGCTTAGATAATTATTTTTAAATATAGTTTTAAAACTGAAAATATTATACAGGACTTGGGCAAAACTAAAACCCACAGATGATAAGCAAATTTATAGATGTAAAACAGTTTCCAAAGTATTAGCAATTAACTTGGATAATCAAATATATAATTTCCCACATTATCATATTTATCTAATAATAGAAATAAACTAAGAATTTTAAAAGTTGACAGGTATCAATGGCAGTACAGACTTTTTGTATATTAGATCATTCTCTTACATTATTACTATGATTACAGTTCTTATATGTATGTGTGTTTTTTACAGTTCTCAAATTCACAGTAGTACTTGTTAACTCTAAATATATATATGTATGTATATAAGTATATAGTCTATCCTCATTATCCTCAGATTTTATATTTGCAAATTAAATTACTAGCTAAAATTTATTTGTAACCTCAAAATCATTACTCACAGCACTTTTGCTGTCATTTGTAGGCATACTCATGCACAGAGCAGTGAAAATTTTCAGCCACTTGATTTTCACATCCCCAGCAGAGATTGAATGAGGTGACACTCTGCCTTTCCTGTTCTAGCTCTCATATTGTAAATGAGTGTCTTTTTCGCAGTTTATTTAACGACACATTGTTTGCATTTTTGTGCTTTTTCTTAAAGGATTTAATGTTTAAAATGTCCCGCCCCCTGAGCATAATAGCAAAGTGCTATCTAGTCTCCCTAAGGGTAGAAGGCTCTGATATGCCTTATTAAGAAGATACATGTATTAGACAAGCTTCATTCAGGCACAAGTTATTATTCTGTTGGCCGTGAGTTCAATGTTAATCAAAAACGTATATTAAATGCGGTTATATATTGAACAGCTGATGAAAATGTGATGAGAGGCTCACAGAAACCTAACCCTGTATTTTTCCCTGGGTACAATGCTTAGTAATCACTCATTCAGGGTTCAAGGAGACTTAATAGAACATAACTCTCATGAATAACAGAAACGGACCATCTCTCTATTAATGAATGTCATCTGTTTTTATTTAGTATCCTTCGTTCAATTTTTTTTTTTTATTTGGTGAAGGATATTCCCCCCATTGTTAAGTCTCAGTTGGAATTTAAGTTGGTAAACTGAAGGGAATCAGATACTGTCTCTCCATAACTTGAGCGGTAAGAGTGCAGGCATCTGACCTAGGTTCAATCAAATGAACGAGGACACTGAATGTTGAGCTTGAAATGCGAAGACAAAGGCATGGTTTTTAATGTCTTCTCAGGGGGCAACTTTGATCAGCTACAGTGTTTGGTCATGGAGACCAGATGAGACAACTTTGCAATATGATTCGAGCTGAGAATCTTGTTCCTGGTGCTTTTTGTTTCTTGTTCTGAATCTAATTCTCCAGTCTTCCCATCAAGCATGTAAGTAATGGCCTAATATGCATCTAATAAATTTATTTTCTGATAAGTTAGACCTTGTTTTTGTGGCTTACAAACCAGAATCCAGACAGATATAACTATCATAGGCCAAGTGTTATACCAAATACTGTCAAATTATATTAAAAATCTATATGAATTTGAGATTATTTTGGAGAATGAAAAACATGTGAAGTAAATATGTTTCCCTTAAAGGGCTTATCATCTCATGTCTATTTTTTATGTAATATTTAATCTAAATTACAGTGTAGAGAACCAGAATGTTTAAAAGGTAGTTACAATATTTTAAAAGATTACTGTGTACTCAATAAAACTATTAAAATATATATTAAAGGTTTAAAGTTACTGAAAATTAGGATCTAGACTTTAAATCATTTCACTGATAAGTTGATCTAAACTTTACAGTTTCTTAGAAAGATGTTTCAAGAATTTTTACCTTTCTACAATCTTCTGAACTTTAGGGGTTGACATTTTCTCCTCCACAAATATTTCATAATTATAAAGCATAATTGAATTGCTTTTCAACTTCATTCAAATGTGTAAAAATATATCTAACTAGAAATTAAAAGTTAGTAAAGCCAAACAACTGTTCTATAGGTGTTTTTTTTTAGAAATTTAAGCAATTGATAAATTCTGAATGTTGATTAACCACAAATAATTCAATATTTATGGGGTTATTTTCCTTGAATGAAGTTTTTTGCTTACACTTTCTTCCCTATTGGCTGTATTTTAAGTACCTGAAGCCACCAAAAACATACAGGCTTTAGTTAATTCTTCTATTTACAAACTATTTAATCCCACAGTGCTTTTGGTTTTGTTTTATTTCATTTTCACATCTCAGAAGTGTTGAATAATAAAACTATTTTCACAGATTATATTACCCAAAAACTGTTTAGATATACTTGTAATTTCTCTCACTTCCTAAAAAAGACAGTTCCTGGTTCTACATGTTGAAGTGTTGAAGGCCCCAGCAGGAAGAAATAACAGTTTTGTTACTCCTGGATTAAGCCATTCACTGAAAGGAATGAGAAATGCTCTTCACATATTGGAAATACAGCTCTTAAGTTCTAGAAAGAACAATCATCAACCCCACATGACAAGCATAGTCAACAAACCAAAAAGAGTCCCTTGGGCACTGACGACCATCTTGGTAGCTTCTAATACCAATATTTGTAAACCTAGTGTGCATACCGGGCAATCACAGAAATATATAAGCATATCATCTATTCAAATAAAATCTGTTAAAGAAAAAAATGTACCAATAGTGACATAGTGGCCAAACAAATTGGCATGGCTCTTCTTCACACACACTGTAGAAAAGGGAAAAGTGAGAGGACCAAGATGATATTTTGCATCCTATTATTTACACTCTTCTGTTACCTGTCATTTAGGTCAATTGGCTCTCAAACACTGCACTCTTATAATAATACCACTAAGGAGGTAGGAAAAGACATGGGAAACTGTAAAGGTAAAAAAATCTTGTTCAGCATTCTATTGAAAAGCAAAGGAGAGTACATCCTTTTCTCTGTTTTTTTTTTTTCCAGGTTGCTGCCATTCGTTTCAAATTCAAAAGATGAAAGAATTGTGATTTCTATAAAATTACAATAGACTAGGGTAAGATTAACTATGAAGCTAATGTAGCTAAAACTTTAGGACCCTCACTAAAAAACATCTTTGTAATTTTGTATTTTATTTCTTAAAAAGGACTTCCAAAAGTCAATAAGCTTCAGGAACCACAAAATCAGTATCCACTCTGCCTAAAAGTCTTCCATTTGATGGACACAGAGTGAAACAAATCTAAACCAACTTACATAGTACTAAGTAACATTAATTAGTATTTGTTGAATAAATCAGCCTTTATAATAGAAAGAAAGTTTATAAAAATATATAATCTTTATGGAATCTAAAAAATAATATCTTTGGAGAGATAGTAAAATAATAAAATTTATTATGATCAAAATGAGAACCAAAGCTAGATTTTTACATAACCTTCTACAATTCCTTCAGGACTAATCTCTCTTTTTAAATATTAGTTTTCTTTAAGTAGAAAATTATATGCCTCAGTTATGCATAACACTAGGCTTTATGGGTTGGTGTATTAACCTTAAATAATAAAATATTTGATATTAGAACTTAGGAAGACTTTTAAGTTGGCATTTCTTTATGTGATCTTAATATTAATTTTTGTTTATTTCTGATACTAATCAAATGACATCTCTGAATACACATACATTGGCCATGTTCCTGCAAAGTAAAGTAATTCATTCTATGAGCAAACTTTCCTTTTGAGACAAAATATTACATGAAACTTGAATATGCCTGCTCTGTCTGCAGTGACTTGTCAGTCTTTGATATGCTCACCAATCCTCCCCTGACCATCTCGTAATTTGAAAGTGGTAACGGGAACTAAAACAGAACTTCACTAAATATTGTTCAGCTTGTTCAGAGAGAATAAACTAAAATAAGTTTTAGAAAAAAATGTTCATGGTTTTTGTATGTGTAAATTCAATCTCTCTTTCTCCACATTCTCCCAAACCCAAAATAAACAGGCAGACTTCAACTTCACTCTGTCTCTTTTTCCAAATATTGTCTGTTCCTGCCTGTTTTTCTTTCTCAATTCTACAGCTGTTAAATGAAGTAGGATTGCAAGCTCAAAATGAAAAAAATCTAATTCTTGTTTTGTGTGACGTGCTGGTCCAGATAAGTAAACATTTCCTCTACACAGGGAATTAAATGTCTATAAAACATGTGCATGATGGGCACCCTTTTTATTTGGTTATATTTTATTGCTTGCCCTATTGACTTGAGCATACTTATTCTCATGGAATTAATATCTTGCACAGATGAGACTGAAAAGTATGCAATTAAAAATGACTTGCACACATAATGTATAATAATGCCTGACTCACTCACTGTTTCTCTCACACTATCATTTTTTCAAAAGGTAAAAAAAAAACTAGTAATAGAAAATGTTATTATTAGAAAACACGGTGCATGCATAGGCTGCTTCTTTGTCTTTAAAGAATGTGAGACAGAAGCAAGAAATAAGTTTCCTGTAGAACAAGTGATGAACAGAGCCCACTTTCCTTCTATAATTTTACAAAGTCTGTGGCTCTCAGTTTAACATTCTCTTTGATTATAAACAGAACTAAATTTTTCTTGGTTATTATTTAAATTGTAAAAATATTCTACATTTTAAAAAAATTTGATTGTTCATCACATGTTACTGACCATTTTCATTTTCATAGATAACTGTGTATTACAAATGACAACATTTGTAAATCTCCAATCTCTCTGGCTTTTTCTCTTGCAATGTATCTCTCTGTCTCTCTTCTGCTTTCTCCAAAATCACTTATAAATTTTAGTTTAGAAAACCAAATTTGTACAAAGCAGCAAAAAAAGATATCAGGAGAGGCAGGCATATAAGACATGTCATTGAAGCTAGGAAACTTAATAAATAATATCAAAACTTAGTAGGGGAAAAGATGTGAGTCAGCTATCCCAGTAATTTACAAGACATTACCCACAATGCCTAGTACTTGGAATAATATTTAAGAACTCATCATGATTACATAGAAAAAAGTAAAAAAAAAAAACTCTGACAAATAGTCAATCAAAATTCTTGAATAAAATTTGTGGTAATCACCTATAAAGATGTATTGAGAAGTGCTTTCCTGTGCTCTTTGTAAATAAATTTTAAAAAGAACATGAAACAAAGGTAATTTTGTCAATCAATAAGGGATTGCATTTTAGTACAAAAGCAGGTCTCTGCAGGGCCATCAGACAGCTTCCTGGAGTGGAATAATTAAGTTTGAGATTGCTGAAGGAGACTGCAATGGTATTTTAGTTTATAGCCTTAAAACCAAGGGGACCCATCAAAATGAAATAAGTGAAATTATGTTAGTTCCTTGTAGGCCAAGTACCTGAGTGATGTCACCATCATCAAGGTAACACACTTCAATGATACCAGGCTATATTTAATAATAGCAGAATTTCAGACAGCCTTTCTGCCATACAGAATAAAAACAGTGCTCTAAGGAAAGAAATCTTACGAAAAATGAGGCTTTAAAGGAAAACAGTTAATTAAAGGGTCATTTGGGAGTTGAAGGCTGACAAACAATCATGAGAAAGTCACTAGAATTTGTTTAGAAAGCAATTTTAAAATGTGACTTCCAGATAATTTGTCTCTAAAAGTCAAGAGTTTTATTTCCAGTGGGAGATGTGTGGGAAACAGTAGTGTGTAGTCACAGATGATAAACTCAGTAACATAAATGAGACTCAAAATTTTCTAAGTATCACTGTTTCAAAATGAACTAAATCATAACCTGAAATAGTGTGACACACATGAAGCATTAAGCATGCATGATCTGATCTTTTTAATAGTGAAAAAAATGAAGACTAAACTGTTTTAGTTAAGAGCTAAATACTATTAGACTCCATTCATCTCTTAATTAATGGCATGGTGAAAAACAAAATAGTATGTTGCATTAAAAAATGAATCAGATCTCAATATGAGTACTAATTGGCTGGATTCTATTCAAACAGCACAACTCGTATGATGAGCAAGCTGAACTTGAGACATGAATAAACCACCATCCCTTTAAATTTTTGCTCTCTCACCATCCCTTTAAACTTTTTAAAATAGAGACCATCTTCCTGTAGCCCAGAATGGAAGCTCAGGTAGGTCCTGAGGCCTTCATGGACATTCTTAGGGAAAAAAATCATAGTATGGTCACTTTAATTTGAAAATTCTATTGTAGTTTGGTAATTAGAATATCCATCATAAGATACTCAAAACATTCCAGTCTTGATGTAGCTTTAAATCTCTTCTTTCTCCCCAAATAAAAGCTCAGGGATGGCAGACCAGAGTGCATTTTGTATTTCTGATATCTACTGCTGGCTCCTCTCTTCCTTCACTTGCAAGCTATAGTTTGGCTCCTTAGCAGATTTTTTTGACTAGGGCTTTGTGCTATTTGACAGAGTAGATCCATAAACCTGGGTACCATTGTTGTCCCTAATAGATGATTAAAGCTGAATCTCATGATCTTGAGTTTATAAAATTTGGGATGGTTCCCTGCTCCTCTTCTTGCCTGAAATTCTCTTGCCCTGGGTTGATCTGTCTCTACTACCCCCAAAAAAGAAAACCCTGATAACATGGCCCACATCTGGTTCACCAGAAACAATAACACATTTCTTGCCTTGACAAGCTTGGAGAGGGTGGGTCAACCCCAGCACAGCCACCAAAGCTGTCATTCAGACCATCTTTCTTTCTCTGGCTTGTCTCAGAATACGTTATACTTTCCCCTTTCTTTGTTGTGGTCAGGCACTAGTAATCAGAGTTTCATGACTATTTTAAAGGTCTTTAAATGAGAGGCTAGAAGTTCACCCTTTTAAAGCTTAGGTTGGAAAGAGAACTCCCTCCTAGTGCTTCTTCCTCAAAAGAAGATAAAACAGCCAAAAAGGCAAAATTTCTCTCTGAAGAAATATCTTTACAGATCCCTTTTATAAAATTCTCTCTTGAGACCATGACTCTCCCATACAATCTCTGAGTACATGAAAGTGTTCAAAAAATAAAAGAATATGTTCTTAATCAGTTTCTTTTAAAATCTTCATCAGTATATTTGTCTTACACTTACTTTGGTATCTGATAATCAAATTAGAGTCTATGTTGACACAGAAGCAAGAAGAATCCAGTCTTATCACACACCCTGGAATCATACAAATGTCATGTTATCTTTGACTAGAGATAAGCTTATTAAGCTTACTAAATTAAATCATTAGAATGCACAAATGAAATGTACAGCTTTCAGGAATGTCACTCAGATGGTGTTGAATGGCTGGGAAATGAAGTGGAACTAGTCTTTATTTGAGCAGAACTTGTCAAAGCCTATAGTACTAGTGGATTTTAATGAACAAAGTAGTGTATTGCCTCTACCAGTTAAAGGGCAGGATAATTTGTTTATTCAGTGAAACATTTAAAATAGAGGGTAAATTAAATCTTTTCTATAGAATTATACAGAGACAGGAAGCTGAGTTTTCAGGGGTTGTAAGGTTTGGGGAGTCACAGACCATCTGATTTTAGAATCTGATTATATCTAGTGGGCCACATTGCACCCAAAATCATGAACATACATACACACACATACATACACATACATAATTTGGACATATACTTAAAATATTGCATACAATTTCAGTCTTGAACTTCAGGTTGAGCACCCCTCAGGGATACAATAGTTATAGGTTCTTTCAAGGCAGGTAGCTACCTTGCAAAGCAATTTGTGTGTTACATAATGCTGTAGTTAAATTTTCTACCAAGTAAACTTTTGTAGATGGATCTCCTTAATAATTATAGTCCAAAATAGAAACATTTATGAATGACAATATAAAAGTGTTCCTTCTGGATTTTACTCCTGCTCATATTTAGTGTCAACTTGGGTTTTGTTTCAGTCTCTAAATTTAGACATTACAACACAGAAATATATCTTAGAATATCCATTATAAGATACTCAAAACATTCCAATCTTAGAATATCCATTATGTTTTGTTCTTTTATGAAGGAATAAAAATAATGTAAAAATATGAAAATATAAAAAAGTAAAAAAAAAGATATAAAAATGGTTAACCTGAATATCACTTAATTTATGTTACGAACTCGATGAAAGTAAATAAAAAAATATGTAATTTTAAAAATGAAAATGTAAATTGTTTCTGTAATTGCAGAATAATGGTTCTATCTTAAGTTTTATCTTACACTCTATCCCTCACAACATCTATACCATCTCATAAATATATCTATTTGCAAAATAAGCAAACTTTTAGTTTAAATTTTTGGTAGAAATTGCTGTCTAATTGTTTTCAGTCTTATCTTTTAGTTTTTAGCTGTAATTAAAGGAATTTAAATAATTGAGCAAATAGGAACATTTATCTATAGACAAAAAGGATTAAATAACTGAAAAGTTAAAGATTTAATAATTGGCTTCCTTCAATTTTATGCCACCTGTAATCTCTTTGGAAAAATTTATGACAAGTGACCCAATTATCTTGTATAATGAGAATTTTCTCTGTAACATATGCACACACACACACACACACACACACACACACACACACATATATATATGATATTTGCTCTCGTTCTATAAAACATCTGTGATCTATGACTATCTTGTTAATATTTGTACCTTTCAGCATGTACTCACTAATGAGAAATTCAATTAGAAAAATAAAACATTTGAAAATCAAATAACACATTCTCTTTATAATGTTAAAAATACTTTGTCATTTAACTTTTATCTAATTTATTAGTTTAAATTTTAAAATCTCCTCAGTTTCATAAATATTTTTTATCATGACAAAAATGATTTTATATATATCTAAAAATAACCATAAACAATATTTAGGAAGCTGTACTTTTTTATATTAAATTTAGAATTAAAAACTATATCTATTCAGGAAACCATCAAATTAAAAGTTGGTCTCAGGTTGGTTTTCATTATGATGAAGTAAGATCAGATTATTTTAGGCCCTTGATGCCTCAGGGGGAAAATATATATATGTGTGTGTGTGTGTGTGTGTGTGTGTGTGTGTGTGTGTGTGTGTATTTCATGGACTTCCAGTCAAGATGGCAAAATAGGCAAACACTGTGCTTGCCTCCTTCCAGATCACATCAGAAGAGAAACTAAATTACAAAATAACCACTCTTGAGAACCACTTGGAGACTAGCTGAACTGAAGCCCTATAACTAAGAATATACAGAAGAAGCCACACTGAGAGTGGTAGGAGGGGCAGAGACATGAAATGGGCAGGTCCCACAGCCACTGTGTGGCGGTTAGAAAACAAGAACAGCTCTAGCATAGAGCTCAGGGGAGAGCAGTGAGAGTGTCCCAGTCCCACACCAGATTTTCCAGCTCATGGTTCCAGTGTCAGGAAGAGAAGTCTCTATAACTACTGACTGTAAAAATCAGCAGAAATTATGGCCGGTGAGACAGAGGGCAGTGGGAGTTCTAGGTGTTCCTCTTACTGGGCCCAGATACAGACTTACTGCTGATGGACTCACTCACTCTGAGTTCCAGTGCTGGGGAAACAACTGTAAAAGTGTCAGGGACATATAAGAATAAACTAAATTGTTTGGCTTCAAGGTGAGAAGTGGAGCAGCAATTTTCTTCCAGACAGTTCTAGCAGATGTCATTGTTTCTTTGTTCAGTCCTTCTTCCATATAGCCTGTAGGCACAGGCGGGGGCCAAGTCTGAGTCTCCATCAACCTGACTAATCCTATTTACCCACTTAGTGATTCTATAAGGTCTCTTCCCACCCAATTTGCAGGCCCACCTAAGACAATTTCAGTGCCTTTTCCCCCACAAACAGTCTGTCTTGGCTCACATTGTAGACTTTTGTAAAAAATCTCAAAGATTCACAAACCTCAAACAAGCAGTGACTGGCCTCAGCATGTCCTGTGCCTTTTGCTAAGCAGCCCTACTTCCAGCACTAGTGACAGCTGACTTGAGTTTGCAATTTAGCCTCCTCCATGTGCCTCTGAGCCCAGAACAGGTGGCAATAATCTGTAAATTATTATGTAGCTCCTACCTCTGGGATCAGGTGGCAGGTGGCTCTGGGCAATGTAAGGGCAGCAGCTGAACCCAGCATGCACCAGCATCCATCCCTAGAGTCCCACAACCAACACACCTGGCAGCCAGCTTGAAATCACACCAGAGCACTACCCAAGCACTACCACAAACAATATACCAAGGGAAGACTCAGCTAGCACAAGAGCCCCACTAAAGTGAATCTCACTCCATGAGGTCAGCCCTGCACAATAGCTCCTCCACTGTAGTCACACCCATTCCTCACAGCCAGTCATCCTGAAGGTAAATCCCTCCTGCTGATGACACAACAGCAATCAAGGCTTAACTACAATAGGAGAGCAAACACAACTCACACAAAGGA
This sequence comes from Macroglossus sobrinus, assembly GCA_004027375.1. Lineage (NCBI taxonomy): Eukaryota > Metazoa > Chordata > Mammalia > Chiroptera > Pteropodidae > Macroglossus > Macroglossus sobrinus. The sequence continues at coordinate 525,252 of PVKZ01000290.1, forward strand.
TACCCCTGGAGTATGTGACTCAGATGACAAGGGACACTGTGCCTATGGGTCCCACAGGATACCTACTATATAAATCCACTTTGCTGAGAATGGGAGACATAGTCAATCTACCTAATATATAGAAACAAACATAGGAAGTTAGTTAAAATGAGAAGACAAAGAAACATGTCCCAAATGAAGGAATAGGACAAAACTTCAGGAAGAGAACTAAACAAAATGGAGACAAGCAATCTACTGGATGTAGAGTTTAAAATTCTGGTTATAAGGATGCTTAGTGAACTCAGGAGAAGAGTAGATGAACCCAGTGAGAACTTTAACAAAGAGATAGGAAACAAACAAACAAACAAAAATAGAGATAGAAAACATAAAAAAAAATCAGAAATGAGGACTACAATAACTGAAATGAAGAATACATTACAGGGAATCAACAATCAATTAGTTAAAGTAGAGGATTAAATTAATGATTTGAAAGACAAGGCAGCAGAAAACACCCAATCAGAATAATAAAAAGACAAAGAAGAATTTTTAAAAATGAAGATAGTTTAAGAGACCTCTGGTGCAACATCAAGTGTACCTACATTCACATGATAGGGGAACCAGAAGGAGACAAGAGAAAGCAAGGGATTGAAAATGTATTTGAAAAAATAATCAAGAAATACTTTTTTAACCTGGTAAAGTAAATAAACATACAAGTCTAGGAAGCACAGAGAGTTCCAAACAAGATAAACCCAAAAAGGACCACACCAAGACATATCATAATTAAATTGCACCCATTTCCAATCATTATGAAAAAAATTGCCCTCATATATTGTCTAAACGGTACAGAGAAGAGATGTAAGGACAATGAAATATGGAATGTACATTAAAGGACATCTAGCATTTAGGTTAGTAACTGGCTTCAAGGAGACCTACTATGATTGATTTACTTTCCTTTCTAGCTTTTAAATTTATTTAAGAAATCTCTGATTTCAGTTCAGTCTCTCATTTTACCACCACCTCCCCCCTGAAAAAGGAAAAAAAAAAAAAAGAAAATTGAAGAGTTGAGTTGGGCATTAAATAGTGAAAACAAATCTTGCTATTTTTTTTACACTAAAGATCCAAACCCACAAACCTGACAATAACTAGCAGAATAATTTTATGTAAAGCATGTGTAACTGTCATTGATTAAATGTCTTTCAGTATCTAAGAATTAGTGACCAGGGTCCAAAGTTGAAGACAAAGAGGTATTAACTACCCAAGACAGCTAGTCAACCACTCCTGAGATAATTATGGGATTGTAGAATGAGCCTTAACTCTACTACCAACTACTATTTTATCCTCTTTCCCAATCTAAAAAAGAAAGTAGATCAATGTGGAGTAAGAGAGAGGCAAAAATTTGATTTTTTTTTCTCTCATAGAAATTGTAAGCTCTTGGAGAAAAATTATTAATTTTCTCATTCTGCTCTGAGAAGTCTACTGCCTAACAGACAACGAATTTAAGAAATGTTACACCAGGCTCCCTTTCTTGCTGGAAATCCATTTCTAAGAGTATCACATGGTTTCAGAAATTTTGAGAAGCAGCACCCTATTCCCTGTGAGAGAGGTATGGAAATAAAAATAGACAACTTGACTTCAATATTTGGCATGTTAAGAATGTGTGGGTTTCTCAGAGTTCTGAGAAATACAATAGAATTTCTGATCTATATTACCAGTACACCTTATATGATGACTACCTTTGAGGCAAGAGAATGACAGTAGCACAATTTTTTTAATACACTACCTACTATAGGGGTTAAGAAGAGGAGGGAAAGTTGAGCTCAAGTCTGACCTTCCATTTCTGTAGTCCAGAATTCCAAAATCAAGGCGGCTGAAGTATTGATTCCTTTTTGAAGTTCTAAGGGAGAATTCATTCCTAGCTTCTGGTGGCTTCCAGAATTATTGATGTTCCTTGGCGTGTAGATACAAAACTCCAATCTCTGTTTCCAGCTTCACATGGCCTTTTTCTCTATATGTCTGTGTTTTCTTCTTTTTATTTTTTTCTTTTATGAAGACATTTATCATTAGATTGAGAGACCATTATAAATGTAGGATGACCTCATCTTTAGATCCTTAAATGAAGAACATCTGCAAAACACTATTTACAAATATGGTCATATTTGCAGGTACCAAGGGTTAGAACTTGGACATATCTTGTTGGGGCCACTCAACCAACTCAGATCTGTCCTGAGAAGCTGTACAGCCAACAAGAGGTAATTTCATCACTTTCTCCTTAAGTAATGACTACTTCTGTCCCTTAAGCTTCACCCTCATTTTCTGAAAGAGAAAATTTTGAAATAAAAGAGAGAGGTAGAGGATCCATCTTAGAGCCAGACTACCCTTCTCAGTGCTCCCCTTCAGGCCCTAGAGACAGGAATCTGGTCCACTGTAGGTAGAGTGAGGAGATAAGATTTAAATAGAGTTTGTGTTTTAATTTTCTAACTGGGCTGGTTTTAATAAGTGTGATTCTAAATAGGTATCTCTCTGATATTGTTTAAGAGATCAGAAATGAAGATTTGTCACAGCATAAATGAAGAAAGTGATTAAAGAGAAATAAAACTTCTCTATGTTTTTAGGCAATTGAATTTAGACAGCCTAACAAACTGATTACATATATCCTTGAACAGTTTTAAATATATAGTTGAACAACACAGTTTTAAACTGCACTGGTCTACTTATATAAGGATATGTTTTAATAAATATCTGGCTGTTTTTGATCTGCAGATACAAACTGTATAAATTGATCTATGTCATTTTATATAAGAGACTTGAGCATCTGCAAATTTGGGTGCCTGCAGCATTTTAATTCCTCTCAGATACTGAAGGACAACTTAAGTCTTGAGGTAGTCAAAAGTCCTTTATGGGTTCTTGACTGCATGCTAGTCAATATTTCTAATGCCCCACATCATTTTTCAGGGGTCAATTGGTGTGTGTGTGTGTGTGTGTGTGTGTGTGTGTGTGTGTGTGTGTGTGTATTTAATGTTTAAAGAGAATACTCAAATTGTGAGTGGAAGGGTCAGAACACCAGTAATCAGACCCAGGCCCTACCTATCCAGAAGTTAAGCCTCCTATCCAGGATTAATATTTGGCCTGATACATTATCATTTCTTTCTTGAATGACATATTTTAAAATGTATCAATGAGTCCTTTCTTTTATATCTATTGCTATTTTTTATGAATATATAAATACATGGTATCTTGTAGAACAAAGATTTGTAGTAAATCTGGGCTGAGATAATTGCATGATATATTTTATGGCTAGAATTTGTAAAAGATGACTAAAAAAGTGATTAGATGAAGAGCATATGTATCTCAAGATTATAAAATACAAATGAAGTCTTAACTCACTCTTTGAAAAGTGACAAAGGCTAAAATTTGTAATAATTTACATTTTTTACTGGATAAAACCTCACACTGTCTAGAAAAAAATCTGTTGGACGCTATATCAAATTAAACTCAATTACACTGTCCTAATTACATATTACTGTGAGCAATACCAAAAAGTTAAAAGACAAAGATCCTGTCTTGATAAAGATTAAAAGCTAATTCAGGGAGATTAGACTTGAAAAAAATGAAGAATTTAGTTATCAATATGAAGTAATTTAGAAAGAGTATTTATAAAACAATAAGTAATATAAAATTTCAGGGAAGAGAAGGCTGAAGAGAGTCAGTCAGAAAGCCTTTTAAGAAGCGAAACTGAGGAATAGAACTATCACAGGGAAGCACTGATAGGTGAGAGAATTATATCTGAGATGTAGATTCACTTTCTCAAACATTGTATTAATCAAGAATTCAGTATTGAAAATGCAAAACATTAAGATAAATATCTTAGCATGAAGTTATTTTCATTTTAGAGTCTGACACATTTACCAATGAATTAAAATATATACATTACTACTATCTATCAGGGGAAAATAATTATTGGCTAATTCTTCCAGAATTTTTATTTTTGAAATATTATATTGGAAAAGTATTATGAGTATGGAAAAATTTTCATTAATAAATCTAAGCTATTTCAAAGGCACCTTTGAGTATCAATGAAACCTTATAAAGAAAAATATATGTCATTTAAAAAAAATTAAGATGTATAAAAATTTCAAATAATTATATTTTATATCAATATAGTTTTCTTACACTAAATTTTTTATACAAAATTTGGTAAGTTTTATATACATTCTTACTATTCATGTAATATTCATAACTCTCATTTTTATGGCTTTTTTTTTCTATCTAGCTAATGATCCTAACAACTAACTTTCCTGTCACATTAATTAGCCTCTTTTGTCACTTGTGAACCAATTAATATGTATAGGCTTATTATAACAAGCTTGACTTAAAAAATGCCAAAAATATAATTAAAAAGTATTTACGGTTAAGTGACTAAGAATTTATATTTATTTAATCAAATGTATTTTTTAAATTATTGCTAAATATTTATTAGAGGTGGATAAAAGTTTTATGGGGCTAGAAACTCATATAATTTGGGGGACTTTATTTAAGAAATTCTTTTTAAATCTTTCAAAAATTGATTGTATCACAAATATAAAACTGAGGAAGAAAAACGTTTGTATTAGTTAATTGGCTGATCCTTTTATAAACATTTACTGTACATTCTGAAAATTATACAAAATCAATAAAATTAAGACAAATGAAATTTAGATTTTCTTCTAGGTTATATTGACTTACATAATTATGTGATCAAGTTATATTGTTTGAATAATAGAATATACTACCCCAAAATGTGTCTTTTTGGCATAACATTATTTTGAGGTGACTATTTTGAAAAACAGGGGACACAGGAGAAGTTCTAAAAACAAGTAGAAGTTACGTGTTTGAAAGAGAAATTTACATTAATAAAGGAAATCGTCATTTGTAAGGGTATCCCCATTTCTGTACCTGGAAGAGAAAGATGACTCTAAATGACAAGAGAATCTTATTAATAGAGAAGTCATTCACTTAAATCTGCATAACAAACCTTGTCTTTACTTACTGAGCTTTTTCCTGCTCATAATTGGTCTCTTCCTCTCTCTTCCCCTCACACCTTTCTTTCTTCTATTATTAGCTGCAAATGTTATTTAAGCCTGAGTTCAAAGTCACCTCAGAGAGTTACTCCTTTATGAGTATTTTCCATGTATACATGATGTATGCATGTTACTAAACTTGTTTTTCTCTTATTAAATTGTTTTTTTTTATAAGAAGGAATCTCAGCCAAGAACTCAGAAGGATAGAGAGAATATTGTTTTTCCCTCCCCTACATCTGTTGTTCATTTTTCTACAATAATATATCCAAGTGCACCTGAGTGAAAAAGAAATTTTTAGTGGTCACTCTTGCCTACCTGCTATGCAACATCTCCCTCTTTCTATTCTCGTTTTCTATGTACCATTATTTAGAAGTGTATGGTGACGTCAAGAGAGGCTGAAATAAGAAGGCATGCACTCACATCCTCTTTCCAGTGGCATTTCCACTCTTCCAAAGAATAAATGAATGAATAAATGTATCCCATTTAATATTTAATGATGCTCACTATATTCTAGGTAATTAAGCTGGAGTCCCACATTATTGAATTGTTCCTTTGTGTTGCTTCAGATTTTCTTTCTCGATTAAGATAGCATATTGCTTAAGAGTCTTAACTGGTTCTTACGGTTTATTTGTAATCTGCTTCCTCACCTGGCACAATGCCTCAAGCATAGCAGGTACTCAATTCTTTTGATAGATTGTTTTTTTAGTGACCTCCAAGAGCTCTTTAAAAGCTCAAAGACCCTAGAAATAGTTTATTTTCAATAATTACTTTCTATCCTTCATCATTTTCAGTAAACTAAATAATTTAATAATATTAAAGAGATGCAACTGACAAAGATGACCTTAGATTTCCTCCTCCAATCATGGGCAGCCTTGCACAATGTTCTTATGCATGTTTCAGACACTGCAAGGGTGAAATAGAACCCTAAAATAGGTATTTGAAATTATCAAAGATCTTGTGATGTATTGCCACATTTGGGCCACAGCCTCTCACTATATCACATACATTGCCTGTGTCCAATTATGTTTTTCATCTTTTTACATTTTTGTAGGCCACATACTCATAAAACATTCCTTTATATGATCTTTTTATTTTCTAGTTCAAGACAAAAACAATGTAGAGGAGGCACAATGAAAAGCAAATTGGATTTATAAACATGAAATCCCAGGTCTAGAGCATTCTCCAGGTTTGATTATATTCCCCTATGCAATGGGGGGGAAAAAGTATTATAATCAATTTGCATAAATATTGAACAGACTGAACTTGCATAATCCAACTATGAATTTTAATCAGTTTTAATAGGGACTCATGACAATGACAGTTTCCTAATAATATTATGAACTTAAAATACTGCACTTTTACTGAGCTTTTAAGTCATATGTTGAGCATGTGAAGGTGAAGGGTTCTATCAATTTTATTCTACTCTTTTTTTGCATTCTATATTGCACATCTCTGAATAGATTTTTCAAATAATTTCACTGAAATCGGGACTCTAAGAGTCCCCTGTGGCAGACCTATAAATCACATACTTTAATAGTGACTTCTATTTTCTGAGCCGTCTCTATTTTTCTATTAGTTTGTACATAAGATTTTGTTGTCTATCTCTCAACTTTCATGAAATATAAAATTATATTCCAACGCACGGTGCTTTGATTTTCTTCTGGATAAGTTAATTTGGCTTTTTACTTTTGTCATGAGAGTAACAATATTTTATCTTGTATTTCTATACACAGTTCCTTCTTAACTTCCAAAATTTCTATTACAGACTGCATGTTTATAATACCAATGATCAAAAATCTTTTCCCTGAACCTGCTAGCTACAAAAGCAATTACTAGGCTAAAGAATTCAACTTAAGATAAATGGTCAAGTGCTTTAGAGTTGTTATCCATATAAAACAAGGAACTCTTCAGATGACCTTGTAGATGCCTCAACACCAGCAAAAGAATAAATAAAATTGCCAAAGATCCACACTTAGAAAGATAAAGGGGGCAGAGGAAACTAAGCCATGTAGAAAAACACTGTGAACTTCATTTAGTCATTAAACTGAACTTCACTCCTTCACTTTTATCCCCGCTCAGAGAAGCTTCTGAAACACAGCACAGTAGGCAAAGGAAATTGTCAGGGGACAGTGGAAGGAAAAGCAATCATTCTGAATAGTCTACAAATAGGATGAGTGTCTTCTTTAAAAAATCTAACTTTGTGGCTGGTACATAGCTTTCAGTCATAAAATGATGGCAGAGACCTATTGTCCTTATTTTTAAAGATAATAAGAAAGACAGTAAAAGCAAATTTGAGCTAATCCACAGCAAAGGAAATAACACTTTGTAGAATAATTTTTGTGTGTGTGTCAGTTTAAATACATGATAAATTAGAAATTTAAAAGAGTATTATTTGGCAGACTTTGTGGAAAAAAATAAAAAATTGAATATAAGAATTAAAATGTAGCCTAACGATAAATGAAATAGAGACAAATTCATTTCTAAAAATAGCACCTTACAATTTTCAAACTAAAAGCAATTATTTTTTTTTAATTTTAGAGATACAAGCACAAGATTAAATTGAAAGGGCATAATATCTTAGTAGTGAAATTTATGAATTGCTTTGAGAACCTGGGTTCTTTTAAAATATTTAGCCAAAAAAATTTTACATTCAAATGGATTTAAAACATTACCTTATCACTACCCCATTATTATTTAAAACCACTGTTTCTTTATTAGAACCATATCCTGTGGCTAAAGAACATGTCCTTTTAGAATGTTCACATGCAAAAGAAATATTTAAAAATAGTTATTCACCATTTCTACTCTAAGCACATTCACAGTCAGTCTAGAGGATTCATGTGGTAATATTCTATGTTCCAATTTTAATCTTTATCACAAAAACAAGCCTTTTGATTCTATCACCATTTATTGACAGACAGATGTTTTTGCATTTAGTTGACCTTTTCCATGTTCTCCTGTTTATTAGCAGCCTATTTCTGTTCTCTTACAATAAAAGATAGAATGGGTTTAGCCAGTCAGAATTCAGAATATTTAATAGTTAAAGCATAACAACAGACCACTGCTGGCATGTAATGCAGACATTAAAATTCTAATGACTCATTCCCCTGACACAGATGAGGAAAGGAATAGAAATAGACACAACATGGATCTGTTCTTCTGAAACTAATTATAACAGGAATTTGAGATGGTAAAGACTTAATCCATTCATGTAAATCAGTGTTTCTTTCAGCTTGCTTAGGCCTTGGGATTTGCCAAAATTTGGGCTTTCTGGGTATAGAATCAGGTTAATTTAGGGTACAGTATTAAAACAGTTGTTTTGAAGATGAAAAATAGAATGATATGAAAGAAAGATAAAAGGGAGGTTAAAAAAAAGATAGACTATCTTTAATAAGAGACATAATATGGGAGGAAACCTGATTTAAAAAAAAAAAATCAGAAAAAAATTTGAAATCATTCTGATAAGAAACAAGTATCTATGCATGTGCTTCCATAATATAATCCCAGAGTTTACAAATTATTTTATCCTACACTATATAAAATAATAGTCAAAATATTTCAATAAACATATTTCTTGAATTTGGGGGAGGTGCTTTGCAAGATGCTAGTGAAATCACAGTGACTAAATACAGCATGTTTCTTGTCTTCTGGGACCCTATAATTGAGTTAGTAAGAGAGCTATTGTACAAAGCATAAAGAAATAAAAACTTTTTGGACTTTATGGATTTCATGGGATTCGTGACTGTAATGTCAACTGGCACATAATGGGAACACCCTTAAGGTATGACCAGAATGCCCAAAACCACAGAAACATCAGCCATGACTGGCCCGGATAAGCTCCCATCTGCAGGGGCCAATAAGCCTAAAGATCCCCCCATGTAAGGTCCATATAAGCTTAGACGATACTCAAGCTTGACCCGAGAACACCACGGATGGGTGCACTGAGAGCCAGATACTCTGACTTGACGCATGGTAACCACTGTCTTGGGAATGATGTGCAGCAATCCATGCCACCGGTCAACAGAGCTCACTTTGGAGATACTAAGGACTAACTCTGTCAGTCTGTGGGGTAAGATTCTGTACTTCCCTTCTGTACTCCTCCTCTCTGTGTTGTGTGTTAACCTGTGTGAGTAACTTATTGGTTATCTTATTACAGAAATGTTGCAAAACAAGACCTGCAAGAAACCCAGCACCACTCAGAGAGTTGGAAAACTCAGATTTATTAAGCCAGTGATCCCAGAAGAGCTAGTGCTCTGAAGATCTGGGCCATGAGCTCAGGGGCAATTTTGCTTTTATATCCACACTGTTACAGTTAGCATGGGCTAATTGGTTGATTTGTCTTCAGATGGTTACAGACAACGGAGTTGCCATGGGTTACGGGTAGCTACAGAGCACGTGATTTTTGAACAGGAATTTAGGTAATACATCTGTTATTAAGACAGAACAATCATAGAGGAGGGCGAGTCTTCAGTTGATTTTGAAATTACTCTGCCTTTTGGCCAGTGCAGCAAGTATGTCCACAGAAGCAGGACAAAGAGCTGATTATAAGGTTAGCCATTTGAGTGGAAAATTCCTCTTCAATCTGAGAAGGTTCCACTCAATATATCTGGCATTGTGGAAAGACACAAATGCATTCAAGAGTGTTACTTTGGTAGTTGCTTTACTTGCTCACAAAAGATATTGATCAAATAGTCACACAAAAAAATATGACATTGCCACTATAATAAGTAATATGAATGGTACCAGAACACATCACTCAAAAATATGCCTCTTTGGCATATGGATTATTTTGAGCTAAAGGCCATTGAGGACTAGCAGATAAAGGAAAAGGTCTAAGTCTACAGCCATACCACCCTGAATGCACATGATCTCATTTGATTTCTGAAGTTATGCAGGATCAGGCCTGATTAGTACTTGGATGGGAGACCACCTGGGATTACCGGGTGCTGTAGGCTTTAATAAAAACAGGGGACAAGTTTTTCTTTTGTAAAGGAAATGTCCATTTATAAAGGGAATTTCTGTTTGTAAAATGTGTCACCCTTTCCCATATTTGAAGAGAAGGGCTCTTGATAACTCTTATTAATGGAGAAGTTACCACACTAACTGACAAATGTGTAACAAACCTCACTAAGCAACCCTTATTCACTATACTTTTTTAAGGTCACCCTCCTATAAAAATTCTAAGGCCTTTTTTTCTTTGTTTGGCTTTGTATGGCATGTAAGTCTAAGTTCTAAACACCCTCTCTGTTTACTCATAATTGAGTGCTCTCGTGTATGCATGCATGATGCATTTGTTAATAACCTGTGTTTGTTTTCCTCTTGTTAATTTGTCTGAAGATAGTCTAATTTACAGAGCTCCAGCTAGAGAACCTAAAATGAGTTGAGGAGAAGATTTTTTTTTCCTACCCTGCAAATATATCAAGAGGGTACATGATAATTACAAGAACTTATAATGAGTGAAATGACCAAGGTGGGAGATTCTCAAAAAGACTTGGCCAAGGAAGTTGTGATTGACTAAAACATGAAGGAGAGGGAAACTTAAATAGCAAAGGGAGCTATAACTCTTAGAGGAAATAGTCTCTGAAAAGGCAAAGAAAGAAAAGAGCGTGGCCATTTGAGAGACTGATGTAGTTGTTGTACAAAGACTGAGGGGAGGGATACTGCAAGAGTTGGAGGAAAATGGGTAACAAATAATAGGCAACATTTGGTATCTTGTATCCTTTGTTAGTTATTTTGGTCTTTTTAAGAACAGTGAAATGTTCATATTATCTGTACATATGTGTGATATCTGTACAGATAACATCTGTACATGTGCATAATATCTGTACATCTGTAAATTTCTCTTAAAAGTACCACATTACTACATTGGGGAGAATGAGTTGGTAGGCAGAAAGGCAATAAGAAATATGAGAAACTCAGTTAGGAAGTTATTGAGACTATTTAAGTCTGAGATGATTGCAACCCAGAAGGAGCAGGAGGTAATGAGGAAGAAAAGAAGTTTGGGATAGAGATTGTTAAGCATTGAAAAGTTCACAACTACTATTCGAAACTGAAGAGAAGTTGAATATATTAAGAAAAGACATGGCATTTGTGAAATTTAATACACAGATGATGCTGGTAAAGAATAAACAATACAGAAAATTAAGAATTACTTAATCATTCATGTTATCCTTTTACTCATCACCACTTTTCAGTGACATGTAATTTATTATTCTGTAGATTTGCATATGAGGAAGTTAAACTTTAGAGAAGTAAAATGTCTTACCTATGGTCATTCAGATAAAAAGTAGCACAGATCGGTTCCAACTCTTAAGTATGAAGCATATTTATGACTTTATCATCACTTGTTTGAAGTAACTTAACTAGTTATTGATGTAAACCATTAGAACATATCTCTGACCCAGTACGTACTTTTTTGTTCATTTTTTGAGATTGAATTATTTCCCTGATGCTTTCCCTCTCATTGAATCCACATGCTTGTCATCCACTTCATCATGGGTATGTTTCACCACCCCTTGACTTCACGTGTAACCAAGTAACTTCCTTTGACCAAGAACATATGGGTAGAAGTAACAGTTTGCCAGAAGACTTCATTCACCACTGCCTGCAGAGTTCTATGCAGCCAAGTTCAAATAAGATCAGCAAAGCCTCAGATGACACACAGATACACAAGAATAAATGAATGTTATCATAACCTACTAAATTTTGGGATAATTTGGTACAGAGCATTGTTGTGATATCTCAGAACCTTTAATATGCTGAGAATCTGATGTTCTCACATTTGGAAGTCAGTTTCTCTAAAACAGCATTAGGAAATTCTAGATTAGAATAAGATCTATCAGTCAGAAATAATAATTTTCCCTAAATATATCTAAATTTAATGCACTTTAGTGTTTCTGGGCAGCAAACGAGCTTAGTAATATATGCCATATGTTACAAGATGTTGAATGAAACATTTCCTGTCAACTTGGAAATTTTGGCTAAATCTCCAGAACTGCTGACGGTAGGTGATATATTACTCCCACATTCAAAAAGAACTATAAACATAGTAAACTAAATTTACTAGTGATTAAATTACTCCTTCAACTATCAACTATCATTCCCACTTTCAGTCTCTGTTAAAAGTAACTAAAAAATTCATTGAGAAAATTACTTAAAGGAACTATAAAAGTAGAGAATGCTGAAAAAAAGAAAGAAGGCTTCTCTCTTTTTTTTTTCTTCCATGTCTCTACTGTCCCACCACCATCAAGTGAAGAAAGAGGCCCAAAAGAATCATTCATAGAGATGAGTAGTCTATAAAAGTGTTAGCATCATTCTCACACTCTGGATCTTTTGCTTTCTGAGGTACAAATCTAATGACATAGGACATAAGAGAATTCTGAGGAAAAACTGACATGAGTCCCCAGGATTTGGGGGTACATGTAAAGAGAAAGACTGGCACATTTTTGTCTTGGGAAACAAGCCTCAGTAAACATAATGACAAAGCAAAGAGAGAAGATAGCATAGGAAGCAAGCAGCCCTACAACATTTTGTGGAGCCAAAAAGCATGAGTTTCCTTGGGCCATGAAGATGACACTGTGGGTAAGCAACTTGATCTGGAGCTGTGTTCTGGGAAACAACTAAGAAAAGAGTAGAAAGAGACCAGCCAAAAAGTTTGATCTGCTGTGTATGATGAGCCTACATGAATGCATAGATGCCTGACATGACAGAGTGTACTGACAACCAGATTACAATAATATTCAACCAATACAATATTTGCTTTATTTCTCTGTTGCATCCAAATCCTATCCTAGAAGTATATTAAAAAGATTGGGAAAGAAGTAGTGGGGGAGAGAGGGGAAAAAAGCAAGACGAGGCCTCATCCCTACTGCAAGTACTGGACCACAGATTTGGTATGAAGAGAGGATGAAGAATAGCTTTAAATTTTATTTAAGATCAAACCAATCATTTTATAGTTGACAGTAACTATATACAGCTACAGGATCTAACAGAGATATTGTCATCAGGTGGGGAAAGGAGAGTCTATATCACAAGACAGTGAAAGGTAAAAAATAATGAATAAAGCTGTTCCTTTAGTTCACTTTAATAAGTTAACCCCATTTAAGAAAATAGCCTATATATATATATAGCTGTGTGTGTATATGAGTGTGTATATATATAAAATATATGTACGGTTGTATATGTGTCTACCACTTCCGTGGTAAAGAATTTGGCCTTTCCCAGAGAAAGGTTTGGCCTTTGCCTTCAGCTCTATGAAATAATCTGCTTTTGTTCAGGGTGGGTGGCTGGGCACACTGGATCTAAATGTGGGGCTGGCCATGCTAGAAAGACTAGTCATGTAGTTTAAAGTAGGGGCTTTTAGTCACACAGTATTAGTTGACCTGGTATTATGGATTGAATGTTTGTTTTCTTTAAAAATTCAAATGTTGAAGCCTTAACTCCCAATGTGATATTTGGGGATGAGGTTTTGGGAAGTAATTTGGATTAGATGGATTTATAAGAGTGGGGCAGACTTGGCAATGTGAAGGACTATATTCTCGAACCTCAGAGTTTGGCTAACTCTGGTAGCATGTTATAATAGCTGTGAGAATTAATGTTTTTTTTTAAGTCTAATTAAAGTCATACAAATTAAGTCATGTTGTCCACACAATTTATCAAATTAAATAACACATTAATAATGTATATATTTTTTTCTGATATATAAAAGTAATATAAAAAATTAAAATTTAAAAACAAAATACATGTCATTTAGAAAAATTTATGGAACAGAATAGAGTACAAAAAGAAAATTAAAATAATCAATAATTACATCACTCAGATATATACAAAATGAGTATATTAACATTTGAGTATATTAATTTATATATTCTGGGTCATATGAGATAATATTATTATTAACATGTTGTTCCGTAGAAAGGGTACAAGTACTTTCCAAGCTCATCTGGATTTCTAGGCTCAAACAATGTCATCGTCTCCTAGTCTTTATTTGTTGACTTGTCATATTATTTTTTTTAATTATATACAAACTTTATTCTCAGGCTCCACTATTGCAGCAAAATGGCTGCAGTAGCTCCAACTTCTTATACTCTCAGGTTCAAGTCAAAGGGAAAATCTCTTTACTAGTAGCCCCCAGCAAGATCCTAAGACCTGAATGGAACCTCTCAGGACGCCTACTCAGCCCTGAACTATGAATTGTCTTGAGCCTACATCATATGATTCATCGCTATACTTTGAAGTAGAGTTCCAAAATAAATTACAGTCTGTTATCAGAAGAAGAAGAAAAAACTGCTGGAGAATTTAAGCAAAAACAAATGTTCATCACAATATAATTATAAGATATTGGCATTTGCGAGCTATTTTCAAACTATGCCCTATAATATTAGGATTTTCTTTGTGGATTTTTTAATATTAAAATTATAAACTATTTGTCCATCATATTTTTTAATCATACAGTTTCTTCTGTTTTTTAGATACATTTAATTTGATAAATATTATGTACAGAAATTTTCTGACATGAATCGTCCATCTTTGTGATTTTTTTCATATGAATGTCCTATTTGTGATGCAATAAAAAAATTATTGTAAATGTCCTACCTGTGATGCAATAAGAAAGTATTTATTTTTTTATTCTCATATTGTTTATTTTTTTTTATTTTGATTTGTTTTATATTAATTTTTAAATACTTATTTCATACTGTGCTGTATAATGTGCAAAAAAAACCATAATGGCATATTGAAGTATATTTTATATCATTTTGAAATTTGACCTGCCTAGTTTTCTCTGTTTGAAAATGCAGACAACTGCATAAACTGTTCATATTCTTTAATAAAAAAGTAAAGAATTCTGTCACACTCTAGAAACCTAAGAATTGCACTTTTCCCACATTGTTTGCAAAGACTAGCAGTATATAAAGCTTTGCAACCACAGATCTTACCATTTCCTGTTATAAGGGGATGAATTCCTAATGACTGTGTAGTGTGTGTTATGATCCTGTTTGATACAATTTGAGAGTCTAAGGCCATTTCTTAGAAGGGAGAGAAAATAATCCATTGGATAAATATTTTTTCTCATCTTCCAGTTATGAAAGCATTTACCCTGCCTTTTTCTTGTTTGGATTTACTCATAATACAGCATCTAACAACGTTCTGGAATCACATCAGTAAAAAACTCTGAAAAAAAGTTGAAGACAGGAGCAGAGTAGAAATGTTGCCTACTCATTGTCTTTAACAAGACTGTCACCTCTGATTCCTCTTAAATAGCAGAAGGATACTATCAAAAACCTCTCTCAGCTTACAGATTCCCAGGGGCTTTACCAAAAATCCTTAGTCTCCTAAATAGCAAGACTTTCTGATAAATTTGTAGCCATATTGCTTTTTCCTGATTTTTGGTGCTCATAAAAATCAGTACCATCTAATTCTACGGGAGGGTTCAAGAAACACATTCAATACAATGGTTAAACAATAATAATTATAATTAAGAATGTAAATGTACAACAGGGGCCTGATTTAAGGGCTGGATCTGTCAGTACACTGTGAACTGTAGCCTATTAGTTTTTTTAACACAAGGATGAAAGTTTTCCTCAAAAACAAACAAAACAAAAAACTACGAATGGCCCCTAAAATCTGACAATTAACTTCAGAAACAACCGAGAATCTATATCTGAGAGCCACCAGGAACTCCTCTTTTTCTCTCATTTTATTCCAACATACACATTCAAATAAGCAGCAAATACTGTGAGATTTACCTCGTAAATAATTCTTAAACAAGTCTACTTTACTCTTTCACATGCCATTTTAAGATAAAGCTACCATCATGTCTCAATTGTATGTCTATAATAGGCTCCAAGCTGCCCAACCCAATCCATCTTCAATCTTTCCATTTGCCCTTTTTCCATTGCAATATGAGTGAAAGAATAATTATTCTAAACACCAGTCTTAGAATAGCACTATACTTTAGGGACTATTCTTTGCTCTTTATGTAAAATCTAAACTTCTTAAAATGACTCTCAACGTTCTCAGGATCTGGCTGACCTTGCCACTCTTCTCTCTTCCCATTCATCATAACCAGTGCTTTAGCCATTCTGAAATTCACTCAAAATTTACACATGCCATTCTCGCTTTATTCTTCAAGTCTTTGCTTTAGGCTCTTCTTTCTTCTTTGAACACTGTTTTCTCCTTGTAGTCATCAATTCTGTCTTCTGCTGCATTTTATTAATTTAAAGAGTTAGTTGATTCATTCAGTCTCATCCTACAGAACATTTTCTCCAAGAATCCTCCTCAGATCTTCCAAATCAGGGTTAGTTGCCTCTCTTATGTGCTGCTGTGGCACACTGACTGTCATATTCTTTGGCATTCCACCCTGAATTACAATTACCTATTTTGTGTGTGTAATTTTTTTATATATATTTTACTTAATTTAAAACTTCTTGGGCAGAGATTGTAGCTTTCATGTTCATCAACAGAGGCCTGATATACACTAGGTTTTTTATAATTATTCATGTCCTGGATCAACAGAAAGAGCATCTATGTGTTTCATCTTGCGCATTTGTCAATGAAGCAACTAATGGTAATGTCCTCTAATCTAGCCTGGAGAAAATCTGCTTAAATTGCCTTGTGAAGGGAGGCTGTAAAAGACCTTGAGATGTCAATTAATTAAAGAGTGTACAATATTAAAGTTGGTAAAAAGAAAATATAGAAATGTAGCGTGGGAGAAGTCCTCAAAAATAGGATCAAATCATCAGAGTGATGAAGGGAAAAAGAGTTGAACAACTCATCCATGGTTGAGGATTCATAGTGAGCAGAATAAGCCCAGTTGTCAGGAACAGAGCTGAAATGCATCAGCAAGAGTCAAAAATGTCAATGATACAGGAAAATACAAAAGTGCACATCTTTGCAACTCAAGAGATCAAGACTGAAAATCAGGAAAAAAGTGAAAGAAAATTTAAAAGTGCCATAGAATACAGAGATGACTTCTTAGATCATGTGAAAGAAGGGAAGAGATATGGGATGTGCTTAGAAACCCAGTGATGCCACTAGATGAAGCTCAGAGATAAAGATGATTTTTATATTGTTACTTTTGTCATCCACATTCTTTGAATAACATATTACACTGTAGTGTGGCTTTTAAGGAAAGCAAGTGATATCTATGTGCATAACTATAAATTGGTTATATCTCATAATAATATAACTGTTAGCATTTATTGATCATTTACTTAGAGCCAGGCAAGATGTAAAATACTTTGTATGCATCACCCACTTGCAGTAGGCTGAATAATGGCTCCTAAATTTATCTACATCTTAATCTCCAGGACCTGTGAATGTTTCCTAATTTGACAAAAAGGACTTTGCAGATGTGATTAAATTATATTAATTATCTTTAGATAGGAAGATGATTCTAGATTACCTGTGTAAGTCCTAAATATAATCACAAGGGGGTCACTAAAAGTTGAAAAAAAGCAAAAGAGCAGATTTTCTCCTGAGAGGCTCAGAAGGAACCAGCCCTGCCTACACCTTGACCTCGATGTAGTAGAACTGATTTAGGACTTATGAGTCTAGAACTATGAGAGAATATCTTTTATTGTTTTATGCCACCAAGTTTGTTGCTTTAAGCAGCAACAAGAAACTGATCCACCACATAGTTCTCACAACCACTCAATGTACAAACTATTATTAGAAGCACAAGGAAGTTAAGTAAACTGGCAGAGTAGGAGTCAATCCAGGCAGTCTGACTCCAAACCCCTTGTGCTTTACTATGGCACTGTATTCTATGGTAGGAAAACTGACTGACATTCCCAGTATATATCTATAGTCAAGCAACCACATGTGGGCTTTTGGTTAAACAATGTCATAAAAATTCGAAACAGAGATGTATATTTTAGAGAACTTTGTTTGGAAATGATTTCAGCTATTTTAAAGCTTTGGTTTCTGACTGTTTCCTATAATAAAATAATTATCCTTCTATTAAAGATTTTGAAACACCATAGTAGGACATATTAATTAATTAGCTATTATAATCACATCTTTGTATTCACAAAAATATTTTTTTCAATTATCATGAACACATGATTTCATTCCTGGGGAAAAAAAGAGTATAAAGAAAGTTTATAATGTGCATAGTTAAATATTAGAGATTTGAACTTACAAGTTACCAGACATGAATTTCAGCCACAGGTTTGCTTCTTAGAATGAAATCTTAAACAAGCAATTTAACCTCTCTTGATTCCCTTATCTATAAAATGTGTAGTTTGCCCTATCAGCCACCTTTCTTTTCTAAGATTTTATGAATCTGTAATTCAATTTGTTTCTCAAGCCTATTTGGTGACATTGAATTTCTCCATATAAAAAGTTATATTTTGCCCTGTCCTTAATATGCTGCTCAAAGTTTGTTTCTAAACAGAAATTCAGCCCTGCTACCTATTGACAACTGCTCTAGCCTTTGGGAACTCTGATTTAGTAGCAGCTGAAGCATTTTAGCTCCATTACCTGTAGAGCCAAAATTTGGTGGAGGTGGTGGGGGAGAATTTATTAGTTCTAGTATATCCTAACTATTTAATAAATGGAGAATTTGTCACAGACACTCATAATCTCACAAAGATTTTAAGTTAAATGTCAAAATGTTGTGATTTTTGAATTCTTACCTTTCCCACAATTCTATACTAAACCATATAAAAGTAATGATGCTTCTCTATATTGAAGACTGTAGAAGGTTTTATTTTCTCATGATGGTCACACCAAATATGTACCCCATCCTACACATTCTTACAATGTGACTGAAAATTTTTCCATCAAGATGTAGGGTACCATTGTCTCTGGGCAGGATGTAATGGAACAGTGCTTTAACCAACAGAGTATGGCAGGATGATTTTACGTCTTTCGAGCCTAGGTTTCATAATGCCAGAACTTTCATTTAGCACACTCTCAGGAGTCCTTGCAGTACTTGCAACCCAACTACCATGCTGGGAGAAACCCTAAACTAGCCTCACCTAGAGAGGCTCCTGTGGAGAAGTACGAGGCCCCCAGGTGGCAAATTGCATCAACTCTAGATGTATGAGTTGATTTCCTCATATAATTCCAGCCTCTATCCTTAAGTCTACCAGTTAAGGCCAAGGACATTGCAGAGCAGAAATAAACCATCCCCACTGTGCCCTGTCTAAATTTCATACCCACAGAACCATGAATATGTGTTACACCATTTAAGCTTTGGGTGGTTTGTTAGAAAGCCCTAGTAACTGGAATAAGTATGTTTCATATAAACAATACCTTAACATTTCCCCATTTTACAAAAGTGAGAACAGATTAAAAGAAATTATATGACTCATCCCGAGCTACACAGTTAGTATATAAAGATATTGGGATTAAAACTCAGGCTGTTTTTATTCTGTTTTGCTTTGTTTTCCTAAACTCATGCCCCATTCACTATACTATACATCTAAAAATATCCCAGTTTGGAAATTGTTGAACTTTATGGATACTCACCAGCCTATAAAATAAATCTCATTTAAATAGAACATTATATTTATGATATTTGATAATTTCAGGACCATCCTAGATATGTAATTTGGTACATTAGCAAACACAAAAAAGTACATGATATGCTTTTAGGAAACCACATTATTTCTAGATCATTTAAGTCCTGTATCTATTTTATTAGTTTCATTGACTTTAAGGTATATTTTTGTTTTGTTATTTTATATAAAAAAATATGATTTTTTTTATTTTTAAGGTTTAACTTTTATAAGAACTATAGCAATTAACACACATGTAGCAATGCAATAACATTATATTTTAAATACATTAAATAATTTGACTACATAAAAATTGATTTCAAACAAGCCCACGGAAGCCTATGTATTTAGCTACCTATCCAAAAAGCATTCTATATTTATGCTTCCTCTTAGAAATCTAATGTAGTTTGCTATTTACCATCCCCCTTCCCTGCTGGGGATAGACTATTTTTGAAAGTAAGTAAAATAAATTTTGCTAATTTGAAGATTTTTATTTTTCATTAAAAAAATATTTAAAATAAATCATATGGCAATTGGGAGAATGACCCATTCAAGTAATATTTTAAAGCAAAGTTAAAAATCACTGTATAAATAAAATATATATTCTGTAATTTTTGCATTCTAACCTCAATCATTATTACAAAAAAGTTCTTAATCTTTTGTCTTTATTGCAATATTGGTTTTTTTTTGTACTTAAAGTGTAGCATATAACAAGCTCTTTTAAAAATGAAGTCACTGAAAAACTAGCTCAACCCAAAAAGACTATATTGTTCTGATCATTTTTTTTAACTAGTCCCTTATAAGGTGTCTTTTGCAGTTCCTCTTTGAAGTCAGACAATTAAAGCAAACAAACAAACAGACAAACTTTTAACCCTTTTTGGAAATAAATAGATAATATTACTCTGAGATTAAATTTTGACCTTCTTTTTCAATGTGAAGTAATAGAAATGATGGTATGCAGACTCTCTAAATCTTTACTATGTTTTCTCAATTATAATATACATGTTCACTTTCTTTAAAAAAGGAGAATATTCTCCATAGAGTAAATCAAATGTTTTGATTAGTGCAACAGATATTTGAAAGTTGTTTTAAGATGTGCCTTTTAGTTGTAATTTAATAAATTTAAGTGCCAGCTAACTTCCTGAGAAATATTTGTCACTGATAGAATCTGGCTTACAGTTAATGAAATGACAGGCATTTTAAAACCAAACATATGTTTCTAATAATATTCTTCTGTATGCAGTACAGTGTTTTCAATGAGATGAGGTAGTCTGGTGACATCATTCTTTACATTCTCTTTAGGTAAAACAGATGGTTGAACGTGTATGCAGTAAGAATGCTGTTAAACTGTCCAGAGAGAATAGTTTAATTATCTTTAAGAATGTCTCTAATATTCAACATGTGTATTTTTAAATAGGCATTTGTATATAAAAACTGATGTCTCAAAATCTGTTTCAGATGATTCTCAAACTAAATGATAAAAGTTGCAGATTAAAAAATAGTCTTAAAATATAATTAAGATATAAAATTTTACATACTGTAGTTATCAAACTACAAAACTAATAACATTAAAATTTGTACCATATTACAAATAGCTATAATATATTTTTATGTTTAAAAAGAAAAAGGAAAGAAATGGTTTAAAAAATTTGTAGGTGAAACAAACACAAAGAAAAGGACAAAATGAAAGGAAAGAATAGAAAAGGAGAAACAGAACTCAAGCTTCTTAGTCCATTCATAAAAACTGAGAGCTTAGAGATTTGAAAAATCTTTTCTCTGTGGCCTTTTTATGCATTCCACATACACAGTGTTATGAGAAGAAATTAGCTTCTTATGATGATGTAGTGAGCCTAATTGAGGTTGGAGCTAGAGGAGTCAAAGTAAATTGAGTTGATCCGATAAAGAAGAAAAATAAAAATAAATGCTAAATTTGATACTTGAAATTTTTATTGATGCAATTGCATTGTAATTCATGGTTTGCTTTGAATTCAACCCAATGAGCTTCCTCTAATACTGAAGCTATTGAAATAATAGAAAATTAAGCAGAAAAAAAAATACATGAAGTTAAAAGAGATTTAGAAAAGAAGGTGTAACTTTTAATTGTCAATGATAAAAGAAAATTAACCGCTTTTTAATTACACGTTAAAGTTAAGTTCAAACTCATAGTTCCAAAGATTGGGCTAAATTTTATTTTTCTGAAGGTATTACAAATTTCTTCTTAACCTTACATAAAATATTAAATAATAATTAAAACATTTCAGGTAAAAATTTATCCTTAGATTCTGAAAACTACCCAGAATGTTAGAATGCTATTATTTACCAGTGCTTAGGGTATCTTCCTGAATATAGTAATGTTGCTGGAGAGCTTGAAGCTCCAGTGATTAGGTTCTTTCTATGCTGCAAGAAAAAATTCAAGAACAAGATGAAAAGCAAGCAGGAAAATGAAATGTTTAATAAAGTGAAAATACACACTCAACAAGAAAGTGTGGGTAAGAAAGAGAGAGAGGTGAAAGAAGAGAGAGAGTCACATGAGATGTTTGAATTATGAACTTTGATATCCTTGGGTGCATGGAAACATGGTATTAGCGTAGTCTCATTGTCTCCTCTCAGTAGATGAGGTGCTCAATTTTCCACCCTTTCTTTCTTATATGGTGTTTCCAAAACTGTCATGGCATCAGGTGCATAATGGAAACTGTAATATTTGCAATGCAGATGAGATTATAATGATATTATAATTATCCAAAGGTTATGCCTTAGCCAAAGATGGTATCTAAGCTGGAAAAAGACCAAATTTGGCTTAGCTGCTCTTGCCAGGACTAAGACAGGGGAAGTCTGATGAAAGAAAAAAAATTTTCAGAGGAACACCTGAAGAGGAAGGTGTTATTACTGGACTATCTGTCCTGCCTCAGTAATATTAAAATTTCAAGGCATCTTACTACTGTGAGGGGAAAAAAATTACAATGAGGCTCAAATTACCATAATCAAAGAAAGATAAATGATTTTTCTAAATATTGTGGAAGAAAAACTGAATATAAGTCTCTTGGCAAATTTCATGTTTCTGTGTTGTCTGCAGGAGGCATAAATTCTAGTCTATTTTCTGTCTTATTTGTAAGGAGCTGGGGAAGAAGTCTGCCATATCCACTCTAGAACTGTCCAATCTCCCAATAATAGAAAGAGTTAGTCTAATACACAAATGAATTATTAAAAAGCCAACTTACGCTTACAACTAAATTTACCTTTTCTAATTAGTTATGAGAGAAGTGAATGTGACATTTTATTCTGACCTCTAAGTCACTGTTGGGAGCCATTCTTGCTGAATGCCCTACAGACAGGGTTAAAGTTGCCTGCAAGCTAGAAATTTGCAGGGTAGGTGGGCTGTTACTGAAGGAGGAAGTCTGTCTTAATGGAAAGAGTTGAATGTTCTTTGCCCCAAAGAATAAGATACAGAAAACAGGAACAAGGATGTTTTAAGAGAACTTATGTAAAGGTCAGCAATTGTTTGCATATCTGTTGATGTTGCTTCTCATGCACATCCTAGGGTATAAATATACTGTGCTTAATAAACTCGGGGTGCAGTATTCACTGTTAGCCCTCCCAACTCTATCTTTTGTCTCTCTTTCTCCCGCGCTCTCTCTCTCTCTCTCTCTCTCTCTCTCTCTCTCTCTCTCTCTCTCTTTCGTAATCCTCACTCCCCCTCTCCGGAACTGTTCACTCTTTAGCCGGATGGCTCCAGCAAGTCACTCAGTTGCTTCCAAACTTGAGAAACAATAAAACTTGACAAAAGAATAAAGAATTCAATGTATTTTTTAATATGAGATACATTCTATCTGAATTTTTTGTTTAAAAATGTGAGAAATAAGAAACAAAATATTGAATTAGAATAATATTTTTCCTAACTTCATTCCATACAGAATACTTTAAAATCAATTTTTATGAGACCAAGGATTCCCTTTATAATTATAGAACAGCATAAATTTACCACAAAACTTCTAACCTGGAGGTTCTGACCTATAAAATACTGCATGCATTATTTGTAGCAAATCTAATATTGAGTTAGAAAATCAGGAAACTAAAGTTTTATTTATGGAAGGAAGCTCTGCAAAAATATATATAACCATTATCGAATAACGTCTTCCATGTTAACTTTTCTCTGCTTATCTATTTCTGACATAGTATATGTTCAATGGTGCAAGATTACATGAAGTTAGCTTAAATAATGCATTGAGTTGAAAACTACAAATGGAATTCATAACTGAATACAGGCACCTACTATTTTCTAGTTCTCATTCAAGAAAGAGACCTAGTAGCAAGAATCATCTAATCCAACCAATCATACTTGGCTCCTTAAAAATAGGCTGTCCAAAAAAGAAAGCTTTTTTCCCAAGTTATTAGATATAATGATTTTTTTCTCAAATCAACATGATAAAAGCTTGCTGTCATAAACCAAATGAAATTAAGAATGAGCATACAATAAGGTAAATGATTATAATAATAACTAATCTTTAATGATGCAAATTCTGTACCAGTATATGTGCATTTTCTCTTTAATTCTCACAATTTTATAAAGGAATTGTTATTATTACCACTTTTCAGACAGGAAAATGAGGCTTAGGGAGTTGATATAAGTAGCCCAACTAAATGCAAATAGAGGTTACTCCAGAATTCAAATGCCAATCAGTTAAATTCCATATCCCAAGCTCAAGTTAAAATGTATACTACAGTAATAAAAAAAAGAGAGAACCTAGCTAAAAACAACATATTTGTAAAAATTCAGTTATGATAGATCATGATCTGAACACAATTGAACACAAACCAGAAAGTCTATGTAAATTATTTAACATAGTTTTTAGCATGTAATAAGCATGAATAGCACAACTAATAATATTTTGTTTCATAATATATATTTATGTAAAAACTAAAGTATATGATACCTAAGAGTTGAGGATTTCTGTTATCTCAAACATCTTTAGCAAGATTACATGAACTGCTTGTTTTCATCCGAGTTGTTCAATCAGCTGGTTTTTTTTGTTGATGTTAATTAATATAAATGTGTCACACCAGCAAAATTTAGAAGTATTATAAATACATTATATATGGATATATTATGCTATCCGTAATATATATAATTGGAACTATTGACTCAAATTATTAAGCTTTAAACTTTAAATTATTTGATTTTTCATTAGTGGGAATAAATAACCAATGATCTACACACTCTCAAGATATTGTTCATATATGTATATAAATGAACTATATATATATATATATATATATATAGTCATATATATATGACATATATGTATATAGTCATATATATATATATATGACAGTTGATAAGAATTCTGATTCTGCCAGGATCTAAAGTGTTGACACAGAAAGGAAAATAGTTATGTCTGGATAGGAGTAAAATGTACCTTGAAATAAAACCTATTTCTGTGCACCTGACTTTTTAAAAGACTAGAACCATGTTTTAATTTTAATGTGCATACAAATCACATGAGGATCTTGTTAAATGTAAATCCTGATCTTAAAGGAGATGATGGTGTTAAGAGTCTAAATTTCTAATGAGCTCCCTGGTAATACCAAGGTTGACATTCCATTGACCACATATTGAATGGTAAGGGCTTTAAAAATGCTGTCTCTGGCCTTACACAAGAGACTCTTATTAAATTGTCCTCCAGGATCTCTTTTCTGGAAATATTCTCCTTTCTCTCCACATCACTGGTGCAATGGCAGCCATCATAATCATACTTGATCATCATTCACACCCCAGGGGTGAGCCCTTAACTCAACCAATCACTCTTTCAAATATTGAGAGCTGATCCCCAGAGAAAATAAATTTAGTATTTCTCAATTACCTTGTGACTTTACATAAATTTCAAAGCAAGTGTTGGAGGTCATTATCTACCTAAGGGACAGAGAAAGAGAAAAACTGTTTTGCAAATGAAGGAGGAAAATAGAACACAATATTCAGAGAGAAATAGGCATAAGAGGCACCAAGAGAATAATTTTATGGATTCTTTATAGTTTCCATTTTAATTCTATGCCCAAGACCTAGGTATATTGCTGGTTTAATAAATTATCTTTTGCTCAAGCTCAGTGGGTTTCTATTTCATACGATTTAAGGAGAGTTAACTATACTTTAAAGTGCAATGTACTTTTTCTCTATACATCTAAGAGCACATGAGCTCAGGAATCATAATCACAGCCTCATTTATATGAAGTGCTAGCTAGGACTTGTGCTAAGCACACATGCAGATTACTATAATAAATTTTTCCATCAAATATATTATTTCAATACATCTGTTGCTTTAGAATTTGCTTTTAAATAAATAAAGATAGCAATCATTAGACTTACAGAGAGCAATGATAAAAAATCTATTAAGTAACATATGAGTGAATTTTATATTTCCATAATCTAAGCAAACTGCCTTTTAAAAATGTATGCTTGTCTTCTTTTAGAAGCTTAGTAGTTAATTACAATGATGAAAAATCTTACATTGAATGCATATGTTGATTGTTAACAAGGCACCAGAATGGTATTTTTCTTTAGATAAAGGTATTTTAACTACTCTGGTGCGTACATTATTATGCATAATATCTATTCACATTTAACTACTTAAAGGTTTTGCCTGATTAAGCAAAATGTTTACAAATAAGCAATATCGTAAAAACATCCCCAGTTTTTGGGCTCTGGCCAAATAAACTTCCTATAAACATTCAATGATGAATTCTACAACTGAATAGCTAATAAACCCATCTAACCTTAAATTTTAAACTGAATCCACACATTTGTAGCAATCAGATCATTTCAGTAACACAGGTATTATAAAGCTATCACAAAAACTAGGCTCTGAAGAAAATATTAGACTTTCTAGTTCTCAAATATTTAAAGTATCTTCAGTGCAAACTCAAAGTATGGTTGTTAGTCTTAAATACTGTTGGGAGCCATTCTTGCTGAATGCCCTACAGCTGAATGCCCTACAGACAGGGTTAAAGTTGCCTGCAAGCTAGAAGTTTGAAGAGCAGGCCTGCTCCATGCAGTAGGAGGAATTTTGGCTTAATGGATAGTCTGTTGCAGATGGAGGAAGTTTGGCTTAATGGAAAACAGGTGAGAGAACTTATGTAAATGTCAGCAATTGTTTGCATATGTGTGGGTTTTGTTTTTCATACATTTCCAAGGGTATAAATATGCTGTGCTAAATAAACTCCGGTGCCACAGTATTCACTGTGAGCTCTCCCAACTCTATCTTTTGTCTCTGTCTCTCTCTCTTTTTTTCTTAATCCTCACTCCCCCTCTCAGGAACTGTTTGATCTTAGCTGGCAGGCTCTGGCAAAATGCAACCAATAACAGTGTTTATATGAACTTAATGATAAAAATGTAAATGAATTATTATTTCAAGTAAAAAAGACAAAAATCCAGGCTTTGTAAGGGGCCACAGTTTTATTTAATTTGGGTTTCTTTCTCTAAAAAAAAATAAATAAATAACTAATAACAAATTAAGTATAAATTTTAATATATATTTAGAATGAGAAAGCAAATCATAACAAATTACAATTTTAAAAAGCTGATAAGCACCATAAGCCAAAACAAGTAAATAAATGAAACTTTAAAAAATTTCTTTTCTGACACACCTATATAACAGTATTTTCTTAAATTTTTTTGTTACATACTTTTCTATTGCTCTTTATATAATAATTTCGAATTTTTTTCTGTAAACAGAATAGAAATATAATTCCTATTTTTAAACATGATCAAAATTTATTTTTGATATTGATTGTGTAGAAGTTTCAATTTTATGACTTCTTATTAGTAATATCATTTAGATTTTAAAATAATTTTTGTCAAAATTAGAAAAACCTGTCTAAGTTTGTTTTATTATGAGCTGTGAAATCTCAGGGCATTTAAAATATTCTTGTGCAAAAAAATGATATTAAAGAATTATGTACTCATTAACCAAATTATTGTTGATAACCTTGTGTGGTATATTTTATGATATAATCATTAATGTTAATAATTTGGGTCACATCAGCAAGAGAAATTATTTTTTCTCAATACAAGTCATGTCATCTGGTACTTAAAGGATAAGATGCATCGAATGTACTAACATGCTCCCATATGTTGAGATACATAAACATAAAACTGAACATACTGACATATTTATTTATATCATGTCTATAGGTTTGTGCCCCATGAAATGCAGGAGGTATTATAGATTTTATTAAGGTACTTAAAAAAATCGTGTCTTTATAATTGTACATGTGAATTACTGAGTATATATCTGATAGAGGAGTATTTCTATTTTGACTAAGCACTGAGAAGAACCAAATCCTCTGCTTGCAATTTTAAACTTTTTTCACTGGAAAAATCTTCCCCCCGCCCCCCCCCCACCCCACCTTGGTAAGTTCCTGCATTCATACTTTTCAAAACTTACTTCTCCTCCACAAATATTTTTAGCTCCAGGTACTGTATGACAAGATGCACAGTCAGGGGACTCCTAAAAGACATTCCTACATGAAAAACAAGAATTAAATATCCAGAAAAGTGACTCAATAAATCATGTTAACATGTTCTTCTACACCTAAACACTTATTACCTTAGCTGAACCCCCCAAATTCCCATGGCCATTGTATTACCATTCATCAGGTGGGGAAATTTGACAGAGTGGAAGAACTTAGTGGAAAAAATAGCAGTTTTACACAACTACTATTCAAATATTTGAAGTTGCAAATTTAACCAAAACGTCTGGCCAATGAATAATACATTGCTAAGGTCTTTAAAAGGGCCTTGTGAGAGAAACAACTAGAATTGAAAAATAAAAAAGTTGAAAGTAAGATAATTCTTAAAAAATTATAATCAGCCTAATTTTTATCAGATGAAGCTGGCATAGACATATTCACAAAGACTAAAATAGACTTTAAGTCAAAAAGTATAGTTAAGATAGTTATTAAAGATTAAAGGTATAATTCTTCAGAAAGATATAACCATTTTAACTTTAATGACTTTTTGCTATCAGATAATAAAAACAAAATAGAATATGAAAAAAAATAAATCCACGATGAAACATCATTTTTTCTAAATTTTACTGAGATATAATTCATATAATATAAAAATTACCTATCGAAAGTATATAGTCTAATGGTTTTTAATGTTCATGTATTGTGCAAACATATCCATTATCTAATTTTAAAAGATTTTTATCATCCTCCAAAGGAACACAATACACATGACCAGTCACTCCAAAATTTCACCTTCTCTCACCCCTTGGCAACCACTAAACTACTTTATCTTTGTATGGACTTACCTATTCTAAACATTTCATATAAATGAATGATACAATATGTAGTTGTCTGTGACTGGTTTCTTTTACATAGCACAATATTTTTGAGGTTCATCTGTGTTGTAGCATGTGCTGGTACTTTGTTCCTTTTAATGTATGAATATTACATTGTGTGAATATACCACATTTATTTATCCATTTATCACTTAATGGACATCTGGTTTCTTTCCATTTTCTGACTTATGACTAATGCTGCTGTGAACATTTGTTTTTCAAGTTTTTATGTAGACATATGTTTTCAGTCTTCTTGGATATTATCTTAGGATAATTGCTGCATCATATGGTAGCTCTATGTTTAAACTTTTGAGAAACTGTCAAACTGTTATCTACAGTGCCTGCAATTTTTTTTTACAATATCACAAGCAATGCCAAAGCTTCCAATGTCTTCATAATCTCATCAAAACTTATTATTATTTATCTTTTTTTTTCTAGATGTTCTAGTGAGTCGGGAATGGTATTTCACTGTGGTTTCGATTTGCATTTATCTTATGGCAAGCGATACTGTGATTTTTATGTGCTTATTTGCTACTCTTAAATCTTTTAGAAGAACTATCAATTAGATTTTTTTACCTATTATTATTTAATTAGGTTAATTAACTTTTTCTAGTTGAGTTACAAGAGTTTTTTTTTTTTACCATATTCTGAAAATAAATTCCTGTTTCGTAAATATTTTCTTTCATTCTGTAGGTTGTCTTTTTACCTTCTTAATGGTGTACAATAAAGCACAAACATTTTTATTTTTGAAGAAATGTAATTTATTTTGTTGTTGTTTGTGCTTTGGCATTATAACTATGAAACTTTATTAATCCAAGGTTCTATGTTTTCTTCTAAGATTTTCATATGTTTAGCTCTTAAATTTATGTCTTTGGTTCATTTTGAATTAGTTTTTGTATGTGATTTGAGGTAGAGAACTAAATTCTTTCTTTTTCATGTGGATGTCCAGTTGTCAGCACTATTTATAGAAAGACTTCTATCCCTCCTTCACCACCTCCTCCCATTGAATTTCCTTGGCATCACTATAAAACCAATTGACCATAAATATAAAGGTTTATTTATAAAATTTGAAATTTATTCTATTGATATGTATGTCAATTACATTGATATATATGTCAATTCTGTTGTCTTGACAACTAGTTTTGTAGTAAGTTTTAAAATCAAGAAGTGTGAGTCCTTCAATTCTAATTTTTTTAAAATTAGTTAAATTTTAGTTATTCACAGTCCCTGGCATTTCCACATGAATGTTAAAAAGAGCTTGCCAAATTCTTAAAAACAAAATTATTGGGGTTTTGATAGAAATTGAATTAAATCTTTACATCAATTTGGAGAGTATTGCATATATATATATATATATATATATATATATATATATATACAAAAAACGATATCTGTGACTATATTAAAATATAGATTTGTTCATTAAAAGTCAAAGTCACCATGAATTAATTGAAAGCATAGCTACAAAATGAATGAAGATATTGCAACACATAAAACTAAGAATTTAGATCCTGAATGTATAATAACTCCTATAAATAAGAAAAAAATGATCCTCCCAATGGTACTAAGACCAAAATAAAGTATTTCATGTAGATATTCATATGATCAATAGCTATATAAAAATAGACCCAACTTTATTAATAATAAAAAAAAGCATAAATTAAAATTAACATGAGAGAGTAGTACATGGCCACCAGGCTAACTACTGATAAGCATAAGAATGAGAAATAGGATGGGGGTTGGTGTGGGATGGATTAAGGAGGAAAGGAATGGGAAAATAACAGTGTTAGTGAAGATGTGGAAAAACAAAAATTCTTACACATTGCAGGTATATTCACTTTTGAAAATTATTTAGAATTGTCTAGTAAAGTTGACAATGATTTGGCATTTTCTAGTAGAAATCAAGAAAACCTCAGAGATTCTTACATACACAAAAGACATGCTCTGGATGCTCATAGCAACTTTGATGTTATAACCTCAAACTGGAAACAATCCAAATTTCTGAGAAAAGACTAGATAAATAAATTGCAGCATATTGATAAAACAGAATGCTCTTCAACAATGAAAATTAACTATAGGTATTCACACCAAAAAGAATTGCTTTTAGAAACAGGAAATTTAGCAAAATATAAGTCACAAAGAGATTCAACATGATTCCGTTTAAATATCATTTAAAACGGGCAATATTATGTTTTAGG
This sequence comes from Macroglossus sobrinus, assembly GCA_004027375.1. Lineage (NCBI taxonomy): Eukaryota > Metazoa > Chordata > Mammalia > Chiroptera > Pteropodidae > Macroglossus > Macroglossus sobrinus. The sequence continues at coordinate 556,325 of PVKZ01000290.1, forward strand.
ATATACAAACAAGTGATGAAACTGTAAAAAAAGACAAGAGTTGAAGAAAGAGATAAAACAAGAATGGCCATGTTATAGGCATATGAGTTACTGACGTTTCTAATTCCTAACCTGAGTATTGGTTAAATATGCAAACGCATTATAATTCTTCTTTAAGCTATACATTTTAGAAATTCATTTGCAAATGTTACATATTTTTAAATGTGTAAAAATAAACAATAATGTGTGGGATAGTATTAGTCACAAAAGGTCTCTTGGAAGGAGGAGCATGTGCAATCACTAGTTAAATAAGAGGATTAACACTGATACACAATCTATTTTTACTAGATATTCCTTTAATAAAGTGACTCAAATGACTAAAGAGTCATAGTACAGAAAATGGATTGGTTTTAGGGCCATAAAGAAGTTCATTTGGTAGGTGAAGGAACCTGAGCATTATGTTTATTTAGTTTTATTAATTAATTTCTCATAAAATGTTATAAAGTTTTCTTAATCTTGGTACTTCTTCATAACATATTTATGCTTATCTCAGGCTTTATTCCTTTTCAGAGTATAAAGGAGTGGATTATCTAGTAGGTGCTTGATATACATTGGAATGAATACATTTGCACACAGAGCTCCATTATATAACTATTTTCTAACATCTAATCTCTTTCACCTATAGCCTACCTATAAGTGGGCTAGATATACAGGAACATCTGAAATTCTCTTTTAAAATGATTTATTTTCATTAAAGCCATTCCCTTAGTTAAGTGAATGCGTCCTTTGTGCTGCAAAAAACATTTCACTCAGTTGAGAATAAGAACATGTAACATATCTTCCTCCGAAAGGTAGTGCTCATGTACCCTGGCATAAGCACCACAAATTCAATTCTATTAAAGGTAATGAAGTAGGAATGTCAGTACGATTATCTGCAAACTGTATCTATTCAGGTTTTTCCACAGTTCAAGGTAATAACTGCTGCAAATAAATTTATGTGCAGCTGCTACATGATGCTCATGTGGACTTTAACTCATAGATTTTTTAAAGAGAATCACAAAAGTCCTACCCAAAAGATTATCATAGTCTCAAATTAGTTACTAACAATGAAGTAGAGAATATCCAGTTCACAATATTTGAGACTTTAAAAAAAAAACCTTTATTTTTAATGTGGTGGTGGCAATCATGGAGTTGAAGATAGGCTGTCAGGTTTTTACTAGTTGTATGACTTGGGGCAAGTTACTTAAATTCTCTGTACCCTGGTTTCCACAAATATAACAAACAAAAAATAGTAATAGACTGTGGTAGCAACCTTATGTGAACACTGAATAAGATAAAACTTATATAGTATTTAGTTCAGCACTAGTCATAGAGTGTTTAATGTTAGCTATTACAGATAATAATAAAAAATTAGAAAATTTTAACAGAATTTTATTTCATGCACACAGATTTATTTTTATTGATAATAATTTATAAACATGTTTTAACTCTATTATACAGATAAGCCAGGGTTGCGGAATCAGTACAGACAGGAGAGTGGTAGGCAGATGACTAAAATGATCTGTAATGATGTCTGACTCCTGTTATTTATGTCTTTTTATGATACACTCTACTTGCTTGTGGGATAAACTTAGTGACCTGCTTCTAATGAATCAAATTCAGCAAAGGTGATAGGATGATATTATCAAGACTGGATTAAAGTCTGACTGCCATTTGCTAGCACACTGTTCTCTTATCTTCCTACTTGCTCTAAAGAAGCAAGCTGCCATGTGAACTGTACTATACAGAGGTCCAAGTGGCAAGGAATTGAAGGCAACCTCTGACCAACAGCTAGGAAAAACTGAGGCCCTGAATCCTGACAACAGCCCGGTAAGTTAGCTTGGAAGTGGACCTTTAGTCAGGTGAACTTTACAATGACTATGCTCCTGGCGGACATCTTGATTGATTGCCACTTAAGGCGAACACACAACTTAACTTCACTTGGATTCCTGACTTACTAAAACTGTGAGATAATAAATATTGTTGTTTTAAGCCACTAAGTTTCAGGGTAATATTTTATGCAGCTATGAATAACTAGTTTAAGTAGAAAAACCTTGAAATCTAAGCCAGGCTTTTCAATATATCCAATAATCTTTAGAAGAAAATTAGGGAACGTGAATTAGGACCATTATGCATAAGCTACAAAATGCGACTGTTTTGTAGAAGAGGTAATACTACTTCATTATTTTTAAAATATAAATCTTGCTTCTGTTCCTTTTTAAGAGTTCTTCTTCCATAAAATAAATGCTAACAAAAATTATTTTAGCTATTGTCTCTGGCCAACTGACATATTTATCATCTTAAAAAATGACTAATTTTATGGATTTAAAAGTTTGTATAAAGATTTATATATAATTTTTTGGAGAGAAATTAGCAATAAAAAAGGATAACAATAGGATATTAAGAAATAAGCTCTTAAGTCCAGAAACAAAGTAATTTATCTTTGTAGCCTTCGCAGTTAGTACAGAATCTGGCACATAAAACACACCACTGATTTATTTTCCTATTGAATGAAAACAAGTGGATTTTTGTTAAAAAAAAAAAAAAAAAAGGAACTATATAAATAAAGCATAAATTTTGGAGCCAGGTAAATTTTTTTTTAAGTGTTGCCGCTGTCCTCACCTGCCGGAGCCCGCGGGCTAAGATCAAACAGTTCCCGAGAGGAGGAGTGAGGATTGAGAAAGGAAGAAAAAAAAGAGAGAGAGAGACAAAAGATAGAGTGAGGAGGGCTATCAGTAAATACTGCGCCCCGAGTTTATTAAGAACAGTATATTTATACTCGAGGATGTGCATGAGAAGCAACACCCACAGATATGCAAACAATTTCAGTAACGAGCTTATTCATTAAGCCAATCTTCCTCCTTCAATAACGAGCTTATTCATTAAGCCAATCAATCTTCTAGCTTGCAGGCACTTTTAACCCTGTCTGCAAGACAGCAGAAACGGCTCCCAACATCTCCCCATTTTTTTATTTATTAAAAGCCATAGTCTTCCCAACTATGGGGCAGATAGACTATGCTTATCTTAGGTGATTCCTCGCAGGTGCTGAAACTTACCCATCATCAGCATGTACATTCCATCATGACGCCCTGTCTTAGGTTGTTCAGCCCCCGAGAAATTCTTACCCATCTTTGACTACCAGCCTCTGCCATTGGGGGGTTATATTGCTATTAAATTTGCTCTTGGAGCCTAACTCCATGTACCTCAGTGCGGAAGGAGCTGATAAAATATTTTAGCAATGGAGGAAGCAGCACAAGCCCAGAATTACACAAAAACCTAAAGCAAATACTGAACCATTATTGCGGTCCCAGTGGGAACCGTGCAGACATATTTAGTAAGATTACAATTGTCACATGTAACATTAAATTGACTTTCGTTCATAGAAATGGTAACATTCCCTACCAATAATACATAATGTGGGGTTACACAAACCAGTACATCTTTTCCGATTCAGTCCAATCTCTCATTGTCCCAGTAGGGGTCTTCCAGACCAGTCCTTAACGTGGTGACTGCAAAGAGGGTAGGACTTTGGTGAGGTCCCACTGTCAGGGTCGTTGGGATCTTGTGGTGAGCAGAGACGTGCCTGTTGAGTTTCTCCACCAACCTTGACCCATGTAACCATCGGGCAGCCTGGCAGTGAGGCATTTCTTGCAAAACAGATTGGCAGCCTCAATTCTTAGCCTGAATAGTTGAATCCAGGTTATGTCTGCACTGTCATTCTGCCAAGGAATGGTGGACCCTGCAAACGGGTGTCATTCACTTTCACCATAATCTCTGCACCTTCCCATACGGATGGATGCAGGATAGGTGGATCAAGTACATATGCCCAATACACCTCTCCTTTAGCTGTCAGAAGGTATGTCATCATTGTTAGCAGCATCAGGGGTAATCTCTGGTTCTGGAGAGGTCCCTGTGTAGAACCAAAGTGACTCCATCTTAAATACAAACCCTCTATTTTGAGCTTAAGAGGAATTCCAAGAAAAACCACCAACTGGCTAAGAGTCATCCCACCCAGCAATTGGCCAATCAGAGACATCTTAGAAATTATCTAAAAATCCCACCTGCCAAGCTCCCTGTCCCAGGTTTTTTTCTTTTTTTCTTTTTCTTTGGCGCTAAACCTACACCAATCCCCTTAAAGATTCCTGTAACGCCACTGCTGTACTCCCCTGCTTGTTGTTTTACCCTTTAAAAACCCTTTGCTGCTGAGTCAGTGTATTCGGATCTGGCTCGAGCCTGCAAATAAACTACCTCTTGTTCTTGCATCGGTGTCGGCTCCTTGGTGTGCATAGAGGCTCGAAGTCGGGTATAACACCTGCAAACCGGATCAATCTCTCTGGAAGCCACCTGGCATTTTCAGCATCCTGTGGAAAAACACAAACATGCCCTCATCCCCATATGAGTACCAGGTCGGGGCCATTCATTAGTTAATGGATCTTTCCAACGAACTACTGCTTGTGGAGTCCCCGAAGGAGATTAGAGCTGTTCTGCAGCTATTTGACCATTATCATCTGTGTTAAAAAATTTGAAGTAAAAAGTACATGGTTTAAGATATTCTGAGGAGTTACGGGGCTGACTCTTGATTTTTGTTTTTGTATCTGAAGTTTGTTAACAGCAACAATAGCAGACTAAATAAGTATTTTTAAGAAAATTATAGGGGTTAAAGCTTCAGACCATATCCTGGTGGTCTTTCAACTGGTCCATGCCCTCCTGGGGACTGGAGCCTGGAGATACCACTTCTCTGTAACTAATTTACTGGAAAGTTTCTTACTTCTACATACCCAATTGTTGATTCCTTATTTTCTACTTAGAAAACTTTTCCATAACATCAGTAGCAATCTAATAGTCTAAGGGACATTAAAACACAATTTTAATTTTGGCATTTAAATTTCTAATCTCATCCTTAATCACATAAAATTTCCTCTCAAGATTTCTCTTCACAAACCTTCAAACACTTTGCTTATTCCTACAGTTTGTCTCTTTTCACTCATTCAGAAATAACCAACTTCAAGACAAACACCCTTCCTTTAATTTCCGTCAAAATAAATCTCCATACCTTATACCCTCCTGTTACCAAAAACATACATTTTTTTCTTCCATCACAACTAGAATCCTTAAACAAACCACCATATTACATATAACAAAGACAAATATAGATCAGAGATCATGCACATACTCATATTCCCCATCATCAGCATTTATAACTCCCCTGTGGGTGCCAGCTCAGCTTGTCAAAGTCCATTCCTGGCTGTCCTCTCCTCTCCTAACTTTTCTGCATCCCCTGGGTCTAAAGAGTCTTTATTATACCTTGGAAATAGTATTCCAAAAGCTGGTTCTGCATAAAGAGGCTCAGCTGGTGGAGCGGAAGGCTTAGTTTCACTTTCTTTCCCAATCGCTGGGGCGTTCCCTGGATGATCAAATCCTTTCTTTTCTACAAATCCTAAAAAACTAAAAAGATTACCCATTTTTTTTATTATTATTTTTTTTATTTTTATTTTTTAAACAAATTCTAAAAAACTGTTTACAAATGTACAAAAAGCGTATGGCTATTGCCATTACCCATTTTCTTTCTTTCTTTTTATTTTTATCTATTTTTTTCTTCTTCTTCCCGGGACTCTTCCTTTCTTGATTGCTTGTATTTACAACTCCCGATTAATCACCAATTATGGCCTGTATGTACAACTCTTAGGGCCTGTATTTACAACTCCCAAGTAATCACCACAATCCCTTACCTTACTTCTTGGCTAGCCTCTTTGTCCTGCGGTATCCTTCACTGAGTCCCTGTGCTCAGGTCCCTGTTCGGGCGCCACTTGCTGGAGCCCGCCGGCTAAGATCAAACAGTTCCCAAAAGGGGGAGTGAGTATTGAGAAAAGAGAGAGAGAGAGAGAGAGAGAGAGAGAGAGAGAGAGAGAGAGAGAGAGAGAGAGAGAGAAAAGATAAAGTCGGGAGGGCTAACAGTAAATACTGTGCCCCGAGTTTATTAAGAACAGTATATTTATACTCTAGGATGTGCCTGAGAAGCAACACCCACAGATATGCAAACAATTTCAGTAACGAGCTTATTCATTAAGCCAATCTTCCTCCTTCAGTAAAAAGCTTACCTGCCCTGCAAACTTCTAGCTTGCAGGCACTTTTAACCCTGTCTACAAGATAGGCAGCAGAAAGGGCTCCCAACACTCACCTAGATATGTGACCTCAGACAAGACTCTTATTTCCTTAGAAAGTAAAAATCATAGCTAAATTTTATCTGAAAGAAAGAAAAAAAACAGTGTGCGAGGGACACAGTCATTATAGATATTAAAACATATTATAAAGACAGTAATTTAAAATAGATGTTAGAAAAAGAGTAAGCATACTCAAGAAAAGCAAATGTGGGTCAACAATTTTTATAGCCAAACTCTTTCAAGTATGAAATTTACAATTGAACTTTTTAAACATATATGAATTCAGCCAATAATGTTCTCAGAAATCCTTCTTGAGAAATCCACTAGGAAATAAGCGTCAGGTAATAAAAATGACTGGAAATATATTGATATACATATTAATGTAATTATCAATGTTATTATTGATGAATACTAATACTTCATAAAGAGAGATAACAGACACTGAAAGAAGGCATCACCTATGAAGAAGTCTTGCCAAAACCACAGTACCTGGATCCAACTATCATGGTAGAGACTGGAGGAACATGGCAATGGACACCACAGTGATTTAACAAGCAAAATCCTGTTTCCAACAAACTAAAAAACAACTGGCAATTTAAAACATGAACACTGACCAAATATTTGAGTATTTAAAAAAATTATTTTAAATTTTAAGGTGTGCAAATGGTATAACAGTTATGTTTAAAAGTTATTATTTCTTAGACTATATATTGAAATGTGTATGAATAAAATGCATGATTTACCTTATAAAAATAAATACAAATCATAAAAAATATTTTCTTTAGTATAGGAAAAAAGGAGGTGGATGGGGATTAGATGAAACAACACTGGCCATCTATGTCATGTGCTACTTGAACAGAGAGTTACATTCTACTGAAGTCTTATACTAAAATGACATGGAATTATCAAGAGAAAAATTAAATCACATATGCGGCCCTTACCTCTCTAATAGGATCCTACAGCATTCGTTAAATAGCCACTTTTACAGTGTTTTTGTCATTGTGGCCCTTGCTAAACCTTATCTAATTCTGGTTTCTAATTGAGTAGTTAAGCGTGGGTATGGACAGCTTTTATTCATGAGTTAAAAAAACCCAAAGATTTGTGTTGCTATCAGGTTTTAAATGAAGCATACTCTACTATGTTTTTTCTAAGTACTTCACTGCTATTTTCATAACAATTACAACCTTGAGAGGAAACTCTTTTGATAACTGCCGGCAAGTAATGAGAAATCATGCTGTGTAGAAGCTAAATGATAGCCAAGATGTCCCTTCACAATAATATGTAATGCACAAAGAGATCAGAACTAAGTGGAATTATCCTGTTTTAAGCAGCCTAAAATGGGATCTCGATGCAGAGCTGCAATTTAATGTTAAACTGTAAGGCCATGCCACGCTTATGTTTAAAAAATGGCGTTATTATTACCTTCTCCAACCTCCAATCAATAATTTTAATTGATTCACTGCTCTATCAATTAATAATTATGTTTAGCTGCATAAAGAATAATGACAAAAACAAGATTGTGATTAATTTTTGCTCAGGTTAAAAAAAGGTCTGAAGGTAGACAATTTCAGATCACAGAGAAGCTGTGCTGTCAATCAGGACCTATTCTCTGTCGATCTCTTGGCTTTCCATCTTTAGCACACAGCTTTCTTCAAGGTTGGTAATGGTCTAATATGGCTGCTGGGGTTATATTCCAATAAGAAAAAGGAAGAACGGAAAAAAGGGTAAAGAATACACTGCTCAGCTAATGCAGCCCCCTTTAGGGAGACTTCTTGAAAGTAATATCAATGATTTCTACCTATATCTCATTGATCACATCTAGCTACAAGAAAGAATGAGTAATATAAACTTTTAGCTGGGCAAATGCAACCTTAAAATAAGATCAGGGTTTTATTAGTAATAGTAATAGTTGGCTTATTCACATTTTATGTATGTAAGGTACAAATGTATACCACACATTCTAAGTGATATTCATAGATTAATTTATTCTATTTTCATAAGCGGTAGCTAAAATTGTTATTTGTGTTTTGCAGATAAAGAAACTGAGGCATTGTTGGGTTAAATAATTTGCCTTAAGTCAAAAATTAGCCAAGATTTGAAACTTCACTTTCTGGTATGGAGTATATACATTCAACCACCAATGCAGAGGTCATCAACCTTTTCTTAAAAAGGATCAGATACTAAACATTTTAGGCTTGCCAGCTACAAGGTCTCTGTGCAACTATCCAACATGATCTTTGTAACAGAAAAGCATCCATAGATGACACTAAATAAATAGGCATGGTTGTGTTCCAATAATAGCAGCAGACTATACTTTATATCCTGCAAATATGTATCTCAGCTCTCTAAGAGGAACAAAGATGACTAAATAACCTGTACTTCTTCATGACCAAAGAGTAAGCTTATTCTGTCACTCTTTTCCAACATCTTACTTATAAAATTAGGCATGATTAAAATCTTGTTGATCGAGAACTAGATTTAGGAATCAAAAGATCATGGACATAATAATGAATCTAATGTTCTTTCTCACTTAATTTTCTTCTTTTAAATCCCATCGTTTACCCTTTTAATATTTAGTTTATGCTTTCTTTGAGGAGACTCACTATAAAGGTTAGTAAATTAAAGCTTTTGCAATTGTTGAAGAGAATTATTTAACTTTGTTTAATCTAGTCTTCTTGAATTTACTTGACTCACCGAAAGTCCCTCCATCCCCCGCCGCTATTGCTCCTCAACCTGTCTTCCCCCTCCCCACAATACCTCAAAGAACAAAGTTTATCAGAACAGTTTGGGAAACAATGACTATTGACTTAAGTCTTAAAGTAACTTCCTTATGTTTTATTGCTATGGAAATGTCATCATTATAGATTATTTTGAAGTCTTGATAATTTTTTCTGAACTCTTTGAATAAGAAGTGTAATGTAAATATCAATTTACTGGGGAACCACTAAGCTTACTTTGAGATCAGGAGATCATTTTTTTTTTCTTTCGAGAAACTACAAAATGGAAATGTTATCCAAAGCCTTTTCCTCTAGTCCTACATATCTGTTTTTAACTCAGTCAATATTCTATTGCCTAGTTTTTGGCAGAGAAAATAATCTTGTCAGGATGTGTGTGTGTGTGTGTGTGTGTGTGTGTGTGTGTGTGTGTGTTTTAAAGGCTGTGTTACTTATAAGTGACCCTCTACATTATTCCATTTTTCTATGTTATTTTCTTTTTCCATGTCAATTTAATGTAATTTGGAATTCAAGATAAAGTTTGAAGTGGATTGCTATAAGGTTTATTACAAAAGAGATCAGTAATCAAATAACTTGAAGATCAGGTCACTCATCTTCTCTCTAAAAAAAAAAAAAAAAAAAAAATCCAGACATGGCTCCACAGTGTAGTGGTTAGCATGTCTGCATTTACATGCAGAAGGTCCTGGGTTCACTCCCCAGTGGAGTTCATGTTCTACGGTCATGCCATCCTGAACAAGCCCAATGTCTGATCTTGGAACTAAGCAGGGTCAGGCCTGGTTAGTACATGGATGGAGACCATCTAGGAAGACCAGGTTAGTACGTGGTTGGGAGACCATCTAGGAAGACCAGGCATAAATAAATAAATAAATAAATAAATAAGATTACTAGATGCCTACAATGGGCAAGGCATTGTTCTGGGCATAGTGGTAAAAGATTGTAAAATAATTACTTAGCTAAGCTGTTTCTATTTATCAGTAGTTATGTATTTATTTACTCCACAACTGTAATGGTGTATTATATACTGTAACTTAATATATGGTAGTAAATAAATACCTAATGGGATAATTAAATCCCAATAGGGACATAATTGCTGAATAGCATTCTAAAACTCTAGAGACATCAGAACTTCAGCTCATTTAATCAAAGAAGTTTTATTATTTGCATAGACAGCTTATATTTTCCTCTAAAGGATGGTCTTTACAACACCCATTTTCTGTAACAGTCACATCAGAATTTATTTGTAGTACATTATGCTTAGTTACAATAGTCTTGAGAGTTATAATCTTTTCAAGCACTCTTCTCTTGAAACCATTTTCAAACACTTTAGGCATGCAGACGATATCAGCCCCAAGTGTGATTTAATCCTCGGTATTTTGGTTTGTTCTTGAAGTTGTTATTCCTCTGAGAAAACTAAAAGTACTGCATATGCTAATTTTTTATGTTGTTAGCATTTATGTAGGATGACAAGAAATACTTCATTATCTGATTACCTTAAAAATTTCAGTGTCCTGAAATTATGCTTTAATTTACTGCTTTAACATAAAGTCCATATAAATTAACAAAGAAATATAATTTTTTTAATGAACTAATTTCATTAGTTCATTTTTTAATGAACTAATTTCTAAATACTAGGCTTTTACATCTATCAAAGCTTCAATAAAGTATTACCATTCTTATTTAAACTTGGCAAAATGTAATCTAATCTGTAATTAAAGCACAATTAGGCTTTAATTATTCTAATAAAAGATTTGCGTTATTTCCTTATGATGATCTCTCCTGTAGCTTGTCTTAAATTAAACCTACTGGAAATAATAAGTAATTTCTTCTGATGTATGTTCAAGTCTCTATGTCTCAGATTTGAAACATTTCAAACTATATATTTTTAATGAGCCCACTTAGTTTTTATTTTTGTCTAGCTTTTACTATTTCTAGAAACACTTTTTAAAAAATCAAAATTTAGTGGTACTTCTAGTTTATTTATTTACAAAAATCTCTTCCACTTAGAATAAAACTGAAAATACTAATAAATAAAACAAAAATCTGTATACATATGGATCATTGAGAAGAAAAAGCAGAACTGTAATTGTTTTTACTTCTGATATTCTTTTGATAGAGCTGGAAATCTAATGGTATTATTATATGATGGGCTGAATCTTCTCTTTGAATCAAAGAATGTGGAAGACCTCAGAAGGTTTGGCATACATATTTCTTCTCATGAAATTAGAGGAGAAATGCTAATATTCTTTTTTTCTTGTTAAAATTGTGTGTGTGTGTGTGTGTGTGTGTGTGTGTGTACGCGTGTGTGTATTCTTATTTTTCCTTTCAATAGTTGTGTGTGTTGAAAGATATGATCAGCTATCCACATTCAGATAAAATGCTTGAGTGCAAGGTTACCTTGGGAAAAGTTTTCACAGTTTTATCTGAAAGATAACTGGTGGCAGCATTCTTTTAAAGATAACAGTTTTTTGTTTGTTTGTTTGTTTGCTTGTTTTTATTCAGATATATGTGTTGTGGCAGGGTATATCCCTGAGCTATAAACCTTCAGCTTGGTGAGAATAACAGCTTTTCTGGCCATCGTTTGCTAATTCTGGATTAAATTTAATAGCATTTTAATTTCTACCCTTTTTTCAGAAAGTGTTTTCATCAAAATTAATTTAATTATCTTTTTCAAGGATACATTAGTATTAGAAAAGTAGTATTTCTCTACTTGAAATTTTCAAACAGTGAAATTCAGGAACTTGGTAGAAGAGTGAGTAGAACTAAATATTCAATTCTGATTTTCTAATGTTTGCAATTAAGGCTATTAAGGAGAAGATAGAAAGTAATTATAACCAATAGAAATGGCAGCTTTATAATATTGATTGAATTGTGAGTTTAATACTTGTTTTGATTAACATTACACTAGTGATGTAGAAATAAAACTGAGTAAAGATAAAGAATTAAGATCATTTATGTGTGAAACATGATTTAGGTGTGAAAGACTGACCTTTACAAGGTTTATATCTCAGATGGACTGGGTAAACTGTGGCATTGTAAGAAGTGATACCAACACAGGTATGTTTGTCCAACTTTCCCCTCAAGCCACCTCTTGGTAAGACTTTGCTTCCTTAGTTAGAGATATAAATAGTAAAATAAGGTGTTCTGGTAATTACCAATTCTGGATTATCAATTCTGGTAATCCCCTGGGGGAAAACTGGTTTAAGGTAAGATATAAGAACCAAGCAAGGTTAATCTGAATGTTTCTTTGTAATTTTTTTAAATAAAAGAGCTCTTTCATATTTTCATGGAGTTATTTGATTGAAAGTCCAAAGTTATTGCCAAATATGACTCTATCTATACAAGAGACTGTCCTGTTACAACAATAATAGGGAACAACTGTGAGATTAATAAATTATTCCAAAGTATAAATGCTAGTGTTGTAGCCGCCAGCCCCCAAAAGACACGCGGACCACCAGAACTCAGTGAGTTATAGGAAACACGCTCTTTATTCAGCCAGCTGGGTCTTCCAGGGGAATGCTGACTCCAAATTAAGCAGCCCTGAAATGTAGAGGTACAGGGTTTTTAAGCCCAAAATTCCATTCTTCATTCTGTCTGAACACAAAGGTCTATTTTTCTTCTATTCACTACCCGTTGATCCACAGGTCAGGTGTGCAAGCGGGGGTACAGAAGCAGAAAGCTTATTGTTAGAATGTTACGTTTCTATGGGTGACAGCTTATGTTCCCATGGGCGATAGCCAAACACTAATTTTCCAGCCAGCACATTCCCCGCTGGCCTTAGCAGAAAATCAAATCCTTGATTCTTCATGCGGAATTTGTTCATAGCCTCTATTTTGTAATACTAAAAGTCTTAATAGAGTTAATTTTCTTTTGTATATATGTAAGCAAGATATTGAGGAAACATGGGCTAAAAGTTCACAAGAGGAGGAGGAGGATTTAAGGTCCAGCTACAGCAGATAGAAGGATTGTTAGCCATGGTGACCAATTGAACATCGTATGAAACCAGTTATTTTATTTTAGTCTCTGTTTTTCCCTGGCATCTAAATTTCTCTGTACTAGTCATAACCTTTTTCTACTTATTCCAGAGTTATTAGCATAGAAGCAACAGGTTTCACTTAGAGCCATACATAATCTATCTTGTTCTAAGAATAATAAATTTAAAACTCTTCTATTCTGAAGGACTACTTCTGCTAGTGAATCGACTTGAAGTTCTAGCTTGCTGAGCTCAGTTAAGTTTAGGGGAGTTCCTACCCTGACATAGTAAGGGGGTTTTGGGTTTAGGCACAACCAGCAATTTTGTCCTCTCTTGGGTGGTTTTATTTAAGACCTTGTATATTATCGTTAGCAAAGTTATTAATGTTCCTTTCAGTTTTGGATGTGGCTGGTCGAATGCCTGGGCTAAAGAGGAAAAAAAGGAAGAAACAGAAGGTTAGACTTATATATGCTTTAGTCTTAGTCTTAAGGGCCTGTCTTCCTGAGCTGTCTACTCTCATACTGCCTTCACATGGGAGTGATGAATCCATGATGGGATGCTGTCTACTTTAACTGCAGTGGGTGTCATCAGGTAGACAGTGAAAGGTCCTTTCTATTTAGATTCTAGTCTTTTGGAAGTGAACTTCTGGATCTACACAGAGTCCCCAGGCTGAAACTGGTGGGGAAGTCCATTCTCCAGAGCTGAGTGGACAGTAGGAACCCAGGACTAAATCTCCTTCTGTATATTTTGAAAGGCCTGTAAAGATTTAAGTAAGACAAGGTTATGTAGCTCTGCCTGTCTCTCATCTTCTATTTTAGGTACTAAAGGTGGGGGTTTCTCAAAGAAAATATCAAATGGGGTGAATCTATTAATATATGGAGTACACCTGACTCAGAGAGGAGCAAAGAGTTTTACCCAGGTCCCACCAGTTTCTAACCTTAACTTGACTACTGACTCTTTTAGGGTCTGATTCATCCGCTCTACTTGTCCTAAACTTTGGGGCCAGTAGGCACAGTGGAGTTTTCATCGCAAATTTAGGTAGCTAGCCAATTGCTGTGATACTTTTGCTACAAAGGCTGGCCTGTTATCTGACCCTAAAGTTCCAGGAAGACCAAATAGAGGGAGAATTTCTTGTGGTAGTTTCTTAATAACTACTAAGACAATTTTTTTCCTGGTGGGAAAGGCCTCTACTCATCCTGAAAATATGTCTATAAAAAAAAGTAAAGATTTGTAGCCCCCTACAGTTGGGGTTACCTCAGTAAAATTGACTTCACATGGTCCCCCAAATAAGTTCCTCTTTTTCTATGCCTAGGTTCTTCTATCTTCCCCTTCTTTGGGCACAAGCTGGGCATCATGAGGCAATCTCTTCTGTAGTCCTTCACCCTTCTGGAACATCTTAGTTTGTCCTAGGTGTGTGGTCTGGTGTAGTTGGTGGTGGAGAGTTCTTCCAAGGGCCCATGAGAGCCTGATTTTTTCTATCTGGGGTCGTCCACCACCCCTGTTGATTCCTAATGGCTCCCTTGTCTTGAAAATATATGTTCTTTTCCACTTATAGGTTGGAGACAGAAGTAGTTCTAGGTAAGGGACAATAGTCAGTAGATGTGGGCCCCACTAGCCTTGTGGCCGCTGTTCTTGTCTTTGCATTGGCTTGTTGGTTTTCCTCAGCCTCAGGACTATTCCCTTTTTGATGCCCTTTATAAAGAACAATAGCAAGAGCCTTAGACATCTATATGGCTTCAAGTAAGGCTACGATCTCCTCCTTGTTCTTAATGTCCTTCCCAGCTGAAGTTAGAAGCCCTCTTTCCTTATAGATGGCTCCTTGTACATGTGCAGTGGTGATAAAAGCGTATCAGCTGTCAGTGTATTTGTGACTGCCTTATTCTTTCCCCATCTTAGTGCCTCAGTGAGGATGAGTTCTGCTTTTTGAGCAGAAGTCCTATGGGGAAAAGTCTGTGACCAGCTGGTGCCAGTTAGAGTTATGACCGCTGCCCCAGCATACCTCCTTTCTCTCTGCATGAAGCTCCTCCTGTCTGTGAACAGAACTTCATCAGCCTCAGGCAGAGGGGAGTCTTTGAGGTCTAGCCCCGAAGAACACACAGCATCTGTGAAATCTGTGCAGTCATGAACGGGGGTCTCGGGGTATGGGTCTGGCAACATATTGGCTAGGTTGATGACAGAAGCTTTGAATTTTAGCCATATGTTTGAGGTCAACCGGTGCCTCCCTGTTGTTGAACACCTTCTGGGCTATGTCAACAAATTGGGGCAGGTTCACACCTGCAAAACCTTCTAATTTTTATAATTTACACCAGATATCAGGGGCTGCCTGAGTAGCAAAGGCTATATTATTTGCTTGCTGGTTTTCAGGGGCCTTGGGATCAATGGGGGTATATACCTGGTACACCTTGTTCAAGAAATGCTCCAGGGGATTCCTAAAGTCCCTCCCTGTATAACTTCAGTTACCTTAGAAAGATTAGTTGGCTGAAGAGCAGCCATCTTAATTCCCCTAATTAAAATCTAATGGTACCAATCTTATGCCAGTCTCCCTGCCTGAGAATTGTATCCTCAGACTGGGCGGGTGGAGGAAAATTCCTCCTCAATCTGTTCCCGTGCTCCCTCAACTCTCTTCCCTCCTGCAGCTATCTTTTGTGTTTTAGTCAAATGCATCTGCACTCTTCTGAGGTCAAGGGGATAATTAAAAGCTGTTGTCAATCATCCCAGTTGAGGCAGTGAGTCTGAAAGACACTAAGAGTCCCATTAATGCCTGGGGTTTCTCAGAGAAAGGCATATTCTGTGCCTTCCAGTTGTACAGGTCACTAGTCGAGAAAGGCACATAAACCATAAGGGGCCTGTCTGTGTGATGCCCCTAGGGTGGTGCTTCTCGCAAGGGGAGAATGACTGCAGTGGTGGTATTGGCTGGCGCCCCACCCGGGGCAGGAGCAGGAGGCCTATAAGGGTTACCTGCCCATGTCCAAGGAGGTGAGGGGTTTTATTGGGCCTCTGTTGTCCTGGATTATAGGGTGGGGAAGGTCACTGTCCTCCAGTGGAGATTAGAGGACTGAGGAATTGGGCTGTCTTGGAGATTTAGTTGCTGCATGTTTTAGGGTACCAACAACTAAAACTTGTGCCTCCAGAGAAAGGGCACACTGATGAAGCAAAGAAGAGGGGGTTCTGAACAAGGTTTAACTATTGATCAATGTAGGGAAACTGATCAGGATGTCCTTGTGACAATCTTCCAAACATTCCTCATTAAACCCCTATCAAAAGAACCCTCAGGAGGCCAGTTTACATCAAAAGACAGCTACTCAATTTTACACAATGTTCTTAGTCTGCCTGGAGAAAACTTTATGTCATAGTCAACTCCCTCTACAAACTCTTCTTTGAAATGTCACAGGAGACACCCCAATGATGTCTTCTGTGAAATCGGGCTTCTCCCCATTCCTTGAGCAGAAAACACAAAACACAAAACACAAAACAGACTCTAATACGAGAACAATTACTGAGGTGTAGGTGGACCTAGGGAAGTCCACACTTATAACCTAGACAAGACCAGAGACAATAAACAGAACCTGACAACAGGACACAGGAGGCGGTGTCCTGTGGCCTGGCAATGGTTTGGGAGATATGACTACGTCCAACCTCTCCACAGACCCCCAATGACCGGTCAACAGAAACAGAAAGGTACTTTTTATCCAGATGCTGAGGCCTCAGAGATTCCAGATTCCCATCGGGACCAGGAACAAAGAGCGTGTCCTAAAAGTTGTGTTCTTGAAGATTGCATTAACCCCGTCACGGCATTAAAGGGCCTTGGAACGTCTCAGGTTGGCCACCCCTTTGAATCCGTAACTGGATTCAAAATTGGGACAGCAACTGCTTCGGAGGCTGGTCTGGTCTTAGATCCTAGGGCCACTCCCTGAGATCTCACTGGGGCCTCCAAATGTTGTAGCCGCCAGACCCCTAAAGACACACGGACCACCAGAACTCAGTGAGTTATAGGAAACACGCTCTTTATTCAGTCAACTGGGTCTGCCAGGGGTACGCAGACCCTAAATTAAGCAGCTCCGAAATGCAGAGGTACAGGGTTTTAAAGCCCCAAATCCCATTCTTTATTCTGTCTGAACACAAAGGTCTATATTTCTTCTATTCACTACCTGTCGACCCATAGGTTAGGTGTGCAAGCAGGGGCACAGAAGCAGAAAGCTTATTGTTAGAATGTTATGTTCCTATGGGTGACAGCCTATGTTCCCATGGGCAATAGCTAAACAGTAATTTTCCAGCCAGCACATTAGTTTAATTAAAATTCAACTATGCAGATTTACTTGCAAAGCAATCTATTTTGTTTAGGTCAAATGTAAAATCATGATCACCTCCTAGGATGTCTCTTGAACTTCAAAATAAAAGGAGAAAAAGTTAAAAAAAAAAAAAGAATAAGGAACTATTATTAAGCATTTATTATATGCCAGCCACTGTTCTAAACACTTTAGTAACTCATGATTTTAACTATTACCCCAAATATTCTATTCAGTTGATTTTATTATTACTCCCTATTTTACAGAAGAGAAAACTGAGGTACAGGAAAAAAACTTGCTGAAAAATCACAAGACCAGAAAAATGAGAAAGCGAGTTTTTAACTTGGGCAATCTAGATTCAAAGTCTGGATACTCAATCACCATAAAATACTACCTCTCGATAGGAGTAAATAAATACATATATATATACAGGGAAAACAGAAATAAGATAAAGAGACAGTCTTTCCTGTGTTTGTTGTTTTGGTTCTGAATTAACTCTAAACTCAGGTTTTCCTCCCAGATTAAGTTAGTGGATATATTCCATTGAAAGTATTTGACGTTTTTTTTTGTTGTTTAGTTTTGCTCTTTTTTTTGTTGTTGTTAGTATGTTTGAATTATTGTTCTATTACTTAAAACCAAAGGATCCTGAAAAGTACTTTGGCAAGAGAGGAGAAACTAGATCACACATGAGGGTGACATATTGTAGTAGGAAAGCTTAGTCAGGAAAATATTTAAAAACAAAAAACATAGTAAAAAATGTGCTGATCAGGAAACTCTGACACAAGAGTTAGCTCCAGCATGAATGAGGTATGTATGACATTGAACAATCTCATGCCCTTTGTAGTTCTATTTTTACTTATCTGTGAAGTAAAGGGATCGGACTAAATTTTAAGGGCTGCAATTCTGTGAATTTACACTGTGCATAGAAAAAAACAAATGGCCTAGAGTGATGGATGGATAAGTCCAGAGAGACAAATTAAAATGATCTAGAAAAAAATTTTGGTTGAAGGGTGAGGCCAAGGTAGACCTAGGAATATTGAGAGAAAGAAGGGAAACAAGGCAAAGAACAGGATGATGAGTAAATCCCAAGACTGAGAGAAGAAGCTACTGATATATGGAGCAAAGAAAAATCAGATAAGATATAAATGACCTTTGTGGAACACAAACAAAAGGGAGAAAAGAGTAAGGCTGAGATTAAACATAAAAGACTGAGAATGAGATTAAAAAGTAGAACAGATTTAAAAAGAGAAAAGAGAGTCCATATTTTTATGAGACTGAATGGAGTTTAGTCTTATCGAAGTTAAGAAATGTCCAAATCTGCAGAGAATTTATGTAAAAGTTTTTTTTTTTGAGCCAAATTGATGACATAGGCCAGGGAGCAAAATCTCAAATTCTCCAAAAAATAAGAGTTTTGCAGTTTCTTTTATGCATTTGAAATTAAAGAGGGAATGTAAGAAAGATTACATGAAGACAGAAGAAAGCAGGTGGGATTACGGGATAGTTAAAATTATTTATTCTCTTGACAGTGGTTACCTTTTAGAAGGAGGAGTCTGAAAAGGCATTTCAAAGGTGTGTTAACCTAGATGCACAGAAACAGGGTTTACTTAAGACTAAAATAAACTTTCTAATTAAAAATTATATGCCGGAATATGAGTATCCATTATGACCGACCAATGAAGAATTTATGATTAGATCACCCTGTGAGGTTATTTTCTGTAGAATCCCATTTTTTCATCCATAATTCTCTCTTTTCATCATAAATCAATCCAAAGAATGCATTGATAACTAACTTTTTGGTCAGATGGTGTGGTCTCATAGTGCTAGGAAGGGTCATTCCTAGGAATTGTCAGTATTAAAGTCACCTTGTTGACCATTGGGAACAGAGGATCTGAGTTGAGGACAAATTTTGGTGTTATGGCCTTCATGGCAGAAAACAAAAACCAAAACAGAACAACAAAAAAACACTCTGGATTATTGCTATCCTTTGAACTATCATGATCCAAGTTTTGCCTTCTGTCTTATTTATTTTTTATTTTTTGCATTTAGTATCTAGTACAACATTTGCATAAACCATAAAGGAGTATTAACAGTTATCCTATGCTTCTTTAGTAACCATAAACAGTTTAAACAGTTGGACTATATAGAAAAACTCAAACGTAATTATTATGACTAATATCATTAACAGACAGGTTAAGACAATCAAACAATTTGCTTCTGAGTTCACCATCAATCTGTACACATACAGGCCTTGTTAAGGTCTTGGGATAGCTGTCTACGTCTGATGTTGGTGGCTTCTCATCTTTGAGGAGTCTTTGATGTGCATAGAGAAGGGTAGATGTCCATTCGCAGTTAGGTGCCTGATAAGGTCCCTTCAACTAAGGTTGGACAGTGCTTTTTATTTGATGTCCTTTCCAATAAATAAAATCTCCAGGTGTCAGTCAATGATCTTTAAACTCTGTCTCCTGAGAGTTTGCTGTTTAAGAAAGAGGTTACCAACTTGGTATTTTCTTAAAGTGACTCTATAAAACCTTGGCAATAGTGTAAGATGTCTCCTTTCAACAATGTCAGCTCATACATTTCTTCATCTAATTTCAACTTAAATGCACTGTGATGCATGAGGGAATGCAAAAAAACAAAAAATGGGGTTTGCAAGGGAGCAGAAAAGAATGAAGTGGCCCTCTTGGGTTTTCTATAGCTCTGACACTTTGTTTAAGTTACAACTATTATTCACCCATACAATATATTCTAGAAGTTTGTTACTTATTTTATAATGCTTTCCATGCAATTTAAAATCTTTGGGGGTATTCTAGGGCCCCTTCTGAAACACTGCAAAGTCATTTCTAAATATTTGAGATTTTAACCTTTAAAATCTGAATGTCTAATGAAAATGAAGCCATAATCAATTAGCATTCGTCAGCTTTGCAGATTTATGAAGACATTTTATAACTTCTAGAAACATATTTCATAGACATCATAGTCAATTATAAACATGGATATATTTTTGTAAAACCTCTGAGCAAAATAAAAACATGTCTGTTTACATAGACCAACAAACAAGTTAGTTTTTGTTTTTTAAAGATTAATCTTAGATCACATGAACTTGAAAAGCATTTAAATTAGTTTTTATATATCTCGAGATTTTAGAATACCCAATCCTACACTTGTCTTTAAATTAATTTTGACAACACTATCTGGAGGTATAAAATTATCTCACATTTGTAATATACACACTTAGATATAACACAGTCACAAACAAAATAGTTGGATCCAAATTTGGTAATGGAGGCATTTTACAATGTATATCTGTACTTGACAAGTTAAGTTCCAAATTACCTTCCCCGTTTTAAAATAAGGAAATCCATTTTTAATACCTCAAAGAACTGGCTGACACCTAACTGACATCTTAAGTTGATCTACTTATCTAAATTCTTTCTCTCTTTTTTTTCCCTTTGTAAATTCTTTTACATCCTTTCATTTTAGCATAGAGAAGAATTTTTTTTTAAGTTCTGAGACAGTCTCTAATAATTTTCTTTCAATTAATTTTACCTAATTTTATAGCCAGCTTTTTCTAATTGTATGAGTAAAAGAGTTAGATAGCAAAGGATCCTTATGACAGCTGTCTTAGAAAGAGGAGGCTGACTGTGGTAGGCTTTATTGGCTTGATAGGCATGATTTCCCATGTTAACTTTGAGATCTGGAGAATCCGAACAAATTTCTAGAGAAAACCAGCTTTACATGCACGTCTTCAGTCAAGCCAAATTTAGTCAACACCCCTATAAGATCACTTTATGTCCTAGAGAAAAATTTTTTTCAGGTAACCTCACGAAGATTCTTAGTCACCTAAGAATATGGCCAAGGAGAACTTATCATCGCCAGAACCTCAGTTTACCAAGGCATGGCCTCTCTCTCTGGGGCCCCTCTCTCAGAGTGAATTTATTCCAGGGTTCTCTGACCTCTTCCCCAGGGTTCCTGGCAGCTTCTCTTGCACTGGCTGTGTTACAGCACTGGACTCTGCTGCACCTATCTCTGTCACTAAAGATTTGGGGATCTAGAACAACTATTGTCACTCTACTAGCTATTTGGGTTGAGAAAGAAAATGTCCTTTTTCTTTTAGAGCTAGAGAGAGTTTAGTCTCTCATTTAACCAGCAAAGTTGTTGTTTAGATTCTTAATAATACAATTCATAAAAAAAAAAAATTAAAAGCAGTGACCCAGTGGGTTATCTCGACTTTTAGCCACATTGAGGCTTTTTCTAAGAACAGCTCAATAAGTTCATACCTGCTTCTTAAAGCAAGAAACACCAGAATTCTAAGAGAAGCTCGCCCAAGTTCACCTGATATGAAGGCAAGAGCTTGTGGGACACAACATGCCCTTAAGGGCTTGTACCTAACACCAAGTCCAGTACACAGGATGGTCCTGGATGGACTGCTTCGGAATCCTGCCAACTATGCTAAGTAAACATTGATAAGTAAAAAAATGTCCAAACCTGTAGAGAATTTTTATAAGAGTTTATTTGAGCCACACTGAATACATGTGCTAGGAGCAAGCTCTCAAATGCTCATTTTTATTGTTTTATTTTATTTTTAATACACTGTAGGTAATTCTAAACAAAATCGAAGATGGGAAATACTGAGCTAACAATTTTATTGACCCTCACAATAACACATAAAATAACAAGATAAATTTAATCATTCTTTTTTCAAAGTAAGTGAATAAAATATAACACTAAATTAATTATTGTGTTTTTCACAGGGGGTTAAGTTTGCATTTTTTTTTTCAGTTTGAATCTATTTCTCTTAGGTTTGTTTTTTTTTTTTTTGCGTTAACAGAATTAATGGAATTCCATTTTTGTGAGTTATAATAGAATGGTGAAAATTAACACTAAAGACTTTCCAAGAAAGTAAAAATTATTAGCTTTAAGAAACATGGAGAGGTAGATGAGAAAAAAATTAAATTATTTCTTCAATTAAATAAATAAATAAATAAATTTTAAAAAATAATAATTCAAAGTGGACCAAAGACCTAAATAAAAGCACTAATATGATAAAACTCTTTTAAAAAAAAAAAGAAAGAAAGAAAAAGAAAGAAAGAACATGAAGTGCAAGACAGGGGGCTTATACTTTACTATACCTTATCTTTTTTCCACAAATTTAAAAATCATTGTTAATTTCTGAAATATGGCTTAAGATTAAGGTTAATTTAACAACTAAGGTTGTTTACTAAATATAAAATACATGGTTTGTACATTTCATATAAGCAAAGTAGAAATTTCAAAATAAAAATAAGAGTTTGAGTTTTTTCCCCAATTAGAAATATAAGAAGAATTAATATTTTAGAGATTCAGACATGAGTCTTGTCTTTAGAGTTGTGATTATCTGAAATATTATGTTCATTATAAGAATTATCTGCTTCACAATTATTTATACTTTTAAAAAATATCATGGTGTTTTGACTTTAACACAACTAATACACAATCACCAATATGGACAAGATCTTATATTTCAGCTTATACATAAAATCTTCAGAGCACATTAATATTCTTGATACTTTTGGATAAGACAGTTATATTTTATGCTGTTGTGCCTGGAAGTAAATCCTGGATGAATTGTCTCAGATCAGTAGAGAAAAGTGAGTCGACTCTTGTCTTACTCAGAGAAGATTCTTCACTGGTTTTGTAATAAACATTTTGGTATTGTAACAAAACAAACACAGCAGGTACTTAAATAACATTGTTTCTTTCAGTGTCATTTTTATTATAACCTTGTTAAGATGCCATAGGAATTTAACTCTTGTTCATGTTAATTAGCCTACGTTAAATTAGTTTTGTTTCTGAGGGAGACAGAGAAAGACAGTCTAAGGACTTTGGTCTTAGGTGGAACAGCCACACAAACATCCCTGAGAGCTTATTTGAAATGCAAAATCTCACACCTACCCGCCAATTAACAGAAATAAAAAATTATATGCACTTTATAAATGGAAAAACCAGTTGTTGAGTGTATACTTTTTTTTTTTTTTTTTTGTCTCAGGTTGCTGCAGCTAAATGAGTATTTGATTTTAGAAGATAGGAAGCTTTACTGAAATAAAGGATTCTATGGTTTGGGCACAATTCTCCACGCAGCATTCTTCTTGTTACTTGTTCTTTCTCCGCCTAAAGATGGGAACCAGATATTTAGTGGAGATACTTTTATAATATTATTTTATCCTTAATTATAAAGCCAATCAATATTGAAGGAGTCACACTTTCTAATTTTATTTATGTAAAATACTAAGGAAAAAAATGCAGTTGTAGCAAAAACATTTTTCACAAAGTGTGTTCTTCTTCTCAAAGTATTCCTATGAAGGTTCCTTCAGGATTTCAGAGCCAAATATTTTTTAGGAGACAGCACAATATATACATCTCTCTTATAGTTTTCCAATGCTCTCTCTAAAATTCCACAATAAGAAAAAATATTTTATTTTGTTTAGCATAATATTTCCCAAATATATTTAACTCAGAGACATTTTTCCCCCAACAAATAAGACCTGTTTAATATAGATCATAAAATGCTGCATTTGAACACTAGAACTACAGTTGGTTAAATTGTTGTGTAAAGATTAAAAGATTAAATATTGAGAAATTGCATAAAGACTAAGATCACTTTGTAAATTTATAAATATCTAATCACTATGTTGTATACCTGAAACTAATATAATATTGTATGTCAACTGTAATTGAAAAAATATATTAAAAAAGACTAAGAAACTTGCAGTTATTATGCATGCTCTGATAATAAAATGAACAAATCATACATAAGAGTAAAACTTTAAACTAGAATTTGATTTAGAAGCATATTACTATCCTCTAACCATTATGTGTGGGAGTGGGTGGGGACATGGTAATAACAGAAACAAGACACACACAGTCTATTTAATTCTAAGCCAGTATCTGTTTTAAGAATTTTCTGGATGAGAATTTCATGTATGCCAAGTACATTATATATCACATACAAATTAGTTATTATATTTACTTTAGAGATCAAAAATTCTATTCTTAGAAAAGTAATTTGGTAATTTGATCAAAGGTGTAAAGTCAATGATACCCCTCTCTCTTAACTGTCTAGTAAAATGGAGTTTATATAAATTTTTGCTCCTTAAAAGCAGGCTCCATGTTTTTTTTTTTTTTTTTTACAGTTTCTTTGAATGTCTGTCCCCTCCTCTCTTATTTAAATGAAAAGGATGAGTTAATTTCTTTTTAATTAATCATTTAGTCGATGCAATATAACATGGTTAAAAAGAATAAAATAGACCTTAGATTGAGAGATTTAAATTTCTACTGTAAAGTGACTATAAAAACTATATTTTACCATATTGTTGAAACTCATTAAGCGAAAAAAAAAAATGTAGTATAACAGGCACATACTAGGCACTCGGAACTGCTGATCCTTGACACTGCATAATGGTGATTACATAATGTCTTTGTGATACACAACATACATTAACTTTTATTGTGACTTTTCTTCAAAAGAAGAATAACATGCCACAGCACAGATCTCCAAATTCTCCTTTGGACCAAAGGTTTATTGGTGACTGACTGTCCTACCCCTCAGTTAGAGATGAGGAAAAATAAGATCAGCAGATATAAGATTGCAGTTAATTATATCTCATT
Source organism: Macroglossus sobrinus (assembly GCA_004027375.1). NCBI lineage: Eukaryota > Metazoa > Chordata > Mammalia > Chiroptera > Pteropodidae > Macroglossus > Macroglossus sobrinus. Next base: position 581,139 of record PVKZ01000290.1, read on the forward strand.
ATTGGCAAATTTTAAGGGCAAACAGAAAGTTTTTAATTTAACTTCCTATCTTCCTGGAAAGAACAAATAGTCATACAGACATCTTGGTGGCAGCAGTTTTCTGAAAACATAAAGGGGGAAAAAAGGCTCAAATTTTATTTTCAATGTATGAAGAGGAGAGTGGCAGGGTTTGGGGATAGTAAGAAAACCTATTAGGAGTTCATGTTTCCATTATTATCCTGCAGTTGGAAACATTCCCCAAACCAAAGTTTTGTTACTACCATATAATAACAGTGACTACATCACTTATTCTTTACTGACATTTTTTTATTGAGGTTTGTAGCTCATGATTTTACAGGTGATTGTACAGAGCATTTAAGGAGAAAAAAATGATTGAAAAGATTGTACAAGAGAAAAAATCCAGTAGATTGAAATCTGGTAGGTGTATATGATAATATTAATGTCATGTATAAATATATAAGAATGGTAAGAGACCAAAGCCTGCAATAGCTATATTCTCGTTCCTAAAAAGAGATTTTCTTATCAATGAGAAATAGCTTAGTTGTCAGTTTTTAAAATAAACTATCATTTTAAAAAGAAATATCTTGAATTAGGTTTAATGCTTGCCAAGTGAAAAAACAGTATGAAAAACTTTTCCAAATTATTCTTCTACTTTCCAATGTTTTCAAAGAAGCCAAGTGAAGAGAAATCAAGCTCTTTCTACAGTTTTCAATTTTATAGTTCATAGCCAAAGATCAGTGTTAAAATATACAAAGCAAATTAGTTTATAAATGTATACTTTCTGATTGTCCATAACTCTGTCTCAAGACATATCATCTTTTTATTACTTAGGATGGTAAAGAAAATTTTTATTCTCAAATGAGGCATGAATATCAACTTTAAATGTTGTTTCCTTGTCTTTCTTGATTCAGAATGTCATTCAAAACATAAGACATTGTGACATTGTGACAATGTCTCTGACATTGATGTTCAGAGAATTAAAAAAATGCTCTAGAGGATGAAGCAGTGGTCAGCATAACAGGATGTTCTATTCTAGTCTTGTTTCCCAAGTTCCATCCCCCAAAACCTATACTTACTATGAAAGAGTTGATGGCATTCATGAATTTTGCCAAACATTTTTTGAGATTAACCAAAACATTTCATTTTGAAGCTAGGATCATTCTGTCAGTTTTACCTTCATAAGAATCAGAATAATTCTTAATCTTTAAAAAAAACTACTTTAGGTATGAATTTCAAACATATTTTTTTGCCAATGTAGTATAAAATTATGCAGTCTTTGAGCTATTGAGGCAAACTTAACAACTTTAAAATTTTAAATCCTCTGATATTGTATTAACTGTAAATCTTTAATAACCTCTCCCTTTTATCACAAAGAGGAATATTTTTATTTTAAAATTATTTATTCTGGATGACAATGTTTATCTAAATTAGATCCTTAGAAGTTGGCTTTACTGTCTTCTTCTTTCAAGCTATTTTCTTTGGCATTCTAGAATGAAGAAACTTTGGGAATACTTTTAGACAATTTTGGATTATGGAGTACTCTTATAACACACCATGTGTACAACTATCTGAAGAATTTTATAAACTGACTACAATAGAGAGAAATTGAGAGTAATATTTTCAGCAGTGTTATTATTTGTTCAGTCTCAAAGTAATATTCATATATAAAATGAATTATCTGTTAATATAAATATTACTTGGTTATGAATTATTTTGCACAATGTACATAATTCCAAGTTAATATTAATTTAATGCTTATTAGAAAGATTCATAATAAAGCTCTAAAATGTACAAAGCTATTAGTAGCATGAACTGTGTTGGCATACAATAAAATAAGCAGATAAGAGAGTGAAAGTAAATTAAAGCAAAAATAATTATATTTAAGAAACATTTATAAAATATTCATGTGTTCTTGAGGGAGGGGATAGCCAGACAAGAAATAACTATGTTGTTAAAGTGTTTAGTATTTCCTGTGGAATCAGCAGAATAAAATTATAATATGGCAAACTCTAATTTTATTTTTTTCAATACAACAATAGTGTTTGGTATAGTGTTTAAAAGATATTTATTACTCTAAATTATTTTGCTATTTTTTTCTGAAAAGTTTTTCTCTGTAACCCTAATTTAGGTCCTGCTACCTCACCAAAAGTTTGCTAACTTGGTTCTGCTTTTCTTCTATTCATATTGTGATTGAAAAGACTTGTTTATCCCAATACATGTTTATTTTTCCTATAGTCTTCCTTAACTTTTTCACATAAATTAAAGTTTTCCCTTCACATGTTTTCTTAAAAATCAGTTTGCATTTACCTTTGACATACTTTAATGGGACACAACTTAAATGAGAAAAATTTGAATGACATGTATTAAGAGGAAGAAATGTCGAACATAGTTGAAATAGAGACATCTAAATAATAACTTAGAGGTCTTAGATGTAAAAGAAGTGCTGATCTAATTTTTTTAAAAGAAGGAGATAGCAATAACTTTATGTCAATGAGAAGATGCAAAACCATAACTACTCATTTTATTGCAAAAATCATAAAGTTTGCAATATTGTAAACAAGCTATTTCCTCAGCAAGTTGTAAGTAAAAGAAACCAGAGTATGTAAGTATGTGTACAGGTGAAGGTTAAAGATTGATTATCCTTTTAAAGTAAAGAAGGAGTAATCAAATTAATTAGTAAATAAAAAAAGATTCCTCTCATGGCCTAAGCAGGAAAGAAGCAGCTACCAACACTTCTTAATTTCTACTAGTCTAGAAATAAAAATTTAGATATTTAGCATATTTTTAAATGGTTTAAGGAGGACAAATTTGCTGAGTACAAAATTAAATTTATAGTTGGGATCTATCAAATCTACTTTATGAGCTCAAAGAAGCTTCTTATGTAGAATTCATTTGCACAAAAATGCTTCCATAAACTATTTTTGTAATGTTGCTGCTTCATTCTTGTGCTTCCATGTTTCTATCTAATTTATGAATGTGTAAAAATCGAACATGAGATATATATAAAATATTAATTCAGAGTGCATAGTAATTATTTATATGGCAAGTTATAGTTATGAATTACTAAACAAACTAATTAAATCTTAATTACTACAACTACAATAGACTGGGAAGATCACACATATCGGTATTTTATCTCAAGTATATTTGTTATAGAAGAAACAATATTCTTGACAATATTTTCAGAATTGCTCAAAATAAAATTTGGTTTTGGATTCTTTTTCTCTTTCTCTAAATTTGAACTGACATGCTTAATAGTTCTGTAGCGTTTTTTTTCTTTTTCTCCCAAAAAAAATCCCAAACAGTGGCACTTTGTTATAGTACTGATGGACAACTTCTAACAACTAATTATTCTTTCACTAATTCCAAGAGATGATTATTGATTAGTTCAGAATTGACCTTTAGATAACCCAGAAAATATTTTTTCTTTCTCTTTTGGTCTCTGCAATAATGCAGAAAGTCAGCCTTTTAAGTTTTCAATGTCATTTTTTTTTTTTTTGCAAAAACAAACTAGGCAATGAATTTAGATTGTGTGGAGAAAAAACCTAAAATTATTGCTTACAATAATGGGTTCTTTATAAATATTACTACTTCACTTATATGCTTATCTCCATTGTCATGAAAAGTTTCATCACACCAATTAATGTTAAAAATAGATAAATCTTAAAGATCTTTCATCTTTTAGATTGAGGATTTTAAAAATACAGATCATAAATTGAATTTTAATTTAGAATCATTTTGAATATGTTTTACAGGAAATTAAGGGTATTTGCATTACCTACAGTTGATCAATACATTTTCCTCATTTTTACTTCAACATAATTGTTCTCACATCAGTTCTCTTCTGTCATGATTATTTTAGCACAGAGATTTATTATTCAATTATAGTGTTTTAATTTTAATAAACTGGAAACTAAGCGAGGGTGCTCAAAAAATTAAATTAGAATTTCAACTGATTTCTCCTTTGCAAAATTTAGAATTATCTATAAATATTATCAATTACAAACACAGGCTATGCAATATTCAAATAGTTTCTCAATTAACTAAACATGTGTTCTCTTAGCTAGTGTCCTGATAAAGTATCATGTGAAATAAACCTCAAAGAGAAAAAATAAATCATGTGTAAAATGTTATATAAAAATATTATTTTACCAGGAAATAATAATTGTTTTTTTTATTAGCATAACTTACTTCCAGCTATTGGATAATGTGCTATGTGTATAATGTGTATAATATGTTTGTTGCAAATTTACTTCTTAATAAAAAAAATCAGATAAACATCAGAAGTATGCAGATGAGTAAGTCATGAATGTCACAATATATTAAAAATACAAAGGTGTTAAAAAATTAAAATTATTAATTTATCAATAGCTACATGAAAAAATGCATGTGAAAAAGAGAGATTCAAGTTCAAGAATTTAACCCTTGCTAATGTAAAGAGGACTAAATGGATACATGTTAGATATTCACAAATTTCTATCGAGATGTATGTAATTAACTCTTTTATCAATTGTTTTGTTTTAATTACAGCCATGTAAAACTTGGGGGAATAATCCCTTCTTGTAATAGTCTTTGAGCTCTTAAGTCTCTCTAAAAGCATGCCAGCTATGATGTATGCAAGTTCAAAAATCTTACCCTTTCATCCTGATGTAAGAGCTTGGAAATAACTGACAGTACTAAATGGCCTTCTGCACCAGTTTATGTATTCAAGTGATCTTCTTCAACCTGGTCTATGGAGAGGTGGGGAGGCTACCTGCTTCAAATTTTATATAATGAAACACAAAAGATAGTGGACAGGGAGGTAGCAAATATCAGAAAATCAGAATTGGCAGCATCAGCAAGTTGAATTGAGGTAGTTTCCCCATTGTTCTGTGAAACTAGCTTCTTATTGACAGAGTTGTTTTCATATAGATTATTGTTGGATTGGCAAAACAAACATAAGTACTCATAATCCACATTTATTTCTGACGTCACCTTAAATATGTCTAAAAATGTTTTTTTTTTTTCATAACCAAATGTATTCTATGTACCAGATAGGCTAACCATCTTTCAGGTGCTAATATTGCCATAGTATGATATGAGAAAACCTAATTACCATTTAAAGCTATGGTTCTCCTACAATTTAAAAAAAATTCGTAGACTTAAAAATATTCATGTCAAGTGACTAAAAAAAAATGATGATGCATAAGATATTTTGAAGTTATATTAAAGTTATAACATATTCTGACCCAGCATAGAATATTTCTTTCATCATATCTTTTTAAACTATATATATATATATATATATATATATATATATATATATATATATATATATATATATAGATTACTGGCTATTCTCTAAACCACTCCTTCTCATATTAAGAAATTAATTTATAGGTGGATGGTGTTTAAATTTGGGGAACATTAAAAGAAAAAAGAAAAAAATTACCAAGATACCACATACTACAAGGAAGAAAAAAATATGATTCACCCCTCCCCCCATGAAGTATTTAAATCTCTGATTAAAGCTGGCTTTTATAATAAGCATAGAGACTGCAACTGGTTTATAAATAAGCACATAATAACCTATATATTAACCTGTTCAAAAGTAAGTTATGCATCGTATTTCAGCCAACATAAAAATGCCCATCCCATTTTTCTGGTTTACTCTGTCTGCAAAAGCTGTACAATTTTGTGCTTAGTTTATTCATTTAGACAGATTGATTTCTTTTGCATGGCTCATTTGGGCCACAGAGGATTAGCAAAGTTTATATATTGAAAACAGATGGAAAGAAAGGTGAGGGGAAAAAAAGAATAATCATATAGTACATATATCAATACGGTATCTACTAAATCTCAATCAGTTGTTTATTGGTTGGCAAACAAGTTTCACTTTTACAACAAATATTAGTAATGAGGTCATCCAACTTTGAGACCATACAAAATGAACCACAAACTAAAAAAAAATTATCTGTGCTGCTAATATATCTCTTGTATTCCGACATCACTTAAAATCTTGTCAAATAAATAAATTTTCATGTTAATAAACATTTTTTAATCATTTCAAAATAACTTGACCTTTCAATTTTTACTATGAGGGAGTAAATTTCTTTTAAAAGTTGATAGTGCAAGTGCACACTTGGGAATCAAACTGAGCATTCAGCACCTTAATGCCTATGAGATACTGTTTTTTTTTTTCACATGCAGAAGCCCCACTAGTTCTATTGACACCTCCTGACTTCTAGAATCACAGCTACTGTCTTGGTGATGAATTGCTGGCCAAATATGCTTGCATTATAACAGATATGCACTCTAAACATAAAAGTTCATCCTGCTCTATTTCGCAAAAAATGCTCTTGGAAATATCCTGACTGAATAAAGATATATAGTGAGGGAAGAAAGTCTAATTTTATTTATTTTTTATTTTTTTTGTAAAAAATAATTTGTTTGCATTACTAGAAAATGATTCTTATAAAGTGATAGTTTCATTTATTTATCATTTATTTATTTATTTATTTATTTATTTATTTATTTTTTGCCAAGTGAACTTTTAAAGAAAATAGGCAAAAAAAAAAAAAAAAAGAGAGAAAAAAAAGAAAATGAAGAAAGAAAGGAAGGAAAGTTTGCTCTCTTACTGGTAGACAAACTTGCAAAACCAGCACGAAAGTAAAAGAAAATTTCTTCTTTTTTCCGCTACATTAACAGGACTCAAGTTCTGGAGGAACAGAAAGCACACTATATATGCAATCTAGTAACTGTACATTACATAGAAATTGTTCAGTTATTTTTTTCTGCCATTAGTTTTATCATCAGTTAAGATAGCAAATCATAAAATATGCATTTAGCATACAATTCTAGAATTCCCCTTCATTTTGTTATTAATTCTGTGGTCTTATTTTGTATACCACAGCTATTCCTGCTGTGGTGAACTCGGGTTTTAAATGACTAAAAACCACTGTGTGATGAGGTTCTGCTTTGCTTTCATGTTTGTTTGTGCAGCACTCCAATCTTGACGCAGCATCATTACTGATGTCAAATAACTGTTCTAGCCTTTTAAAAATCAGGTCCTTGTCATGATAGTAACAGCATCAAAGATGTTAGAACAAACACAACATAATTCAACAAGGCCACAATGAGCGCCATTTTCTTCATATCTTGTTCATTAACATAATGAAGTCTCCATCTGAGGGGGTTAAGACAGAAAAAGATAGGGCACAGGGGAGTTTCAGCAGTTCTCTTTCTCCCCTGGGCTGACCTAAAAATCCCATTAAAAAAAGAAAAGTCTGAGAGTTTGTGTTTGTCATTCAAGAACAGCATAAAGATTTAGGAGTACACACATTATTACCACTGTTTATAGCAACTCAGAACAGTCAACCAGGTGTTAGCGGTTTTGTTGGTTTAAATTTCTGTCATCTTCTATAGACTAGTGACCAAATGAGCAGGTCCTTTCGCGCTTCCCTCCGGAGGGATTCCTTCTTTGTTTGGAGGAACTATATATCCATCACTGCTACCACGACCTAACTGGTAGTAGGTGTGCAATGGATGGATGTGGTTTCTGGAGCCTAGATTTGGCATGCTTTTGTAGTAAACATCTTCGGCATCACCACATTTGGCCGGTGGAGGTTCGGTCTGGGTGCTGGTGGTAACACTCTCTGCGGCGGGCACGCCAGCCAGTGCCGGCATGCTGGTGTAGAGAGAGTCCCTGTGGGGTGACTGGAGATCTTCTGTGTGCTCGTTGGTTAGCAAAGGGAAAAAGCTCTCACTGTGGTCTTGGGGGATCCGCCTTCTGGTGTAATGGTGTGGCTGGTGGTTCTCTGTGGAGTAAACTCTTGGGGGCAGCAAAGGAGCATCAGATTCCTCATGAATGAGTTCCAGACCCAAACTCTCCTCCTGGTTAAAGGAGGTGGCATCATCCAGGACAATGGCATCATCTTCACTCCCACTGCCCAGGTTATTCACCAGCTTGTTCATCAGATTCCTGTTTTGTTCACTGGAGCGCTCATGGTTGTTTAGGTAGGAAGGTATATAGTTGGAAGTGAGTTCCTGCAGAATCTTTTTCTCTAGGGCGGTCTCATTATGGTTATAGCCACGGTCTAGGATTTGCACACAGTTGCTCAGGTATTCACCACTGGCAATGCTGTAACTATTGCCATGGTTACCATTCAGTGGTAGAGTATCCATGACACTTGTATCCCTGGCATTGTTCAGAAGCCCCTCTGAAAAAGATTATAAAACACTATGACATTTATATCCAACTGACCACAGAACACACACAAGCACAAAAGCAAAAACAGAAGCTATGAAGTATGCATAAATTGCTAGCATTTTTAGTTAAGTATAAAATGTTTGGAAACAAAGAAACACTATTAAATCTATATATACATTACCTATCTATCAATCGATTGATCAATGTATCATCTAACTATTCAGACAATTGATAAAAATCTTATAAATAGAAAAGAAGTGTTTAAAATAAATCTTTAAAAAAAATATGAATTTGCAATTTCCACTCAAACATTGCCTGGAATTATTTGAAGACTATTTGGTTAGAACTTAGAAAAAATAATACAAAATTTTGGGATAATCATTCATAGTTTTTAATTTACACACATCAAAGTCAATTAATAATTAATTACCTTTAATTTTACATGTTATCTTAACATTGAAATAGGTATAATATTAACATAATTCATTTGTGGTACTTCAAATATACTGGTTAAAGTAAAAGAATCAAGCAAGTTCGAATAATTTGTTGACATTAAAAATAATCCCTATACATAAAACCACAAAAGGATTATGTTAAATTTGCCAGAATGATGTAGTCATGAAATAATGCTTAGTCAAAAAAATGGCACATCAAAATAATTTGCATATTAAAACTTGCAAAACAAAAATATTTGGATTTACTTTCTAATTATTTTTCTGACATAAGGACTTTGGTTTTTATTCTGTATTAACTCATTAGTAAATGTTTAGGATCATTAGATAATACTATAAAAAAATGTATACATAGGGATCTGATTCCTTAAACACAGTGTTAGAATTAAAAGTTTCATTGCATAATGAGTGATGACTTTGTGTGTGTGTTAAAATTTGGATTTAAAAAAGCTTAAATATTACATTCTGTAAAGAAAGAACTTCAGTAAAATAAATTTGACCATATGCTTATTCAAGGCTTTTGCATAATATTGAATGAACAGAAATCCAAGTATCTATAATAGTTTCATAAATCACTTCAAATGCAACCACAAAAGAAAATAAAACACAAACATTTAACCAATACTAGTAAATAAGAAAAGGTATTTCTTTACAAAACAATTAATTGAAGAATTCTATTAAACTTCTCAATACACCATTAACTTGTGAAAATACAGGATTCATTCTATATCTGTGATGCAGTTATGTTTAACAAAACTAAACTATTCATTGCTGGTTTAAATAAAGTATCCCAAATATGTCAATTTTTTATATGGACTTCTGATGAATACTCTGTATTCAAGTAATACAATTTTTGAAAACAGTAATGCATAAAATAGATTAAAAAGCAGCCATCACAGACATAGGGTGAAGCAATTTATTTTCATGTTATATCTTGTAGACAAATCCACAATGTTAAGAAAAAAAAAGTAAATGCCTTTTAAAGGGCCATATGTGATGGGTGATTACTGCTGCAGAGGCTGCTATGGTATGCTTGATGGTTATGGTCTAGTGACTGATGCATTGAAACATATGTTTATTATTTCTGTTGTCAATGCATTAGGTATGAGTCCAAAACAGCCATAGTAAATTAAAGTTGGCATGTTGCATGTGACATATACTTATATGATGAAATGTACTAATAAAAATTAAAAGTTTATAAATTAGCAAAAATAAATGCTTAATTTAAAAACAATTTAACTCACACAAACATTACATGAGACTTAACTATGTTGATTATGTGACACAATAAAAGAATCAGACAACAAAAGCGTCTAATCTCTATTAACATATATTTAAATAAGTCAATTCATAGGTTCTTTAGTTTTTAAATTGTGAGATGAACTGTTTTTAATAACTACATCATCTATATGTGATGCAATAAAAGTGAACTAAAAAAAATTACATTTGATATGCAATGTTTAGCTTTACTCCCATACTTGTCTCTCTGTAGGGCTCTAAACGACAGCATGAAGAAAAGGAAAGAAAAAACAACAAGTAAGCTTACAGCGACAGTAGAAGAAACATGAGTAAAAAGCAAATTGATGATATGCAGAAAAAAGAGTCAAAGGAAATAATTTCCACTGCCCCCAAATTCATGAGTTTGTGTTACATGGTTTATCATAATTAAAAATACTGAAATGTTAGTCAGAAAATAAGAAACTCCCCTTAACACATGCTAATAAAATGAGTCTTTGATAAGCATTTCTACAGTTTTTAGTAAATTTCAAACAAATACACTTTTTTTTAAAGTTAAGATTATCTCATCAACCAAGATAAAGAATGTGAGGAAAAGCCACGACTACTCCCACAACTATATATAAATATTAATGTGTGTGTGTTAGAAAATACCTGCTTCTAAGGAATGTTATTAACTTTAAAATTTTCAGTAAAGTCTTTAGCTTATATGCAGAGAGGAAACTATGGTTGAAGGTTTTCGTAATTGTGTTTTTTCCATTATGTATCTTCTCTGTACATGTACAAGTTATTTTTCCCCAACTATATTTATACAAATGCTTCTTTATCAATTGTGAATTATATTGGTCATTTCTGGAGCTCATAAGCAAAAGTTGTATAACTATGGAGAAAAAAAAAAGGTTAAATCCAATCTTATTCTGTATCAAGAAAATGCGAAGGGGAAAAATTACCACCATCAATATCAGGATTTTTTCTGTATTGTTGCACAATCATATGCAATCAAACATTTTTAGAGTTGATCCCTTAAAAACAATCATAGCAAAAAATTTTTTTAACTCATTGTAATCAGGTCAAAAGAACTGTTCTTGCTGATTTTGTTTACAGGAAGGTTAACTTATCACAAAATAAAAACCAGTGAATTCACTGGCTAGATTATTTAAATATATTCCAACTTGTAATTTAACTACTGCTTTAGAGATATGGTGTTTGTACTTTAAATGTTGATATGCTTCTCAGCAAAAGCCAACAATATTTCTAATTAAAGATGACATTTTGTTTAGATTTTCAAAAGAGCTTTAGAAAAAGAACTGGAAATAATTATAGATCCAACCCAGTATAGCAACAGATGGAAATCGTTTGTAGGTTCATTATGGCTCCCTCCTTAAATGACAAAAGTTTAAGAGGTAACTGAAGTTCAACTCCTGCTCTTCAGAGATGAGGAAACTGCACACAAGAGAGGCTGAGCATCACCTAACACCATCCTGATAACAGTGGCAGAACTAAAATCAGAAAAGGAATCTTCTGGATTTCCTCTATGTATTATTATTTATCTTTTTCTCTTCACATTTGCCTTAGGCTTTGAAAGCTGTAAGAGAATATTTATTTACATATTTTATAATATAACTTTATATTTTTACCAACTACAATATATTCTTCATTATATACCATACTAAGGATATATGTCTTTCGTTAAAGTTTTAGAATTGAATTAAATTACTTTAAAATGTAAATTATTTTGCAAAACCATGACTTCTCTATATTATGTTTTGTTGATAGGTTTATCAATAATAAAATTGATCTTACAAAAATTAAATTCTCCAATACTGACAAGAAGATAATGGCCCAGAAATACTATGCATGAAGTTTTAAATATTTCCACAGACAATCTAAATGCAATATAATAAAAGTATATTATTCATTGTTATTCCTAATTCTATAAGCTTCAGTAACACTAGAGACACATCCTTACATATTGTTAAATAAAGGCATTACAAGCAAAAATGGACACTTATTTCTGAATTCTTCTTTGCTTGAATATCATTGGTGTAACTGAATTAGAAGACCCATAGAATAAAATCAAGTGGTGATTCAACATAAACCACTCCAGTACATACCAAGCCACCTATATTTCATGTAAGATTTCACCTTGCCAGTAAGAATATAAGTGCATTCATCTGAAAGCATAAGATTAGTAGCAATATGACAATCACCAAGATCTATTTTGAGTCAGTGGTAAAAAAAATTATTTTAAGTACTACTATAGTTTCTCAACATCTTAAAAATATTAAAACATCAAATAGCTTAATGATTCCATTTCTGACTCTGAAAAACATTAATAAAATTATATACTTTCATTTTTAAGGAAATTCAATAGAATTTATTTAACTTACTGGCATAAACAACAAACCCATTCAGAAGAATCATTTATATATTTATTGATAATCTTAATATCAATATCCAGTAATGGATTCTATAGAAATAAAACTTTGACTCTATATGGTATTATTTTAAATTTTGCATCATAAGAATTTTGATTTGACAGTATTTACAGAAGTGTTCCATCTTTATGAAAATCTCTTAATTTAAGGTACCAGTAAAAATAAAATAAGACAAGAAGGCAGATACTAAATTAGGAAAAACATGTAAAATAATCATTAATTTTTTTCAATATATAAGACACTAGAAATCATGTGTGAATAATCAAAAAAGCTGAGCAAAATGTGATCAAAATTTAGTATTTGTTTTAAAACAATGTTCAACAACTTTTTTGTGTAAGGTGAATAATAATGTAGAATAGATAATTTGCAAATATGGTATAAATCTTCATTTAACAATATTCAAAACTGACTAATGTCAGCACACTTTAAAATGTTTATGATAACACAAATATCTGTCACATAGCCTAATTAAAAAAAAAAAAGGTCTGCTAAACTGCTTTACCAAACTACATCTTGTACATTGCGTAATATACACTTCTTTGAGTGCTACAATGAAATATAGACATTGACAAATGAGAAACAGTTTAGGAGTGGATGTAACTATGAAGGAGGAAACCACCTAGAAACCATCTCATATTGATGGCACTGAGGTTGTTTCATGAGGAAAATAGAGGACTAATAAGACAGGTTAGCTAGCTGCTTTCAAGTATTTAAAAGATTGCCACAGAGAACAGAACGCTTTGCGCTTTCCTCTGGAGGGCAAACCCAACTGTTATGGCCAGAGGCAAATTTCAGCTCAGTGGAGGGGAAAAAAAAAGTGTGTGTGTGTGTGTGTGTGTGTGTGTGTGTGTGTGTGTGTGTGTGTGTATGACAAATGGAGCATTTCAACAAATGAGTACTCTTGACCCATGAACAAAATGGGTTTGAACTGTACAGGCCCACTTATATGTGGATATTTTTCAAAACTGTATATATATCTTCCTTTTCTGATGATTATCTTAATAACATTTTCTTTTCTCTAGTTTATTGCAAGGTTACATATATAATACATATATAAAATAAGTGTTAATCAACTTTTTTATGTTACTGGTAATACTTCCAGTCAACAATAGCCTATTAGTAGTTAAGTGTTTGGGGAGTCAAAAGTTAAATGCTACTCTTTTGATTTTAAAAGTCTATACTTCCTAGATATGTAGTCCTTAAGAAAGCTGACAAAATTTAAGGTTTGCTTAATTATTTCATCCTATCAACAAACAACTCAACTATATTCCTAAAGTCACTTCTGAATTTTTGACTTTGGTATTTAAAAATAATTTTAAATCATCTTTTGTATTTGGCAAAGTGTCACCCAAGAAAGTTCATATGGTTTTAGATACTCAATAGCCATATTACAACAGACATGCTTCTCTGGAATGGGCATTCACACCAAATTTTATGCACTCACACCACTAATGTTTTACCACAGAATGAGCAGGAAAAACAACAACAACAACAATAACCCACAAAATTTATTCAAAATTGCATGAAAAGGTTAAATACTGCTAATCTATCACATCCCACTTAAAGGAATCTTGAAAATCTTTTTGTTATAGTGAATTTTCTTTCAAATATAATTTTAAATAAATAGAACACTTAGTAGGATTTTTAAAATTGAAAATTTTATTTGAGTATTTTTTTCCTGTGGTCTCTTTACATATGATATTGATTTTTTAAATTTCTTATTCCCTAATAAATTTTTATTTTTAGAAAAGATAAAGTCATAATCAAATACTTATATTATAAGCGTTTCAAAGAGATTAATGCTTCTTTGAGAGAAAATTAAAGTTTTATACCATTTAAAGCTAGAAAATATAGAGGAACCATATTCAAAAGCATTGTTTTTAACACATAGACATGGCAGAGAAAAGATTTTGTGACTTTACTGACCCAGCTCACATGGGCAATGTCAAGTTGGAGTAGAACCACTTCAGTTCACATAGCTTTTGTCCATGGCTTAGTTCAATGTAATTTTCCCTGGAATCTAACTGTTTTTATCAGTACTGTTAATTTGTGCCTAGAATGTGCTCATGGTACAATAGAGTAAGATTATTTTCTTGATCTTGTAACATTAAGACTATTAGATCAAGTGTGGCTTTAACTTACTTACCTTATGCAAATATCTCATTTCTCAAAATAAATACATAGGTGTTTAATACAGAAATCAATCAACAACAAGAAAAGTACTGACAAGCCACAATACATTTTATAAACATTACAGAGAAACAAACACATATTGGTGAATTAAGTATGTGTTTATCAGAAAGAAGGAATCCATTTCTTACCAAGGAAAACCTGAGGAAAATGGAAAATAAAAGCACCAAGAGGGGCAGAAAGTGAAAGAAATCTGTGTTTCTGCTTCCAAGAGAAAGAAAAGGCAGGAGGAAGAAAAGAAAAATGTGACTATAAAAACTACATAAAATGGGACTCTCATTTGAAAAAATTAAGATAAACTCCAGCACACCTTGTGCGTTGTACATGCTGACAGAAGGGTTGTTACAGACCGCCGGTTCCCCAAGCAATGTATTATAGGGATTGTTAGTACCATGCGGACGAAGCAGAGCATTGCTTATAAGATGATTAGCCATGGCTCCTGGAGCGGCCCCATAGAAAGACAGAGAAAAAAAAAAAGGTCAATCAGGCAAATGTGTTTGAAAAAAAAGAAAGGAAACATTTAGAATGACAACAGTTGACATAGTCCTGATTACAGGCAGGCAGCTCATTAGACTAAAAAAAAAAATATGCGGCTAATGCACAGTTTTCAACAATGCACAAATCTGAGTCAATGGGAAAGAAATGATTTACAATGTTGATTAAGCCACATTTTATGGTGTTCTCTTTCTCAAAGTATAAGCAAGAATATATTCCCATGCTTGCTAAAAATAAAAAAAAAAAACTAAAATACAGTCTTCCATACAAAGAAAACAGAACACAAAACTAAAAAAAAGTTTAAAACATAAAAAAAAATCTAAAGTTAAACAAAACATTTCCTTATTGACAGAAAACACTGATTTGTTTTCAGTGGAAATAAAAAAATATAAAAGGCAACATTTATAATAAGAATATTTATTTGGAAAGCAGTTGTTGACATGAAAGCTGAACATTTCTTAAAATATCACAAAGAGGAATTCTTTAAATTAAAATAAAATATAATCACTCCCATTAGTACACCATAGTAAGCATACTAATTAGGTGAACTTAACAAATATGATAAAATGGTTATATAAATATTATTTTAAAACATTTTAAATAGAATATTAAGTTTGTGATATCATGCAACATATATAATTCTATTTTCCATTTTCCAACTGGTTGTTTGGACTTTGGCAAAGTGAAGTAACAAAATTAAATTCTTTCATCTTTTGTGAACAGATCTATTTACTTAGTTTCTAACATATCATCGGTATGAGTTCTAACCTTCTACCCTCCAAAGTCATTTAGCCAAAAAGCAAAATATCAGAGAAACAGTTTTATTAAATATAATAGGGCATGTATGAGAATGTGTACTTATGTTAGATAATGAAGAAAGGAAAATAATTGAGGGAAAACAAAAATTGTTCAGAAATAGGTTGAACATATAGGTATATGTTAATTTAAATTATATATTAGAGAATGAAATAAAATCTATGGATAAGGAGAAAATATTTGCAAACAAATTTACAAATATTTGCAATCCAACAAAGGGATAGTATCTGGACTATAGAAAGAACTCTGATAAGTCAATAAAAACAAACAAATAAAACAATAAAAACAATTCTATTAGAAATGGGCCAAAGGCATAATAGACTTTTCATAGAAGAAGATATAAAGGTGTCAGACAAGCTTATGAAAAGAACTGCTATTAGCTATTAGAAAAAAAAAAAACAGTTTAAAATCACAATGAGATATCACTATACAGTTTTAAATGATGACAATACCAAATGCTGGCAATGAAAAGAAACTAGATCACTCATATTTTGCTGGTGAGATTGCAAAACAGTGCAGTTATTCTGAAAAATAGTTTGGCAGTTTCTTATAAAACTAAAAGTGCAATTATCATACCACCTTGCAATTGTACTCTTGGATGTTTATCCTAGAGAAATGGAAATTTATGTTCACACAAACACCTGCATATGAATGTTCATGACAGCTTTATTTATAAGAGCCCATAATGGGAAACAGTCCAGATGTTCTTCAGCTGGTGAATGGTTAAACAATATGTGGTATATCCATACCATGGAATATTATTCAGCAATAACAAGGAACAAATCACTGATGCACATAATTTGTTTAAAACTGTAGAGAATTATACTGAGTAAAAAAGACAATCCCAAAGATGATATACCCTTTTGATTCACTAATGTGCATAACATTCTTGAAATGACAAAATTATAGAGATGAAGAATAGATTAGTGATTACCAGGGGTGAGCAGGTATGTCACAAAAGGGCAACATGAGTCAACCTTGTGGAGATGGAATTATTCTGTATCTTTATTATGGCGGTAAATACACAAACTTACTCTTGTGATAGAATTGTATAGAAGTAAACAGACACACACACAAATACAATTAAATAGAAAAACTGAAGAAATCTGAACAAAATTGGTGAATTGTATGGATATCTATATCCTAGCTATGATATTAAGCATAGTTTTACAAGATATTGTTGAGGGAAACTAGGTAAAACGTATTCGATCTTTGAATTATTTCATACAACTGCAAGTGAATCTACAATTACTTCACAATAAAAAGTAACCCATATTAAATGAATAGAACAAAAACATTTATTCACTTGTAGAAAATGTTTTAAAAAATAAAAAGGGAAAACATGGCCATAGTAGTTTCAACTTTTTGAAATCATAGCTCTTTGCCATATGGCAAATTATCAGTCAAATAACAAATATTTTAACCTCATAATTGGAAAGTGAGCATCTCTTAATTTAAAGGACAATATAGCTTGTCAGATCTCTAGAGCTCGAAAGTTTCAGTTCTTTCAGGAAATAAGCCATATGTTTGGATCTTACACATCCTGCAAAGAACTGACACAGAACTAGCACAGAAATTTTCACTTACTAAGAGCTTGATGGATATTTGCTGAGATTCTACAACATATATATTTAAATGTTTTTACACAATGTGATGGCAGATTGTCAATTTATCATAGTCTATCAGTATATTATTTCTCACTAATGAAACGTATGAAAAATTAATTTTAAAAAATCTAAAAGGAGTGGGCTATAGTGCCGTTCAGATAAAAAATGGAATACTGTACATCTTAAACACATATATTGTTGGTTATAGAAATTTAAGTTTTATTGTTAGTAACAGGATTTAGATTGCACATTTTAAAAAAGCAAATTACATGTAAATTGTACCGGCTACTTCATATTTTATTCTAGCCTTTTTTTTTTTCAAGCAAAAAGAAAAGTTAGTCTTCTAATATAAAGAATTGCCTTCTAAAATTACTTTAATAAGCATTTAAATAGAAAACAAAAGAATAAGCAACTTAAAATGAACTAGGATAAAAACTTAAAAAAAATACAAAATTGCTCAAATTCTTTATATTCTTTCACAGATCAAATGGGTAAAATCTTTATGG
Source organism: Macroglossus sobrinus (assembly GCA_004027375.1). Classification (NCBI taxonomy): domain Eukaryota; kingdom Metazoa; phylum Chordata; class Mammalia; order Chiroptera; family Pteropodidae; genus Macroglossus; species Macroglossus sobrinus. The sequence continues at coordinate 599,067 of PVKZ01000290.1, forward strand.
CTGGAATTTGTGTCTCCATTTCTACACATTTCCCTTCATTATTACACATTATTTAATTTGAACTAATTACATGACAAATTTTCCCTTGCTTTATATAGCTTATTAAGAAAATATTCCTTTGTTTTATATATATATATATATATATATATATATATATATATATATATATATTCTATGCAATGTAAAGAAAGAGGGTCTGTGTAAAATTTCTCATCACAAGAAAAAAAAATCATACCTATTCAGATGACAAAGGTTAACTAGACTTCTTGTGATGAGCACTTTACAATATAAACAAAAATCGAATTATTATGTTATACACCTGAAACTAAATATATTGTTATATGTGCATTATACTCCAAAAAAATGTAATCAAAATAAATAAAAAATACAAAATTTAATTAAAAAAATAAAAGCTCATCTGTGCTTTAGAATAAAGAGTGAGTTGGGAAGGATCAAGCATAAGCATAAGCGAAAAACAGGTAAGTCAATATTTTGGTTTCTGTTTACCATTCAGTTTATTTAAAAAGCCACGAATATAAGAACAAAAAATGTTTAATATAACAAAATGGAGTTCTATAATAAAATCTAGTGAAGCTATCAACATTTTTATAGATAATCCATCTGATTATATCTTTCCTACCATAAAAGTTCCTTTTAGTTTTTCTGAGTTTTTCTAATTTCTGAATGTACTTTATAGCACTTTTACCAATAAAACTACTAATGTAGGAAGAATGAGTTTTAAAGTTCATTTTATTTATCATCACTTCCTGCTAAGGTGAAAAGGCCAGGAACAATAGTAGAAATGTTATCAGTGTACAGCTGTGTTATGACACAATGTTGGCTAAATGGAGCAATATTAATCTCAGCCACAAGGCTTTGGTAGGGTGCTCCTCAAATCTGGTTGCACTCCAGAATCAGTCAATGATCTATAGACATAGTGAGAGACATGCAGTCATAATTCGAGATTCAACTACTGTTAAATTTAAAGTCACATAAACACTTATAAAAAATAATTAAAAACTTAAACATTTTCCTTTTTACTCTTAGTATTAAGGACATTTTTCTGATAGAAAAGAATCACTAAAGTAAGTTACTGTTTTTACTATCATTCACCTTTTTACCTCATGCACCATTTGAAACCAACATAATTAATGCCACTGAAACTAACTTTAGTCCTGAAAATAGAGAGTTATAATTCAAGTGAGGGCTCAGTACAGGAACTACAAAAGAGTAGAATACGAAGTTTGATGATTAATGTTTTTCAGAATATAAAGTTATAGATATGGGTTTTTCTAGTTTGAAAGGAGGGATATGTCTGGGTAACCAAGCAATTATTCCTCATTTGATTCACCTGGTGAAAGAAGACAATCCTTTTACATGCTTTTCATGGACACTTGGGGTTGGCAATGACCTAAAAGGTCATTTTTTCTGTTGCCATCCTAACAAGTGCAATTTTCCTAGGAGTTACTACCACACGGTTCCTTCAATCCCCACTCAAATTTAAGCATTTCAATTACACTTTTGAAAGGTGACACTCACTGTGTTGAATAAACCAGCTTGTTGCCAATATCTCGATGTTTTACCTGAAAATTTGCACAGAACCTGTCTCCTTCTGTCTTTCATGTGCAAAGTTACTTTTTCATTTTTCTAGAATGAGCTGCACTGCATTTCACTTGTCTTTGGTGAAGTTTATTCTGTTTGTTTCTGGTTGTTTCCTCAATTTACTAAGGTCACTTTGAATTCAGATACTATTTTCCAAGATTCTGTCCATCCCGTCTACTCCTCTTTCTTCCAACTAACTTCTGATTTATAAACTTCCCTTCTAATAGCTGTGAAATTGCTGAAGACTTCCAAGAAGATCAGTGTTTACAGACCATCTGTCACTGTTTTTTCAGCTGAAAAGTTAAGCTTACTGGTTAGTCAGTTTGAAGACACAAATAAGCTGATGTTGGGGGTGGAGAGAAAGAAAGTTACCATATTATATATATGAAAAGACTGTTTATGTGCTAATTTCAGGGGAATGAAACCCCAGGAAAATAGAGAGTACTTAAGAGTGTTTTCCATTGCTCTATACAAAATATCTAGAATAATTTGTTCCTAGAGGTCAATAAATATTTGCTTAATTAATGAAAAACTCATGTGAACTCTATAGCATCTAGAAACAAAACTAAAAAAGTTATTTTATCAACTATAAGTAGTTTTATAATTTAAGTATATTTTTAAGAGTGCCAATTGCAAGTTCCTACTTTGATTTCTTTGTTTCCTTCTAATATTATACTAGCTAGTAAATATTGAAACTGTTAGAGTAGAAATAAACACTCAAAAATTATTTGCTACCTCAATACTAACATATAATAAATCATGGAAAAAACCGTAGCACAACCACAAAATGAAAAGCTCAAATTGGGTAAAAACTGAAAGTGAAAAGCTCAAAGTGGCTATGTAAAACTAGTTGTTCCTTAATTATCTAACTCACTAAATTCTAACTACTTTCTAGTCATACCTGCTTATTAGCTCTTTAATAAAACCATGGAAAAAGAATTAACATTGAATTTAATTACATGTGAATCATCAATGAAGTTGTCTAGAGAAGGTCGATCACAAATTTTTATTTCTAGTAAAGTTGTAATACAAAGCAAATTGAATTTTCATATTCCATATGAAAAACTTAGGAGAGTTTTTTTGACAATTATATAAAAGTCAGACCCTAAGGCAACTAGAAAAGATTAAGTGTAAAATCATAGTCATTTTTTAAAAAGTCTTTTTATTTTTTACTTTATTTATATCTGAAGATACTTACATAAATGTTTTTGAATGAGTGATATTTGAATGGAATATAATTATAAATGACTATATTCTTATCAAATGTATAGTTTTACCCCCAAACTTTTATATTTTTTCATATGAAAATAAAATGGGTGTTTTGACATTGGGAGCCCCTGAATGACAGCATTGTCTAGGCCAGTTCAGTGTAATAAATGTAATTGAGGACTAAAAAAACAAAAAAGAACAACAACAACAACAAAAAACAAAAAACAGGCAAACAGATCTGTGTGCTTTGAAATTATGAAATAAAGAACAGATCTGAAGAAAAATGTCAGCTGAATCCCACTTGAACCTATATTATATCATTCAGAAACATAACTCAAACGTTTCTTCTTGACAGCAGGCTAACAAAAGTATACTGAAAAGCTCTTAAAATAACTTGTATCATCACTCTGCTCTGCCTCACATACTTCATTTTTTAAAAATATATTTGCATTATTTGATATATTGGATGGGCAAAGTTTTATAATTAAAAAATTTGTGATCTAAAGAACCAATGAACACAACCATTCTTAATAGTCACATACTAATACACCTCAATTTTCAAAATCTTATTATTTATAAATATATAGAATGGTAAATATTTTGTTTATATCAAAAAATTAGTTTTAACTAAAAAGATAAAAAGAAAATTCTTTCTTCCCTAATATACATCATCTTCCATTTCATTCTTTCATGGTTCTCTCTCCCTTGATTTGACATATTTTTCTTTTATGAAGTCATTTCCATTATATACATTGATTGATGCTTTTAAATCAGACTTATAGATAAAGCAGAGTTATTATTGAGTGATGCCTCTACTTTTGGCCCATAATGGATACTTCATTTTGTACAAGTAAATATAGTTTTACTAATGTATTTTCTATAGAATTAGAATGCTAACCTTACTGTAAGGCAAGGAATCTTTCAATAGAATATATTATCTATGAATCTGTGAAGCCATTAAAATTGTATGTAAAGTGCTTTAGACATATATTTGTGTGTTTCATTGTGTCTGCCCTTCTTTCTGGTGAAAAGGCCCTGTGACTTTTATTGCCTTTTCAGTGTTAAGAAAACAGGTATAAAATAAAAAAGTCATAAGTCTCTTTCTTTAGTGAGTGAATTATAATATAAACAAGAAAACTGGAAAAAATGAATCAGAAGTACCCAAGATAGATCTTATGTACAAATATCACCTAATCAACTGGAATATAGCACCAAGAGAAAAGTTATAACTCAGAATTTAGAAGTGAATAAGATTTTTAACATTATCTAATCAATCATCATCATTTAATATATAAAAAACACAAATCTGGAAATATTTATGTTTTCAAGGTCCCACATGACTCTTATAGTTTAATTTAAACATATTTAAATAAAAGATTTTCAAACATTTTTTAGCACCCTCTTCCAGAAATATGTTTCAACAAAATTCTCTTAGGAGCCTTGTAGGAGTACATTACTTTTTACTCATTTGCTTCTCTTTAATATTGAATTACTTAATTTTCATATTCATGTATTAATTTATATAATATGAATAAATAAAAATAAAAATAGATGAGGCTTCCAGAACTATGGAGAATTAACTCAATAGGCCTTGTCTATTTTAAGTATTTTATTTCCTGTTTATTTTTGTTTTTCTGTATAACAAAACAATATCAACACACATAACCTACAGAAAGGCAGTGCAAGCAATGATTAGTTCAATTTTAAATGGCTACTCTGTAAAATGAAGACAGCAATATAAACCGAGACTAAGTCGCTTATAATAATAAACTAACAGAATCTGTATGCTATACTTAAAATTTATAGAAAGTAACCTTAAAAAACACAGAAACCATAATTTTGTTTTTACTGTTTGTAACCAAACAATTAATGAAATTACAAAGTGCCAGGGAAGAAATAGTTCATTAAAAGCCAAGAGCTCTTTCATCATTTTTTTCTAAAGTCATAAATTAAAGAGTTGACATCTTGATTTATCACACTGTGTACTTTTAATAGCCAACAAGTTTGCTATTAAAATTTAATCAACCTGCCTATTAAATTTCTTTCAAATGGTTCCAAGATGCTTCAGCTTCTTTTAATAGCTAATTCATTCATTGAGAATCTATTAATATGGATTTCAATGACATGTTTTCTCCAGAGTACAGACTGAGTTATTGTTAATTCAATAAAAGATGAAATATTCTTAATACAGTGGTTTTACCTCTATTTTAATATATAAATTCAGAGCTTTTAAGGTGTGAACCGTAGAAATTACCGAGTCTATTCCCCTTGTTTTGCACTAATTGGCTTTATACATCTTTTCTTGTCCAGACACATGAGGTCTTCTACAATAGATACTTACAAGTCAAATTACTGGGTCATATGTTGTCCATAACTTACAAAATATCATCAAAATGCTGCCAAATATGTTTGTACTAATTCACACTTCCAAGAGCAGTATATATTTCTTAAATTCTAGCTAGGACTTAAGTAACAGATTGACATTTTTGCCAATTTGACAATCTCATACTACTGCAACACATTCATTTTCCCATTTACCAGAAAGACGGGGTAATCTTTCGTGTGTTTATTGGCCATAGGGTTTTCTATTCTGTGAATCGCCTGTTATCTTTTACCCATATATAGGTTGAGGTTTTTTAATATTATTTATTGATTTGTAGACATTCTTTATTCAATGTTAAGTACTAGCAATTTGTTTGGTATATATGTTATTCACACCTTCTCCCAATATCTCACCTTTTATGAGTACTGTTTAAATTTTCAAATAAGAATGCCTTTTTCTTTGTTTATGATTTTTGTTTTACTTTTAAAAATTTCTCCTTTAACTAAATCTAAAATAAATTTTCTTCTAAAAGCTTTAAATTACTATGTTTATATTATAATTTATATTGCCAGGAAATGCAACACAATTGTGTTGCAGTTGAAGAAACTGATGCCATTAGATATTCAATGTTGTTTTTACATAATAAGAATAAAGCAAAGCTTTGCAGAGATTTCAAGTTTTTGACTGCTGAAGCCAAGAGTGGTAGGATTGGAACTCAGAATTCTTAGTGAACTCTTGCTTCACAGTAGAGGAAGTAGTTGGTCTGCAGTGAAAATAATGAATCTATACTACTCAGTCATTCATCTCTACATCTTTATCATCAAATGCATGTATTTCTGTGAGCTGTTAACTTGGATTTTGAATACATAGCATAGTACTTAAAACAAAAAATATTGAACCTAAAGATAACAGGCCAAGTTTGCTTATCCATAGGCAATATAGTAGTCAATCACAGTTATCTTTAGCAAAAATGTAGAAAGTGAGATATATTTGACCCCACAATTATGTTTGTAAATCATATATTGCTTGTGTATTTTTGCTGGAAAAAAAATAAACCTCAGGACAAAGGGAAGTATAATAACCATTTAATATAAAATAATTCACCAATGTAAACAAATTATGACTTTTCATATAATTCTCTGCCCTTTTTTGGCATACTTTCTTATATTGAGCAAATTACAAGAGCTTACATGTAGAGGCCTATCCTGGCTAAAACCTGAATTTTAAATTTGGCACTTGTATTCGAAAAACATATGTCTGAGCAAAGTAGATTTTGATTAAAACAAGGTATCTATGAATAAAAATATTATTGATAATAGTTTTCAGAGACGGCTTATTTTATCATGTAGTAATCAAAATCAGCTTTATTCTGTTTAGACTGAAGCTGTTTTAAGAAATTTATATTGTTCCTATTTTTCTATATCAAGATTAACTGTCTTCCTTCAATCTGTATATCCTCTCAAATCTTTCCTAATTCACCAGTGATTTTTCTGGTGTTGTAAATCACTTTCAATAAGTGTTATGAATAACTTGCCTTAGTTGTTAAAGTACCAGTATTCCTTATAATAATAAATTATGAAGAAAGCCTATTATAAATATCATAGGAGAACTTATCACATAAACACTTATTTTTAAATATCATGCAGTATATAAGATTGAGCTATATAAAGTACAAGCATTTGTATACAATTCAATAGGAGCTATTTTAATTGGATACTACATAATTATTGATATTGAAAATTTAAGTATCATTTTTGCTATGTGTAGATTTTCTGTTTTATATTTTAATTTTTATGTAATTGTTTCAATTTCTATTCATTTTTAAAACATCAGATATAAGTTAAATAATATTTTTCTTAAAAAATAATTTGAAAAGTGATGACTCAGTTAACTTTGGATATTATAGACTACACGTATATTATCACAACCTTTATGTTTATAATAGAGTAGAAACACTTTTTCAAATGAGAGAGTCAGGTTTTTTTATTTTAAAATTTTGAATTAAAAGACATTGCATAGCTTTTGTTAAAACCAAAACTAGCACATAAAAGTAATGAGAAGTTTAATTTTAACATTATCACTATCTGTTAGAAGTCAGCTCAAGTAGATTTTCTGTTGTCCTGACAGAGGACAGTTTCAAGAAATATCGAGTTTAGGAGTACAAAGATCTGGGGAAAGTTTTATCTTTGGTTCTATTAGTAAATGTTATAGACAGAAGTTATTTACCTGATTATTTAACAGAATCTTTGCCCTAAAATGTTCATTCTTTCACTGAAATTTAAGAAATTAAAAACTAACAGTAAGAGGATTCTATCAATAAAATACCTTGAGAGATTACAGGAAAGAAGTATGACTATAAAATTCTTGTAACCTTAGTCTTACAATTGGACAATGATGTATTGTAATTCAGCATATTCTATATCAAATAGTTTTGTAAAAGTAATATGTATTGGACAATCTCCCCATATATCCACAGTATTAAGGCTTTTCTTTCCTTGAATGAATAGGATAAGACCACACTAAAGAACTGTACTTAGAAAAAATTCGATGGAAGAAAGTGAATTGTACAGAAAGGAAATTAAGAAGTAAAGATATGAATAATTGTGTTGTTAGAAATATCTTATTTCCATGTGTAATGACAGAAATCATTTGAAATGTATCCTTGGAAAATATCTTTATTCTACTCTTCAACAAGCTTCATGAAAACCTGCCATTATCAGAAAATAATGAAAATTTTTTGTTATCATGAGTAGGACTTTGTGGTTAGAAAACCACATTTGGAATCTAGAATTTGCCATTTACTAGCTATATGATCTTGGAAAGTAACCAAGAAACCCAGCTTCCTGATGGATACAAAGATAATGGATAATGAATAATTAACTATATACAATAGGTAAATGATAGCTACACACGCTAAAGGAGAAACCTCAAATTTATCAAGAATTATAAAGAGACTTAATACATATTACAGAAAAGAATATCAGCAATTTCTGAAGATAAGTTGACGTTTTTACATTAAGTTCTAAAAAAATGTTTTTTGAAAATTATAACTTTAACAACTTATATGAAACAATGGTATATTTTAAAACTAAGTGGAAATGTTCTATAGCACTATATTTAGAAGTTTTCAAGGTATCTCACTGACACTTGTTTGATTTACAATAAAGAGGTAAAAGATACTGCTAACTATATGTAAGGCAATAAGATAATAAACCAGAAGAAATTTTCTTCATATAGACAGAAAACTTTCTTTGTGAAGGAATTTGTGAAAGCTATAAAATAGTAGTAGTAGTAGTAGTAGTAGTAGTAGTAGTAGTAGTAGTAATAATAATAATAATAATAATAATAATAATAATAATAAAACACTTTTACTATTGTGTAATTGACTGTGAGAGACTGGATAATTTGAAGGATTCATATCAAAGAGACAAAGTTAAAAACAAAACATAAGAAAGACTCACAGGAAAAGCATTTTAAAAGTTTTTTTTTTTAGTTCCTGCTAACAATTTATAGCAAAAACACTTGCCTCTGATTGAATAGAAATTCAATATTTACTATATTTCATTTTTCAACGGAGAGTTCACTCTGAAAATTATTCAGTCTCCTTGAGTTAGGAATCAGGATATTAATAGCATTGTTTAATTATTTATTTGATAAAACATCTCACTTAAAATCTGTACCTATTTTGCTTTTGTGCTATTAAACTGATTTTCCTAACACAGACTTCCTTATTTTATTGTATATTTTCTGATTATGTTTTTACTGACAACATGTACAAAGGAAAGAAATTAACATAGAGAGCACTGTTGCCACACTTTTAAATAAGGGCTATAAAGATAAAAATACTAGATATAAATATAATGTCAAATTTCAAATAAAAATTTTTTCCATGTCATAGGATACTTACTATGTTTGTATTCATAACGCTTGTTCATAACAAAAAGTAATTTATTATATAGGCCATTCAGATTTGTTAGCTCTGCAACATTATTAACTGTTTTTATAAATTTCACAAATAGATGTGGGATTATACTAGGATTTTGTTAATATTTACAAAATGACTTCGTAACATTTCAAAATAGCAAGGTTTTTGGGCAATATGACATATTTCATGCATATAAGTCAAATCATATTTACTGACAATAAAGTGCAGTGAATGACTATGAGTGTTTCACCCTAGTTGCTTTAATTTATAAAAATCATTAATCATAGTGAAACACCACTTACACTTTTCCATTTGCATTTTTCTTTAACAACATAAAAACAAAATGTTTAATAGCTTGAATATTAATGAGGTGGCAGGTGATTTATTGTGAAGTTTCTTCTGCCTCAGTGACCAACCTTCTGAAAAAGACAATACGGGCTCTGAGAAGATGTGAGCTTGAAATGGCAATGAGTCACGTCCCTGCTCTGCTATATAACTGGTTACTTAGAAGGGCTGTCTGAATTGAACCAGTGTTCTCTAAGCTTGTGAATGGTGGAATAGGGCTTGATGGAAAGAAAAGACATTGTTTGCTTATATCATTATTAAGGGTAGGGATATGTGGAAATAATTAAATATTTAAATGAACAAATGAATAAACTCTTCTGTGGGGTATGTGAAAACCTGAGTTTGCATTTGGGTTAACCTTCCTTGAAAATCTCATTAATCAACTCATGGTTCTCTAAAAGCTCCTTTTTACCTGTGTTTTACATGGTATGTTGCATGTGTGAAATAACTTGATAATAGACTTGGGGTATTGGCCTCAAGAAATTCTAGATTTATGTTTGTGTATAGCATTGTAGAAAACATGTCAGTGGTGGAAAAATATACCTTTTGAAAGGTACAGGGAAAATCTGGAAAATATCTTCATAAATATACATATTCAAAAGACAAATGTAATGAAATGTTTTAAAGAGATGAGGTGAATAAATAATAAAATCCCAAAGAGAATATATAAAAATGCTTAGATTAATTATAAATAATCAATAAATATTCCAAGGTCTCACAAGATTTCAAGGAGTAAAATCTCGATAGTAATTAAGTTTACTATATTGGGAAATCTAAACAGCTGATACATAGGATGTAACAAGTAGGTTCAAGAACAGATTATTAGAGATGGTTTGAAAAAAATAAAAACCATTGAGAAGTTCTACACTGCATGGTAGATGCTTTTTTCTTAATAGATCCCAAAGGTAATAATGATGGATTCTTATTTGGGAGAATAGATTATAAGATATACAGAATTTTAAAGTAATTATTCAGTGATATGAATACGGAAGTAAACCTAAAGTAAAAAAATAATTATTTTTTTGACAATTTTTTGTAGTGTTCAAGGGTTAGACTATTCTAAAGACAAATACAAGATATTTACTATATCTAACATAGAAAGCAAGAAAAATAGAGTTTGAGTTAAAAAAAAGTTGCTAGCTATAAGAATCTAACAATGAATGGGAAGTGAGAATATATGAAGATGTAAAGATTCAGTGCCTGAAATATTTATTTTAATAACAGAGAATATTATCTTTTAAATAAACAGAGGTGAATAATCATGTAGCTGAGGTGACTAAAGTGTTTATCTGGAAAGGTGAATCTTGGATGCCACCTACCTAAATATGATACACACGCCTGAATGCAGGGAAGATAGGACCCTGGGAAATAAGACAAGAGTAAAGAAGGAGGTTAAAGACCATGTTCGGAGATATAATATGAAGAAATAAAAGTATTTCACTCATCGAGATAAAAAATAATGAGATGAGAGTAAAATGAGGAGTTTCTGACTTGAGGGACTAGAAAATTAATATAGGAAATCAAGATCACTGTGATATCTACCACTATTAGAGTCAATGAGTGAAAGGAAGTATACATATCCTGAAGGAAAAGATCACTGCCTGGACACACTTCAAATCATAAATTCAATTTAACTTACTCCCAAAGTCTAAATCATTAAAGTAACTTACTGAATGTCACAAGACATTTTATACTGTCTTCAGTAACTTCCAGAAATATCTTTTAAAATTAAAGATTTAAAAAATAAACTTAAACATATGATCAGCCAAAATAATTTTTTTCTTTAAATATAATTCAGGTTGACGCAGTCATCTACGTATTCCATATTCCAAGTTAATGAAATTTTTGAGAAGAAACTACAAAGGGCTCAGCAAAATTATGTAATATGATCAACCTTAAAATCAAGTGTTTTTTTTACTAAAGTTAGGTACCTTACTATCTTTACATAAATTTGGATCATAATGCTAGAGTTTATTGATTTACATAACATCTCTCAAGTATTTTCTCTTTAATTTTTGTTTTAATGGTTTATTTAAATATGAATTATCTAACTTTTTGACATACTTTCCAAGTTATTGAGAACAAATTACTTAGAAAAACCTCTAAAGCTTAGGAACTAATTTGCTTCCATAGTGACAGATTTTCTTTATTCTTTAAAATAATCCCATATATAGAAATTTATAATATATTCCTAGAAAGAGAATTATCCTCATTAACAGAATTTATTGTTAGAAGCATCTTGCATCTAAAGATCACATAAACCGTAGAATAATTGTTTAACTTTTTAAACAAAAGATGAGATCATATGATTTTAACAATGCACTGTTTATTTGCCTACTGATTGAAATAAACTCATACAAAACCCACCTTCTCAGATAACACTATACTGTACTCTAAATATTTTCCAGCACTGACTGTAGTGTACTGTAACTCTCCACAGATGTTGCATATACACATTTTTACTAATCACCCACATGTATACACACCCACATATATACTATGAGAGAGGGGTGGGGGGAACGGGAGTGAGAAAGAGAGAAAATTAAAAAAAAAATCAACCACAAACAAAACAGTATATTAGGGGAACTTCATTAACAAAATCTAAGTCACGACCTAGGAACATTTTAACTGGAAGTACATACACCCTCAAAACTCATTGTGTGTGTGTGTGTGTGTGTGTGTGTGTGTGTGTGTGTGTGTGTGTATGTGTGTAGCATTTTTTCTCCTAGATCTTTAAATATCTAGTAATACCTGGATAAATGTCTTTTAGATAATAAGATTAGATGTGATTTCCCCCTCAAATACATAAGTTGCCTTCAGTGTATATTAGAAAGTATATATTTACTTTCACAAAGACTATGAAATTGCTGTATGCCTAGGAAAATGTGGAACTCTATGATGCTTAGCAGACTATATAGCCACACAATTGCCCATTCTCACTGCTTCCAATGAGGCCTGAAATCTCACCAGTTTATAGCAGTGGCAGATGACTAGAAAAATAAAGTTCTCATTTACAAACTTCCTTTTAGAAAAGATTTTTTGAAAATTCAAGATTAAAAAAGGGCTTATGAATAATGGAACATACTGCTACACTAAACCAGGTTTTATATCCTTGAAATATTTCTATCATATGGAATAAGGTTCAGAAGTTGCAAATAAAGCAATGCATTTAAGAACATCTTAAAGTAATCACAAAAGTAATGAATATAAAAAAATCATTTCTAATTACCTCTGTTGAGTGACGCTGAACTGTTTATATCTCCAGTAATGAAGGAAGATTCTGACTGCTTTCGGACCGTGTCATTCCACATTCTACGAATTCGGCTCTAGATGGGGAATAAAGAAAAAGAAACTAATTCACCATGCAGTGAATTTTCACAAAATAATCATTATTTTTTCTTTCTTAATTATATGAGAACTTTGATTCTGGCATCTGGCAAATATACAGTTTCTACTCACATGCAATACAGTAGCATAAGAACATCAGAAACAAAATTAATAATTAATTCTCATTAAATATATCTTTATATACTTAATGTAAATGCTTATATCCAAAACAATAACAATTCTAAAAAAGAGTAGATGTAACATACTATCCCAATTTAAACTTGTTGAAGATATATAAAAGTGTATGCTAGACAGTTAGAATGTAATAATTTTAGCTTTCAAGGTAAAACAAATTATTTTCGTTGTAACTTTAATGGGAAAGAGATACTTTACATGCATTAAATTATCAGTTTTATTGACAAAATATTTAGTTTAAGATTCAGAATCTTGCAAGAAAGCTTTTGGTAAGAAAAGAACAGAGAATATTATTAAAATGCTACTGAATTTAATTATCATTTCGATACATTTGTAAAGAGACCAATGTAATTTTATAGGTTACTTGCAGTCTTGATTTTTCTTTCTTTTGGAAGAGATAAATGAAATTGATTCACCCTTATTTATTATTTCATAATAAGAAGTTTTATATATAACTGAAAATTGTGATATCATCTATATTCTCAATATTCTAAGTGTGGGATAATTCAAGAAAACAATGTAATATTTTTCCATTTGTGGAGAGATTGTTTTTGGGGGGTTTATATTGTTTTGCTATTGTATTGAGTTAGGGATCAAAAGAGTATTGACAGTCCTGTGAGGAAGAAACAAAATATTTCCAGAAACTTTTCCCAGGATGAAATAGTTATAAAAACTATTACTAGTACTAATGGTGAAATGAAGTTCACAAATAGGTTGTGTTCCAAATATATTTGAACTTTATGAATAATACAAGTGCCTAAACTTAAAATTGGTTTTAGGACTCTTGGGAAATGTTTATCCTTCAGAAATATTGTCTATATAACAACATAGGTTATATAGGTCAGCAAACACACAGACACAGTAAAACTAATAAATAAAAGAAGAATAAGAAAACTGATATAGGATTATAGGTCCTGAGAACTTAAGAATGTCTGTATTGAAAAAATACTTCGAAGCTTCAGATTGAAATACTGGTAACAAATCTTTCACATGTGTTTTTATTAATTCATTAATTAAAATGTTAATTTTCTATACTAAATGCCAATAACTAACTAGGGAAATACAAAGGGGAAGACAAACACAGGATGTCTTTGCTTCATGGAACTGCTATACTAGTAAGTGACAAATCAATCAAATCACAAAAATAAGTGCAAAAGTATAATAATGTGCACACAAATGTTGATAGAAGCATTAGTTATAATTTAAAACTGCAAACAACTCAAATGACTATCAATAATAGAATGAATGAATAAATTACAGAATAATAAACAGCAATGAATAAAAAAGCAACATAGTCCCCTGCAGCAACACAGATGTCCAAAGAATAAAAGAAAACAACAACAAAAACCTCAATATGTTCTGGACGATTTCACATGAATAAGTGTCAAATACGTACAAAACAAAATGTAGTATTAAAAGTTCAGATAGTGGTTAAGATTGGAGGTGAATATTTAAAAAAAAAGTTCAAAGGGTGTCTGAGGTACTCGTAATATTTATTATTTGACCTGAAGATAGGTGATAACTCACTGTGTCATGCACTTAAATTTTGTGCACTTTTGTGAATGTTTGTTACACTACATAACTAAAAAATAGTTTAGAAACTGCACATACGGGGATAAGAAAAAGTTTTTTTGTCTAGAAACTGAGAACATTGCACTGAAGTGACATCTTAAATGAGAGTTGATGGAACTGTCATCTTGTTAGGTGACATTTATATGACCTGCCCTCATTATCTCATCTTCTATTAGTGTCTTCTATCTGGGCTAGCCACACCCTTCCCTTGCTGTTCCTTGATACAGCAAGCAGGCCTCTGCCTTAGAGCTTGGTGTACTTCTTTCCTCTGCCTGGAGTGCTCCTTCCTCAGATATAGGTATGAGTAAATCCTTCTTCAATTTTAAGGTTTAGCTTGTATATTTTCTCCTTAAAGAGACCTAATATGACCACCATATTTAAAATTATATTCCTTGCCCCTAACTCTACTAACACCTCCCATAGATATTACCATTTCCTATAATACCACACATTATAATAATGTATTTATTTCTTATACTGAAGGTTCAATATTTAATGTCTAATATGTGCATTATATTTGAAAGTCAGCAAAAACAGAATGTTTGTCTTTTTTGTTCACTGATGTATCACACACCTGAAAGAATGCCTGGTACGTGGTAAATATTATACTTACATATATATAATATATTGTATATGTATTAATTCTGTGTTCTAGGTTCTATACCATGTATTTTTTGTGTATTTGGTCACTGAAACCTCACAAGAACTCCCTGAGTTAGGTACTCTTTTATTCATTAGAAAACTGAGGTTCAGAGATTAATTAGCATGATCACTGTCACAGACCTACTAAGTGGTTTAACCAGAATTTGAATTCAGTCATTTGGCTTCTGATCTAGGAGGTTAATAACTCACTCTACTATATCAAATAATAGTTGAATAGAAGGAAGAGGAAAGGGAAAAGTATTGCAGGAAGAAGAAAAAATATATAGTATGTGGCATAGAGCTCACATTTAAAACTTCATAGAACAAACTAGGATGAATCTTAGAATATGGGGGTGAAAAAAGTCACAGAAGATTTCATACACTAAGATCCCATTTTAAATAAAAATTTTAAAAAACATACTAAACAACATCTTTTTAGGAGGTGAAGAAACTACAGAATAAGTCAAGGAACTGAAGAACAAAAGTTTGGAGGTTTATGCTGGTGGAGATGTATAGGGATTAATTAGGGAGAGGTCATAAGAAGGAGAACACTGTACATTGTTCATGAAGTAGCCATATGATTTTTATTATATATTAATTCTATCATATCACTTCCTTTTCAAAATCATCCAGTTGGCTTCCTAAAGTAATCAAAATAAGGTCTAAACTCACATACTCTTACTAACACCTATGGATCTGTCTTCAGCCTCCTCCTTTGACTGTATATCCTATTTACTCACTCATCCACTTTAACCAATATCCTTTTTTTCTGAAATTTGCAAGTTCTCCCTTACCTGAGGATTTTGCATTAGATGTACTGTCACTTGAAATTTTCTTCCCCTGAACTTTTTCCTGTCATTCAGATTCTTGGCATAAATATCACCTTCCAAAATAGTCTTTCTCCAGCACTTAATTAAGTAGCTGCCTGGACTTTCTGTATCATATCGCCATACTTGGTTCTTTACCAGCTTTCATAACCTAATATTTTTTGTTGAATCATTGGTTTGTTACTAAAATTTTCTGTATTCCTCAACTAGGATTGAAGATTCAGATTTAAGAAAAATTATTTTTTATTTAACTATTGTATCTCCAGGGGCAAATTTCAATAAAATGACTATAGGATAATGGCTGTGAGCTCTGTTATGTGAAAAGCAAGCAGAAACTAATTAAGTTGGATGATATATAGAATCTCAACAATTTTAATTTAAAAGTTGTGGAAAAGATAATTACAAAAAAGAGAGATGAGGATTATCAGATTGAAACTATAAGTGTGGATTATAAGGGACTCATGGTGGAAGCATCATTCATGTGTGCTCCTATTATGACATGAGACTTCAGATTTCTGATTGACAAATTTAGTAGTCCTAAACTCAGAAATCTCAACCCACTCAGTTCACACATGTATTCCCCTAATTTGCAAATTTTCAACCTCAGGAAAGCATATAATTAATAAACTAAATAAAATTCAAATTAATAATTGTTTATTATACATAGGAGTAAGTTTTATGATCATAATCATTTGTTATTAACTTAAGCAATAAGATAGTCTAATAGGTTTGACAGTTAATATGTTGATTTTAAAATTTTTAGTTGGAAATATTAGATTGAAATTAGATATGTGGTTTTATCTGTAAGATAAAAGAGAATCCATTAGTTTGAGAAAAGTGTTTGTTTATACAACATTATTCATTATCTTTGATTTATAAGAGTTGTTCAAGTGCTAGTTAGGTGAATACAACTGTCCAATCTGACAGTGGCTGTGTTTGAGAGAATCATATATATTAAATTTGTAAATGATATTTAAGAGTTATGAGGATATCTAGTATTCTAAGCATATGAATGAAATTGTTCAGGAGAATTTAATGTTACGTTTATAAGCCAATTAAGCATTAATTAAAGAACAAATACAGTGATCTTTTTTACATTATATAAAATTACCAAATTCACCAAAAATAGATTTATAGATTGAGCTAGAAGCATTAAGAAAAAACTAAGTTCTCTATTTATAACTTTATCAATTTAAATTCAAATCTTCAGAAAAGTTTAATTGATAATGCTCAAAACATAGTTGTTTTCCTACTGAATCATGCAATCTTAAAATTATTAGTTTGCTAGTCTGAACACAAACTCACTCATGACCCACATTATCCTATGTCTTTTATTCGACTGGCTCATTTTAGCATCCTGAAGTTGCTGAAATTTCTATGTAATAACCTTTGGATTGACACTGTTTTCTGGGAAAAATGACTGACTGGTACCCCAAAGTTTATAATTTCGCTGGTAAGGAACCATGTAGCTACTATATCTAGTGCTGTTTTGGTGGGAGGAAGCACTTATACTAGTTTAAAAAACAATGCTGTTATGGTATCCTACACTGCCTTGACTTGTTTTTTAACTAATCAGCAGATGATATGGTATGAATTATAACTGTTTTTACTAAACAAACTACTTAATAAGTAAATATTTTCAACATGTGATAGAGAATTATTACACTGGTTAAAAGAAGCAATTAACTCAAGAATCACACATATTAAATATCACTTTCTTAGAATTTTGAGTGAAGTGCCAAATTCCTTTCCTCACTTCTATACTCATTCACCTAAACCAATGTGAAATCATTTCACAAACTTAGACCCTATATTTCATGATTTTATTGTTAGTTTCTTAAATTTTTTCCTAATCATTGCAATTTGAGACACACTGAAGCAACAACAACAACAAATCTGAAATGTTAAACAGGATAGAAAAGAGCTGATTAAGAAAGTAAAAAAAGCCATACCAAAATATAGGTAAAATATATTTCATTTTAATTAGCAAATATTGTTTACCTGTGAGCCTGTGGAGTAGCGTCCAGGAGTTCGAGAACCAGATGTTTTCCCTGAGCCAATGGAACTCTCTGTACTTTTGCCACTACAACAATGTGTTCTCAGGCATTTCCCATACTCTTTGCGTACCTAGCCAATTAAATATTAAGTTCTGTTAGCAAGCAATTCATTTTAACTTGGAACTATGGTATAAAACATGAGTTTTATTTTTAGATAATTCATATAATTACTTCTTTGCCCTACAGATCTAAAAAAAAGCCTGTTCAACATATTTTTACAATGTAAAATAATGGCATTTATACCATCAAGCTTGAAATTTTGTATGATTGGAGGTTTTACACACACACACACACACACACAGACACACACACACACACACACACCCCTTCCAATCAAAGCTCTTAGATCAAAGAAAACAAAATGACTCTTCCAGACACTATTTTTAGTTTCATAAATTTGATATTAAGTAGCTTATTGGTACAATTGTCTTTAGATAGAAGTCTAGTGAGGAATTTACAGAGAGAACAGAGGATGAAGGAAGAGAGGAACAAGGGAAGGAAAGAAAATATTTAGATCAAAAAAAAGAAATAGGTTGGGCTAAGCATTTCTTTTAAATTTATTTCTTTTGAAGTTTATTTCTCTTATAAAAGATCAAATTTGCAACTTCAGAATATAAAATTTAAAATTTATTTCCTCATAATAGTTCTCTTCAATAACCACAGAGAAATGTGATTGCTTTTATAGCATCACTGATTAAATTCTTAATCCTTGTTATAGTACAAAACCACAGGGGGAAAAGACATAAACATTTTTTAGTTGTGTTTTCAAACAGGAAACTATATCAACAACTTTGGGGAAAACTTTTATCATGTTTAAAATTTTTATTCCCACCTATTTAATCAAACAAGATATAAAAAACAAACAAACAAACAAAAAGTAACTGTTTAATCAAACAAGATATAAAAAACAAACAAACAAACAAACAGTAACTGCCCTACCCTAAATCATACTAACATCAACATTTAGTTCATTAACTAAAATCACATTCTGGGACATCTTACTGGTTATACATTCACAAATTTATATTCATTATGAAATAACACTGAATATATTTTATTCTTAGCTTTTTATACATTGATATCACATGAGCTCTTACTTGCCATAGTTTTTGAAAATGTAATATTCCAATGTAATTTTTTTAAAACAAAGTTATAAATGTATGCTTTTTCTGAGGAATGTTATTTAGAATGAAAGCCAAAAAAGGAGTGTGAATAACACATTAAAATTAATATTCAAAACAAACATATCTTAATGTTATAAAAGTTCATTCTACTAAAGATATAGCAGAATCAGAGATAGAATATATTCAGATTTATTTGAAGAACTCACATATATTGAATGATCATTATGTGATAGAAACAATGATATAGAGTCAGGTGAATCAAAGGATGAAAACGGAGTGCCTGCTGCAAATAGGTAGGGGGCCAAGGAAGGCTTCTTAGAGAAGAAGACTTCTAGAGGAAGCTTCAAAAAATAAGTTGGAATTAGTCAATTTAAAGAATAAAGTTGAAAAAAAAGAATAGATAAGAGAAAAAAAGGCATTCTAGGTAGTCAGGACTGTGAGAAAAAGGGAGAGGCATCATGTGCTAACCTTTGAGGACTTTCTCTGATCTGAAATGCCAAATTATATATTCTTTTCAATATATTTAAAATTATATTATATTGATCTGTTTTATAACCAATATCATCTATGGTACATATAGCAATAATTAGAAATAATTGCTTTATTCAGTGTTTATAAGTCAATTCATATTTTGTTTATTTTATTAAAAAATTAAGGCTGTACTCACTTGCATGAGTTTCCACAATATGTGTGAGTTTGGGAGTGTGAAATAAAAAAGCTTCTAATGTTTAATCACTAATTGCTAGAATTTATGCTAGGCCCTTCCCTTAAAATGATTATGGGAAATAATTATTACCTATATTTTACAGATAAGAACACTGAAAAGGTTAAGTAATAAATGCAAACTAAAAGACTGAGAAGGTTAAGCAATGTTTTTTATGTGGACAAATCCAAATCTCATGGGTGCTCTATGATAAGAAAGCTCTGTTTAAGATGTTGCATTTCACATTTCTAACATTAACATATGACCAAACAAGGCATTATATATTACTAACATTATTATTAAAATAATCTATTAGGTTATTTCCTTCTCTGTATCTGGAAAAAATAAAGACAAATGTTTTAATTAGATTCAAGGAAGTTTATAATAATCTCTATCTAAAGGTAAGCACTATTAATTACAGTTTTGCAATCTGCACTGAGTATATGACACATCTCCAAAAATCTAAGCTTTAATCATAACTTACATCCTACTTTGTTTTTCCTAATATCCTCACTAGTGGATATTTTTATTTTTAAAAGAGAAAGTGTCTTTTAATAAAGTGATTTAAATCTAAACATATTTTAGGAGACACAGAGAGGAGAAGACAAAGGAGAGGAGAAGGTGAGAAAGAGAAGAACTTTCCTTCCAGTTACAAGGCAGCAATATTGTATAAGCCATATCACGGACTATTTACATTTTCCAACAAAGGTTAAATGTTTTGAACTGATTATAAAACAACCAGCAAATCAAGATACCTAGTGATGATAAGTCCTACATTAAGCTATATTACTTATTGGACCATGTTCATGAGATTTCTTTGTTTTAGATTATAATAAAAGTTATTTGACTATTCAGTCATTTGCATATTCTAATCCACTATTTCACATGAGACTGCATCTTATTCCAATCAGATATAATATCTTATTTCAATGTGAGCTTGTTTTATAATAGGAAGGTGGAAAAGAGAACATGCCTTACCAATGGAATAATTTTCATACACACATCAGAAATAAAAAAATTATAAAACCCTCTGAGTTGCATCACATAATTGAATGCATATCAAAAGAAAAAGTGACATCTCTAATGTTACCAGTGGAAAGACCATCTATACAATCATATAATCGACACTCAGAAAAAAAACAAAAACTGACAACTCAAAGTTTTATATTTATTAATCAGTTGAATCGATCAACTAGTAACCTTATAAACCAAAATAACTCAAAAATAGAATGTTTCATATTTTTCTAATGAAAACATATAAGCAACTACTCAACATGGGCATATTATTGAAATTCAATCAGTTGGCTCAAGAAGGTCGTCCTATAAGAATTATATTAAAATATCCGTACTACGCAAAGCAATCTATAGATTCAATGTAATCTCTATCAAAATTCCAATGGTATTTTTCATAGAAAAAAAATCCTACATATGTACAGAAGCACAAATGATCCCAAATAGCCAAACAATCTTGAAAAAGAACAAAGCTAGAGGTATTACACTTCCTGATTTTAAACTACATTACAAAGATATATTAATACAGTATAGTATTATCATAAAAATAGACACATAAACCAAAAGAGCAAATAGAGAACTCAGAAATAAAACCTCGAATATGCGGTCAATTAATATTTGACAAAGAATTCAAGAATATTGAATGGGGAAAGGACAATCTCTTCAACAAATGGTATTGGGAAAACTAGATAATCACATGCCGAGGAATGAAACTGGAACCTTATCTTAACATAACTCACAAAATTTAACTCAGAATGGATTAAGACTTAATTATAAAACCTGAAACCATAAAATTCCCATAAAAAAGAAAACATAGGGGAAAAGTGTCTGGACATTGGTCTTAAGCAATGGCTTTTTGAGGTGATAGAGGTATTAGCTAACTCTATGGTGTTAATAATTTCACATCTATGTATATCAAATCAATGTACTATACACCTTGAACTTGCAGTTATATCTCAATTATATCTCTATATTTTTTAAATAAAAGGAATAAATATCTCATAGACTATCTCTGCAATTACACAGAGAAGTACCTGACTTTCTGTAGAAAAAAAGCAAACGATAATTCCATGTTTTCTGTATTCTCTGATTTGGGGAATGTTTTTAACACCAATAAAAATACCACCAAAATTTAAAAATTCAAAACTCAGAATGGATGCAAACAATATTATATTACTTGTTTTAATAAGTCATAAAAGTAATTTTCTAATAAGTACTCGGAAAATTTTTTCATGAAGGGCCAGATAGTCAATATTTTAGGCTTTGTGAGCCAAGAGGAAAAACCAAGGATTTTGTGTATATACTTATTTAAAATTTTAAATGTAACCATTTAAAACTGTAAAAATTATTCTTGGCTGACTGGCTGTAGAAATTAAAGCCAGCTGAATAAATTTGGCTTACAAACTGTAGTTTGCTGAACTCTTCTAATGAATCACAAAATTGAGCTTGATGACATATATTATTAAAAAATTCATTTTATTAAATACATTAAATATAATAAAAAGTCTAGATTCGTTTTTGGATATTGAGGGTTAATATCTCTACTTGAATATCAAATGCACTTCTTAGTTAGTGACGTGTATTTGTAAGACCAGAAAAATAATATTTGCAAAAAATCTAATAGGTATTGGCTAATAAAAAATACAACTAAAATAATTAATACATAAAGCACAAAAAATATATTCTGCTATGTAGAAAACTTCTATACTAACATTAGTCCAAATTTCTAGCTAATATATAAAATAAAGATAATAGATAAATCTAGTTCGCAATATTTGAAGATGTTATAATTGATTATGATGTACTGATATTCCCTTATTTTTATAAGCATGCTACTTTTTTGCTTAATCTCCTGATTTCACTCCCATCTTTCTACATATATATCTTTTGACAATCAGTTATGGCTTTCTTCTATCAAAGCTAGAAATCTTTCCCAAGCGCTTAGTCTCTCTGACTTCTTTGAAGTGTTTTATAATATGGACCACCATCTACTTCTGAATATTTTCTCCTATATTTAATTCAATGTATTGTTTTGATTCTCATTCTTTTCCTCAGACACTCCCTTTCTTCTGTCTGTATTATTATTCATCATTCAGATATCTTCTACTTTTTATAATCATCTAGTGCGGTATATTAGTAGCTGCTTGAAACACCAAGTTCTTCATCTGCTTGAGATAAAAAAGACTGTTTTCCAGTCTTCCTTGCTGTTTAAATTGTATCATTGATTGCATTCTATCTAATGGAAAGTGAGAAGAAGTGATGTGAGCTTTTTTGAAACTTTTATAAAAGATTTTCTCTCCCTTTCTCAAACTGCCTGCTGAAAGTTGACACCCAAGGTAACTGGAAGTCATATACTGAGGTTGGTTGAACCTTCACCAACCTGTGTCCCTTTATGGGCCATCCCTATCTATTGGCCATGAGTAAAACGATAAACATGTATTGGTTTAAGCAACTGTAATTTAAAGGGTGTGTATACTAAATATTTGGGAAGATTCCTCTTTTTTAATATAACTTCTTTTCTGTAATCTGAATTTATAGGCTAAAGTCATCATTCCTATCATTGCATCATTACTAATAGCCTGTATTTATGATCATGTTAACATTTTTAATACCTACCACACATAAAATTGAAACAGAATGAAATTGGTCTCATCTTGACAAGTGGACACCCCTTTCAACTTTTGTTTTACATCCCATCAATCTCTCTAACCAAAACTTGTAGAAATAGATGTCTCTACTCTTTATTTTCTTTCTTTTCCAAAGAAAAAACTTAAATCTTGTTTCTTCCTTAGAAAAAAAAATTTACATTTTGCCATTTTATTTTTAGAGTCACCTCTCAATATCTCGTAATTATTTTTATTATCTCCATGTTACACATGAAGAAACTGGGGCATGAAAAGCTAATTAACTTGCCCAAAATTCCATTAGCTTTCAGGTAGAAAAACTAAGATTGAAGCCCAGTCAGTCTTGGCTTAGGGGTTTAGGTGATCAAAACTATAAGTAGCACATTTTTAATAGTGTTAAGGAGTATAAAAGGAGAGAATCAATCTTGAGATTACAAAAATGCAAATGAATATTTTAGGTCTTTGTAGATATAAAAAATCACAAAAATACTCCAATTTATAGAGTTTATAAAAGATGCTTAAAAAAATACAGAGATCATTACTAAGTACTCCATCATTTACTTAAAAAAATTTAAATGTTATTTTATCATAAAATGTTTAGACATTTATATTTTCTAGAATATCCAAACTAATTTTTAAGAAAACTGAAAAATATATATTTTCTATGCCATGCCATATATATGTGTGTGTACAGATGCACACACACCACATATATACCATGCCTTTATAATATTTTAGAAAAGCTACTTCCTAATACACAAATTTTATGCATCTGCCAATAAGAATATTAAAGACTGTAAGTTGAAATCCTCAAGAATATACTTTTTGTACACTGTCCAAATCAAAAAAAAATTTTCTGTTAAACACATTTACCAACTATTATGCTTATATTTTGTGTCTATTTTGTCTTTCCTATTTTAAAAATCAAATCAGTGAAGTATAATTTCTTAGAGACAAACATATCAAGAATTATTTTGTTATGATTGTCTAGTTATCATTAGATGTATGCCATTTATTCCTAAATAGAGAATTCTAGCTTACCTTCTTTTGTAGAACACAATGGAAAATGAATATAAACATCCCCTGTAGAGAATTGAAAATGGTGAAGAGGTACGCCATGATGACAGTGCTTTCATTAATATACATGAGTCCAAAGGCCCAGGTCAATCCTAAGAGGCAGAGAAGAGCTATTGCACCTATAACCCATGACCTGCAGAGAGAAGAAAAAATTAAGGGTTTTCAAATAATTGATCTTTAATTAACACAATCAATTCATATCAACAAAACTGACACTGAAAAAATGTTACAGTAAGTTTTACTGACAGAAAATGTAAGACAGGTGGCATAAGAACTTTAGGATTTTAATGGGAACTACAAATTTTCAAGTTTCAGGAAATATACATAAAAATGTTGTGAACACAGAAATTCAATTAAGCAAAAGCACAATTGCACTATAAATTATTAATGTAGTTGTTGCACATATGCAAATGACATGGAGATGTAATTATGGTAATGGCAAGAAAGAAAAATGTCTATAAACTATGTTAATCCCCACTGGTTTCACTGGTATAAAATTTGTTTGGTTGGACTTTCTCCTTATGCTTCATCTGATATACCTTTACCCCATTTTTTTCATATTTCCTCTTTTCTATAATTTTTTTTGTGTTTACTGACAAAAACAGAATTCTTATTAGAAGAAATCAGTATATGAAATACATTTTTGGATTTTAAAAGTTCTGTTTGTCTAATTCTATAGTTATATAGAACAAGTGGGGGATATAGTATATGGGAAAAAAATAGTTCCACTCTAATCTTTCTTTCAGCCTTTGGATTGCTGTCTTCTATGTTACAGTAGATTAGATTTTGGAAATCAGACACTTAGCAACTTTCTTGAACAGAAGCTTAAAGGCTCAAGATATCTTCATTTCTTGGAAGTATCTGTAAACTCAAGGAAAAAAATGAAGCTGAAAATGGGAATGGAGTGGTATGAATGAAGTAGTCTAGAATGAAAAACAAATTCTCAATCTCCATTCCCCTACTTTCTTCTAAGCTGCCAATCTTAATAGTAATAAGCAGGTGACAAAAGCCCATATACTTGTGGTAATATGCTATGTATTTATATCAACATAGAATGAATCTTTCCAATAGACTGGAATAAAGTAATTAAAAATGGAATCCTTGTCAACTCTTCTCTCAGTAGAGAAGACAATAGGACCAAACCAGTCTAGATCTCTATATACTCATGAACCCACTCTTTTCCTTTCACAGCACACCTTTCTTGAACAGGATAAATTAATATTTCTTTTCACCAGACTATTATCCTCTAGTTACACTAAGTAAGAAATATTTATAAGGACTAAAATTTTGCAAAATGGAGGGCAAAAAATTATATATGTTCACCATAATCTAAAGCTGGGTTTTATAAAAATTTTCAAAGAGAACTATATCTTAAGAAAGATATGGTCTCAAAGTATTCAATTATTATTAAAGTCTTATTAAAATTAATCTAAAATATTTATGATTTCCTTTAAATAGTAATAACATTGGCCACTATATTTCAGATTTGAATGTCCACTAAATTTAACATGTTTAATTTAAAATATCAACATATTTGAATGAAGAGTTCCTAAAAAAAACTTGCCATTTCATTGTATGTGGCATGTTTGCTTATATGATTTCGAAAACATCTTAGATGTCAATAGTTTCTTCTATAATTTAAATTCAAAGATATGGGAAGTTTCAAAGTAAAGCCCTCAACTTCTTAGACATTGGAAAAAGGAAAAATGGGAAGAATTGCCATTAAATAAATTGCTATTTAGACTTAGAAATAAAATGATAGGATACAATATTCAACTCAGATATTACCCACTAGAAAACATATTATGGGCCCAAGAGTTAATAATATAAAATATTAATAAGCCCAATTCCTAAAAAAATTTTTAAAAAAAAAAATATATATATATATGCAAGAACATGAAGAAATAAGTGAAATGGTAGTGGAAAAAAAAAAAATGAAAGCAAAGGACTCTTCACCAGAAGAACAAACTGAAAGTCTAAAGCAAGGTCACCCATAGGTTGCCAATTTTTACATTTATTGTTGCAGTACATGTAATTTTAAAATGTTCAAAGGAAAAAAGCTAAAATATTAACATCTATGTTTATTTTTATTTGATTAGTACAGACTTGTAGCTTTGCTTCAGAAATTTAAGAAATATATTCATAAACAATTAGATCATTAATCAAATGACATATATTGAATTGAAATATAATTTTGCATTTGTAAAATTTAATTTTTTAAGGAGGTATATTTTTTTTTTTGGAAATCTAATAAAGAAGTTCATTAATATCAATTGCAATCGGGTAGTTTTATAACCATAGATCATTTTGAAGATAAACCACTAAATTACAAAATAATTTTAGATGAATGATGTCCAAACAAACAACAGAAATGAGGACTATGCAGCACAGAGGATCACATCACAATGAAAGGAGAAAGCTACTTAAAGTGAAACAAGTCTGTACCACATGAAGCTGCTATTAACTGTGGCACTGAATTCAGATGACATCCAATTAAAGAAGTGAAGCAGAATTTCTTTGGCAGTACACCTGCAGCATATTTACTTTGCATAGAAGTTGTGTGCCTGATTATTTTCCTGCACAGTTTGCTCTTCTGCCTCAATGTGAATGACAGAAGCTCTAATGATTTTTCAGTACTGATCTGATAGCTGTTTCATGGGACCACACTGATAAATGAAATTTATCAGCCATTTAGGTCATTCTTACTTGATGAAGGGTCTGTTATCCTCATAGCTAAAGAATGCATAGACATAAAGACAAGAACACCAACATTAGCATTTTATGACAAAGAAATTCATATGAAAAATATTCTCCTGGTTCTCAAAGGCCTCTGTCACCCACCTCCCTAAAATCCTTAAAAGGCATTATAACTTTCCTTTTATATCTAGACTGTAAATCTTAAAATGATCATGAGAACTTAAATAACAAGGAATAAAGTCAATTTTACAAAACTGCAATATCCCTTATGAGACTAAAGCAGTCCATTTTTTCATCATGTGCTCATATTACTTGTGACTTGACAGAGACATTTATTTCTTAGAGATTGCATTTCTCCAGAGAATGAGAAATCATGAGCAATCTAAAAAAGGCCTGGGGGGCATACTTAAAATGACAGATTTCATGTCATCTAAAATATCTTTATTCTGTAATATTAGTAGGTAAGATTACTTAATTATGGACAGTTGCTTCTAAGTAATTTTAACTTGCAGATGATTAACCTGAGTTAAATCTGAACATTATAGACCTTTGAAAATAATTGATCCTGACTATATTAGAATTCTCTTCTGTTAGTTTACCAAGAAAAAAAATGAATAATCTTTTTGTAGTAATAGAAACAAACATACAGCACCTGTTTATTATCACTTATATTTACTTATTTAGTATCATTCTGATAAAATAAGATCACACTGCCAAATTAAAAAAGACAAGTTAGGGAACATTTTAGATAATCTTTTTACAAACATAGTTGCTACTCAGTGAATTGTGATAGGGCAAAAAAAGGAAATTGTCTGCTCTTTTCTCTTACCTCTTGCCAGAGGCAATAGTTTCTATTATGCATGGCTAACGCTTTTAGGAAGGGCCCGACTGTGATGCATTTTGAATAAGAGAACTATCTATGAAAATCTCACTTTCCAGAATGATGAAAGAATGGAGTGAGAGCCTAAAATTTTAAGCCAGTTTGCATGGAGTTAATGTTCTAGCTCAACTACTTACTAGCTACAGGATTATAGGCAAAGTTAATTAACCTGTAGTTGTGTTAGCTTATGCATCAATAAAATGATAATTATAATGTAAGTTTCTTGTGATAATGAAATGATATATTACATATGAAGTGTTCAGTAAATATTATACAGTGTTTATGTATTTAAAGCTAAAGTCACACTAAAATACAGAATTTCTCCCCAAAGAATAAAACACCAAATAATAAATGTTGACTAGCTAAATTCATTTGAAGATGTTTCAGGAGTAATATTATGCAGTAGAACAAATGTATTTGGAATAAATTTGTAGATGGAGCAGGGAGTGACTGTGCTGTTTAATATGGCGACTATATACCACATGAATTAATTTAAAGTTAAATTTATTAAAATAAAATAAAGTTTAAGATTTAGTTCCTTAGTCACACGGTTCACATTACAAGTGCTAAAAATCTTCCAAAACTGCAATATTGGGCAATGCAGTTCTAGAACATTTCTGTCTTCATAGGAAGTTCTATTAAACAATGCTGGACTAGGACATTCAAAGAGAATTATAAGAAAGAAAATAAAATTCTAATTAAGTAACGCTATGGATATGAAAGATAAAGAGAGAAATGTTTCTAAGAATTTATTATGTTAAACAGTTGTAAACTGTGCCTAGAAATAACAACCTGTACTTATATTAATACTGAAAAATTATATTATATAATAATATAAAATGAATTGCATTATATGCATTTCCATTTCATCAGTATATTCCATTTGTGATGCCAAGTTCATGACTAAAATGAGTCTCTTTTAATTTCTATAGTACAATGTCAAGTGAAAAAAGTTATGGAGGTTAGCATATAGGAATACATGAAAAATGCTGTACAAAATTATATTAACCTATCTAAATGTTTCACAGAATAAAATACTTGCACAATAATTGCTGAAGTGAGATGTTTTGACTTTAATGCAAAATATCCAAAAGAGAAATATTAGGGTGCAATTCAGCAGTTTTTGTTGGCAATAACTTGGCAATAAATTGTGGGGTCCAGCCAGTTGTGCCACTCAATAACAAAGGCTGTAATTCCACCTTCACTTACAACTGACTATAGCCATGTGTTTAGTGTCCTCTGGGATATGACCACAAGTCAGTTGTGATATTTCTGGGTCTTGTCAATTATAGGATTGGAATTGGGCTTCCCTTGACAATCTTTCCCTCCTTTTGCTAGGATAAAGTGACAGTAGAACCTCAGACTCATAAATTGAAGCTGTTTACTGAGATGAAACTGCCTTATTAGATTTTGATCACCTACTTCCAGATTCTTACATAATAAGTTTAAGCCACTATATTTTAGAATATTTTTCACAGTAGCTTAGCCTGTGCGATAATTAATAGAGCACTTAATTTTATCTTTGAGCTATACAAATTCCGAGTTCATATTCAATATAGAAATTCATGCTAATGGACAAAGAACTATTTATATATTTACTCCCAGAATGACATAATTAATATACAATGGTTTAAAATCTAAACATCAATAAAGATTACCTATAATGTCATTGCCTTCTATCATTTTGTGAGATAGTCTATTGGCTTAGAGACTCTAGTTTTATAATGTCTCTCTACCAAATCCAAAATAAATTGGTCATCAGTTATGCTGGCAAAGTTATACATGCTTGATTTTTTTTTTTAATTCTGAAAAAGACATTTATGAAACTAATCCTCAAGCCAAAAGGTCTGGTCATGGATAAGTCATAACAGGTAAAGAAAAAGAATGGCTCAGGCAGAATCGTTGATCTCATCAATTTCAAGATTAATACATTCTGAGATCTTCTGAAATTGTTCAGGAATTAGCTAATTGGTTTGGTAAGTGAACTGTATATTTAATAGTGAGAAAAAGAGCTATCATGATATATACCCTGATTAGTATCCCAATAGTTCCAGGTTCACTATGCAGCTGAGTTTACTTTTTCTGATATAAAACTAATTATTAATCTGGTTTGGGTTACTGTAGGAATGATAAAGGTAATATGGGTGAGTGTCTCAAGATAAAATTATTCTTTATTCCTCAAAGAAGAAAAAAAGGTGATAAATACTTTTGCATCTGTATGTTGATCAGGCTTTCCTTTTTGCCTTTCAATCAACAAGGAGGCTCCCAAACTGAGCACAAGAGGGTTTAGTCAGCCATATTCTAAAAGGAGCCAGCCCCAACTCAAGCTAATAGACCTTACTTCAAAGTGATCACTGAGACATTGCTTTGCCACACTACCAGTCCCTGGGGGCTCAGTCTTTCAGAATGGAAGAGTATAGACAAGGCCCTGTAGGACTGCAGTATTCACAGAACATATGAAATAGTGATAAGAGGAAAGAGATATCTTTACTAATAGGAATCCTTCAGTCACAAATTTTAGCAGGCAGTAGAGGAAGAATGTTTTAAATGAGATATGTTCTTGAAGCTTTAAATTGGTCAGGCATTTACTAACAAGAATAGACTGGCAAAGTATCAACATCTAAGGTAACATCAAGAATCTGCTATCCAGTGGTTAAGAAATATCTAAGAGAGCATAGCTAAAAGAGTAGTTATCAGAGAGAATCAAAACATTTTATGTTTACACCTCACTGAGGAAAATGTTCAATCAACTAGTAACACAAAAGAAATTCTGACTACTTTACATTTCTAATGTATTTTATATTAGTGGCACCATACCATCCTAAAATTACATTACTATTTTGCATTCACTCTCTCTTTTAACCACTATAAGAAGATTAAAAGGAAAAGTCATTTACAATGTAATTCAATATTTCTGACTAAAATTTGAATGTTTCATTATGGTCATATGTTTAAATCACAAATCACTAAGTGTTAAAGTATTAAAAATTCTGAGAAAAATAAAGTCATATTATATAAATATAAAAATGATAAAAAGTGGACAATGATTATATTTCAACTCTGAATTTATTACTATTAAATATCACTACTAAAAGCTATATTACTACCTTTTATTCATGTGAAACTTATTAAGAGAATGAAATGAACCAAGTAAATAAAATAAATGGCTTAAAATATAAACACTTTCATTCCCATGCCTCAATATCCCTATAATAATACTGCAGATTTGAGAGCACAAACCAATATTAAATTTTAATCACAGATTTCACACCACTGATGAATTAAGTAAGCCTGATATTAGGCAGAATTGAATATAATAAATCAGGAAAAATAAATATTAAATAAATGACAAAACTTTAATTATATTATCTCCAGAATTCAAAAATGTTGTGTGAATTTTTATACCTCAATATAATATGGTTAAAGAACTAATTTTTATATGAAAAAAATAAGTCTATTAATTATGAGAATGAATAATGAATTATTATTACACAGAGACAGCTATAAACATTATAACTTAGTATCTCCATTTATTATAAAAATGAATTGGTAGATTGGATGGAAATAGATATAAAATTTGGAACCTTATTTTACAAGCAAACAATACCACTGTATAATTGCTTATTAATATTAATATCTGAAAGGTAGTCTACCATAGTGACTAATGCATGCACTTCTGAATGAGCCTATCTGAGTTTGAATGCCAGCTGAGTATTTTACTAATTTTGTAACTTCGAGCTAATTATTTAATGTTTCTGAGCCTCACATTCCTCATTTGTGAAATTGGGATAAACACAAACTTTCTTCCTAGGGAAATTTTGTGTATTATATAAAACAGGTTGACACTTCTAATATACAAAAATGTGTAAATATGCAAAAATTTAATACATAAAAGTACTATATAAATATTCATTATTATACTTATGTTGTATATTGACCTTATGACCTCAAAAAAAGGGCTATAGGGAAAAATTCAAACACAATGCTACATTAGGTTTCCTTTTAAGTGTTTTTGAAATTCATATATTAAGTAGAAATCTGAAGAGAAAGAGCAAGTCACTGCTTCTTTCAGATATGATCTTGAATATTTACAGTTTAAAAGCCTCAGTTTATAGACCTTTAGGCTTAGTAAATGCTATTAACTTTTACGTTCTCAATTGCAATGGGGTACATCCAGATTTCTAATGAACATTAAAATGGAAACCTACATTTCTCTGGATTACATGAGAAATCTAAATTTAACTCATAAATATATGTATCCTCAGTGTTAAAAAATCCATTAAGTTACTTCAATATTTCACCAAATATAATCATTTGACTATAAAATAATGAATAAAAGACATAAAATTGTATGGGAGATGTTCATTAAAATTCATTAAGAGAATATAATTTAAAATTGAACATTTTTTTCTAGTTCTTTTTTGAAAATTTGAAATCTTGACTAGGAAAGATGAAATAATTGGCAAGTTAGTTATATAAAGTAGTGTATTTTTTTCAATAATTTTTATCTTATAGTCAATCTAAACTGTAGCTTTAGTCAGCAATATTTCAAGATCCATAAAATATTAGGAACAATTTAACATCTTTTATTTATTGATACTTATAATTAATATCACAATGTTTCCTATAGGCAGTCCAATATTTTTAAGACTTAACATGGGGTCTTAGAACACGTAACGCTTTAGACATATGACTATAGGGCTGATAAAATGCAATGAGATGAAGTACTTTAAAGAATATATTGCATTCTTTTAGAATTTCTTTTTTAAGTCAGAAGCTGCACAAACTTTTAAGGTAAGAAAAATAATCTAGGAAATTAATAATTTTTGGTATTCTTGCCAAATATGTTTTGAAAAATTGAATTGCTGTTATACTCTTTCTCATGCCATATGGTATCTTCACCTCTTGTTTCAAAAACTTGCAACAGAAACATTCATCATACCCCATCTGTGAATAAACACCTTTTTTATAAACTGGTTGTAAGAATAACTAAAACATAAAAAATGTACTACTGGGTATTTAAAACACATCTGTACTTACTAAAGATTCTAGTAAATGGAACCAAGTGAGGCAATGAGACATTAAGAAGTAGACAGGTTTTATTTAATTTTGGACAAGTAACTTAACCTTTATAAGCCTTAGTTTAATCACCTCTACAATGAATAAAAAATCTCACTAGGATCTTTTTAGAGTTAGATAGAACCAAGAAAAGAATAACCTATGGCTCCAAAGTTATCAGTTAGTAAGAGCTATTGAAGAGCACTCTGAATTCTTGAATTTGTCATATGGAACAATGAAAGTCCACTGTAATTATCCAGTCAAGAATTTGAAGTAACCCTGCATAGATTGTGCTCGAAAGTTAGTTGTTATATGGACAGTGGGTAGGCCTAATTAATGACCTGTGATATAAGATCTCTATTTCAATCCTGCTTTTAATATAGAAGCCCTATGAGATATTATTGTTCCAAATTAAATTTGTTACTAGGTATTTAAATATAATCTTCTTAAAAATATGTTAATACAAAACAAATTAGGAAATGTTATAAAAAATTTAAGTAATATAATAAATAAACCAAATTTTATAGATTTATAAAAGCTCTAAGTAGCAAAACAGCAAATCTTAAATCAATCACATTTTAAGTCAAAGGGTAGCCTCAATAAAGTACTAAGAATCAACATATCAACATCAATCAGAATACATTCCCTGATGATAGTGAAATTAAATTAGAAATCAGTAACTAATAGAATAAACATACATATCCATCTGTTGCTACATCTCCAAAATAGTCTCCATCCCAAAAACATATTACAAATAAGTGCTATCTAATATTTAATTAACAAGTAATTCTTTTCTCGTATAGAGTAGGCCTAAACAGAAAAGAAGAAAAACATTTTATGTGACTACCATAACTTACCAGGTAAAGGTAGTTTAAGAGAATGGAAAATAAGTTAGACTAATTTACTTGAGAACTTATATAAAAATCCTAGATAAACTGTTAAATAGCAAAATCCAATAGTACATAAACATCATGATTAAGATTTGTCTCAAAATGGTAAGAAATATACTACAACTTTATCAACTGATTCTGAAATTTATGTGAAAGAATAGTAAAAGTCCATGAGTAATTTTGAAGGGGATGATCAAAATGGGTGGACTCACTCTACTAGATATTAAACATGTTCTGGTAATGTGATAATTAATAGTAAATTAAGAAAGTGTATGTCCACGGAACAGAAGAGAGAGCACAGAAATAGATTTGCTATAAGATAGTGTGGCAACACAATTATGGAGGAAAAGGATGAGTTATTTAGCAAATGACATTGAAATTTGGCTTATTATATAAAGAAAACAAAATCTTCTCCAAAGACATTAAAGTGAATTATAAAACTATAAGACAAAAAAAATGTAGGAAATAAAAGGAAATCAAGAAAAAAAAAAATTCCTACTATTAGTTTAAAAGGAGTTCTGTTAAAAGACCTCAAAAGCATATACCACAGAGGAAAGAATTAGTGATTTAAATTTATAACTTTCCCTGTAACAAATGCAAAGTTAACAGAGACATGACAAACTGGGGAAGGTATAAGTAATAGCAAAAGCACTTAAATTGTGTATTATCAGGTAAAAAGGAAAAAAAAAAAGCACAGAAAGGCTAACAGGAAAAATAGAAAATGAAATAAAAGTAGAAACAAATGGGCATAATCATTTTATTAAGAGGAGTCCTGAGTATTAACTGACATACTGAGATGTTACATATTTGCTGTTTCATTATATTACATTATGAAAGTTATTGAATGGGAGACCTGTCAATTTTAGAAATCATTCTACAGTTTATTGAACAGGGTGTGGTAAATTCAAAGGCAGAAGAAAAATCAGAGAACTGTAATGACAATGACTGTTACCAAAAAAGTGGCATTTTTTGACTTACATCTTGGTATATGTTAAATATTAATATCCAGTAATGTCAATATTTTTGCTGATAGATTTTAAATTTTTATGCTCATGGCTTGTTTTCTTAATCTCATAATTAAAAAGTTTTAAATTATAACCTGAGACTATCAATCCTGGTTATGGAACTGAGAGAATTTTGTATTAGCATGTTAAAGTGTCTGATTTAAAATATCTACTTCCACAGACAACATTCCAGATTATTCTAGAATGCATACTCAAATAGCACATTTATAAAGTGCCAGGGTCTTTGATGACAGACATTAAAAAAATTTATAATTGTATGTAGTGGAAAAATCTGACAATATTTTGAACTCAGCCAAGAAAAATATAGATTAGAAAATTTTCAAGTATGGACTGAGCAGCTCAAGACACTTAAAATTCCACTATACTGTCTGCACATTTTAATTATAAATCCAGTAATTGAATACATAGTCTTTTATTCAAGTAACTATGACTTATGCTTTCATCAATTTTTAGATGAAATAAAAAAATATTTTAGAATAAATACTACTGTTAGAAAGCACTCCTAAGAAAACAGAAGAATGAGAAAAGCTGGTCTGAAACATGTTACCGTATTGTTGTTTTACTTAAGTGAGGTATTCCCTTGGAATTAGAGGAAACTGATATGTACCCAGAGTATGGTGGTAAGTTTTTCAATCAGTGATTATCAATTTATTATCTTCAATTATAGTACATTTTAGTTTCTGTTTATGAATCAGTATATAGTTAAATAACCTGAGTTGTAATTTTTAAGATTTATGTATCTTGTTATTTTCTAGAATTTGTGTATCTTGTTATTTTCTAGAACATGTATTTATCTAAGGTAGAATGATAGTGTTGTCACTCATCTAGGAAACTTTTTCGTAACTACTGGAACTCTATTGACTAAAATGGTAATTGACTGTGAGAAGATAAAAAGTAATGAATTTGGACAACTAAAATGGTTATGGGCTATTCTTTCCATTTATTCTAACATTTCTTTGTATATCTCTTAATTCAATCCAACTTTCCACCATTTTTCTTCTTTCCTAAAAATTCCATCCTGTCCTTTGAACTCATAGTCCAATACCAACAAATTCTCCTGTATCCTAAACTTCATCCCTGCGTGTTTCTGCCACCTTCACACTCTAAGTAAAATTTTCCCTTGCTGACGGTGCTTTCCATGATGATTTCCATGACAGAAACTCTAGTTCTGGTTCTCTTACAACCTTCAGGCAATAAAAGTACCACTGCCGAACCATGATTTACCCTTTGCCAAAAATCCAGCTCTTTTGAGGTTTGTCCCTGTGACCTACAGATGATTCTTTGGGCACTGGTGCTGCTGTGCCAATGCAGCCAGAAGTACTTGAGAGTTTATGTTTTACTTCCACTCCCAAGCAAGGCTGCAGTCAATAACTAACAGGTGTGGAGTTACACAGTCCCAACGCCTCAAGGATGGACAGCTTCAAAGTGTAATTTATAGAACTCCCTTTGGGATCAGGATTAGGCTTTGACTTTATACAAAATCAAAATCTTGTACCCTCCTTTTTCTTACCTGTTGCTCCCCTTACTTTCTTACTAATATCTTTGGAAATCAATCTCTTAATAAATTGTGCTAAATCCTTGTTTCAGAGTACATTTCTGGGAATACTCAAGTAAGAATAGTGGCAGAAATGTTCTCATCTTTCTAACACAAATCTATCAACTACCTTCAACAGTATTCACACAGTCTATGTTCCCTCCTATTATAATAAAATAAATTCCTGTTCTTATAAAGCCAACATATCCACTCATCCTAATGCTTCTCATGAACTGTGTGTACTGTTTGCAATGATTGTTCTTTCTCCTGCTTCATCACTATCTCCCTCCCTATTGACTCATTCTCATCAGCAAAATACTTTAGTATTCCTTATCATAAAAAAAAAAACAAAACTTTTTCCTAGATTCCAGAGATTCTCCAAGTGTCCTGTGTGTTATTCTTTACTAAAAAAATTGTCAATAGTTTTCTATATTTGTATTCTATACTTGCTCACTCTTGTTTTCTTAAAAGCTATTCTATTTAGGGAAAATTTCCCCATAACTCCACAATGCACCTGTCATTGCCAAATACATTTTTAATGTTTTTCATTTTATCATATTTGACCATTCAGCAATATTTTATAAGCATGTATTCCTTTATTTTCTTGGCATACATTACATATGTTTTTATATTTGACTCACTGACTGTACTTTCCAAATCACCACTAACAGAACAATATTCTTCTTGGGTGGTTTCATTTAGTAATTCACTCCACATACTTAGTAACTGAAATCCCTATCTCTAATCCTGACAAGACGGCTGTGACATTAAGACTCCTGACAAGTGCACTTTGCGAGTCTGATTTTATAGTTCATAATTTAAAGTATTAAAATAATTATAGGGTTTTAAAGATGGGCCCTTAGTAATCATGTAATCCAATTATTTGGATTTAAAGCTTCATAAACATGTTCTTAGTCTAAAATGATGTTTACTAAAAAAAATCATATATATATTATTTATTTTATTTTTAATTAAATTTATTGAAATAACATTGGTTAATAAAATTATATAGGTTTCAATTGTACAATTCAATATGCCATCTGTATACTGCACTGTATGTTCACCACCCAGGCAAATCTCCTTTTGTCACCATATGTTAGACCCCTTTTATCCTTATCTACCTCTCCCCTCACCCCTTTCCCTTGAGTAACCACTGAATTGTTGTCTATGATTTGTTGCTTTCAGTTTTAAATCCCACATGACTGAAATCATATGGTCCTCAACTGTTTCTGCTGACTTATTTCATTTAGTATGGTTATCTCAAGATCCACCCATATTGTCACAGATTGCAGTATTTCATCTCTTCTTATGGCTGAATAACAGTCCATTGTATATATTTATAATAAATGTTTTCAAATATTTGGGGCAGATGCCCAGAAGAGGAATTGCAGAGTCATAGAATAATTCAATTCTTATTTTTTGAGGAACCTCCATACTGTTTTCCATAGTGGCTGTACCAATTTACATTCTCACCAACAGTGTATGAGGGCTCCTTTTCCTCCACAACCTCTCCAGCATTTATTACTTGTCTTGTTGATAATAATAACTCTTACAGGTGTAAGGTGGTATCTCACTGTGGTTTTGATTAGAATTTCTCCAATATCTAGTGAAGTTGAACATTTTTCATATGTCTGTTGGCAATTTTTTACATCTTCTTGAGAGAAGTGTTTGCTTAGGTCCTCTGCCCATTTTTCAAGTGTTTGTTTTTCTTTTGTTGTTGAGTTGTATGAGTTCTTAATATATTCTGGATATTAGCCCCTTAATGGAGGGATTGTTTGTGAATATCTTCTTCCATTCAGCTGGTTGCCTCTTTGTTT
Source organism: Macroglossus sobrinus (assembly GCA_004027375.1). Lineage (NCBI taxonomy): Eukaryota > Metazoa > Chordata > Mammalia > Chiroptera > Pteropodidae > Macroglossus > Macroglossus sobrinus. The sequence goes on from PVKZ01000290.1 coordinate 637,531, forward strand.
TGTAGATGGTTTCTTTTGCTGTTCAGAAGCTTTTTAGCTTGATGTAATCCCATTCATTCATTGTTGCTTTTACTTACTTTGTCTTTGAGGCCAAATCCATAAAATTTTCTCTAAAACCAAGGTCCATGAGTTTATTGTCTATGTTTTCTTCCATTCAATTTATTGCTTCATGTTTTATGTTAAGATCTTTGATCGACTCTGAGTTAATTTTGGTATATGGTGGAACAGAATCAAGAGCCCAGAAATAAACCCACATATATATAGGAAAATAATTTTTGATAAAGGAATACAAAAGTATACAATAGAGAAAAAAAATCCTCTTCAATAAATGATGCTGAAAAAATTAGAAATCCACAGCAAAGGAATGAAACTAGAAAATCATATATTTGAAAATTATACACAATTTAATTTATTTATAGATGTGCAATGTGGTACAACAAGGAGTAATGGTTAAGAAAATGGACTCTGAAGCCAGCCTGCCTGTTAGAATTCTAGTTCTGACACTAACTAGCTGTTAGGTCTTTAGATGAGTTAATTACCCTCTAGAAATCTCCAAGGGTTACTGCAAAGAGTTTGCAAATGTAATAGACTTCAAATTATGCCTAGTACATGATGAAACTTAATAAATTAACTATTTGTTTCTTTTTATTTTACACATAATTTTGGATAGACACAACACATAAAATCTCAAATTGATGTTTCATCAAGTGCAATCATTTACTTACAGTATATGACTAAATTACAATGAAATATTTCACTTAACATTACCCTTAATTTTTACTTTAAATATCTCCAAGAAGCATTTGAAACTTGAGTTGATTAGGATTTCAAGGCTAAAAGTCTTTCAACCCAATATTATTTAAAGTTTCTCACAACAAATTATTTAAATTAGTAAGCTTTTGTCAATTTTTAGAAAAATATAAATGTATAATCATTGTGTTAAATAAAAACTTATTTTTGAATTAATTTGTATCATTTTAAACAGAGCTGTGTTAGTAAAAAATGTATTTCTAGTCAGTTCTGATTATAGTAACCAAGCCAAACTCTTTGAAGTCACAATATTATATCTATGGGACTTCATGTGTATTTCATTCAAGTTTTGAAAGTATTAATATTTCTATTTAAGACTTTGAATAATTATTATCTTAAATAACTACTAGGTAAAAATGGCTTATGTATATAAGAAAAAACAATCTGCCAGAAAAATAATTCAAAAATGATTCAAATGTCTTTATTTACATTTGGAAGTTCCAAATCTACTTATTCCTTGTGTAACTGTTTATGAGTTGAAACTACATTAAAATAAATGTTAAATATGAATAAAATTATTTAAGGGTAATATTTGTAAGTTTTACCCATGGTGTGTAATAGTTAATTTTATAAAAAGGATTAAACAAAATTTTACTAAATATATGTCCCTGTTTTTAAACTTTATTCAAAGGTTTAAAATCCAAGAAAAATAAATAGCAATTATCTTTAAAAAATGAAAAAAAAGATAAAAGAGAGTAATTTTTGAAAAAATTTATCTCAAAAACATAACTATTATGATTCTTCTATTAATTTTTTTAATTATAAAAATAAATACAATTCAAAACCTAGAATGAGATCTACCTTACAAAGAATTTGGAGAAAATGAATTACAGTAATTAAATGTTCTCATTTTTATAAGATTTTATTAAATTTTCATTATGTAGCTATATCAATAGTTGCATATTCACAATAAAAAATTAGACTCAATTTTTTAACATGTTTTCAGAGGTTAGAAATATAAAATAACTCTTTCAGAAAAATAATATTATCAGATTGTTTTGTCTATAATGAGTTTATGAACATAATGAAGAGAAAGACACTTTTAAGAAAAAAAATTTATAAGAATACCTTACATTTTTCATACCAATGTCAAAAATTAAAAATTACTGTGATAATAAAAAATAGGTATTTGGTCTTTGTTCTTGGTTCCTGGTACAGACATGTGATGCCAACAAAAGGCTTCTGAAAAATATTTCTCATCCTGACCATAGAAAAAAAACCATCAAGAAAGGCTTACAAAAAGAGTCCTCTTTTGTTTTCTTTTCTGTTTTTGAGAATATTTGCTAAAATTAAGATGTAGGTAGCTAACGAAACATCTTTGGACCTTAAGCTGACAGTGAATGGCAACAGCCTACAAGCTAAGGATGATAAAAGATGCTAAGAGCATAGTTCCTTACTGACTTCATTGAAGAACTGAACCAACTCTGGCAGCACATATCTCTGAATTTTATATTTTGTAAAAAATTGATGTCATTATAATTTAGGCTGTTTTATTGGTCAGCATTTGATATTCACAGCAGGGCCATCTTAACAGACACATACATTCTAGTGACTAGTGAGAGAAACCAGCCTGACTAAAAAGTCACTAACCTAATTTTTTGCCATATCTGCATACCATTTTCATAATTAATGCATTTTAAAAAATCATCTCACTCTGCTTGATTCATGTTTTAAAAGAAAATATATTATGTCTATAAATAAAAAGTAGGATTGTCATTATAGAAAATAATAAAGTTATACAAAATTAATCAATACTAAAAATAAATAAAATACAAAAAAACTAGACATAAAATTCAAATCAAATCAAATCTATACACTGATTCCAAATTTAAATCTCTAGCTTTCACTATTTCAAATGCCTATTCAATGTTTACACTGCTCTCTTTAGTGAGTCTTTCAAAGTTAAGTTGTCTAAAAAAAAATCTTCTGATTAATCCCTAATGTGTTTTTTTACAGTTTTCCACATCTTAGTAATAACGTCTCATCCTTCCATTATCTCAAGCTAAAAATCTTGTAATCATACTCTACTCCTTTCCCCTATAGTCTCTATGAAATAATTAGCAAATTCTGTAAGTCCTATCTTAAAATATATTCAAAATTTTAGCACTTCTCATTTATTAAATTAGTGAATAATTAAGTGATAAAAATAAAATCAAAGTTCATGAATTAAAAATTAAATAAAATATACAAAGAATATGGAACAGATCTTGTTAGTTACTATTATTCTCGTATTTTTTCTACTTATGAAATATGCACTATTTTGGGGAAAAACAACTGTAGATTTATGAATAGTTAGTTTAGATTAATTCTGCTGTTGTGTGTGCAATTACTTCAGGAATGTTGGTGTCATTAAAAAAAAAAATTCCCATTACCAACTTTCTCAAAGTCTGACTGCACATTTTATGTAGGATACAAAGGAAATCTGAACCCGAGCCACATATATAGAATGAAGGCACTGCTAATTTTTATGTTTTTATTATAAAGCCTGAGGACTATATAAGGGAAAATAATATAATTTTATTATTATATTAATATAATATTATATTATTTTCCCTTACATAGTCCTTCAGGCTTTCTGAACCTTGGACTGAAATTGATTCTTCTAAATATGATAGAGACCTAATTATTTGTGGGAAAAGTGAAACTATACTTTGATCTCAAAGTATATATAGAAATTTCAGTGTGCTTGTGACAATCATCCTTCATGGTTTTCTTAAATGTCAGCTCTCAGTGTTTGAAATATGCCAAATACAGTGATGCATAAAATATTTGGTTCCTGAAAAGATCAGATGGGGATCTAAATGCATTTTAAAGAAAAAGCCTTAACAAAAAAAAGACCAACACTTTTACAATTTAGAAAACTTAAACCTATAGCCTAAAGAGCATGATACAATGTGATTGTCAATAAAACTTACAGAGTGCCAAGATTCGTGAATCAATAGCTGAAATTCATTCTGCAGAAAAGTGATTGTTAAATTCTTTTAAATCCTGAAATTAAGTTAATCCCAAAAGGCCTTACTACTACCTAAAGATCTTAATGTAATTGAAGTAAATCTAGTGGTTCATAACAACACACAGAACTCCAAACACTGTTGTTTAAGTTATATTACACTTCAAGTACACTTGGATCATTTATGATAATTTTATGGCACATTTCAGTGATGTTTACCCACCAACCAAGGAAATAGAGAAAGACTGGAGAAAATGAGATAACAGACAGATGACATTCATTATCAGAAATTTCTCAAATACTATTTTATCTTATTACAATGACTAAAATAAATCTAGTATAGGTTCTGACTCTACAAAAACTGAAGTGTTTGTGGTATGTATGGACATTGGGACATACACTTGATAAAAAAGATTTGGTAAAACACATGTTGAGAATATTTGTTGACCTAATAATCTTTTTACAAGAGAGGTGGCAGTTTTAAAACACACCTCTAAATATTTAAAATAATTAGAAACTATGAAATTTTCATTTGAATTTAGTAATTTTGGTAGTAAAAAGTAAAACTATGAATAAAGTCAATTAATGGAGATATAAGTTATTTTTTTAAAGTCTGCATGGACCATATGGACTATATTGAGCATTCATTTTATAAACACAGATCAATATTTCAAAATCTTTAGCTAATATTTTAGAAAGAATGAGAAACTATTAAAAATATTTTCCTCAAAACTCATCCAGAGAACTTTAAAGTTGAGAAATATTTTTATCAAATACAACTCAGAACTACATTTATTATTGTCATAAAGGTTCAAACTCTTTTTAGAATATGGCTCTGACTACAGTATAAAGATGATACAATTTGAAAAGCAAAAGAAAAATTAAAGCATTAAAATAATTCTGTAAGATTGTTATATTTATCAAGATTATATCAATTTGCTTTTCTGTCTTCAACTTTCTAAAACCCTACCATTCTTAATTACATAAAGATTTAATGTAATACTAGTCAAACTGAATGTAATTCTGACTTAACTATTTCTACCAGTATCTGGAAACAGTACTCAAAACAAAATTTACTTTCTATAGTATAAGTTATTGTGGATACTGGTAAGGTGAAAAAAATTTTTTCTATCCAATTCTGAAGCTATTCAGAAGTCTTCTCAAAATTTCTTTACATATGGAAAGGGTCTAAGCTCACTAAGGGAACTTTTTTTTCTTAAAAAAAGAATTTGCTATTTATTAATCGAATGATCATTTTACTCCTGGATCCAATTCTTTCATAATAGGATAAGTCTGACTTAAAAAAAAAGTATATCATGCAAATTCTTTTCTTTTCTTTTTTCTTTTTTTTCTTTTTTTTTTTTTGATTGGGATCAGGTTTTATTCATTTTGGTCTGGCACAGGGCCTCTCACAAACAATTTGCCAGATATTTATCAATTATACATAGGTTTATTCTTCAAAAATATCTATCTCATATTTCTTCATCAAGAATTCTGGAGCAAATTATTAATGATACCATATGGTAAAAAGAGCCAGTCAAATTTTAATGGGATTTTTATAAGAGGTACAGAAAATTTTTAATAGGAAATATAAAGAAGCGAAGGCAGTAGTATATTTCTACACGGAGTGGTTAAAAATAATAAAACCATCCTGTATGGGCACTAAATTATGGGCTGTACACTTTACACATATGACTGTATTTAATTATCATAAAACTCTACTAAGTTGATACAATAATTCCCAATTCAGAGGAGATACTCAAACAGAAAAATGATATAACTTGCAAGATCATATAATCATTATAGGACTGAACAGAAATTCAAACCTAAGTGTGTGTGACCCTAAAGTTATTACTCTCCTATAATGCTTTCTTTCGCAATTAGAGGGAAGGAGAAAGAAAAGTGAAAGGTGTTTCTTTAAACTATCTGACAATGTGTTTGCTGACCTACTGGTGTCCCAAGTGAAACCTAAATTAAAAGGAGAGATCAGAAATGGAAAAACATTACTAGGCTAAAATCAGAAGCCTGGATATAAAAGTCAATCTATGGATAAAGCAAAGGGAAAGACACAGGAAAAAAAAGTTTAGTAGGCCTTGTCCCTCCACTTGGGCATCCATTTTCTTTCTTAGCCTGAAAAGCCTCTATTATTTCTTTTTGTTCTTCAAAACATTTGTGATGTTATTAAATGCAATTTTCAATAATAAAAATAATTGATAACTACAGAAACTATCAATTTTTACTTTGAAGGTAAATGTCAAGAGTGCCCTAAATACTTCTTAAGAATTAAAGTTTTACACATAACAGGTCAGCGATACCAAAAGTTAATTTTGTGCTGGTAAAAAGTCAGTAATTGTTTTATTTAATTTACATAAATATTTTAAAAATTAGGTTAGACTTTTGCTATGATTATTTTTAGCTCCAATTTCAACGTGTTAGAAATACAATCAGGAACTTCAAATGACTGAAATTACTTTTTTCGTTCAAATATAATTACTTATTTTGATGAAAAAGGGACAAAGTGAACAAATAGCAAGTAGAACTATATTGTTTAATTTTAATTACTTTTTTAAGTTAAATCTGAGGATTGACATACCTAATTTTTTCTTTAATCATAATACCTATAGTAATTGATTCTATTTGTTTGTTATTTTTTCCAAAGTATACTATTTCTATAGTAATGAGCAAGTGAATAACGTCTAGAATAACATCAAAATGTATTTATTATAACAGTGATATAAATTTGGAAGTAAAACATAAACATAGTTATTTTTAAAAAATAAGAATTAAATTAATACGAATAAATTGGAACCAGCCAGGCGTAGCGTTAATGAAGAGAATCTCAGTAAGAAACAGTAGAGATAAGACCTGAGGCCAAAGAGAATGCATCTAGAATGACCAGAGGGGCACATCACTCAAAAAGAGGCTGAAGAAAGAGAGCAGTAACTAGATAAGGGAGGTGCAGTGGGCCATGGTAGACGGTCTAGACTTTAGTATAACAGTAACAGGAAGCCACTGAAGAATTTTCCCCGAGCAAGTTTCATGGTCAGATTTTAACTTTTTGAGAGATCAGTCTAGCTGATGAAAGCAGGGCCAAGAATCAATATGTGAAAATAAGTTAGGAGACCACCGGAGTGTCTGTAGAAGTTTATGGTGGCCTACAAGAAAATGGTAGCAGTGAATATAAGGAAGAAGCAAACATATTTTAGGTAAAGGAGATATCTATGTGTGAAAGAACACGTATAATGAAAGCAATATAGATTTGATAAATAAATAAAGAAATTGTTTTAGAAAGACAACAACTTCCAGAAGGCCGTATATGGTGTTTTTTTCTCTTAATACACTAGACAATGTGGTCTGTCTTATTCACCACTTTATAAAAATTCAAAAAACAAAAGCAAATATACATCATTAACTTTAATGCTCTCTCTCATGTACTTATAAAAAAGCCTTTCTAGATAAATAATGTTTATGCCTTTAAAAAATACTCTCACATCACCCATACATTTAACAAATACATAATATGTAGATATTTATTTTTCTTAAAAATAAAAAAGCCAGATTTTATGCTTAATGTTCAAAATCATTACCTTTTTAAGTTCTCCTCTTATCAATTATGCCCCACTACTTCTTACATACACTTTTTAAATAGTTAATATATATTTAAATAAAACAAAATGTCCTTCAGATTCTAAAGAGTTCTAAAAATTTTCTCAAGATTCTTTCTTATGATCTCTTTTCAATATTACCTTTATCTTACAGATAACCATCTTTCCTACTTCATAGAGGAGAATAGGCAGAAAACTTTTGATTCACTGCCCTACCCTGGTTCCACAAACATATCTACATCACACATTTTATTTTATCTCGTCTCAGTGGAAAAGGGTCCTTCCTGGATTCTGGTAACTCAAAGGAAGAGTAACCTTCGTGACATCTAATGGAGTTGATTTCTCTGCCACTGTTCTAGATATCATTCCCTACAATTCTTCAGGTTACAAATGTAAAAATAATTTTCTTTCTTATATTTTTTAACCCTTCTATTCTCAGTTTTTTTCCATCAGCATATTCATATTCATGTCCCTTCCATCTTAAAACAACCTTCTGTACCCTTTCTAACAATTGCCTAATTTTTCTCCTTGCTTCATTGACTTTCTAAAAAAGGCTGTTTATATTCTTCTGCTCATTTGACAGTCGGACATGTTTCATTATTATGCCTATTTTAAATAAGACAAGAAGGCTAAGTGAGGTTAAATAAACTTTCCAAAAACTACAAAATATAAAGCAGTTTAGACAGAATTCTAATCAAGATATTCTTATCTAAGGCTTTATTTTGCAAATAAAGCTAGATGTCATCAATGTCATTATATGTAATAATTTGTTTTTGTGTTTATTTTTATAAATAGTAATATATTCAATTCATATTACTTAAAAATATGTGTAAATAATGAGAAAATAAATTGATTTTTTTAAATATGTGACCTAAAGATAAGCACATGACTTATTTTTTCTGATTTTTAACCTGGCAAAAGCTATTACATAAATAGCAAAGTATTATTCACTTCTTTATAGTATTATTTAAAAACATAAATGATAAAGTATTACTTGTGTATTATTTTATATTACAGAATAATAGATACAAAGATATTGTAATTTATACTAAAGTGAGTGAAAGTGTGATATGATAGAAAAAATATGTTTTATTTAATTTAACCAAATTCAGTTTTATCAAGATAAAATAGTGCAAAGAACTGACACTATATTTTAGAAGGGCAGTCTAATTGTACATAATTCAACAATATTATTTCAACTAAATATTAAGAACTTTAAAAATTATTACTCATAGTAGATTATTCCTAGTTAGCTCAATTATATTATTATTTTCTAATTCCTCAGCTATCCTTTTCAACTAATTTACATAATTCATTCAACAAAAATAACCACTTAATGTCAGTATACTTTTGTCACTAAAGTCTTTAATGTATTCATTTGTTCTGTAAACATTCATTAAAGAACTACTGTGGGCAAAGAACTATGCCAGGCATTAAATGTAGAAAGATGAAAAATGGGTGATATAGCTACCACCTGAGGTAGTTCAAAGAGAATGTTGGTAGCACATGAAAGTCACAGGTGACCTCAGGAAACTTCTGAAAGTATATTCATTTTAATACAAACATTTAACCAAGGCAACACATGGGCAAATTATATACAAATGCAGTTTAATACATTATATGCATTAATGACTAAAGTACATCTCAACATTACTAGCTTTCTCAAATGAGACTCTAAGAGAAAAAGATAAATTTTTATATTGAGGAACTATATATCATTTCAGAAAGTGTAAATTACTTTTGTGTGTGTATATATAAAGGAAGTATTACCAATGCAAAAAATAATGTGAATATTTTCACATCTCTGCATGGCTAGGGTTTTCTGAGTACAGACAGAGTTGTAATTTGGGTTAAAAGACAAACCTGGGAAGTTAAAAGGTGACTGAATGACTGAATAGATATTGAGAGATTTCCTCCCAGGATTTATCGCCCAGGAAGTAAACACTAACATTTTAAAGAGGGCTAAAGTCTGGAGCCATACATTTATATTCCAAACGATTTTTACATTATGAAGTTGAGGTTTCTCTTCTTCGCTCAGAAGAAAAGGAGGGCAGCTCTATAATAGTTCCTATATGCCCAGGTTAATAATTAGGGGGGTCCTCTCTTGTGAATCTTCCTTCTGATACTTACAGATGCCAATATCTAGCTCTCTTCACATTGCTCTGAAGGGGAGCATAGAATGATGACAACTGATATGCTATTGTTCTAAAGAAGAATTGTCTGCCTGGAACCAGAAACTTTGTATTTGCTTTCGGGACAATATATACTTATTTTCAGGCAGATCAAGTTACCTTAATAGTAAATAAATGATCTTATTCAGAAAAGACAACATACTGATCATTACCATTTTGTCATAAGAATTTCATAAGATTTTCAATTAAAAGTAGGGTTGGTTAGTGTACTAAAGTAAATCAGCCTAGAGAAAACAAAAAGAAAAATCACTTACTTGATATTATCAAGACAGCCTGATTCAGGTTTCAGAATGGCAGTATGATGAAACATTTTATATAAAGCAATCCCAAGGAAGATGACATTAAGCTGTAATATAAAAGGTGCTGTTATATAGCATAACTGGAGTAGAAAAAAAATCTAAGCCTATTCAACATAACAGATAAGTTGTTCTGGGAAATTAGCTCTCATTACATTTTTAAGGGAATTGGATCATAGATGACTGACTAATATTTTAGTAAAGGCAAGAAGCTCGTTTGGGTAATTGGGATACCAATGAGGTACAAAGCACTGTTAAGCCAAATACATGTAAATACTAAAATCAATATATTTTAAAAAACCCAGATCATGAGGATTATAAAATGTTAGCTAAATTCTGATGTTAAAACAAATTAGGACTAAAGTAGAGGAAACCTCCAATGAGATTGTTATATTACTGGAGCCAGAGAGAGCATATGATTTAAAACATAACAAAACAAAAAGTTCTCGTATAAATTCCATATATCACATGTATGTAAACCATATGGAAAACTTCATGTTGAATTGCCGTTTATCACCTGATTTGTTTATATATGCCAGAATTTGAGATTGATGGGCCTAGGAAAGTTAAAGTATGAGTCACACCGAAATTCTCTAAGTAATACAGGTTTACAATCCTTGATCAAATTCGAAAAGTCTGAAATGTGAAAGTTTAAAAAAACTCATTGAGTAGCCCAAAAGCTTAACTTGAGCTGAACCTATCTAATGGGAGAATCTCATAGACCTAAGGCACTTAGGGGTCTTTATTTTTTTAATCTATTTCATCTTACTTTTCCTACTTTTTTCTGCTTAATTAATAGTGTGTTTTATTTCAGAGTACTGCCTAGTCCCTAATATATTGGTTGATAGATTTGATTTGGGGAAACTGCTTATTCCTCACTAGAGATAATATGTAATATGCAGTATATGCACCATATTACCTTTCTAAAATCTGACAAATATCTAAATTTCAAAATGTATCTGGCCCAAAGAATTTCAGAGAATGAATAGCAACTTTATGTTTTAAAATAAGTATGCAAACGATACCAGTAATTACATCTAAATTAGAACAAATGATTCATATTTAAAATCAACATATTATGCATCTAAAATTTTTTTTAAAGTAAGACTCCAGAATGCTTGTTTGTTTGTGCCATTCTCAAATAAAATTATTTTACATTTTAAAGTTTTCAAGATTTATATAAAAAAACTGTTATGAACAATAATATATTTTGTCACTTTCACAATTTCTGATTCCATTCATTATTCAAATTATCCAAATGAAAATGACTAGAAATGTACTATTGTCAAACTTAAAGTCATCACTGCTCAAAAATCTACAAAAAATCTACAATAAACCAAATGGATTATTTTGGATCAGCAGGAGCCATAGCACCATAAAAACATGCAAATGCATGTTTTCTTCTCTTGATGATTTTTATTAAGTATTTTACAAATGTGAAAGTAGACTATAACGAGGGTCTAATTGCTTGAGTTATGTAGGGTCAAATAAGTACTTGCTTTTTCCAAATTAATCTATGTAAATTAAAGATAGTCAGTACAAGGATAGTGAAAGTTTTATTTCTTGACTTGGGAAACACATAGTTAATTTGGAGTTCTTACCATAATTATCAAGGTCGCTGGTCCTATAAAACTCCAAATGAAGTAGGTGTCAAGTCGGAGCCAACATCTGCAAAGAAACACAAGGGAGAGAAGGCATTCAAGGATTGGGTATGGGACATACATCAAGAGTGAGCGAGTGACAGAGAAAAATGTGAGCTGCAAAGCATTCCACTGGAGACAGGAAATATTACATTGCTTGTTCATTTAAATGCTGAATTATGTGCCCAATTTCTGACAGCATTATTGATGAAGTAAGATAATTACCCCTGGAGGAAGCAGAAAAAAAATGGCACTGGGCCTATTTGCTAAGGCCTTTTGTCTATCATAGAAACCTTAAAAAAAGAAAAAGGAAGAAAAAGCCATACACATAGCTATTAAATCGAGTAGCTTTAAGCTATCCTTTTCTTTCCAATTATGGTGCTACATAACCTGTCTATCAGCTGTCAGGCAAAGTGTCATTTTCCTGTCAAGCGGATCTGAGGAAATTCTGTACAAAGAAGAAATAAATTTGGTATCAGAAGATTTAAGTTTAATTAGGTTGAGTAGCCAACCTTTGAGAGTTCCTGAGTCTTAAAAAGCGCATTGTTACTTCTAGTGCTTCTGGGTTTGCAAATGATCCTTAGCATCCCATGAAATTGATTCATGACCCAAAAGTAAATTATTAATCACTTAATTTCAGCTACATTGAATACACCCCCAATTCTTAAAGCCCCTGGGAAATTACATTTTCATTCTTCAAGATGACAGGAAGATAAAATGGAAGTGATTAGTTATGAGAAAGATTAATATAAATTTTGAACAAATTTCATTTGATGTTAGAAATCATATCTTGAATTATTTGCCATTTTTCTATATTTCAGGCATAATTTAAAAATAAAACATCTCCAGTTGAAACTGTTCAAGAGAGGTTTGCTAAGCAGTCTAAAACTGTAAAACTAGAATATGTAAATATACTATGTTTTTTATACAAATGTTAATTAAATCTCAAGAAAAGCTGTGAAGAAAGGAACTTATAAATGTCCACTGATAGAGCAATAGGCAAATAAAATATTTTTAACTTATATGATAAAATGTTACAAAACAGTTGAAATGGGAGAAATAGATCTTTATATATTAATAGGATAGATCACAATAACAAAGTTAGGTGAAAAAGTAACATGAATAATCTATATAAGATATCTTTAAACTGTATATATAAATTTAATACTCTCATTTTTTGACAAATACATAAATGTATATAAATTTTAATTAAAAGGGGAAAATAATCACCAAACTCATGTTAGTGGTTGCCTCTCAGAAGAGAGTAGAGAGAATTAGAAGTGGACCCAAGGGGCTTTAGCCAAGTTTTATTGTAATAATTATTGAAAGCAATGTGCCAAAAATACTAACAGTTTTAACATCTGAGCCAGAGGCAGTGATGCTCATGTTCTTTTTTTTTTAATTCTTCTATAACTTTAACATTAAAAAAAAATGTTAAAAGCTAGGTTTTTAAGTAAGAAAAAAAAAATTCTCTGAAAAATCTATTTCAAAACAATAAAATTTAGCTGCCTTCTAGTAAATAAATGCAAACTAATTTCAATAGAAGTATAATATTTGTGCTCAATAAGAGATTTATGACAAGGTCACATTTTTACACAGGCAGATAATTTCTGTTTATTCAAAATAAAGATAATAATCTTATTAAAAATATGATTAGAGAAGCAATCAATACATAAACTATAGCTTGTTTGAGTAATTGGTTATCTTTTTGTTGTGCTATTATTCCAAAAATTTGGTCCTGTAAACTAAAAGTGTGGTGCTGTCAAGTAAGAAGAAACAAATCAAAGAAGTTAAGGGTGAAATATGAACATTGTCTTCATTCTGACCATAGGCTAATTTGTCACCACCTTAATAAAGCTGGATTGTGAGACCAGAGTAGGGGGAATATTCATGGGTCTAAGTTCTCAGCAAAGACCATATTTTCTCTCAAGATATTAACAATTAAGGAGAGAGTATGGACATTTTCCCAGTTAAAAACACACACACATGCACACACACAACCTAAGAATGTTGCTGAAATTATAACACGATACAATACTAATGATACATTTAAGAATGACTGTTAATAGTACAGTCCCTATTCTTTTGTAGGTCAAGCAAGTTTTTGAGAGCTAATCTGAGCACTGAGATATTTTCGGCAAATTCTTTTTAAAGAAAAATGTGCTTCAAGGACTTCTGAAAAATGTTATTCTACAGTTTGACTTCTTTAAAATAATTTTAATTATATTATTAAAGAATGTCTTGACCTAAGTAAGAAATTTCAAAATTATAAATAATCTCACTAAATGTTTTGTTAAAATAAAATAATGTCATTAAATTTATTTGTAAATAAACATTTTTTTGGCATAGTGGTCTCTAAATGCTAAAGCAAAATTACTTTAGAAGTTTTTACTGTTATTCTTCAAAGAAATTCTTCAATATCTATTTGGTATGATAGATTTAAATTCCCTTCAGAATTGAACAATGAAAGAGGCAGTAAGAAACACTTAAATGTACTGAGAAAATCATCCCTCCATGAGAGCCGCCTGGGCTTGAGTACTTTCTGAAAGGTAATGTGGCAAGAATCTCTTTTCTAATTTGATTGCCATTTGGCCACATCTAATGTTGTTTTTGGTCACATGCTGGGTTTCTCAAAGCTTTCTGTATTTCTTCTCTCCTATTAACTGCCTTAAAAGTTTGTATGATTCCCTCCCTGAATTCCCTGTGCCAATATTAAAACGGTTCACTCTGGTTTTAAGGTAAAGGAGGTGTATATTACACGTATATAACATTGCTTGGAGTGTATATTATATGCCTGGGTGCATATATCCCACTTCATAGTATTCTATAAACGTAGGTCATTCAATGTTACTTGGATACAATGCAAGAGTAGGCCAGATTGGTAAAACAAATACTGGAGTAAGAACTTATTTCACGAAGCACAAGAAAGTCCAGCTTATAGGTGGTAAGATAGACCAGCTATTAAAAAAAACGGATTTATCAGAAAATTGCCTTTATCCACTAAGCGACATTTAATTTGTAAAATAATTAATTTTAATAGGCCATTCTCATTTCATTTTTAAGATATGTCAATATCTTCTTAAAATGAAGTCCAGTCATTATATAATCTATAATTTATGTTTATAGTAGCACTATAATAAAAGAGATGACTTGAAAAAGCAAGTGCATTATGAACACACTACATGTTTATTTGAAGCAATACTTAAAAATATTATGATACCAGAGATATTCTGGAATTTAAAGGAGCACGTATCACATACCATAAACTCAAGGTTTTTTAATAAAAAATATTTAATACTAAGACGTCACTAAAATTATTTTTGTAGCATTTTTTCAAATTATAAAAGTGATATATATTGTATATATGAGGAATTCTTACTCATTAACATAAGTTTATTAGCTTACTACTCTGATGAAATAGAGCTATTCTATATGAATGAATTATTCTAAAATATAAGAAATATCATTATAAATTAAATTAAATAAGATGGTGATATTTGGATCAATCTCCCTTAAACATGTCAATTACTAATCCTGCAAATACCACTTCATGTTTACTCAGAATAGAGAAAAATTAAATAATGAACCAAATTAATTTCTCAAAATAGGAGAATAGAAAACAATACTTCTAAAGTTTATTCTCTTCTACTAGTATACCATTCCTCATCATTTTATTAACATCAGTCATTTATGATACTATATTTAGAAAAATGGTTAGGTCAATTGTCCCACATACAAATGTCACCTAAAACATATGTGTTATAATGCTTTCAGATACTAGTAACATTACCAGAGTGTAGTTCCTTATTTAAAGTCAGCATATTTAATGTAGTGACATTAAGAAGCTTTGGAACACTGTATTTTCTTACCTGTTTAAAATACTCTGATAAAAGTAACATCTGGCTATTATCAGTTTTACTGAAGTAATGTAAGTTAACAATGGTATTTGCTTCATTTTCTATGAGACTGTAAATCACAGACTAAACTGTCCATGTGAATATTAAATGTTACTGGTAAATAAATTTTGGCTACTATTAGACAATGAAACTTACAAGACTTAATTATATTAGATTGTTTATGAGAGTTTGTAAACTATATAATCTTTTCTCTGTAACAGATGCAGACCTCTATATTTGTACTACATGTATCTGGCAACATGGAGAGAAAGAAGAAAGAATAAAGAGAATTGGGGCAAGAAAGAAGGAAGTAAAGAGGAAAATAGATATAAACTTCAAGTGTAATTACTCTAGTTCTAAACTTATTGCAAACATGTCTGTTAAGAAATTCTAGAATGCCATTTTCATCACAGCATTCTCAGGCATCTAATCTTGAAATACTTTGTGAGCAAATGCATGAACTGAAAAAAAGATTGGCAGAGTGATACAGGAATGGAGTGTGATCAGCAGTAGTCAAGACTTGTGGTCTAGCTATAGCTTTGCATCTTAGAATTGAAAACTAGCTTTTACACATCAAATATAGGTTATGTTATCTTTATGTCCACCATATGTTATTTTTTTTAAATAAGGGTTTCACTATTTCTTCAGCAAAATACATTCTATATCTTTATGGTAGACTACAAAGGTAAAAAAATGGCACTATCTGTTATAATTTATTAAGAATAATATTGGAATCATTCTCATGGTCTCATATTGCTTAAATTAATAGAAGCCAGTAGCTTAAGAATTTTAATCAATTTCTTTATAAATGGATACTTTAAATAATTTATTTTATAATTAAAAGAATATTGCTAAACATAAAATTTATATTTCCTCATTTGTATCCAGTCCTAGCAACAATCTCATATAAATAGGATCACACAATGTGTAGTCTTTTGTGACTGAATTCTTCCATTTAACATGTTTTAAGGCATATTCAATTTGAACCATGTATCAATACTTTATTCATTTTCATTTTCACATAATATTCTATCAAATAGACTACATTTTGCTAATCTTTTTATTAGTTGATGGACCCTGGGTGTTTCCACTTTGGGGCTAATATAATGTTGTTATGAACACGTGTATAAGTTTTTTGAATGAACCTATGTTTTCGTTTTTCTTGGTTAAATACCTAGTAGTAGAACTGCCAGATCATATGGTAACTATGTTTAACATTCTGAAGATTCTAATTTTTTATATTCTCAACAATATGTGTTATTATGTATTTTTTATTGTAAACATATAGTAGGGGAAGTTACAATATAAAGGGATCTCTAGATGTGGAAGTTGTTATATTTCTTTTGTTTCAATAAGAACTCAGGGAAAATATTAGACTTTAAGGTCAAAACTTAAATGCATTTTGTAAATAACAAGATAGCAGTCCTGATGTTCTCTGATATAGTGCTGACTAACTTGTTAATAAAAAAATTAAACTCATCCAAAAATTCTTATATAGAATGGTAATTTTATGCCATTTCAAAGGGTTCCTAGGTGCTGAAATGATGACACAATAAGCCCTCAATCTCTAATACACATACACTAAAACATGTTCTTGGTCTTTAATCAAATAACACACACACACACACACACACACACACACACACACACACACACACACTTGTACTCCCCGCACATACATTTAACAATTATCTTGATATATGTCAATAAAAGCTGGAGTCAAAGATATTTGGTGATAATATATTCAGTAAGATACACCCTTCATGTCAAAGTAAGAATATTTTACAATGTCACATAATAATATGCTTAGAGAAATATTCCAAATGAAGATATAATTTTCTATGAGTGGGTTGCAGTACTTAGAAATTATGAAATGTATTAAATAAATCTATGTATACAAGTTGCAGATAACTATAAGTTCAATGTTCCTTGGCTAGGCTCTTTTTTGAATAATACTATAATCTAGTATTTAAAAAAATCAATAATCACTTTTCCATCTAAATGACTATGCTATTTATGTAATAATGTAAAAATAAAGAAACCTGGGTGCTTTAAACTATCATATCTTTTAGAGTTGTTCTTAAGTTAGTGAGCTGGGGAGAGAAATCTGACTTAAAAGAATTTATAATAATTTTCAGATCATAAAATTTGATATCAATTATTTTAAGAGCCTGGCTATGCTTTCAGTACTCAAAGATGTTCTGATACATTATAAATGTTGATGAATTAATTGATAGCTTTCAGAAACCCCTTAGTAATTTTTGAGCCTATGTTCAAACTCCTAGGCTATTCTCTGGGCTTTCCTCCTTCCCAGCACCCTCCTTCCTCTTGGAACTTACTCCCAAGCCTTTTCCAATCTACTCATCCAATTAACCACTGCTTTTTCAGTTGTATACTTAGATTGTGAGGTAAGTGCTACAAACTATAACTGTAATTTTCTTTAAATAAAAATTAACTGTTCAAAAAGTTTGCATTTTTGGTAATATTGAGGTAATTAAAGTTGAAATGAATTGATTAGTTTTGAATCATAAAAATCAAAGTATTTAGCACTGAATTGCCAAATTTGTTCTGTCTAAATTGTTGTAAAGTCAATGTCAGCCTTTATCTTTTGAGAGTATCACATTAAATGGCTTTGCTAAACAGTCAATGTTATGGTATAAGTGAAAGTAAGGGAAGTACACAAACAGATGAAATGGAATAAATGCCAATTTTTAACAGCGAAATTTAGACCTGTGGTCCATTAGCTGAGAGTTATTTTTTTTTTTGTGACTGTGTTGGTCTTTTGATTGGATTTTGTAAATGTCTGATTATTGTGACTAAATGTAATTCTCAGTACATTCTTGAGTATAATGTCAGTACCGATAAAAATATTTCATTATACATCAGAAAATAATAATAATTTTATCTTACAAATATTGCAGATTGATGGCAAACAAAGCAATCCCTTAAAATCACATTATGTATGTTTTGTGTGTATGTGTTTTGTACATAATAATCAATTCAACAGCCTTAATAACATTTTATGGGAAAATACATCCAAATCCATCAGCCAGATGGAATATGATAGTTACCACTATCTGTATTAAAATAATATTTATTGAACCTACAAAAACAATTTTATCTCCTACCACTGATATAATGCTCTACATTTTAGAAATGTTAGCTATTATTATTAAAGGTTTTGGAGATAAAATTTCATTGTCAGTTTAATAAAATATATCTATGTACAATAAGAGGAGAAAAAAGGGAAATAACTATTATTTGTGTTACTGTAATATATATTTAATGGTTTTATTCTATATGTACTCTAAGAGCTTGAGATTGAGAAGTGAAAATGTAATAATAATAAATCTCAAAAAATAAGAATAATAGATTTCTAAGATATAAAAATTATTGATCTTTAAGAATTTACAGAAAATGCCTAATAATATATCTCTGAATTCTTAATTTTCTTTTAGACTGTGGAGCATACATATTTGTGTTTAAAAAATTCAGTGCAGCACATAAGAAGGTAACAATGGCAAAAAAAAAAAAACCCACAACAACCTTGATGTAGTAGAGTTACATAAAAAAAAAAATTATGTGATGATGAATGAGCAGGAAGTAGAAAACACCGGTTGAAATAAACAGAAACTGAAACAACCAAGACTGATTTGATAATAAGGAACAAGATATGTATGCAGAAATTTTTCAAGTTGTGTAAAAATTCCTTGCTTACATTTTTCTTTGAGAAGATATCTTGATTAAACTCCTGATTGAACATGATTCGCTCATTTCAATTTCTCAAGTAAATAAAATTGACTGAAAAAAGTTTCTTTTTTTCAACACCTGCTTTCTCAATGGGCAAGACAGCCTTGTATAGATATTGGATTAAATGAATTCCCAAAGGGTAGAAGTTAAACATTTTTTTCCATTTATTTTGAAAGTATCTCTATGGACAATTTATTCGAAACATTCAAAACATACATTAAATGTTCTATGCCTGCCCGTGATAGAATTTTAATGCAATTTTCCCTATCTTTCATCTACCCTCCCTTTTCTCTATATCTGTTTTGTCTTTCTTTGTGTTGGAAAAAATCATAATTGTGAAACTGAACTATTAGTAAAGCTTATTTTAAATCAGTGCCTGAGAAATAAATTAGCTTCTATTCTCACACAGCAATAATGTCAGTAAATGAGAACTTTCAGTTATGGTGCAGGAAATTAAAGTAATGATGGCAAAAGCTTTAACAAAGTCACAAGAGACTATACATTATTGATCCTAGATAGATTCATACTATCCAGAATTACATTTGTCTCAAAATAAATGACTAAAACACAAAGCAAACAAGTTGAGTAAGTTCCCTAAGAAAAAATTTGCCAATATCTAACGAGAAAAAAAAATCAGCATAAAGTAAAATAAATCAGGACTCGAGAAAGAGTAAAGTTGAACTACATCAACACAATATTTGAAGTAGAATAAGGTCACAAATGACTATATCATTCAATTTAATATCTTAGGAAATGCATTAATTAAAATGTAAAATTGTAATCTAAGGGGAGTGACTACTAATGGATTTCTTTTTGGGGTGATGAAAATGTTCTACATTAATAGTGGTGATGGTGCAAACACTGTGAATGTACTAAAAACGAATGAAGTATACACATTAAAAGAGTGAATTTTATGGTATGTAAATTATATCAATAAATGTGTTATTTTTAAAAATCCTACGATCTATCTAAGCCTCTCCCCTAATAGATCTTTAGTGGGAACTCCAGATTATGCTTTTATCTATTCCTAATCTGTCACACTTATCAGTGGGATCCAGAAAATAAACCACAATTCATTTTCATTGTATTGTTGGTGCCTTTGCACCAACGTCTATTCTGTTTTAACTATGCTCCCAGTAACTCTAAAGTCCTCTTCTCATTTCTCCTTTTGAATTCTTTCTTATGTGAAGTGAATGCTTTATTCGGGCTGTTGATTGCTGGTAAAAAGTCATAAAATTTGGCTTATTAACTT
Organism: Macroglossus sobrinus; assembly: GCA_004027375.1. Lineage (NCBI taxonomy): Eukaryota > Metazoa > Chordata > Mammalia > Chiroptera > Pteropodidae > Macroglossus > Macroglossus sobrinus. The sequence goes on from PVKZ01000290.1 coordinate 657,922, forward strand.
CCGTACAAATTGATGTTATCTAACCTAATCTGAGCCTTTACTACTGCTTGGAAATCTTTTTATTAATGTCTAATTGACTCTTTAACACATTTTCCATAGTGTTTATTTCAAAGCTTTTTAAATCCTGTGTCCATTCTACATGACCTCCCCACAAGTCCATTCAATATGACCTTCACTCACAAGGGTCAGTGTTTCCTACTTGATGAAAAAGTTCTTCTACTTCAAAATGTACCTTGTATGTTCTCTCCTTTACACTCACCTCAGGAGAGAGGGGTAACTTACCATTTAAAAACATCTTTGGTAGAAATAAACTTGATATTTTATCACTTGTCTGCCACTCCATGGGAAAGGCAATTTATCTGGTCTTTGATTTTTTTTTTTTTACCTGTAAAAATAATGCCTTGGACTTGGGGAATACTAAGGCCACTTTTAGTACCAAATCAAGGTTTTCCTCATTTCATATTCAATCTTAGGCCTTTCTACCCCTCTAGAATTTTCCCTTTTATTCAGCCTATATATACTGAATACAAATGAGGCATAAAATATTTTCTTTCCAGGAATCTCCTATTGGCTTGATGCTTCTCACCCTAGACATGCTTGGGACTTCATTTTTTTTTCTTCAAATCCTTCTTTATCACTGTTATTACTTGAGTTAATAATTTTACTATGTCTCAATTAAATTTCTTCAGGGTATAGAAAACACTTAAAGACTACTTTCTTACTACTGACATCTCTTCACACCTTCCAATTTGGCTTCTGCTTCTAGTATTTGGTCAAAATAGCTTTGCAAAGGTCAAAAGATTTTCCTTCAATGCTTATCCTACTTGAGTTATCTTTGACATAAAACATCATGGTTTTGCAATACCATATTGAAACTTTCTACTTCTCTGCCTGATCCCAAATCTTCTGGTTCTCTTCCTAAGGCCTCTATTTTTATTTTCCCTCCTCAATCTAAGTCCTAAATGTGTATTTTCATCAGAGATCTATCTTGGTCAACTTTCTAATCTTTTTTTATTGAAACTGTCATTCATTTTCAGGATCCAACTGTTATATTGATGTGGATTACAAAATTATTTTTCACTGAACTCCTTGCCAGTATGCTAGATATCTCTGTTTATGTTTCACCAATTTAAAGTTATACAGAAAATAAAATTCATTTATACCCCAATACTCACTTAGGAAAAAAAGAGAAAACACAACTGCCCCTGTTTCCATAGTCTTTCTTTGTGTTAATGATATATATCTCCAGTGATTTGGAAGAATGTCAGGGAATGCACTCTCCTCTGAAAAGATAGTTTTAAATATAGCTAGTTCTTCATTTGATAAATGTCTCGATGCTTTGAAAGAGATTAAAATAATCATCTCTTTATAATTATTAAAGGTTATTATTTAGATACAGAAAAATTATGCTGTTTTAAAAACAGCATCATACTGAATCTCAGGCCTTCTTTGCTCTTTTTACAACATAACAAAAGTACAACCATGGATTGAATTATCCCCCATTTGTTTTTCTAGTTCCTTCATTTACTGTTGTAAGGTGATATAAAGACCTTCGCTTCCAAGAAAATCCAAAGCTTTTATTTGAACTAGCTTTAAAAAGAGAGAGAAAAAGAAAGCATAAACTCACACTTTATCTGTTCCATAACTCCTGTAGTCTACTGCAGCTGACACAGCCACAATGAGTGCAGGCATGCCATAGCCGACCAGGTAAAAGTATTTTCTACGTGAATGTTCGCTCTCAAAAACCTCCACCAGCATGATATAAAGCTGTACTCCCTCCAGGAACATCCAGGTGAAGGCAGCCAAGAAGAAGAAATGTAAGAGGGCAGCAAAAACCGCACAGGCAATCTAGGAAAAGGAAGAACTAATTTAGTCAAACTACTAAATGAAATATTATCAACTGTAATCAAATTAAAATAAATATTTATCAAGACTATAACAAAAAAGTAGGTCTGCAAAAGAATAATGTAGACGTTTCTTATTCAGATATTGAAACCTAATTAAATATAACCTATCTTTGAAAATTATATTTTATATTTTATAAATAATGGCTTGTGGGTGACAGCATAATATTGTAATAAAGATTATGTCATTTAGAAAAACATTCTAAAAGCCTATTAATAATTATTGCTAAGATTTTAAAATAGACCTCAGGAATTTTTTCTATTGTCCATAATCAATTATAAATGAAAAAGAAATATGAAAACCAAGGAGAATAAAAGTTCTTAAAATTAAATAATTAAGTAGAGCATTTTATGATGAGATTATTAATTCATTATTATTGCTCTTATTTATTTCTTCCCTGCTTTGTTTCAGAAAGAATCTAAGATGGTATTGGGACGTTCATGCTACATAGGCATAAAAGTAGATCTGGTTAAAATAAGGTGTTTCAGAAGTGCTTTCTCTCTCATTTTTTTTTTTTTTGTGATTGTACTAAATATCTAGAGAAGCTTGGTCAAAAATGGCAGTTTGAACTATTTTCTTTGGCAAATTTAAAAGGTACTACAAGTCAGCAGACCATATATTAATCTTATGTCAGTTTCTGAAATTTTCATTTCTTTAGGGGTTTTCATTTGTTATAAGAAGTCCTAAGTAAAATCTACAGTTCTTACTAGACAAGGCAACACGTTTATAGAAATTATCAGATTAATAAGGGTTCAGTGATGAGTATGATCCTTGAGAAATGACACAAAGTGCAGGTCAATTTCTTCAGTTTAGAAAGATAACAATGAGGGGGCGATGAGAAAGTCAAATATCAGAGAGCTAGAGAGAAAGCATAGCTTATTCACTATGTGGGATTCAGGAAGAGGACACCTCTCTAAGAATAAAGGCAACTTGACCTTAGCTACACTATACTCCAGGTTTTCATATCAATTGTTCTTTATGCTATTTGTTAACATGTGGTGAAGTTTATCATACCGTATGTACCATGGGGAAGAAAAAATAAAAATAAGGTTTCTTAGAGAAAAGAAATCACATAGTGTTTAAATTTCAGGTTAAGAAGAGAATGGAATAATTTCTTTTTGAAAAAATAACACAGTTTTCCATTTTTTGCTTTTTAGAGTTAGAACTTCAACTATTAATTTTTTGTTATTAGAAGGCTTTACTTTTTGGGGAAAAGAAATGCTCACTTTGATTGCTTATTCATATGTATGCATTTATGGAAAAAGCTGTCACATTTGAATATGACAACGAATTAAAAGTATAATCACTATAATTGTACCCTTTACAGCCATTAATCATAAATGTGTAATCACAAACACGAATCCAACTGCATTTTTATTGTAAAGTGCTCCATACATATGAACACATACCAGAAAACAACATTAAGAGAATAAATTATTTACTATGCCTAAAAGTTTTCAAAAAAAGGTTTTCTTTTTATTTGCAATTTTAGTCATGAGAACAAACTTACTCTCTGTGCATGCGTCTTAAGTAAATAGAAAAGGACCTCACAAAAATTTTAACTGGGAATAAAGTCTGTACTATATTGGATATTATCTGTTATGCATTTTGTTTTGTTTTACCAAGAACAATTGACTATTACTGTTCCTTAATCCCCTTTTCTTTCTTTCTCATCTCCTCTCTCTTTTACACATCCTATATTTCTTAATATGATTAAATGTAGGTAGTAGTAAACTATGAAGTTGGCACTTAAAAATGTGAACAGAATTTGAGTAAATATATAGTGTCAAACAAAATTTGGGAAGAGTTATGTAGTCTAAGAATGGCCTACAGTTCGAACTATTTTCTAAAATATGTCAATTAGAAAAACTCATTTTAGACACATAGTTTTTAATATAATAACTGTTTTTAAAGAAAGTATATAATAAGCTTCAATAAATAAGTCATATCTGTTAGATATTCCTCTATTCGTTTAAATCATTTTATTTAACTTTCCTCAATATTCAGCTCTAATTTTTAAAGAGGGGAAAAAAAACTAATGAAGAGACACTATTCTTTAGAAAGACGTTTATAAACAGAATTTCTGAAGAAATTTACATTCATACTTCTATAACATTAGCCACTTTATGATGATGGCACATGAAAAGGAGAAAACTGAGTAAGAATTGAAAATCAGTATCTATCTTAGACAATTGGAATAGATGGTATTTTCAAACATGAGTATTTCCAGTATTGGACAGCTGAAGTGGAACAATTCTTTACTAGTATAAGGGGCTTACCGGTTGGTCAGTTCGGTTGATCCCGATCAGAAAGAGTAATTCTGCTACAAAGAGGCTGATGCAGAGGTTCTTGTGGATGGTGTTACGGTCACTCTGGAGCCCGCGGAAGAAGCAAAATGTGAAGATGCAGATCAGGAGACAAACAAGGGACAGCAGAATTCCAACCCACGTGATCACATCCAGAAGAAGGTCATGGACTGCGTCACTGTGCTGGAAACACAACAGAAAAGCCAAAAGTTGCAACTATGCATACATAACCAATTACTAAGTGTTGTAAGGGCCTGAGTAAGTGAAGTATAATTTTAATAATGTACTAAATATTTTCCCCATGCACAATGAACAAAAACTTAATTATTTGGTTTTTCTAGTCCATAGGTCAGATATTGTATCTTTTCTCTGAGGTATAAATCAGTTTTATATTCAGAGATGTCAGTAGTGCTTGCACCTTTCTTAGCTACATACATTTTCTACTAATATAAATAGCTGAAACAAATCAACTTAATTTTTTTTTAAGCAGTATTACTTTTTTTAGGCCAATATTTTGACAACTACCACTAGGGAATACTCTATTTAAAAATTAAGCTATACATTTAGGAAAGTGGTATGTCAACTGAAATGCTTTTTGAATCACTGGAGGAGTTTTATAAAAAATGTATGTATTTCAATGTATGTAGTTCAAAAAGTATGTATTTTTATAAAGATCCCTAGTTTGTTCTGATGAATAGTCATATATGTGTACTATTTATTTAGTGGAAGATCTAAAAGAATAAGAATAGTCACTGGATTTATATTTATATTAAATGGCTTAAGTAGATCAGGAAGTTTGATCCTTGAAGGGTTTTATACAGATGAAAAATAAGCACTCAGAATTACTATATCCAATAACAGCATAAACCAGATAGTAGAACTAAGAAAAAAGCAAAAGCTCATGAAAACTTTATGAAACTGAATTTTTTTTTTTTGGCTCTGTTAAAATAGTCCTGTGAGCTCCATACCTGCCATATTCATTGGTCTTTCCACTATCTCATCTCTGTTCTTGTTTGAAGATTCGAAATTCTATTTCTGTCCTACAGTAGTTTGCCTCTATCTAAAACTATTTCTGTGAAGCTTTAGAATTAATGGTGGGCCAATGCATCGGTATGCCAAGATGTTGGAATGACTGTCAATTCCTCTTTTCTTTCTAAGTTTCTTGAAAAACTCTAATGATCTAACTTGCATTAGTAGGGGAATGGATAAATAAATAGTGGTTAATTTATAGAATAATATTTTAAACAGTATAAAATCAGTATTATAATTTTATAGTCACAAACATGGATACTTCTCAAAAATATAACATTAGATTTTTAAAAATGCAAGTTCAAAAAGGCTTTGTACCATATAATACTATCTGTGTAAAATTTTAAAAGACATAAATCAATACCATTGATTTTTATGGATATATGTGTAAGCATTAAGAGCGTAGAATATGCATAGGAATTTTTTAGTAGCAAACAAAGGGATGTGTTTCTAATTGACACCCTTTTTAACTGTGTATAACATACTCATTGATTTTTGTTTCAGGATGTAAATTAATATATTTAATTGTCTTCCACATCATTAACATGCCTTAAAAATAGATAAATGTCCAGGTTTTTCATTTTTATTTGTTTTTATTCAAACTTCACACTTTTATGTTTTATACAAACTTCATACAAAGATTATTCTGAATGTAAAATTTCTTCTTACAACTGAGATACTGTGCTATAACCTGAATCATAGCACTTCTCATATTGCAGATATGACTTCACAGTTGTTATTTGATAAAGAACTCTGCTAGAACACTGTCAATGAACCAGTTTTGAAATATTCCTGCATAACTCTAGATATATTTCTCAGAAGGAGCTCAAATCATGAAAGAAAACCACATGTAATTTTGCTTTTACTGCTTTGTTCTCCAGGGGATATTACTAAAGTAGTGTTGGGTCTCTGATAGCTTAAATTACTTTTACTATTTGAGAGCAAAGAGTGGTTAGTGCTACTTGGTTCCCTGACCAGAGGGTTATTTGCTCTCTTTGACTCAAAGGAAAGATGCTGTGATTGAGTATGAAGCACCAACCTTCAACACAGCAGTCTTTCATAATGAGGAAAATGACAGGTATAATACATTTCTCAAATGTATCCTAAAGACTGAAAACACTAAAATGAAAAAAAAAAAAAGTAAGAAAAAGAAAAGAAAAAGAGGGGGAAGAAAGGAACCAAAAAACTCCTGCTTTTTTTCTGGGTAGTTGCATTATTAGAGATGTACTTACTTTACTCAGTGCCTTCGTAGGTCCTTCAAAAACCCCATGCAGAGTTATTAAATGAAGAATAGCAGATGTCAGAACATGAGTACAAAAAGTACATAACACTCAAAGATAACAGAAGTCTAGTGATTAATTCATCTTTCGGGTATGACTGTCTACTCAGAAAATATCAACACCAACACCTTGTGTATACCACACTGTGACCGCAACACTCTGAATACAACCTACTGCTAGAAGTTTATCAATAACGTGAAAGGAAAAGAACAATGGGCATTAAATGCCAATAAGAACTGAGTATGTTTTTCTTTTAACAAGTCTGCCATACTAGAACTTCCTTCAAGAGAATGGGCAACTAAATAAAGCTCCTGGACATGGTTGTAATGATGTGATCGTGAACCAAGAATTCCTATTTCCAAAGTTCCATGTTTGTGAGCACTATCTAATTCAATCATCTGCTACATGAATGTGTATCATTACGTGCCTTGAGATCTTTTAAATCCTGTATCATATTAATATATCTCAGCACTCATATTGGTCTTGACATATAAAAATGCTTAATAAATATTTGTTTGGGGATGATTATAATAATCCCACTGCACTTAGACTAAATTTCCTTAGAACTAAACCCTCAGTATAGCTTTAGCATTTATTTAACCCCTACTGAATATTTAAAAAGTAATCAAATATTATATGTCTAAAACTGAGCCCCTGATATTATCCTGTTCCTACACTCCTTATCCTCCCTAAACTGCTTTTGCCTCTATTTTGCCCATTTTAGCAAACAGCAACTTCATTATTTGAGGTGTTCTGGCTAAAGATTTAGAAGTCATATTGATTCCTTTCTTTAACACACTATGTGTAATCTACCAGGAAATCTTGTAGGCCCTGCTTTCTGAATTTGACAGCTTCTCATCACCTTAACTTCACAAAATTGATTGGAGCCACCTGATTTTTTAAAATAGCCTTCTAATTGACTTTCCTACTTTGACACTCATAACCCCCTTCTATATCTATCAGAACAGAGATTTTTTTGAAAACTATAAGTTAAATAATATGACTCATTGATGAAAGCATACAATGTCTCCCATCCATCTCAATGAAAATAAAAACCAAACTCTTCACAAAGGTCACAAAGTATTATAAGTTCTGTGCCCCTGTGCATCCTATTTCCTATTTTCCCATTTATTCAGTTCATTTTACCGCATATGGCCTGCCCTGTTCTTTGAATATGTCATGCACATTCCAGCCTTAGAGTTCTTCCACTTAATGTGCCCTTGGCCTAGAATGCTCTTCTAAAACATATCTGTATGGTTTACTCACTAACCTCCTTTGTTTTTGTATTCAAATGTCACCTTCTCACAGAGGGTTTTCCTGAGTCACCCCACCTAAACTTACAAATATCTTTTCCCCATTCTGACTCTATCACTTTTCCTGCATTATTTTTTTCTCCTTAGCACTTACCTAAACTATTTTATTGATATTTGTTTATTATCTGTGCCCTCTACTAAATATACACTTCAAGAGAACAAGTTGTTTTATTGCTTCTGATCACCATTGTATCTCTAGCTCCTACAAAGTTTTAATTAAATAAATGAATTACTCTTTAATTATCCACGTCATCTAGGAAAAGATTTAGGTTATAAACTAAAAGTTGTATAATGCTGCCAATTACAGAGTCTTTGAGAGTCTGGTTCTTCAATTACTTGTTCTAAAATCTTGAGTATAAATTGAAGACAATTAGAGGTGGGGAATGAGAAGCTGTTTACACCATATTATCTTAAGATATATTAAAACATCAAGCTGTCAAACAATTATGATAATGGAGGTAAAACTATGCATGGAAGTAAGAGAACTTTAGAGTAAGTCTTCACACCTACCGACATGAATTTAACCTTGTCACTCCAATTTTATAATTGTTACCTTGAAAAATCTACTTATGCTTTTGATTATCACAAACTTCATACACATAAAATAACTGAGTCTTCAAGTTACTGTGGTAAGAAATTAGGATAATATATGTGAAGATAAAAGTCAATGTTTTGTTTTCTTTTTAATCTGAAAACAGTCTAGATTTTTTCATGTTTGAAAAAACCTTCATTTAAATATTCAAAAGTCTGCATGAATGATACAGGATGAATCAAAAAAATAATAACTATAACAAGAATAAATGTTAATGTCGTTTTAACTAAGGACACTAAACATTATTCTAACCAATTAATGTTACCTAATTTTACTTTATAATATTGCCAGATTAGTTGATATTGTTAATATTATTTGTGCTACTGAAAAATTAAGGCCACAAAATGCCCAAAGCATCTAAAGGAGACAGATTTTAACTATAGAATCTAAATTTCACCTTCACTACTATACAATTATGTTTATGACTTTTAAATCACAACACACAGAGGACTCAATTTCACCTATATATTTTTCCTTAAATTATAACAAAAAGACAAATCAAGTAGCAAATAAAGACATATATTTTATTTTTTTCCCAGAGTCTATACCATAGACTAGTATAAGTTGCTGGAAAGAATGCTTAGAAATTACTAAATAAACAAATAAATAAATAAACCAAAAAAAATTAAAAACTTCAAAAAAATTAAGATGAAAAGGTGGAGAGAAAATCTTTACACAGGATGACAGAATGATTTATCAAAAGATACTTTCAAGAAATTCAATAATTTATCCTGTCTAGAAATAAATTTTTATCAAAACAACCCTTGTTTTTCAGGCTTTATATGAAGTTTCTATTCATACATAAAATGACAGGTATTTTGTAAAAACTACAGAAATTTCCTGATTTTCCCTTTTATTTTTATCTCAAGGGATCTGCTCCTTCCTATTATTATCAGATTATTTAGTAACTCAAATACCACAAAAGGGTGAGTGCTACACTGGAGTAAAACAGATGGCTAAAACGGTAATGCTTTGTGAAAGTCACTCTGTCATGCAAAGCTCTCAAGTGTACCAATAAATAAATTTAATAAAACTAAGTCCAAATCCATGAAATAGTGAAATATGATTTTTTTTCCCATTATTTAAAAATAAGTCAATCTTAATATACCAAGACATTTTGTGGAAATTTTGATATTCCTAACTTTATTGTCTAGAAAGCAAGTCAGCAAATAATATGGAGAATGAGATTTTGAATTATTTTTCATTTTAACTGCACAACTGTTTTTGGATAGGACACAAATTATCTAAATTAATTTTGAACCTCTTAAGATTTTTTTTCTTTTTTAAAAAATATTTTTAGAAAGTTGCATTTTCTAGACTCTGTTTGAACAATCGCCCTATAATTAACTCTGGGCCAATAATTACCAAGAACCTGTTTTACTTTCTGCATAATAATGTATTATTTTAATGTTGAGTTGTATTTGTTAAAGCACAACAATATAATTTTTAAATAGTCTCATACATATCTTGTTCTTGAAATACTTATTATTTAGCTAAAAATGTTTTTTCTTTTTTTTCAAACCTATGAGCATTTGCTTTGCTACTAATGTGTTATATACGCATTAAGGCATTGGTTTGAATGATGAATTTCACTAAAGCCAAGAGGGTTACGAAAGGCCTATTTTCTGATAAATGTGGTATGGACTCTGTGAAATAAGCTACTAGCATTGCTCTGACTCTTGGAAACCATGTCCTCAGACACAAAGGTCACTCTGCAATTACATGGGAAAATAAAGGGCTCAATGATCTGAGGAGAAATTAGGATTTCAGAACAGGCTGAAGGTCAAAGTTGAGTAACAGTAAGAAACACAATTAACTGCATTTCTTATTATTTCTATAGTAAATTAACCAAATGTCTTCAGTAACAATTTTCAAATTTGTATCAAGTTGATTTTTAAAAAGTAATATAAACATTTTCAGGCTTTAATTGCTAAGAGGGACACTGGCAAAGTAAGGGCTCACAAAAATATTCATATCCAACTATCCTCTGGATTCAATAAAACTTATTCAGTAAATCTCTTCGATATCAGAAGCATAGCATAGAACACTCTAAGTTGCTGAGATTTTCTTGCTTTGAATTTTTTTAAAAATTAAAATTTCACTATATTTGGTCAACCAAATCTGCAACAGCCATAATGAAAGAAACAGAAAATGGTAGAAAATGGGGAATTTAGTATCTTACAGTAGCTGAAAATTAATTGCAGATATAGGTTTTTAAAAAGTAGATAAAAGTTGATAAACCAAAAAATGATTGTGATCAAGCAGTGAATAAGAAAGAGATTTTAGAAATATCTGAGGCCTTACTTCTAAAGTATTGATGGGATAAGGGCAAGAAATAAAGCTATGCAGATAGCAAACGCCATCTTAGTGTTTCTGAGTTAAGTATAGATAATGATTATGATGATGATAGTAACACATAACTTTTAAAATGTCAGATTCTATTAGGAGTGCTAATTTATTTTATTTTATTATGATAATCCTACAAAACACTATGATATAATACTATTATTATCTCTAATTTACAGATGAAGAAACAGAAGCACAGAGAATAAGTTATTTACTCAAAATAATTCAACTAGTAGGCAGTAGAGATAGGATTAATGGTAGACTGACCAACTGTCTAACTTTGCTCAGGAATGTCTTAGTTTTAGTACTAAATTTTTGCATCTTGGAAAAGTGCTCTTTAAGACATGAAAAAAAAATCTCAGAGATCAGAGATAGGTGCAATAATTTAGAAGTACAAAATCCATGTGACAGCCTAAAAAATAGTGGCTGGAAGCAGCACTACTTTTAGTGTCAAATGGACACAGCATCAATTATCCACCTTTCTTGATGACTGCTGGTGTTTTTCTCCCTGACTATTGATGCTGGCAACCATGATTTGCAGTTCCCAGTACTGAATTGTCTATTGTCCCACCACTCTGAATGATATGACTTACTATGTGATTTCTGTGAGTTGTGATCCTCTTTGATTGTGGATTAGCTGTTATGTTTTGTATCAATTCTGTGCTACTTTAATTTTTAATATTGTAAATTTTGTGACTATTTTTTTAATCGTTAATGAATGAAAATGAGAAATATTGTAATGTAATAACTTGTTAATACTGAAAAGAAGGCTAAACAATCAACTGCCTTACTTTAGAGGTACATGGAAAGGCATATAAAACTAGATTGGAGAGAGAACTTAAATAGAGCAGGCTGCACAACAAGCAGAAATGAATTTGGGACATGGCATGAGAGAGAATGGTGTGAATGTATACACAGAGGCTTAATCTCAAAACTCTAGGACGAGATAGACAAGTTTTTGTAAAATCAAAAAAATTTTTTTAATCTTCCAAAACAACACTAATGCTTAGATGAAATTAACAGTTGTGGAATAGGCTTGAGTATACCACAAGAATAAACACACATTTTTGTTTTGTTCCATTTATTTATCTATGCACCTAATAAAGTTATTTTTCTTGATTTAAGTTTGAAAATAATATGTCCTATGGGTAAATAAAAGGAAAAATTTTGATAATCAATATTTTGGCTTCTTACAGTAGAACTGATTCTGTCAGATTTCACTTATCATGCTTTTTTTTTTTTTTTACAGAATATCAAGCGATGTGTTAAATCATAGCAACAAAATAATGTTTCCCCTAGCTCTTAAGTATTTTAATTTGGAAAATGGAGTTTTAAATCCTCTTCTTTATTTCTACAAACATTTTGATTAAACTTCTGAAGACATAAAATTAAAAAAATTGTTGCCACCTTGTTCAGATACAAAGTACACTTTGCTCATCTATCTACATAATCAACAGATAATGTAAATGTAAATTTTGGAAAATTTTATTCAGCCTATAAACTTCTTACAAAAGAAAATAAACAGTTCTCACCTATTAAATGTCTCATACACCTTATAGTCTAGGTGGCTAAAAACAGATGTGATTTTATTACCTGTGATAATAAAGTTTCATAATAAAATTTTTGGTCACTTTACAGTTATCTCAAAATGTGCCGAAGTACTTAATGAGTTTTTTAAATTTCTAGAAATGGAAGAAAACAGTCTTCTGAGACATGTGCCTACAAGATGGATATCACTGAGGCTGACTATAGAAAAGATGTTAAAATATTGGCTTTCTGCTAAATCATTTTGTCAAAGTATGAAACAAGAAATTTTTTTTTAATCTTGAAATATATGACAGATGAGAATAAAGAAAAATGTTACAGTAAAATAAATTTATAAGCTATTTTTTAAAAACTGTTTGATGAACTCTGAAGAGAGGCTATAAGGAACCTGGAAAAAAGATGAACTAACTCTACTTGAGTTGCTTGAAGTTCTGTGTAGGTTAAGACAAAAACTCATACAGAGAAAAACATGACTTATTTTTAGGATTAAGACTGTTTCCAAAAAATCTTACCAGGACAGGGCAGTCAAGTTAAATAAGACTTTCTCATGTCCTTATTAAAACTATAATTTATTTGAAATCCAATCTAGATTTCATAAGGCAAAATTACCTCAGTGCTTTAAAGCCATTATCCCTGATAGTATTTTACCTTATGCTGACATTAATGTGCTTGAAAGTGTTTGAAAATGATAAACATTTTGGACACTGACAGCCTATTTCATGGATTCACAGATGCAAAAAAACTAATTAACAAATAGCTGGTCTACCAAAATAAGCCTACAGATAAACAGTGGATGATCAGTTTTTGATAAATGGGAACTAAATCTTAGAAGACTTAATACTATGATTTGTTGCTTTTAAGTAGTAATGACACACATGTGCGTAATTACTTATTACATACTAAGTATACTTTTGATCTGGTAGTGTTGTTTCCCAGTTGGCTGTCTAAAAAGTTGATTACCCAAAATGGTGGCCAAATACTCCATGTCCTTAACAACTTCAGTAACAGTGGAGAGCACCACAGATCCTCTTCTCTATTACACTTTTGACCCAATTATACTAAGCTGCTTGGAACTGGACAGAGCCAGGTTTTCATGGGTGAAAATTTCTTGACTATTTTGTGAATTCGATGATTAAACCCAATGGTTTTATTATAACAAAGTTTGCTGGAAATAATTCAGCAAATTCATGATTCTTAGACAAAATGGGTAACTTCTCCTAAGATTGTTTCCATTAAAACACACACACACACACACACACACACACACACACACACACACACACACACACACATTTTTGAAAGTACTTCTTAAAGGCATTAAATAATATAAAATGGGATAGAGCAGCTGAAATTTGACAAGAGAGAATCATAGAAATGTCAGTCTTGCATTATCCAGATATGTTTACTGCTATTTATATATCATTCTTCTCTTAGTCATTTTCTCTGTTGTGTAAGAAAAAATAAATTCACCAAAATGAGAAAGAAAAGTTTAATATAGAAACAAATTGAATTAGGCTTAAAAGAGAAAGTAATTTCACATAACTAGATAATAAAAACCATACAAATGAAAACCATACCAAGAGCATTTGAGATCTTGCACCTCAGTATATGTCATCAGTTTAGCTCAAATAAACTCTTAAAATTAAAAAGAAAGAAAGACAAAAAAGAAAGAAAGAAAGAAAACAAAACAAAAAATATCCAATTAAAATTTGGTAGATTTAGTCTAAGAATATTTATTTGATGACTATTATGGTTAGGTACGTAAAACAGAATGTAAAAATATACATACATATATATATACACATACACACATCTCGTTTCATTACATCATTCCATTTTCATTTAGTTTTCTTAGCGAAAGCAATGTCAGAAGAAATAAAAAGGAAGTAGTTATTAGGCTTTCTTTTTTTTTCATTCTCTTGAATAAATTTACTACATTTTAAACAGAGTAGAGGTCTTCCAGATAATAACCCTGGGGACAATTATATCACAGGCTAAGAGACCACATTAATTTTTACAAAATTAACATTCTAAAAGTTTCATGAATTAGATTTCTAAATCAGCAAGTAATCAACCATAGAAGATCTTTAGATAGTAACGTTTATACTGTAAGGATACACAAAGTAAATTGGCTGTCTCTTGAGTTGTTTTAAACAACATAGAAAAAGTAGTTTAGTTCAGTCATGCTTTTGTTCAAATGCTTTTAAAATTGTATTTATAACAGGTTGACCTTGTTATTGCCTATCTTAGAAAGTTATAAATAACTTCTGGAAAATCTAGCCTACTTCCTCTAGAGTCTAATAGTTTTCTAGCTTTATCACTTTATTTACTAGACTTTGTGGAATGAAACAGGCCAGAAAAAAAAAAAAACAGAAACAATCATTGAATAGTATCAATGTTAAAAAAATAGTAAAATTTTATGAGCTAGAACAAATAGAGTACAGTTAGTAAACTAGTTCTTGCTAAAAACAGCATAAGCAATTGATGTTTTTAGAACATTAGAATGGAAAAGTTTTTAATACTTACTTAGCTGGTTGACTATAGTTTCTTAAATATGAGTAAATTGGGTGAGTTATTATAGTTAAAATAATAAAAATGTTATTTCAGTTGTTAATGCCAAAAATTATATCTCTAATGAAGAAAAAACCTAATTAATAAAAAAGGTTATGCATACTTAGTACTGATTTATGATTGTACTTAAATTCACAATGTCTATTTTGAAGATGTAGAAAGTTATCTGTAGTTATAATAATATCTTGGTGCAGATCCATTATTTGATACTTTCATTGCAGAAAAAAAGTCTCAATTTGAAAAATGAGGCAAAACATTAGCCTAAACTTCTTTCTTTCAGGAAAAGTTTACCTGCAAAGGGGTAAATAAACCATTATTTATTACTAAAAACCCAATTAAATATTTGGGACTTGATAGTTAAATCCTCTCCCACCACCAACACACGCACCTGATCAAGAAGAGCTCAAGGGCTTTAAGGAAGCAACTAATGAATTTTTTAAAAATCATAATTTTAAAAGTTTATAATTCTCAACATGATTTTATTATTCAATCTCTAAAATAATCTAGATAACATTAGAAAAAATAATAGTGACATCTAACCAATTAATAATGAGAATAGGCTATTCAGATAATTTGCCTAAGGACAAGAGGCAATTATTTAAATAAAATCAGGATCATAAATGTCCTAAATTTTAATTCTTATTCTAACTTCCCTTCAAGTTATAAGTTGTGCAAATAAGCTATAATGACAATATCTATTGTGATGCTGTGGATTAAGTGAGATAATGTAAGTAGACATTATTGGACATGAGGGCTGAAGTCCTCACCTAATCTCCATTTTTTTAGAGCCCCATAAACTTGTTTACTTATTTATTATAAAATATTTCTCACTATAATTAGAACTGGGTATTTTTAGCCAATCTTATTAACTAAAGATAATAAAGAAACTAAACATTGTAAGGATAAGGACCCAAGCTCTGTGTAAGGAGACCGTAGGTCTTTCAGCACTTAAAAATTCTGCTACAATCCAGAATAAAAACATCCAGCAGAAGAATGTTAATACTAAAGATATAAAATTAGCTGAAAAAATGTATGATGAAACCATAAAATTTCAGCCTTATTTCATGCTACTTCAACCCTGTCACTCTCATTTTGCTTAAGCATTTATGTCACTTTATCTAGAGCACTTTCCCTGACTCTCAAGGTCAATTTAAGGCTAGTTTCTATTTGTTTTCACAGCATTCTCTAGTGTAATAATAAGACATTTCTCAAAACATATTGATTTTGTTGATTTCTTAACTATATTACAAGTTAGACAGTAAGTTTTGCCTGTCACAAAGATGATAATTATTTAGGAACAATTAAAGAGTGGATTAAGAACGTTACAATGAAAGAAACTGAGATTAATAAAACAAAGTTTTCAAAGTTGTTTCCACAGGTTCCTCTTAATTATAAAAAATTCAAGCAAAATGTAACTTTAACCAAGTGATCAAACTCAGTAACTCCAATAAGGGGCCTCCTGATACAATGGGAAGGATACAGCTTCTTCTACATGGTATGCCAATATGTTGAACCTGAATCTAATTATGGGAAAACAATCAGAGAGTTTGCAACTGTGGAACAACCATAGGACAAATGATCTGGATTCTACAAAATGGCATTTTTATGAAAGAAAAACAGGCAGGGAAACCTGTACATTAACGAAGACAAAAGAAATGTGGCACAAAAGAACTGTGTGATTCTTGGTTAAGTCCTGCATAGAAAAATCACAGACTGTAAAGGACTTTATTGATATAATTAGAAAAATTTTTGTATGAATTAAATAGTACATAATAACACTTAATTAATGTTCAATTTCTTATATGTATTAACGGTAGAGAGGAAATGTCTTTGTTCTTAAAACATTTACAGAAGGATTTAAGAATTAAATATTATAAAGTCAGCAATTTAGTTTCAAAAAGTCAAATGATACAGCAAAATATACATGCACAAACATATAGAGACAAGTGTAGTCATATGTGTCAAAAATTTAATGTAAATTTAGAAAAAGGGTATATGAGTGTTTATTTTACCACTTTTTCAACTTTTTCATAAAAGTTCTATTAAAAAAAATGAAGGGAAAAAAGTAATGAAATAATTTTAATGGTTTATTTTTCCTCCAAATCTATAATTTCAACTGCTTTCTCTCTATAGCTAATTTTGGATATATCTCTTCCTTTCATGAATTTAAAAAGACACAACATAATTTAGGTGCTAATTCCTCTTCTCAAATACAGGTGTAAAGAATATCCTTCTCTCTATCACTAGGTAGGTGAACTTTCCCCTCTTTCTACCTGCCATGTACAGCGATAAGAAGAGGAAAGAATCCATAGAACTTTCCTTTTCTCCCTTCAATAATTTCCCCCATTGACAGCAACTTATCAGAAATGAAACATAAGGGGCTATAGGCAATTGGCAATCCATTGTAGGATAAAAGTAAGTAATATGGCAGCATTATTCTTCATCTCTTGTTATCTGTTCCAAGGAGCCTTAGAGTTGAGGTTGTGTATGCTTCAGGAGCCATGGTGGTGGGAAGAAAGTTCTTCTATTACACTCATTTATATTTTGAAATACCTGTCCTCTATCCATTGCTCACAAGTGGTATGAAATTCTAAATACTCTCTCTGACCTAGGAAATGAAAAGATGTGTTTGCAAATAAGTGTCTGGTACAGGGGGAAGTGTGTGGGCTGGTGGGAATGTGACAGCTGTCATTGTTTTAAGCAAAAGGCATGTATTAATTCTTGATAGTCTAGGCAAAAATTTAAAGAACCCCAAAAGATTTTAAATTGTTACAGACTAAGTTCTAGGCATGTAGGATTACAGAATATGTCTGAAAGAACTTAAAGTTTAGATGGACTAAAATATATAAGATAAGCTATCTTGCAAAATACATTTTTCTCAGTGTAAAAACTAATCTCTACTTATAGGAAGTACATATATATATATGGCATGGCTAAAGTTTAAATATATGTCAAATTGGTAGATGTAAAACATTAAATATATTACATATGTATATGACAGAACATACTGTTTCTCTCAAAATTCTTCTGTGGAGTTTCTATCACAATGAAGTAAAACCCACACCCAAAGTCCTTCTGATGACCTACAAAACCTTCTATTCTAGACACTCTGACTTTATCTGACAACATACTTTCTGTCTTACTATTTCCATTCTGTTAGGTAGCTAGTCAGGCATGAGAAACAGAGGAACAAAGGAATGGAGGCCCAGCCCAGACATCACCCAAAGAACACCCCAAAGAATCCCTCCTATATCCCAGGAGACAAAGGACAGAAGGGCCATAACCTAGAGCTGGTTTAAATTGGCCACAGACACGTGTCAGAAGGTACTACCTTAACCTGTCCACAGCCTCAGCCTCATTATACCATTATTTTAATACCATGTTTATGCCTGAAAATTCATGAAGCTAACTATAACAGTCTGAATTCTGAGTAAGCACATGTGCACTAGTCAGGGAGTTATATAATAGCCAAGTATCAATCAAAATAACCTCATATGCCAGTCACCTAGAAATGCTTTTGTAACCATCCATCATGACCCCAATATAATACAGACTTTTGTGCTGTTACAGCTCTCTTTGCTAAAAATCCGCTCCTCTCTTGGGGTGTACTCTATCTTTTGTTTCTTTTATTCTTTCACCTCCCAAATTCCACATGGCTGCAGCCTTCCTCAGTGTGTCCTATCTCCTTCTAAAATATACCTTTAATAAATCTTTTTTCTAAATCTTGCTGACCTGCGATTCTTTGCTGCCTCAGTGGGGAAGAAGTAAGAAAAAGTTCTAACTGCACTTCTGCATTGTTACCCTTTCCATGCCATTAGGGAGACACTGGAGTTCAATTCTCCCAAAAACTGAAACAAAACTATACTGTTCTCCTTGCAATTCCTCAAACACATCAGGATCATCGCTGGTTCAGTGTCTTGTTTTTGTTCCATCTTCTTGAAAGAGTCTTTCCCTAGATGATCTGGAAGACTGACTCTCTCACCTCTCTCTGCTCCTAACGCTGAGCTTTGAGTCTACTTGGCGAATGTAGACAATAAAATAACATACTAGCAACCACATAATTTCAAATTTTAATAAACCTATAAAGAAAATATATCATTATAAAACCATTCAATGAGAAAAATCCAAGAATATTTTTTTTTATTCTAAAAGGCTGTAAACTTTTTTATATAAAGTTAGTATGCAAGAGCAGCTAATATAACAAAATCTTATATTTTGATCATTTTATAAAACATTTTATTTTTATGAAATATTCCATATGTGGAGAATTATCAACTTTTTTATTACATTTTTGGAGGGTTATTTATTTTTTTCTTAAATAAATACAGTTTAAAGCAATATATACTAGCTATAATTTTGAACTTCTACCTTCACTTCAATTCCATCACAATATAGATGGAAAAATATAAAATTAGTATAAAAATTGATAATGGTAGTGTCCAGCCTTTAGCATCATGCACTAAATGCTTTATTATTCATTAACAAAATTATTACTTAAGCTCTAAGTAATAATTAGAGCTTTTTCATTTGTGACTTTCAATAATAAAAAATATTCTTTCTGAAAATTGAGTACTTTTATGTGCAATTGAAAAATCTTGCAGTGTAAAGTAACCTCATGGTTTCCTCTGGCCTATAAAAAATCAGCTATAAAATATGACACATTGGATCTATGGTATGAAATTGAAAGTTGCCATATTGTCAGTGTTTTGCATCAATACTAAATTAAGAAATAAATACAATGATTTTAAATAGCAAAATCAATATCTACACTTGAACAGGAGTGAGGCTGGAGTGAGACAATAAGATATATTAAGCTAGAGAGAGAGAGTGAGAGAGAGAGAGAGAAGAGAGAGAAGTATAAGTATCAAACTAAGGAAAGTCAAGCCTTTTAAAGATAATAAAAAATGATATCAAGTTGAACTGACAAAAGGGTAAGACATTTTTATTATCATCTCCTAAAGAATTATAATTTGAGAAGAGATACCAGTGACATAAATGGTCAGATCTAAAATATTTGTTACAGTATTCTACAAAACCATTGTACAAATGTTAGTTAATTAGTTTGAAACTTATGCTCTTGTAAACTAAATTACTCTTCTTAAAAATTGTATTCACAAAAAGAATTACAGATAAGAGAAGAAAGAGATTCTAATTTAGTGTATTTAACCTTCTGCTAAACAACAAATAAATTTGTAGATGATTTCCAATAATAGAAAGATTTTTAACACTATAAATACTATTGTAGTTTAGTATAAAATTGTATTATTTAAGTATCTGTAGTGATTAGTTTTCTGTCTAAAAGAGAAGACAATCAAATGTTTCTTAGATAATAGAAGTAGAGAGAACTCAGAAGAGTTAACTAGCTTTGTTGTCACCTAGGGATGGTAGCATCCCTTACCTTCTTCTATCAGCCTAAATTAACCTAGCTATAAAATTTCTCCCCATTCCATTCAAAAATCATTCTTAACACTGTGAAGGAAAAAAAAAACAGGTCCTATGGAAAGTAACCTCACAGAGTGATCTGATCATAAATTTCTAAATGGCAGGTCATGGTGTATAGTTATGCCCCATATAACGTTTTAGTAAAAAAGGTTTATCTTTGTTTTAATCAAGCCTGTCCATTGTTTCTGTGCATCCCAGTCAACATACCTTTGAAATAAACTGTAACCACCCTCAAGAAACCACATAATCTTGTTAACTATTCTGTAATCCAATCCCCAGCTTACTTTTTCTCACCTCTTCCTTAATTTCAAATGCATAAAAGAAGCTGCAAAACTTTCATTCTAGGGAGCAATAGAGATCTTGCTCCTTGGCATATGTTGACAGCTTAGATCAATAAACTCTTACAAAAATTCTCCAGATTTAAACATTTCTTACATCTACAACACTTCTCTTTTTTGATAACCTATAGGTTTCCTGAAGCCAAGGATTTGTCATGGGATGGGGAGTGGGAGGGGAAGATGAAGGGGGAGGCGATCTAAAATTTTAAATAGGGTGGACAGAGAAAGCCTCTTTGAAATAGTGATACTGGAGCAAAGATATGAGGAAGTTGGCTCTATGGCTCTTTGGGGCATAGTAGGAGGGAGATCTTCAGGTCTAACTTGTACATATCAAATGTGTTTGTGGAAAGGCAAAAAGGTGCCTATGGCTGAAGCCAAGTGAGCAAGGGAAAGAGTAGTAAGAGAGGAGGTCAAGAGCTATTAATGCAGCCTTGATTTGGGATTTTGCTCTTATTGAGATGAGTCCTTCAGATTTGATCAAAGGTATGAACTACTGATTTGCATTTTAGAAGTATTACAGAACTGCTTTTTGAAAATGAATCAGAGAAGAGATAAGGTCTGACTCACCTTTTAAGAGTATCTCTCTGGCCATTATGCTAAGAATAAATTAAAAGAGAAAAAGGAAGGAAGAAAGGAGACCAATTAAAGGGCTATAACCAAAAAATAGAGAGGTGGCAGGGGCTTGAATGTAGGTGAAGATGCTGAGAAGCTGTCAGATGCTGGTTCTGGAAGAACATGCTCCATAAGATTGGGTATGAGTATGAGTGGGGAAAAGATACAGACAAAAGATTTAGTTTTGAACCAGGGTATCTGGAAGAACAAGGTAGCCATTTACTAAGATTCAGATGGGAGAGCACCAAAAGTCTAGTTCTAGAATTGTGACATTTACTAGAAGGCTAGGTGAACATATCAAGGCAGAAGTTGAATCTATGAGACTGTAGTTAAGAAATGGGGACAGAAATCAGAATCATGAGATGATGTTTAGAGTCAAATGACTATATGAGATCACTAAGGAGAAAACACATAATGCCTAGACTACATCTATGATTACATTCCCAGCCAAAGCAACAACGAGAGGTCATAGAGATGAGGAGGAATCAACAATGGAAGCTAAGAAGGGTCAGTTCCTGAAGAAGAAATGAAACAAGAGAGAATGATATATCCAAGGCAAAGTGAAGAAAATATTGTAAGAATGTGGTCAACACAAATTCTCCACATGTTGCCTTATTATAACATCCTACTTATCCTTCAGAGCTGGGTGCTTTTTTAGTAAGCCTTCTCTGAGCAGTCCTGTCTTAGACAGATGATCCCCTTCTGTGTCTCTAAATTACAGTGTAGACCTCACTTATAATACTCATCACAATTATGACTACATTGTCACTTCTCTGCCCTTGCTTCCCCCTCAAAAATGTGAGTTCCTTAAGGGCCAGGCTTCACTGTAATGCTGGAATCTAGTACTATCTCTGGCAAAGGAGAAGGAGGAAAGTACATTAATTGAGAACCTATTGTGTAGCAGGCAACATGTCAATATCTCTACTGAAGTACTAAAAAAATGTTAATAAAAGAATAATGGAACTGCTGAATGAATAGTAGAGATAGCACAGATGATAGATAAGGGCACTCCCATCAGTGCAGAGCCCTGGAGTGAAAACGTATGCAGCAGGGCACCACAGTTTAATAGCGATAGCTATCAAGATTACTGGGCTAACTCTTCTTGCTCTTTTTCTAAGATCATCAAGCAAATTTCTCCAATATAATTTTGTTTCCTTTATAGATTTTCCTGCAGACTTAGAAAGTGACAATCAGCAAACATAAATATCAGTTCAAACTGGCTGCTTTATTTCTCATTATGCATGAATAAATTAGTGTTCTGTTTTAGACATTAGTGTGATGAAGTTTGGGTTAGTGTGTTACTTTCTAGACTTCTTGGTATGATCAGTCTGCCTGTTTTCTGTTTTTCAAGTGTCAAAATCATGTTATGAGATCAAAATGAGATATCTTAGGCAATCACAAGCATATGTGATAGAAGAAATCCAGGACATACATACTGTGTGACTGACTGCCAAATGAAAATATTGATTTTCATTTATTTTATCTCTTGTTGACACACAATAATGGTCACATCAGGATCCCTGTATAATGGATTGGGTAGAAGTTGTTATACAATGAACTGAGCAAAATGATATTTTGTTGTTGCTTCAAATATGATCCATTTTTTCTGAGTTTGAATTTATTTCTTAAACTGAAAAACAGAATCCCAGAGCCATACTAATACATTCCAAGTTTAAATCTAACATTTGTTAGTGTAGCCAATCTTGCTAAGCTAGATCAATTTGTAATGCTTTGACAAACTGTGTAGTCCTTTAAAAACCCAACTTTGAACTGTGCTTACACAGCTAAGGCAATTTACTCTTAAGGTGTGACAGGGCTTGCATTTGTCTCTCTCTGGGATACCTGTACCATCTCTAAGTTCAACAGTGTCAAAGAAAATTTTGGCTGAAACTATTTGGATCAATGACAAAAGGTAGATATATACTTGCAACAGTTTTTCCTTTTTAAAAGATGTCAGACAGTAATACTTCCTCTATATTTATTGACAGAGATGAATATTCATAAGTATATAATTTCTTGTTGGTATCCCCTCTACCAATCTCTATAAGTAAGTTAACCACCCCATTATATTTTTATGTCCTAAATATATCTGAAATCCAATTTTTTTTTTTACCTACCCTGACAGCCAGAGTCATGCTGGGAAAAGACTGATGTAATCAAGTCAATGATAGAAGTTACCTATCATCTAGATTTTTAATTAAGATAGTGTCTTCTTGAATGGACAAAATCCATTACACATATACCAGAACTGCTAAGTCCTTTGCATTACCACACATTGTTCATTGTGCTTATTGGCTGCTTTCCCACCAGTCATTTTGACAGAATTTAATTCCACACATAACTCCTTAGTCTTCAACATACATGGTTCCAAACTTCACGACACACTGTGTGGTACTGAGGTCTTATCTTGCCCTATTGATGAGGTCTGATGTTTATTCATTTCATATAACATAAAAGCAGGGGATACTAAGGAAAATTTTATAAGCAAAGTCATGTATAAGCAAACTTTATTTTTATGAACTATGTTAATAAAAGTAAAAAAAAATATTTCTGACTCATCTAGGAGGATATGGGTTGAACACTAGAGAGATCCTGAATAGAATTACTATAAAAGTAGAAAAACTCTGAAGTGAGACTGGCCCATAAATTAGGACCTTTTACAGTTAGTATCCTGATTGTATGCATTTTTATTTTATGGCATATGCCTTACCTTAACTTCCACATGTGCCATCAATACTGCAAAATTGGTTAGGTGATTACAAGAGCATGTAGTATGTGTCTTATTTGTTGTCAGGAGCCGACAGCCTTGAGTTGACCAGTAACCTGTCATTGTGCGCTTGGAATAGCTCCAAAATGAACAGTTGGGGTTAAAATTTTCCTCGGACTGCTACCAAAAAAAAAAAATCAATAAAGCAAATAGTCACTTTATGATCACATAAATTAGGTAGGCATTTTCTTTACATCAACATAATTTCATACTCTGTTCTAATATTTTTAGAGATGTCTACCAGTGTTTTTCTATTAAGGGAGACTCATCAAGTCTCAGCAAATTTGAATTTATGTTGTTGTTTATTCCCCTTGATTAGAAGTGAGTTTACTTTTTCAAGAATTAATATTGAGGGAATACTAGTATCATTGTCTCAGGCTTACATCTATTATTTTCAAAATAAAATAAACTATACTCAGTAAAGAAGAAAAAAGTCAATTGCAAGAGAGTAGGACATCAGCTTGTGAGCGGGAACCTCTGTATCATATGCAATGAAAGAGTGATTTAAAAGTGGGTGATACTGAGAAGGGAAAGAAGATTTTTGTTCAAAAGTGTGTTCAGTGCCATAGTGTAGAAAAGGGAGGCAAGCACAAGACTAGGCCAAATCTCCATGGTCTATTTAGGTGAAAGACATGTCAGACTGCTGGATTTTCTTACATGGATGAGAACAAGAATAAAGGTATCACTGGTAGAGTATTTGGAGAATTCCAAAAGTGATATTTACTGGCATTAAGAAGACTTCAGAATGGGCAGACTTAATAACTTAACTCAAAAAAGTTACTAATGAGTAATAGTTGGCTAGTGCCTATTTATTATAAAACAGAAATGTCTCATGACTTTTTTAATGTATATCATAAAATTTTTAAATTGATCTCATACACCAGAATTCAAATCATGAATGGTTGATAGAACATTTCTCTTAGGTAGCCCTGATTTAAATAAATTTGGCTTGTGGTTCAATAAATATAATCAGTTTTTTGAACTTTGATAGAAAAAAGTGATCACACTGTTTTCTATCAAAGGTATGATTTGATAGAAATCATCAACTCAAGGCTATCTTTTAAAGGTATGATTGGACTTTGTTAGTAATGTTCGTCTTTTTACAGAAATGGTGATTCTTCAAAATCTGAAGAAGGTTGGTTTTATATTTAGATTTATATAACTGATTATATTAATATATTTAAATACTGAGGAAATCCATTCACTGTATTATAGAATAGCAAGACTTGCTTGTGTTTCAAGTTATGTTCATTAGCTTGTTAAAGGAAAGGGATAAAGATAAACTAGCAGTATTCATTTTTTGGTACTAATTATGCCAATTTAATTAAAATTCACTGTATGTAAACTATTGCTTTTTACTTAACAAAAGACATTTTAGTGTGGTTATTTACAATATCAAATAAAGAATATTTATTTGATCATTTTATAGATGATCTATAAGGTCAGATGCTTTAAAATTTAGTGTGAAAAGACAGAGTAACAAATTCTGCTTATGAATATGTTACTAAATCAGACTAAATTATAATTTAGAATTGTCTTTTAAACAGCTATTCAAAAACACAACTGTAGAATTATGGTATATGTATGATTGGTAATGGTGCTTTTGCCAACTCATTAGGAGGATTAAGATAATTAAAAACAAAATCACAGATCATGACTTTTCTAATGTGATTGATTTAATGGCTGATACCAAAATTTTAATGGTTGCAAAGTACAATAGTCCTAACATGCAGCAGTGTTATCTAGTCATGCTACCAGATTAAGTTAATTTGGTCCTCTAGGAAAGCCGGAACTAGAACAGCACTTAAATGATTCATCCTTAGAGTTTCTTTGGCCAGTATGAGTACTGCAGCATTTATGCCGAATGTGGGCAGAAGAATGTACTTTCGTTTATAGTTTTGTGGTATATAACAGTATTTAACTTATATTCCAAATTATTTCATACAGTCCATACATACATTTAGAGTAGTCCCTGGAAATTTTATGAAGTTGGTGAGATAAATTCTCAGTGAGGGAAATAAATCTATGCTGGCAGCAAGAGCCATCCGTTTGTGGGGCAGTGACATAGAAGTCTTGTCTATGGTTTCAAAGATAATGGGGATGACTTTAGATAGGCCTTTAAGGCCTGAAAAGTAATTTATAACTTATGAATATTATTTTCAATCATTGGAAAAATGTGAGAAAGCAAAAAAGTCAGTCTGGAAACACATGTAGAAACAATTTGGGGAACCAAATGAAAGCTTTCTGTAATTTAGATGTTAAATTCTACCTAATCTGAGAATTAACGGTAGGGAACTAAAAAAAATGTATCCTGGAACTCTTTCAGATGTAAAGCCTTTATAACAGAGGACCTGGTAACTGCATAAGTTAGTGATAATGTATCAACTTAGCTTCTAAGGGACAATTCTGGACTCATATGGAAAGACGTGGAGGATAAGGAGTTGATCTATTTCTATGCCTCCTACATTGACCTATGTTGGCAGAGATAATTACTGAGTACCTGCTGTGTTCTAGGTCAGTTATACTCAGTAAGTTCCTCTGATTATTTAGAATGTAAATGATCCTAACAGTTAATTCAAAAGAAAGGATATTTCCAGCTTTAAGGGCTGTATGTTCTTATAAATAAAGAAACGAGGACACAAAGCTGTGACTGTATTTTATCTGTGTCTTCATTCCTAGAGTTTCATCATAGATGGCTTGGTGAGTGGTATCAAAAGTGAGAGCCATATGTATGTAAAAAATTTTGTTTCTAGTGACACTACATTCTGGATTTTGTCAAGAACAGCACTGTCTAATAGAACTTCCTGTAATGATGGACTGGACTCATGGTATCCAATATTATAGCCACTAACCACATGTGGCTAAGCCCTTGAAATATGGCTAGTGTGACTACAAAACTGAATTTTTTAACTTTATTTAACTTTTATTTAACTTTAATTGATTTAAGTTTACATGGTGCAAATAGCTAGTGGTTAGTGTTTTGACAACACATCTATAACTAGAACCAGTGGTCTGTAACAAAAGTGTTTCCCCTGGACTTTTTATTTTTTTATTCTAGGATTCTTGCAAGTACATTACAGTGCCCTTGAGGATACTGATTCTAATTTGTTTCTAAATCTGATGTGCTATGTTTTACCTATCCATTTATAAGTTGGCAACTTATTCTAGGTAAGTGGCATTCTGGTTGGAATGTACCTTTTTTGTCATAAATTTTCTGCATTTATCTCCAGTTTCTTTATAGATATTACATTGTACATCTTTGTGTTTAGCCACTAAAGATTGTTGTAAATTGAAAGGCTATAGTAGAGTTTACATGCTGTCTAAGAAAAAGCCTTACTGGGGTTGGTCTTCCCTAGTTCACTAGACTCCAGCTGTTTTAGATTAGTCAAGCTCAGATAAGAGTAAATCGAAACCAATTTATATACTAAAAAAAAAAAAAGTCAATTGCTCTAAGTAATCAACTTCCAAAAGGATGGTCTTTAGAAATTTTTGTTCAGTTTACAAAACAATCTTTGTATATACACAAAAATGTATCTATACACAAAGCCATAATTACTTGTAACATCGTATGTGAAGCCATGTCTAGTTCTACTGAACATATTGCTCTTTTTAATTATGGAGAAGCATTTACAAATCAATCTATGAATGTTTTTACCAAAGTATTTACATATTAAAGAAATATTCTCCTTCCTCATTTTAGAAAAAAAATATCTCTATCATTTAATAGATCATGAAATGCTATTATCAAATAATAAAAAAAACAATACATTTCTGCTCATGCTATAGTAAATATACACAACTTAGAGAACTAAACTTAACATGCCATTTTCTTACCTTAATATGCTTAACAGTGAACACCACAGGATCGGCCAAATAGACCTTATTACTGAACTCTTTGTTTATTGCTGCTGTAATAACAGGGGAATTGACAATAACAGAATGATTGGTGGACATAGCTTCTGTTCCCAACTTCATGCTGGCATTCTCCGTGGACAAATAAGGACCCAAGTTGTTATAAAGGACAAAGGCTACTCTTATCTCTCCTGAAAAAAATGCAAATGAGAATTATAAATTGGGAAGAAACTCTGATTACTTTGTATATTCCACTTAGATAGTTCTAATTAGATTATAATCAGATCTGCATAATACATACACACACAAAAAATCAAGTATTAATTTTAATCAAAGTGCCAAGTTATTCATGAAGAAAGGAAAATTAAAAGATACTGAAACAACTATGTATCAGTATTACAATAAGTGACCCTCAATCCCTATCTCACTCCATATCTAAAACTTAATTCAAGATGGATCACAGAAATAAACATAAAAATCAGAACCATACAGCTTTTAGAACAAAATATAGGATATCTTTTTTTATCTTAGACATTAGGACTCCAAAAACACCAACTGTAAAAGAAAAAAATAGTAAACTGATTTTTATCAAAATTAAAAATTTGTCTTTGAAATACAGCATCGAGAAAATTAATAGGCAAGCCACAGACTCAGAAATATACACATATATATGCAAATATATGACTAATGGATATATGCATTTCTGCATACATAAAGAGTAAAAGAATACCAAAATAAAATGACAAAATACATAAACACACACATTAGAAAAGAATGATAAGAGACATATGAAAAATTATCAACATCATTAGTAATTATGGAAATAAAAATTAAAATCACATTGAGATACCATTCATACCCACTAGATTCTTTAAAATAAAAGAAGACTGTCCACACTAATGCTGGTAAGAATGTGGAACAACTGGAACTCTTGTACACTGCCGGTGGAAGTAAAAAATGGTTCAACTATTTGGAAAAATATTTGGCAATTTCTTATAAAATTAAACATATTATCTACCCTTCCTAGATAAGTGAAAAAATAAACCTGCAGAGAAAAAAAATGTATAAAAATGTTTATAGCATCCTTATCCATAACAGCACCAAACTAGAAACAACACAAAAATTTATCAATAGGAGAATAAATTATGGAATATTAATATAATGAAATATAGTAATATATATGCATCAACAAAGAACAAACTACTAACAGATGGAGCATTATGACTAAATCCCCAAAATATCATGCTGAGTTAGATAATATAGACAGAAAAGGGTTCATACCGAATGATTCCATTAATAGAAAATCTAAGAATGGATAAAATGGGTCTATTGAAATTATTATGAGAAAAAAAGTAGTTTCATCAAGTGGGGAGAAGGGGTGAGCAGACTGGGAAAGGACACTAGGGAGTTTTATGGATAATAGAAGATATTTATATCTTGTTTTATATGATATTACAGAGGAATGTACAACTGTCAAATTTATCATGCTAAACACAGTATGTGTATTTTATTATATATACATTACATCTCAATTGCAATAAAAAAAATACAAGACTTTAAATTTTCACCTGTCTTAAAACTCAGTTATGTTCTTTTAAGGTCACTACATCCATATTTCCTTCTACCTTATTTTTTTTTTTCTTATGACAACCTCTTACATGTAATCCTCTGAAGAATTAACTGTCTTTTAATATATTTTTAATCATATTATTTTCTTTCTTAAAGTAGGTCAAGCTCTAAGTTTTACTTCCATTATGAATTCATATCAGTATGGAAAGAGATGGGCACTGCCCTGATTACTATAGTTGCTAAGATGAGGAAGTTACGATCTCCATCTCTGACTTCTAGAGTCAAGTGGCAATAAAGAAGACATCTTAATATAGTTTTTTGAGGATGGTGAGGGTTTTCCAACATCCAAACTGTGCTCCCATGTTTGTGAAATTCTCTGCTCTTAGAGATTTGTAGATAGAAAATATACATATATTTGTTTTCTCAGCCTGCCTTGTACCTATGCTAGGTACATTCAATCACATGCACTGGCCTCAGATTTATATGAGGGGCTAGTGACACAGGAAGCAAGAGGTGGTGCAGCAGCAGCAGCCTTCACTTGTGCTTTACATGTGGCAGCAGTGACATCTCACAGTCATGATTCTGTGTGATAGTACAGGCTCCTTGCTCTTGCATATTTAGGGGCCTGATTCTCCAGCTTTCTCAATGACTCTATCAGATATTTATTATCTTCAGTAATCCGGCAAAGAGATTATGGTGAGCTATATGAAGGACAGGGGTATTCTTAAACTTCCAATCCACATCCGTTAACATAGTACTAAACAAAAAATAGTAATTTACTAAATACTTCTTGACTGTTATAACACAGAATTTAATTTTAGATCTTTCCCTCTAGATTTAATAAACAAAAGTTTATTTTTAGAGGCTTAACTTAAGAATATCTATGTATTTTTCTTGTTGACAGTAATAGCTTTTATTTTAATTGATTTATGATTGGCTGATAATTTATACAAATTTCTATTGTTCCATCTCACCTTGTTTTACTAGTGTATTTAGTCACATATAAGTGTTACAAATTCTCCACTCCAAAATTGATGCTTAAATGTGACCTAACACAAAAACACACACCATTAATTTAGTAAATCAAATGAATATAAAACATAATATGCCCAATAGAGACATATTTCAATTTTCATTAACTTTCTATCAGAAAGTTTACACATTTATTTGATAAATCCTTAGTGTGTGCATTCATGTGCCAGGCACTAGGGTTATATAAATGAATAAATTAGAAAAGGTCCCTGCTCTCATGGAGCTTACCGCCTAGACAATAAGAAGGCAACATAAATATATATTATGTGTATATATGTAATTGTATTACATATAAATATATAAAGATAAATATATATAATATGATTTTGTATAATGCTAAATGAATAAATGCTATGAAGAAGAATTGGCATAAAATGTCTAATAGGAAAAAGTTGTCTACCTTCCAGGAAACAAGGAAATCTTCCTAAAGAGGTAAGATTGATACTGAGTTGTAAATAAAAAACTACTACACAAAGAAATTTAAAAATTGCATTCCAGAAAGAAAAAATATAAAATGCAAAAATCTGATGCAAGGACACTCTCGGTGTATTCAAGAAACAAAGTCAAGACTAAACTAGGGAACGCTTGTGCACTGTTGATGGTAATGTAAATTGGTGGCAGCAGCAGTATGGAGGTCCCTTAAAAATTAAAAATAGAACTACCACGTGATCCAGCTATCCCACTTCTGGGTACTCATCCAAAGAATGAAAAAAACACTAACTGAAAAAGATCTATGCACCCTACCCCCATGTTAACTGTAGCATTATTTACAAGAGTCAATACATGGAAACAATCTAAGTGTTCACAGATTTTATGTATGGATGCATAAATAGATAAAGAAAATGTGCGACACACACACAATGCAATATTATTCAACCATAAAAAAGGATAAGTTGCTACTTGTGACAACATGGAAGAATCTTGAGGGCATTATGCTAAGTGAAATAATAGATGAGAAATAGATGAGAAAGACAAATACACTTATATGCGCAATCTTATTTAAAAAAAAAAAACAACTCATAGATACAAAGAATAGACTGCCAGAAAAAAGGGTGGAGAGAAGGAAAAATGGGTGTTGTTCATTAGTTTACCTCATGTTCAAGTTTATGATATTTTACTACAACTGAAAAGTAATGGAACAACTTCAAATCTGAGAATTTTGTCGAACACATATCATTGCGATATTGTTGGTGCAGAAGTTAAGAAAGAGGAAGAAGAACAAAAATAAGAGCAGTGGAGCAAGAGAGAAGACAGACAGCAGATGACTTGGATAGCAGATTTGGGATAGCACATTTAAAATTCTAAGCCAAGAAACAACACATTGATGACAAGTTGAATTCTAGAAGTCTTAACAAATATACTCTAACCTACCATTTCGGCCATTTTGTTTTAAAGTATTTGCAGAAAGCTGAATAGTGCTTCCATGACCCATGGTTTCTGGAAATTTTAAATCTTCTAAGTTTCCTTCTGTACTCAGTCTTGCAACTTCCAATTCTGTTAATGTCAAAGAGTTATCAATGCTTATTGAAAAACATTACAAAGCTAATTTCCTAAATCAGTAAAATAGTTCTGAAATCAAAACACTGGAATTAATGTTCTGTCATTTTTTACAGTAGTTCAATCTTTTATTTAGAAAGTATTATTTTAGTATCTTATTTTTTTAAATAAAGCAAATAAAAACTATTAAAATCAGGTAAATAAGAATACAAATGCATCAGTTATAAAGCCTAAAATTTAAAACTCAAGCTCAAATCCTTATACTTCGTCACTGACTTTAAGTTTATTTTCACTGTATTATCATTATTTTATAAATTAAGTAAAATCTTTTTATAATCTAGAACTGAACTATGATAGAAATATTGATCTATCTTTAAATGTAATAAGTTTGAAACAGCTTTATCAAATCTTCTTAAATAAAACTGACTATAATCTTATACACAATATAGATTTATATTCTTTATGAGCCAATAACACAATTATCAAAAATTGTTTTATTACCTTTACTTAAATGACTAATTTCTTTATTGTATGTGATTAAGAGACACTCTAATGGTAACTGAAATGATCTTTAAATCTTGTATTAGAAGAATAGAATTTTAAATCGTAGAATACCTACATATATACTTAAAAAAAAAAGCCCTCACTGTAAGTGATGACAGGCTAATGTATCTAATGTTAAGACTATCCTAAGGAGGGTATCATACATAATTATGAAGACCCTTTTAAGCAATGACAAGTGATATCCTCCCAATTATAGAAAAATAATAACTTCAGTGAAATAAAATGTCACTCATAATATTTAAGCCACCATAGATACTTTTTTCTTTTTCTTCTTTTGCTGTGCAAGGGTCTCTGGCCCTTCTGTATTAACAAAGGCCACTTACGAATATTGTCTGTGTTCTCCCTGACAATGTCAGTCTTCAAAAGGTTATCAGCCAGCACAAAAGCACTTTCCTCCACAGTGTCAAGCAACATGGTGGCTGCACGGAGTTGATCACTTGTAGTCAGGTCTCTCCACGCATTCAAAGCTTGTGGCTGAAGGAGGTTGTTAACTGTCTCGACCATTGCCTACGAGAGGATGAACAGAATGACAAAGGTCTCTAGTGAATCTACAGAACTGTCAGAAATCCAGGTGTACATGTTGCCCAGCAAGTAAGGATCAGCAGTGTGCATGAGTTCAGTATTGTCCCAGCCTCTCTTGTGACATGCCTCAGTAGAAGTATTTATTATTTTGTTCTGTAAAACCCTAGCTGAGAATTTGCAAGGCAAGAGACAAACCTGCTTTTGTTTTGAATGACAACAAATAGAGCCATGCTTGCTTTTTAGAATCAATAGCAATGGCTTAAGACTATAATCACAGTTTTAAACTATTTGGCTGGGGAACTGTTGGCAAGTAATTTAAACCAACACTTTTATCACTTCACTCACAATATTTTTTGTCTATATATCACCATAAAACTAGATGCTGAACACAACAGAGATTAAAAGGATAACTAGAGACAGGACAATATAAGAATTTGTTGCCTATATGTTGAGGATTCCCTGAACAAACCAATTTTTTTTTCTTACCCAGCTAGTAATATGTCAGAGTGGGGAAAATATCAAAGCATACATATTCCCAGAGGCTTTGGATATGTTATGTGTGGAGAGAAACTTTCATGCTGTTTACTATTAGGGAGTGAACAGTTGGAACTTGCTACTTATGGTCCTCAGGTATTTTTTTCTTAAAAGGAATCAGCAGTAGGTACACTCAAACATAGAGATAAAGAACCACATTTCATTTTGCTTCATCCAAAAGAATCATCTCTGTAGTTACAATTTATATATTTCCTGTGGTTAGCTTTATACTTTAGATTACAAAGAAAAAGCAGTTCTCTCAATAAGGTCTTCTTAAGATTTCATTCAGAGAATTGCAAAATAGAGAAACACAACATTTGAAATGTGAAAGTGATCATCCCTGAAACCTTTGATTATGAAATATCCATATTATCCAGAAACAAAGTTGAATAAACAGCCAACACAAGCACTTTATAGGCAGCACATGGGTGTTTAAAAATAGGACTCATATTATTGACACTTTTGTAGAGGGATTGGGAAAGATTGGACAAATATCCACTGCAGTGCTTTCTTCTTGCTGGTGTTTTTCATAGTAACCAAGTAACAACTGTTAAAAATTCAGCTTCATAATGAAACACCTTGGCTGCCAATTAACACCAGCTTCAAAAATTAATTTGCTTTTTGATAAAAAGTGTTTTTCTTGATATTTTTTCCTCAGCTATTCCAAGT
This sequence comes from Macroglossus sobrinus, assembly GCA_004027375.1. NCBI lineage: Eukaryota > Metazoa > Chordata > Mammalia > Chiroptera > Pteropodidae > Macroglossus > Macroglossus sobrinus. Next base: position 692,207 of record PVKZ01000290.1, read on the forward strand.
TCTGGCCCCAAATCAACTTCACTGGACTTTTATGTAAAATAGTCCTACTTACAATCTGAGTACTTTACATCATTTAAAAAAAAAAAACTCTCATTAGTTTAATGACTGGACATTTTCACATAGTGTGCTTAGTTCTCTCATTTGTTCTAAGCTTAAAGCATGACCTAGAAGCCAAACAAAAGCATCTTCAGATCACAACAAAATGAACTGCTTTCCAGGAAGTTCTCTGCAGAGGTAATGCCAACAGGATATGACAGAAAGGTGGTACCAAATAGAAAACAAACAAACAAAATGTTTAAGTATTTGCTAAAGCCAGTAGAGAATACGAACATCTTGAATGCAAAGTATTCTTTCTGGTATTAGAAAATCTTCTGAAGTCATTATAAATGCTCTGAAAAATTCCACATGCAACAGGAATTTATGCCATTTTAGCATTAGTTAATAATCTTACATTGCTTAATTTAAACCCCACCTCAGGGAAAATGTTTTGAAGATAATATAGTATTTCTGTTCTGGACTTTATTATTTTTATTTTTTTTTACTTAAAAAATGAAAAGGAAGAAAAATGGAACAGAAAAAAAAGAAACAACTATGATCAATTCTGAGAATGTTCTAAGTAGAAACTTTTTATAAGAGATGGCTTCAGCTAAAATACCACATCTTTAAAATGATAGCAAATGAATCAAAGACACCCCTTATTAATTAATCTCAGTTTTGTAACTGAAAATGTCTAACACGCAATATTTCTTCATAGTTATAAATTTTGAGTACATTTTCAACAATTGCATCTTCTCAAAAGTCTTTAGAGAAGCTTTTTATTAAAGCTCCCCAAATTTCCAAGTTTATCATAGAAATAGCAGACTTAAAATATGGTCCTAAAACCTGGGTAGGTAAAGACAAATTTAACAGTCATTTGTTTTTATAAAATCACTTGTTATAATCAAGTATAATTGTAAGGATATGTCAACACAAAGCTTGAAGAGACAAAATTCTTCAATATTAAAAGCAGAATGTTGGATTCAGAACCACATCTGCTGAGTTTGAACCTGGACTCTGTCACATACTATAGTGCTGTGTAATGGTGGGCAATTTACCTGACTTGTAAATTAGAGATGATAATATAACATTTCATAAGGTTGCTTGGCTCATAATAAATGCTTAAAGTATAATACTATCTTCATTTTTATTTGATATCAAAGTCCAGTGTGAGAAGAAGAGAGGTCATCACTGAATGAAGCACAAGTCATACCTGATGACTGCAAAATACTCACACGGAAGAGAGATTTGGAAGAAATAACATCTGCAATGCAATCTTTATAAACAGACCTGTTGCAGAACTTAATAACTAAAGACTATACTACATGAAGCTTTGAGGACTAGGAGAGTAGAGGAACATGTGTATTAAGTAGTTCGTAATGTGTGTTCTAGATGTTTGAACAAACTGACCTATTTCCTGCTAGTGATACAGCACAATTAAGTTAATTTTGATAATTAATACAAATTTGTTTTATTATTTAATTATTTAATTTACAATTAATACAATTTGTTTTTATTTAATTATTTAATTTATAATTAATACAATTTGTTTAAGCTTTCCAAAGGTTGCTGACATGTCACTATCACCAGTTTAATGAAGGCTAAATAGTCACAACTCCTCAATAACAAAAGAATATCTCTATATTTTTTCTTTATTGCACTTATGCATTTGTATATTTTACCCACAAATGATGACATCTAACCATAAATTTGTTTTGGTCAAACTAGTTATTTGAATTATTTTTACTAGGCCAACAACATCTCTTTAAAAACAGGTAGATTTTCATTTTATTTGTTTCCAAAGAAATGAGCTTAACTAAACTTAGAACCAAGTTGAACAGCTGAATGGAAAATGTACAATAAATTTTATCAAAGTGAGTTACTAGAACATCACTTTAATATCTAATAGCTGTCACTGATTTCTCCTATTATATTTTTCTGACCTAAAGTTTATATGCTAAAGTTGAAAAAAATAATATTGGTCTTGAATTTATATTAAAGAAATTTACGTTTTCACCACTATGCATCGATCCAGGATAAAAACAAACAAACAAAATCTCCTAATAGTTTTGGACAGGTACAGACTCAAATTCAAAATTTTGAAAAGTAAATTTAATAAATAATGTCCTTGCTTGAAACTAAATGCTAACTCACTTCATTATCTTTTTTAAATTACTAGAAACTAAAGCAGAGTTGGGTGCTGGAAATTTGCATTCTAGTTCTGCCTCTAAATTTCTAGTTCTGCCTTTGGACAAATTTGTTTTCTAACCAGTCAACAGAGTTTGAACTACATAAGAAAGTAAGTCTCATGTTTCAAATTGAGACTAGATAGAGGCATCCTACTATCAGATAATACTCTTTTCATTATACAGTTTTTGGACTAGATTTTTGACTGTTTCTAGAACTCAAACATAAATTAGAAAGTGTCAAAAGTCACTTAGATTCATACCATGATCATGAATTTATCATGTCTTTCTGAATATATATTGGCATTATACAACATTATTGGACCACTTATCATTCAGATCTTAAGCAAATTCATTTGACTAGTTTTACTCATAGCATATAATTGTAGTATGTTTGTTAAAAGATGTTCTAAATTATATAATTATACTTGATATATTTCAAAAAGAAGGATTTAATTATGTGTTATAACTACTATGAAAAATTTGGGATAAAACCAACTATATATCCTTCCAATAACAACTTTTGCCATTATTTCTATGAGGGTGTGCTTGTGAAAAAGCCTAGGATTCCTTAGCAAAGATACACAAAAGGATCAATGGAGAGAAACATGTCAATGACACTTCTAATCCAGGAGAGCAGTAAATCTCAAACTAGGAAAACAGAATCACCTGGGGAATTTAGCTATCCCTCTTCTTCCATGTGAAAACCACCAAAAAAAAAAAAAAAAAAAGAGAGAGAAGATCCAAATTTAGTGACTGCCTTATGAAAAGATATATAACTTTTCCACTATTGTATTTTTTCTAAACACAAGCTTTTTAATCATGAGATCATCAGGTTTTAACTCAAGTTATCAACTGCTTAGAGTTCTTCCATTATCAGCATACCTAGGGAGAATCTCCCCACCTTTAAATTCATTACCTGATTTGTTTTCTTTGTATCATATATCATTATCTAAAGCATCTATTTATTTACCCAAATTACTATTTTAGATCTCTCACTCAAGAAAAGTTCTGGCTTTCTCACTAGGCCATGATGTTCTAAGAGAAGGGATCTTGTTCGTTTGTGTTTTCCTGGGTATGCATTAAATAAAGATAATTCACTTTTACTATCAAATCATGAATGACCTCATATACAATAGGAAAACTTAAAGCATCTCTTTCCAATTCTACAATATTTTACCATGTCTCCCAAGAATTCTGAGAGAATAAAGTGCTCAGATATCAATATGCCTTTCAAGGAAGAAAGGCTGAATTTGGTGGAATTAAGACACTCAGAGTTTAAAAAGAAAAGAAAAAAAAAGCAGAACCACATGTTATTGTAGTGAATGCAGACCACTAAGCATGACAATATATTCCATAAAAAACTTTCTAAAATGTTTTTAAGTGTAGCAAAGCTCACTTTCAACATTATTAAATGAAGGTTTTGTTAAATATGTATGATATGTATGGTATGCAAAGAACTAGGGATTTCATTGTGGATGAGGTTAGAAAACAGAAGGAAAACAAGGACTCTGCCATCAATTTGCTTATGATACATGGCAGAAAGTAAGCACAAAATGAGCTAAAAACTCATAGTATATGGGACAAAAAATAATAAATTCTTGCTGAGGAGGATCAAGAAAATATCCTAGAAGGTATATGATTTTGAGTTAGACATTAAAAGATGAATAAACTTTCCTTGATTATGAAGAAGAAATTTGAGGCTAAAGTACATAGCATGTTGATAATTAAAAAAAAAAATACTAAGGCAGAAAATTTGATGTCTTTGGGATGAGAAGACTGGTGTTTAGAGAAGTTAAAAGATGAGTATAGTGGGAGAAATGAAAGTAGTACAGTAGGTAGAAGTCAAAACATAGATGTTCAGTATGATATAACTTTGGGCTTCATTATGTCAAAAATGTATAGTTATTAAAGATTTTTAAGTAAAGGAGTTATATATTTAGATTTCATTTTTAAGAAAAGTTTCTCAGAAAATATTAAAGGATGAATGGGGATAAAATTTATAAATCCAAGAAAAATAGCAAAATGGGAAATGAATTGTGTAAAATTCATTTATTATTTTTAAGTTCTTTTGTGTTAAAACAAACTAAAAAATTTTAAGTATGCAAATCATTATTTGGCAGCCCATTAGAAAGTTGAGAGTAATTATTTCCCATTAGTAGATAAATTTAAATTAATAAGTTACTAATATTCTTTTGAAAAACTGCCTAGTAATATGAAATTTTTATTTTACTCTTTTGTATTTTTTGTTTTTGATGTGTTCTCCTGAATGCAATATTTATCTGTATATACAGGACATTTTATGTTGAACATTGCTGTTTTACTATTGCTATTTATATATACAGTTATGTTTAAACATTTTTCTTATTTATTAAATATTTTTCATGTATAAACTTCCATATATGTAGAGAAAGAAATAAGTCTTCAGGTCTCCTCTGCTCCCATCTCTTGCTTTCTGATTACACTTATATACATAAATATAGTTTATATTTACTTATAATTTGAAAAAGTAAAAACAACTTTAATTCTTCATTTTTGACTTCATGATATGAAGTTTATCAGTTGAGAATAAAATAAAGTGTAAGTTTAAAATCATTACTGAATAGGGCACATTGTACTCAAATCTGTGTTTAGATATTGATTCAAATCAGAATTTTAAAGGTTAAATGTTAGTAGATCTTCAAAACAGTTTTGAACTTGCAGGTTTTTATGAGAAGTTAAGTCACTGATATTTACACATCTGATCAATAAACCTAAGGTTCTTTTTATAATCACTGTCATTTAATATTATTAAGTATATAAAAACTACTAATCTCTGAACTTTCTTTTATATTACTGAAAAGTGTTGGCATTTTCAAGTCTTAATTAAAATTAGATTGTAAAACACAACTGACTTTAGTATAGTAATAAGAACCTTTAACAGTAGAACAGGATGAAATTAAAATTTTATACAAAAGACCTTGCCCCAAGAAAATATTGTTGTTTAAAAATATATTTTTTAAAGCAAACTGTGACTATTATTTTTAAAATCTCATTTAAAATTAAATGATTGCTGCCAAGTAAATCTATATTGTTATAGAAAATAAATGGAGCTACAAAGTTAACTCAAACTTCTTGCTAACTCAACATTCATTTAACAAATATTATCTAAGTACCTTTAATTGTGATATTGAAAAAAAGACATATTCCTTTAAAATTATGACAATATAGTGAGGCCAAAAAATTACAAGTAATTTAAATATAATGTGATAAGCATTATAATAGTGGAAATATAGACTTTAAGCTCTATATGGAAAAGCTCCATAAAGTAGAAATCCAAGCTTAAACTAAACATTAACCAAATAGGCAAGGGGTAGAGCATGTATTTATAGGTACAGGGATGAAAAAACAGTTACATCAGAGGAACCAAAAAAATTTCCTTATGGTAGAACAAAGAGTGCAAAGCGTTCAATGACAAATTAGTGAGTGCGTGAAGGTTAGTTTTCAAAGAGGCTTGCAAACCATGTTAAGATATTTGCAATTCTTCCTAAATGTAAGAAATTACTGAAAGGTTTAAAGTAGGGAAATGATATAAAGTATAATGGTTAATAATTATTGAGTGTGTTTCAGACTCTCATTTGAGTGCTTTATATGCATCAACTCCTTTAATTGTGACAATAACCCAAAGAGATAGAAATTATTATTATCTTCCCTTTGCAGTTAGAAAATTGAGACTTGGAGACATTAAGTAACTTGCTAAAGGTTAATTAGCTAACAAGGCAGAACCAAGGTTCAAATTCATGCATTCTGGCTCTGGGAATGGAGGAAAGTAAAGATTATAGAAATATTTAATACTCTCCAAAGTAGAGATTACAAAGATATATAATAATTGTTGATTAATTAAAGTCAGTTGGTGAGAAAAATAATAAAAAACCGTTCAGTGCACAGAATTTGGAAGTAGGCAATCAGGCACTCAAAATTGGAATTAAAAAACAAGAGTAAATTTATGTTTGTTAAAAGACAGAAGGTATCGTAAGTACGTATGAAGGAAGAGTGTACAGAACGTGATGAATTCAGAGTTGCCTATTTTAAATTTAAAGTAGTTGAATGACAACAATTAGAGGAATCTAGATAAACCTTGTAGAGAAGAAAAACCTTTCCTCAGTCTTAGATTCTGTGACTGGGTCTGAGAATTAAACTGATTTCAGATAGAGTTTTAGAGGAAAAGCACAAAACATTTATTTAATATTTGTATGTGCACACAGGAATCTTCATAGGGAAATGAAGACCTGGAGAAGTAGTTAAGACTGAAGAGCTTATATACTTTTTATGAATGAAAAATGATAAATGTGTTAAGTGACAAGATAAAGGAAAAGGGTTTGAGATTCTAGTAGCAGTAAATTTGAGAAAAGTGAGTAGAAAATATATAGTGAAAACTAATGAAAGATAAAGGTTATTTTAGTACTTTTGTACAGATCCATTTTGGCATTGATTGCCATTCTCTGGTAGTAAGAATATTCTTCTCTACCTAGTACATGGGAAGTTTTATGATGTGATTTTAGGAAGAAATGGGGGAAACAGAGAACCCTTCCTCATCTGCTATTTCTCAATTGCCTTCAAAATAATCAATATGCTAAAGAACATGGGGTTGCATGTTCTTAACCTCATCATCCTGGGGCTTACCCAAATATGTGTTCTTGACACAAAGATTTAAGCATCATAAGGTCACTGAAGCCAATAATATGTCTGACATTACCCAGATAAACTGAGCAAGGTGAGAAGAATCAATGATCCTGAAACATTAACAATATAGGGAAGAAAATGTAGAAAGAATAGTCAACACCTAAAGTGAAAAAAAAGGAAGTAGCCAGAAGAGTGTGATATCATACAAGTAAAGGGAAGAGAGTTTCCACCAGTTTCAAAATGAATTCAAATGTAAACACATCCAAAACACCCTTCTTCTTGAGACTTTAGTTTTGTTTTTTGTTTTTTCCAGGGTAACTGGTAGAATAGTTATGAAATAGAAAACAAACAAAACAAAACAAAACAAAACAGAAAAGCTGCTTTTAAGGGATAAATTGTTAAAAATTCTATATCTTTAAAGTTGGAAATTTATTCATTCAATAAATATTTCTTTAGCATTTAGTATGTGTCAATGTTGTTTTAGACTCTTGGGATACAATTTAAACAAAATAGAGAAAAAATAAATCCTAGAACTGAACATTCTGGCAAGGATATAAAAAATAAATAAATAAAATATATAGATAGGAGCTAAGTATCATGCAAAATAAAAGAAAAATAGACATTATAGAAAGATCTAAAGTCAGGGGTCAGAATAGGGATGGAGAAAGGTTTGTGATTTTATATAGTAAAGGTTCAGGAGGGCCTCATTGAAAAAGTGACCATTCAGAAAGACAAAGCTGTTAGAAAGTTAGCCATGCAAATATTTGGAGGAGATATTCTAATCAGAAGGAACAATCAGGATAAAAGTTGCCAAGTGGTAACATCATTTGTATGTTCTAAAACCTTAAAGAGGCCATATTGGGAGCAAAGAGAAAGAAAACTGCATGCAAAACTAGTTTGTGAGTGAAGATTAGAAATTCCATTATGGACATGGAAAGTCTGAGGTGTCTATTTGACAATAAAGTAAAAAAATGTAGAAATGAGCTTGAAAATTAATTTTTGAGTTTAGGAGAGTGGTCTGGGCTGAAGATAACATTTATGAGTCATAGGCATATAGGTGGTATTTAAATCAGTGAGATAGATAATCAAGGCATTGACCGTACAAAGAGAAATCAAGAGGACTAAGTATTAAGCTAGAGGGCACTCCAGCCGTAAGAGGTTGGGAGAAGAGGAGGAACCAACAAATGAGACTGGAAAGAAGCATCAGATAGGAGGAAAATCAAGAGAATGAGTTGTCCTGATGAGAACATATCAAGGAAGAGGGGGTGATTGATTGTGTCAGATGTTTCTGATTGGTCAAGTGATTGACAACTGACAATTGAATTTAGCAGAATGAAGTCATTAGTACTTCAACAATTCAGCTGTAGCACAGTGGTGAAGGCAAAAGCCCGATGAGGTGAATTTAAAAGGGAATGAGAGAGGGAGATAGAGAATGTAGACAAGCTTTTCGAGGATTTCAATTGCAGTGAACATACCAGTACGCCATGGGAAATACAGGCCTTGAGCTTCAATTACACCATAAATATTTAGAGGTTACTTTGTATGTGCTAAGTACAGTTTCAAAGGTTTTTAGGATATAGAAATAAAAGTGACACTATTCTTTCCCAAGAAGCTCAGAGATAAAGAAATGAACAGGTATTAAGATGTAGCATGATAAATATTGTAATAAATGGTAAACTGAGGGTGTTATAAGTTCACATAAGAGGGTATTTATCCAGACTAAATAGGACAAATAGCAAAAATGTTTCCTTAGAGTAAATGACATATAAAGTGGGTCAGTTATTAAGATGAAAGGATGGAGAAAATAAAAAACAAATTTAGAAGTAATCCAAGCAGAAAGTACTATGACCACAAAGGCATAGGACATGACCTAAAAGTAATTAAGTGGTTTGGGAGTGCAGAATCCAAGAACGTGGGAAAAGATGGTTCAGGGTGTGGGAAATCAACAAGAAGAATCAAATTCTCAAACACTAGCCCCAAAAGAAAAATTTGTTTTTAATAGAAAAAGGAAAGTAATGAAAAGTCACTGTATAGAGTCAAGTCATGATCCAATTTGCATTTTTAAAACATTATTCAGCAATAGGGAGACTGGAGTAACAGAAGAATTTTAAGTGTGTAAACCTCTTGCTTAATGTCTTTTTGAGAATCACCTTCATAAAGGTGAGAGCTAAAGTTATAAGAATGGATATCAGAGGAAAAAAAAGTTTGCAACCAAAATAATCATGCAAGCATATAATGTAATGATCCTAGTTAAAGTTCTTTAATGGCGTCTAGAATCTTAACTCCTTTCCACAGCTTTCCTACCCCGGTATTTTTCCTTAACCCATTGTTTCTGGATATTGGCCTTTTTTCTATTTTCAAAACTCTTCAATCACTTGAAGGTCACAGTGTGGCCTGGGTGACCTCTGATCCTGGAATGCTTTTTCTCCAGTTAGGCACATGGCTGATCGCATACTGCCTAGGACTCACTTTATTGTCACCTCATTAGAAAGTCTTCCCTGATAAACCATCTAAAGTAACCAAGTGATCACTTCCACTTACCATGACTCTGTTTTCATTTGTATTTCTTCCATTATTTTATTTTACTATTTTGATTGATTTATTGTCTATCTCCTACCCAAACTTCATTCTACTCAACTAGGATGTGAGCTTTACTAGTGTAGAAATTCTGCTTTGTCTTTACGTCTGGATTGCTGCACATGGAACAGTGCTTGAAACACAAGAGCTCACAAATAATTGTCTGAGTAAGTGAATCAATGACTAATTTTATGCTATTCTTAAACTATAGAGGCTATTTTTTACTAAATGGAAAACACATTTTCCTGACTTTAAAAAGGACAAGCTTGTAGGAAAATCTGAAAAACTGTCACAATTTAGAGAAGCTTGAGACATGATGATTGTAATGTAATGTAATGTAATGTAATGTAATGTAATGTGATGTAATGTATGTATGTAATGTAATGTATATTCTGAATAGGTTCCTGAAACAAAAAAATGACCTAGGTAAAAATTAAGGAAATCTGAGTAACCTATACACTTTTGTTAATAATAATATATCAATATTAATTAATTATAATAAATGTATTATACAAATGTTAGATATTAACAATAGAGGAAACTGTAGAGGGCATTTATGGAACTCGGTATTATCTAATTCATTTTTCTGTAAATTTAAAACTGTTCCAAAAATTTATTTTTATTAGTAAAAAACAAAACTAAACTAAACTAAAGTATAGGCTTGTAAATGGTTAAAAAATACAATCTATTTAAGGAATAACACCCACCTCTCCCAAAGTAATCACTTTGACAGTTTATTTTGGACTCTTTCAGACTTGTAAATATTTACACATACACAAAAATAAATGTGATCACTATAATGATGCTATTATGTATTGGTTTTTGCTTGCTTTTTTGTTTTTACTTCTTAATATATTACACCCATCTTCTTTATTCAATATAAAATCTACCTCATTCTCTCCAGGGCAAAAGAGTGTTCCATTATTTGGTGTAGCAGTTCCTTCAACTGGTTTCCTACAGATGAAGGGTTAAGTTGTTTTATTGATATAAACCATGATACAAGTCTACCTTGTGATCGTCACTACACATTTATTCTTTTTAGCAATGGAACGGTACCTCATTGTGTGGGTTTGCCAAAAACTACTCCCAAAGTCTTTATTCTAGGCAGGGAAAATGGCACTGTTTTGTGATTGTATGCGAAGCTTTATAAAGGAACATTATAAAACCATGGATGTGAGTAAAAAGAGTTTCCTCTGGTAGAATATTTAAGAAGCTGATACCAATGATTGCTTTAAAAGAGGAGAGCTGAAGGACTGGGAGAGAGGTGAGAGGTAGGGGACTCTAAGGGGACACCACTCAAATATATCACAATGTCAGTAGCATGGATCAGAGTTAGCAATGAAGTAGCCTTGGTGAGCAGGGGGTGTATTTATTATTCCAATTTTTAAATTTTAAACCACGTGTCTCTACATTAGCCATTCATGTCTCTATATTAGCCATTCAAGTGGTTACTTAGAGAAAAAAAGGCCATCTGAAAATGGTTTAAAATAATCTTTTTTTTTTCTTTTAACAAAATGATTGTCCTCAAACTATAACTAACAGAATAATCAAAAGAACATATTAATCTCTACTTAGGGTTCAAATGTAACCCTGCTATTGTCAGAAATCTATGGTAGGTTATTATGTCAAAACTGAATAAAGATATCAATATATATCATTGAATAAAAAAAAAAAAGTATTTCTGTTTACATCTAAGAATGTTAGCTGCCAAGTAACCCTCTTGCCTTAAACACAGAAACACTGGACCCTGTGCCCAGCTGTGAAGCTATACCTAATAACAGTGTTTAGCTATGACAATTGACCAGCCCATGAGATATGGTATGAGGCAGTTGAGTAAGACTTCTGGAAGGTTCTAAGAGATAAATCATTCAGTTATTTATCTTTCTTCTTCTTCCTGTTTAGAGATTAGTGTGAAGTGCTGATTGAAACCTAAGTAGCTTTCTAGTCATATTGAAGATGGAAGCTCATGTGCTAAAGATCACAGAGAAGGAAAACAGATGAAGCCTTGGTTTCTGATGTAGAGTTTTCATGCTAATCCTTGATGGCAGTGTCTACTCTTCTTTTTTATATGTGAGAATAAAGCCCTGGCTTACTTAAATTACCATAGTCAAGTTGCTGTTACTACCAGCTGTACAAAATTCATACATTAGATAAGGGAAAATAATCTAAATTATAACTCTGTTGGGAGAAGTACTAAAATATCATTTGTTTGGTTCCGAGCCATCAGGCAGCTACTTTAATGCAAATTAAACCTTAAAATTTCCATTTCTCTTCTGACCTGTACCAGAAAAGTTAATGATACTTCCAGAAAGTAAGATCTTAAATCTGTAATACTATTTTTAACATATTTTTCCTTCTGGTTAGCTATGTGATAATAAAGCTGTTAGAGAGAAAGTAAAATAAATCGATGTGTATTCTCTTGTGCTTGCACAGAAATGATACCTATTTATGTTCTATGTATTTAAAACTTTTCCGAAGGTAAACTTAAATTTAGAAAGCAAAGATTAGATTAAAATGGACTTTAAATAAACCATTTTACAATTAAATAATGACCCACACTTTGATCAGGAAATCATTAGGGAGAAGAGACTACCATTTGGTAAAAAGAAGGAAGAAAATATTTTTTGTTTTAGATGAAAACATTTTATTTAAAAACAGAAGTGCTTTTTTTTTTATCCTTATTAAATTACTTTCTGAATCATTCACAAATCATGTATATACAAACAGCAGCTGAAACATTTTGTTTATTTATAGGAAATGTGCAAAATAGGAGAGTCAGAAATGACTTTGTAAAGCAGCCATCTCTGCCTGATCTGACACGTTCAATACGGGAATTTTGAGAGATTCCCAGAGTAATGTACTTTGTGTGTCAAAGCAGGATTTCCATCAACAACATCCATCATTGTCCTTTAGAGGTTTCTGAATCATTACATTTATTCAAGCTGTTGAATAATACCTCTATAATTTACTCTACTTACACCACATATAGTTTTTCTGCCTTTTTAGTCACTCATTGCCTTATAACAGCATTTAATGGACTACAACTTACGAAAGAGAATTCTTATAACTTCTTAAGCTAAAGAAATATACTCTGCATTTGTAGATAGAAGTTACTTTCTTTGATCTCAGTGTCTTTTAGCAATAGGTTCAGGGCACCAGAAACATGCAGGGTGCAGATTTATATTTTCTCTCTTACTGACACAAATCAAGAGCAGATTTATCAAGCTGTGAAATATATTAAGTTCACAGGGTTTTAACAAAGGGTTACCAAACCTCAAGAACCTGCTGTGATTCAAACTACTTTCAGATGTCCTTTTAATTATATTAAATGAAAGTTTGGGTTGGCTTTGATGCTTATGGGCAAACATTGAAATCTTTTGAAAGAGCTGCTAAAAGTACTCCCTGTTGCTGTAGTTAATATACTACATTGTATGCACACTGCTAGCCAATTTATTCTAGCCACTTTAACAAGGAGATCCAGCCTGACAGGCCACACAGAATAGTATCACAAGTCAAGCAAAGCACAAATCATTAGAGGACTCTGAAAGTTGTTTGACCTGCACCACAGAGCTCTTTGTCACACACCCAATTAAATGACCAAACAAGGAACTTGAAAATACTCATTAATTTCTTCCTAGCAGTATAAATGAAGGTTAGATTTCTTCTTGTCTTATATACTAAAGGCACACAAGTAAAACTGGCATAATTCAATTCGCACTTTGTCAAAGGTGCAAGTAGCAACTTTGGTTCACAGAAAGTCTAAATTAAAGACAAAATGAAAGGAATAGGTAAAAATGTTTAGATAGTACATATAATACTATAGATGTCCAGGCTTTGGAATTAAAAAAAAATATAATGAAAAGTTGACAGTACTTTTATGCTTGAAAAGCTGTATCAGCATTTCTGAGCAGATTCAGCAGAACCTGACATTATTTTCTTCTCTGTGAAAGCAGAGCTTGAGTGGGCTCCTGGATGCCATGTTCTCCAGGTCCCTCTCCTTCTTTAAGGCTGCTCTTTGGTAACTACTGCTCGTTTCACTTCCTCTCCCTGACTTCTTAATGTGACAACATCCTGGGGTTCAGCCCTAGATTCTTTCTCTTCTCTCTCTAGTAAATCATCTAGTAAATTAGCTGTAAATGCCATTCTAAGTGAAACATTACTAACTGATTATTTCAAGCCTGACCTCTCAGCTAAAGTTTGAAAGGCATTTGTAACATCTATATTGCATTCTAATAGGAATCTCAAAGATAAGATTTTGCAGGTAAAGTTCATTTCAAGTTCCTCCCAAATAGGTCACTCATTAGACCATATCAATAAATGGTGACTTCATCCTTCCATTTGTCTAAGCAAAACACTTTCTATCATTTCAACTCCTCTCTGATACTTCACATACAATTCCTTTAAGTGAGACAAATTTTGTTTGTCTCACTTAAAAACAAATCCTGAACATGAATAATTATCTCAGCATCCCACACTCCTATTCTACTCTATGTGACTATTATTTCTCAATTGGTGACCCTGTTTCAGCCCTTAGTTTTCCTGTTATAATCTATCTTCCACTTTTAAAGCACACCAGTCATGTCTTCCTTCTGCTCATTTACAATGTCTCTCTGAATAAAAGCCAGAGTACTTGCAATGGTCTATCAGATTCGGGCACTTGTCACCCCAAAAATTCATTTCCTATTATTCTCTTCTCCTTCATTTTGTCCCACTTGCACTGGCCTCATGGAACATCACAGGCATATTTCTGCATCAGAAACTTTCTGTCTCTCTTCTAGAATGCTTTGTTTCTGCATATCTGCATAGTTCTCCCCTTCACAGCCTTCATAGTTTTGCTCAAGTATTATCTTAATGATATATTTTCTGCTTTTCTAAGAGAGAAGAATTTGCCATCTCAAAATATGTGTCTATAGAATAAGGATTATTTAAAGCTGGTTATTTTTAAGAAACAGTAGACATAAGAGAAGCTCTGAAAACTAAGTGTAGACATATTTATAAAGTAAATCTCCATTTGTAAGGATGTCTCCCTCTCTGTACAAGAAAGACAAGATGACTCAATCTCTAGAAACTCTTATCAGTGGAGAAGGAAATGATTTAAATTTGCACAACAACTTTATTCTTGTTTACTGTGCTTTTCTTGGTAACCTCCCATAACTGACTCTCCCTAACCCCAACATCTTCTTTTATCTTTAGCTGAGAATGGTATTTAAGGTGATGGTTTCAGCCATTTTGGTGAGTCACTCAGTTTTTATGGGTCCCTCCCATATATACAGGAGGTATAGATGTTATTAAACTTTTGTTTTCCTCCTGCAAATCTATCTCATTTGGTTATTAGTAAAGAATCTAGACAAGTAGAAGAAAAAATTTTCCACCCCCTACACTTTCTTGTTTTTTTCTCCTTAGCATTTATCACCATATATGCCATATACCATATATACCATATATACCAATATACCATATATTTCATATACTTAGTGTATTATTTATACTCTGCCCCTAGAAATTTCACCCTAGGTGAGAAAATAGAATATTTGCCTGTTACTTGTACTGCTGCATTCCCAGTGCTAATAAGGTTGCTGGGCACATGTGCTCAATTATTAATTATTGGATGTTTTGTTGTTACCTACTATGTGGTGTTTTCCATTTGAGGACTGAGATTGTTTTTGCACTACTGGTATCTTCGATAGAGATTTTCAGTGGATAATTAAGGTAAAACTAACAACATAAAAAAATTAAATAAAATGAGCAAATTATAGTTACAAATTAAAATTTAAAAAGACTTTTTTTAAATACTGGAAGCTTTAAAGAACATACATAACATCTGCCTTTCAAAAAAAAAAAAAGGAGGATAAAAAAGGAAGTGTTACCGCTGGGTGATGTGGAATCCAGTGTTACCCCAGTGGCATGGGGGAGAAGGATAGTAGTATTTTGTCTTGTCCCTCGGTTCTTCCTCACTGACACAGCAAAGCATTACAGGTTGGCGAAATTTAGAAAAAGATTTATTGAAATTACATTTTAGAAGGAAATGGGCCATGTTAGGAAAGGCTGAAGCCCTGTGGAATTTGGAAGGTGAAGAGATAAGACAGTACACCCTAAAGAGAGAAGAGAGTTTTCAGCAAAGAGAGATTTAATGACATACAAGTGGGAAGGTCTGCATTACGTTTGGGCCATGATGGGTGGTTCCAAAAGCATTCTTATGTGATTGGTTTGTGAGGTCATTGTGATTGACACTTGGCTGTTATATAACCTTTTGCCTACTACACGTGTGCTTACTCAGAATCCAGTCTGTTATAATTAGATTCATGAACTTGTAGGCTTAGCCATGAGATTATAATGATGGTATAATGAAGCTGAAGTTATGGGCAGTACTTTCTGTGCATGCGTTTGTGGCTGGTTTAACCAGCAGCTTTAAAGGCTTTTGTGTTCTAGGATTTAGGGTAATTTATAACCCTAAAAAAAAAAAAAAAGGTATCTCTGGGAGGTCCTTAAGGAAGGTGTTCAGGGAAGTTTCTGTGGTTACAGAGCTGGGCCTTCACTCCTGTTGCTCATGCCTGACTTGATACCTAACACTGCTCCCAGATTCTCACAAAAACCTTTCTTTGGAGCCATGTGATTTGTTACTGGATCATGAATTATACTCCAAACCTTCCCTTGCCCCCATTTCATGAGTAGAATTATAGATTTCTGCAATTCACTTGTACTAGGATGGCTATAATAAAAAAGAAAATAACAAGTGTTGCTGAAGACATGAGAAACCAAAAGCCTCATATATTGTTGGTGGAAATATAAAATTGTAAGGGTACTTTGGAAAAGTTTGACACTTCTTTTAACATAGAGTTACCATATTATCTACTTATTTTTTTTTGTTGTTGTTTTGTTTTCTTTTTCCTTTTCTATATGAAAAATTTTAAATCACAGTCTCCTTTAGTGGTGGGAGGGTAGGGGGGAAGGACCTCAAAGCAAATGATGTTTGTATTTGACCTTAATATAGCAGTACAAAATACAGCCAATTCGAACTGTCTCAAAACAAACAAAAAGATATAGAAAAATAAGTTTTAGTCTATACCATTGCTGAAACATAATATAATAAATTAATAAATATAAAACAAATAATATATGCTGACACCTAATGCCAAAAAATAAAGTCAGTTCTGCAATAGCGCTGTCTTATGGATTGATAGCATGAGCTTCCGAATTAGGAAAATCTAGCTGAGAATTCAGGACCCTGTTAATTATTACCGTATAATCTTGTGATAGTCATTTAATCCCCTCTTGGCCCTATTTTCTCCACACTAACTAAAGAATATCAATAATTACATCATAAGCTTATTGTGAATATTAAGAATTTATGCAAAATGTTCTAAACTGTAATGGCCACATAATTTGGGACTAATAAACACATTTATTCTCAATAATAAATCACTGTTGGTGTTGAAGAAGCATTGGATGCATGTCAGAGGGAAACATTAGTGTCATCAGTGCTAGTTGTGTGACCTCAGGCCAGTCATTTCATCTCTCCAGATCTCAGCTATCTCATCTTCAACTCTAAAGTTCTTTCTGGCAATATTATACCATAGTAGCTATTTAATATTCATATATAACACAAGCCTTACTTATTTTCTCTGGCATAAGACTTAAAACTCTCTTCTTAAATAAAGGCGTACATTATGCCCAATATATGTTAAGAATACTTTTTACTATGTCTTATGTAAATTTTTACTTTTGGGTACACAACAAGAATTTTAGTATAACCTAAAATTATAACTAAATAAAAAATATATTGAACAAAATTTTGGTAAAATTATTGAGACACAAGTATAATGTTCTAGAAGATTAATGTATTTAAAAAATAAAAGCAACAGGTTTGTAACCGTTTACCTACTGAACAGTTTTCACAGCTGATAGATGACAGTACTGATTTCACTGTGCTTTTTTTTTTTTTGTAAAATAAACAAAAGGTAGGAAGCAAAAAGAAATAAAAGATAGATCTAGATAATTCACAAAATAAACACTGTATCTCTAAATAATTAAAAGCTAATTGGATTTAGATGTTCAAAACCAGACCTAGAAGAATCATTGTTTGTGCTCATGGAAAGGCCATATTTTTTTTAAGAATCTCATGATGACTAAATGATTATCATTTTTCAAATTGAATGCAGATAGCACTTCAAGTGTATTTCTTAGCTATTTAATATATATATAGCTCAGAATATGCTCCAAACACAGAAAAATAGGGAACATAAACAAGTCTTTAAAGTTCATATAGACTAAAGTTTAAATTATTAATCACTATAGAATTTCACAGAATGATCTATGTTAATATGAACAGAAGTAATGCCATGCATTAGTGAGCAGAGTATTTCTGTTTCACCAATACTCTGTGTGTACTTGGTCTTATCAGACATTTAGTCAATAGCTGAAACATTTACTCACAGCCAGTCAAGTAAAACACCAGGAAATTAGCCAATGAATAAACTGTGCTATTAATTTTCCATCAGAGATTTGTGTGTGAATGACCATGCATTTCGTAGATTTATATATCAAAAGGCTAATTATGTACAAGGTCCCCAAAACAATCCTAAAACTGATCTTCAGCTTTCAATGCTGAAGAATACTTTCATTTCTCTATTGCATGCACTAACAGTATAGGTTTTATATATATATATATATATTTTACACACATATATGAATATATAGTATATTAACCTCCCAAAGCAATTTCTTTTCTAAAACCTTAGAATAATAAATCCAGTTTCTTATACACAAAAATTCATTGTTTAATAAAGTAAAATATAAATTAAAAGTTTATTTTCCTCATATCTGTTTGATATTTAAATTACTATTTTTTTCCCTTTTAAATGACTCTCACAAAATACCCTTATCGTGAATAAATTGATAAAGTTTCATTTTTGAACTGCCAATCTGAGAACCAGTAACTTTGGTTCTTGAGGGCATTTCTCTGTATAAATGCAATTTGACCTTTCCCTTTAAAAATGCTATGAAACGCACACATACATATATATAAATAAACAATAAAATATACAGTCACACAGTTTCATGTTTTTCCTTTTTTCCTGACTTTCCTTCCTTCCTGCTGAAGGAGATCAGAATTTAGCTCCCAGATTGTCTACTTTGACATGCAGATTACTTTGAGCTGAAGGCAATCAAGACCTAAAACATACTCAGGAAAAACTGTTACCTCTTCCTTAACTGCCTAAAAGAACTTAGATAAAAAACCTGTACCAAAAAAAACAGTTATTACTAGAAATAATTATTTTTATCTGAAAGACTTTTCTGTATGGCAGAACAAGCATTTGTTTACCAAGCATCCGAGCTTCTTATACTCCTGCGAATTTCCATCCTCCCACTATGAAGCCTCAGGCTCTTATCCTTTTCTCTAGCCCAGGACTACATACAAAGTTCAGCTGTACCATTGACTTTGAATCTCATGTCTTCATGGGACTCTCATGAGAATATAATTAAAATTCTCCTCCTGTTAATCTGTTTTATGTCAATTTACTTATTAGACCAGCCAAAGAACCAAGAAGGGAAGAAGGGAAAGTTTTCCTTCCCTGAACCTCTTGCTTCCTTTCTCTTCTTGCAAAAAAAACTATAAAACCTGTTTCTGTGATTTTTATTGATCTTTTTTTTTCCCACACAGAATTCATAAACATAGGAATGGTTTTTAACCTTGCTTAGGAACAAATTGCAACTTGTTAACTGGAGAAAATTATATTCCATGATATTCCAGTATCCTGGACTATTCATTGTCTTACATGACTTTAAGTATCACTTCTGAGTGACTTGCTGCCAAAATATTAGCCGGCCCAACATATTAATGAAATGTTTTCATATATATTTCTAGGAAGAAATTAGAGATTCATATATTACACCCAACTCACCTTTTATTGATGATCAAAATACACCACAAGTTTCTCAGGTTGTGCTCCTCTTGCATGACAGAGCTGTGGCACTGCTAAATTTCTCTTCAGCATATACTCTTTTATATGTTTTTCCAGTTTCACCCTCATGCACCCTCTGAAATTCCTTCAGTTCAACAGGGTTTATATCATTTTTCTATTGGATGCCCATACATACTATCACCAACAGAGACAATTCAACAACTTTACACATTTATAAAAACGCAGAAAGTACCTGGACATAGGCTCTGCAAGAGCGCTCTCTTTTCTGAAGCTGAATCCATTAAGACAGCAGATTAAACACAGAATAGAAAAAACAAGTTAGTGACAGAAGAAACAAGAAAAATAAAAGAACACATCTACACAAAACACCTTATTTTGTTGTGCACTACTTTCCAGAAGAGAATAAAAGCTAAGCAGCAGCAAATGTAAGCCATGGCTTGAAAAGTAGTAGCCAACACCCTTTCAGAACAACTCAAGTGAAAACTGGATGGTGTAAAGCTGTTAATGATGGAAAGAAATCTTGGAGTAAATTTAGTATAAATTAGTAAAAAAAAAAAATTAATATATTTCATTTATTTGAAATTATTTATTTTACCTTACATCAGGTTAGTTATTAATTCATGGACCACAAATGAAGATGTATGAAGTTAGGTAAATTATGTTAGAAATTTGAAACCCATCGAAGATAGTGCATTGTTTGTGGTTTACAAATTATAGAGATGCTTAATATGTACCACAAACTATATGTTCAAACATACAAAAAATTCTGTTTATCAAGAAAATTGAAATGCCCATTCATTATGACTATTGGATTCTAGGGACAAATAACAAGGGATAAGTAACTTCTGATTAAATTAATGTGAACAATATACTGAGTTATCATTGCTTTTATTTCTTGAAAAATGTCTTTTGACAGTTTTGACCGAAAAAAAAAGGTGTATTGTATGTGTTTATACATTGTAAAAACTTCTTTGGGATAAGAAACCTGTTTATGTTTATTTGTATACATAGTGATGTTTAACTGAGCAAAAGGTTAACAGTAACTCATATTTAGTTCCAAACATTTTTTTCCTGGTAATAAAATAAATAATTAATAAGCTTATTTGCCCTGTTTAAATAAATAACCCAAAGTTTTATAAATTAAACTGTGGTTTTCCTCCTTTTTCCTATTTTTTTTTTCTCTTCAGTAGCCTTGATTGTTGAAGGAGAAAATTACTCAGTTTTAAGAAGCACTTACTCAGACGCCTTTTGTGTGGCTAACATGCTTCCAATTTTAATTCATGCATTCTTCAATAAGCATAGAGCAGTTACTCCTCTAAAGAATTAAGTGAGGAATGAGTGCAAGTAAATTGCTAGTGCTGTCATCTGGATCACTGACTCGCATCTTGGTTTTGCAGGACTCTAAACCCTCTAGAATTTCAATGTGGAACGCAATTGATTTGTAAGGAGTTGACTTTGCAAATCTGATGGGTTATAACTGCTTCAGGGAACAGTGGGATCCACAGGAAATGAGAGTGAGCCAGCAAGCATGTAAATAACCTTTACCCTCCCATCTCCTTACCCCATCATGCAAATTAACATACAACAAACCATTATATAAACAATTGAAAAGAGCCAAATGAGAAACAAAAGAGAGCATTAAAAAGCTTCACGAATGGATATTTGCCCATTACGTAGTTATTTGATATACAGAGTAGGCAAGCTGATTAGCTGTAGCCAGTTAGAATGTGACATTAATTGCCAGCTTTACCTGATACTGTCAAACATCAACACTGTTTTTAAATAAGAATACAAAGTATTGCTATAACAAGTAATGTTATGGATATGTAACATTAATAGAAATTACTACTTGCAGTACATTATGAGAACAATAGCTGGCAGCAATATTTATTAATAGCATCTAGTCAGTTTGGATAATAACACATTAAAATCACAGCATGCCCGGATTACACAGGCAGTTGTACATTATATTCTATCAGGGGCTTCCTTATGATTCAATCGGGGGCACTGAGTGACAAAAATAACTCCTTTGTACTCAGCATGGAAAAAAATCTTTAATAGTAATTTGTATCTATTAGATTAAACTGAATTTATTTTCTGAGGGTGAAATTGTAGGAAAAACTGAATTTGCAAAATAAAATATCAGGCTTTCCTATGTTGTACCATCATTATTAAAAAAAAAAAACTTCCATCTTGATGAGTGAGAGTCTTAGTCTAACACAAAATAACTAAACATATACATATTAGACCACTCTGCAGTCATTTTTTATTCTGAAGGGGAATGCTCATTTAGTAAATTCCATAGAAGCTATTAATCTATCAGTGCCAAATCTTGCTTTTTCAGTAAAGATTATCATGATATTCAAAGCCTTAAAATTCATTTTCAATAACTGATCATTTCTATAACTTTCAGGGTACACATGTCATTTGATAGTAGCAATTCTAATATATTTTCCCTCATGAGGTTAATTCACCGTGTGATACTTTGTCACATAAATAAATTATATTCTTTATAAATACAAAAAATGCAAAATGTATTTTATATATTTATATCAATAAACTGCTTATATAGTATATAGGTTATATACAATGTACATATGTATTGCTTATATATGTATATAACATTTGTTTATATTTATAAACATAAAACATAAAATATGTTTTTTGAAATTTAAAAAGTAAATTATTTTCATTATTTACAATTCAAATTTTCTAAAATACATTTAACTCTTTTAAGTTTTAATGGTAGTAATGGAAAATCTGAGTAACTTAAATATCAAAAGAAATAAATACTCAAACCTAGATATTGGCACCAAGTTTTAAATGTAATATTAATTAGATTAAATTATTTATTTTAAAAATATGATGGATGCTAGTATTTTTTTCATTGTTGGTATTTCCTAAATTTCTACCTATTAATTACATTTTATTAATTATTTTAATATAAAAGCTTGGAAAAAGAGAAATAAAATAAATTACATTATCCATATTAATCCTGTCAGAATTTAGCATACCAAATAGAGTAAACATCATTAGAAAATAGAATTGTAAATATGTATGGAAATATTATTAATATTGTTTTTTTGGATTAAAATCCATTAGGGTCATAATTATAATGAAATAGTGAATTGACTATATATCTAATGGTGCTCTTTAAAATTATTTGATTTTATTAGAGAGAAAATAACTAAGGAAGTTTCACTGATTTTACTACAAATACATACATATATACATATGTGTGTGTGTGTGTGTGTGTGTGTGTGTGTGTGTATGTGTGTGTGTGTGTATAAAATCAATGTCTTTACCTTGTTCAAACTGCGTGCAGCACTGTCTTTTCCACCTGGGGTTAAGTTCCTGAGTTGTACATCAAGGAGGCCGACCAGCTGATCCATGGCACGAACAGAATAGGTGATGTCTCCAGCATTCAAATGATTTCTTGTTTGTTCAGCCAACTCTCGAGCAATGTTGGCAGCTGTCTCTCCAGATTTCAACTGCAATTTTGAAAACAGAATGAAGAAAAAAGAGATCTTAAATAAATAATTTTATTGGTCTCTGTGGATCATTGTTTTGCATATAAGTTATAATATTTGAGCCATGAAAAATTATTAAATTCCATTTTCACATAGAATACATTCTCCAAGTGTTCTTGCTAATCCACTTTTTTCTACAATACCTGACTTGAAATTCATGCCTTTTACTAAGCCCCCTCCTGAGAAATCTTACTTTGAAAACTTGTTCTCACCTTAATTATCCATTTGGGTGGTTAAGTCTGTTTACCCTATGATTTTTCTCTGTGAGTTTCTAAATTGAATGTTGATTAGTTTGCATTTGAATCCTCAACCATATTCTAAGTTCTAAGAGGCAAGTACAAATTTTCCATTGTGCCTAATTTAGTACTTAGTACACAATGAATACCTACCATCTGCTAAGCTATGTGAAAATTTTATCCCCCACAAAATACCTGCTTTCCAAAGTGATCTTCTTCTTACTCACTAAATAAGAGATTTTTCTCCCAATGCACTAGTAGCAAACTATTGCTGTTTTTAGAATTGTCCTTTTCTGAAACTATATCTTGATCTTTCAGTATATTCAAGTATATTCTATAAGAATATTTCAAAATGTCAAAACACCAAAGATGTTGAAAGACATAAAAGCTAATACCTCATGATCACACTTGCACATTTGGTAGCTGTGGGTAATAAGAAGGTAGGAATATCTTTTATTATTACAACTTAAAATAGTGTCATTAAGAGCATTTCAACCTGGTACATAAAGTTAGAAAATAATTTAGAAAATGCTTCTCTAAGGAAGAATGTTTAATATGAGATGAAATGAAAAGAAGGAATAGGGTTGGGATGAGGGTTGGAGGGCCAGGTAGAGAGAACCACGTTTAGGAGGGAGCAGCATGGAGTTTTAAGGAAACTGCATAAAGGGCATTGTAACTGGGGATTAGGCAGCTGGAGAGCTGAGCAAGGAGCAGATTAAGTAGTCCCCTTTGGATGTCATGATGAAGATTTCAGGGATTTTGCTAAGAGCAAAAGAGGGGACTGAAGTATCTAAACACAAGTGGTATTACTGATTTATATTTGAAATCAACATCAGAAGAATGAATTAGAGGGTTCAGGAGTGAATGAAAGGAGATCTGCTGTGACGCCACATCAGTAGAAGCTGTTGTGGATTAGGATAGCAGCAGTGGAACAAAGTAAAAAGTGGCCTGACTTAGAGATTCATGGATACACAAATAGGACTAATGTCTGGATGTGGGAGGGGAAGGAAAAGAAGGCACCAAGAGTAATGCCTAGGTTTCTTGTTTACATGGCTCAATGGTGGTGCCCTTAACTGGATTCTCCCATAGTCGCTGTGATCTCAATATTGATGGCTCAGTTAAAGGATGCCTTTCCATACCATACTTTCACTGACCATATTCTTTATAGTGGCATCCAGAAGCTACTATTCTACTGTCTTTCTGATGACTCTATTTATTTCTCTCACCACATGGACAGTAATTATTTTATTTCCATGTAAATATATATACAAATCTTTAATCTGCTTTGTCTCCTATGCAAAGAAGCAAGACTGAAATAAAGTTATTTCACATATCCTAGCTTACAGACCTCATTAAAATGTCTAGTTGTAACATTTCTTTTACTAAATTCTACTAAAATTATTTCTCAGAAATAAGCACATGCATACTGAGAAATCTTATGAGTTTTCTGAGGATTAGTAAATTAACGCTTGTATTGAAATGGTGAGATTATATCTGGAACTTGAATAGATGTGGGGAAATTCTGGAGCATTAGTTAAGGATGATAATTATGACAGAGATGGATAGTATTTACATTTCAAATTTTGAAACAGTAAAAACAATTTTCTCTGAAGTAAGCTTGACATTTTATGAGATTTATTACATCAAACATTAATCAGGTGCCAAGACAATTCATGAGTGTTAGAGTATATGGTTAGTATTTCATTGCAAGATCTCCCTATTTTGCTATAAATTTTAGTCAAGTAGGTATGTAAACAATTAAATGCTTCTATTTTACAATTTAAAGTAGGCTAAATAAGTCTAAAGTCTTGGAAACTACATCAATCTCCAATAAATCAAGAAGCAATTTACTTTCATTTCATCTTATATCTATGGAGATTTAAAGGATGAGAAATTAAAATATAGGTGACAGAATTCAATCTAGTATTCCAGGGCAAATAACTGGCTTATTTGACATTATAAAATAGTTACAATATTTTCTAGGTTTCCACATCCTTCTTGTAAAAATGCAAGAAGAACCCTACTTATCTCGAAAATTATGTAGCATGTGTACAAACAAAAGACACTTCAGTTTGCTAGAAATAGACTGTTCCCTTGGAACAATTCAGGCATTTCTTTTCCAAATAATAGTTGGACCAGGTAATGAAGTAGAAAGCACACCTCACTTTAAATGTAAATAAATATAGACGCTATTTAAAACTGCAATTTCGCAGAATTTTTAATAAAGAAAAGACTGGAGAGATTATAAGATGCATAAACTCTTTAAAGCTATCAGATATAAATAAAAACAAGTTTTTGAAAATTTGAGTCTAAGACAGAGGCTATGATTTTGGGGAAGCAGTCATTTAAAAAGGTGAGAAAATAGGATATTTTGCCAAATATGTTTGAGAAGGCGGAGCTCTGAACTTATCACTTGGCTTTCAATAAAAACTGAAAAAAATATTTTTAAAACATCAGTATGAAGGCAGATCTACCTGTTTTTCTAACCATCCACTTATTTTTGTACCTACCTTTCCATCCATCCATCCACACACCCACCTACCTATCAATCTTTCTCTCTCTCTCTTCCTGCCCTTCTCCCCCTCTATTGTTGCTAGGGTAAAGGTCTCTTTGTGTACAACTTTTGCCTTTTCCTTTTTGTACCAATTATTTTTTTTATTTAATCTCATCATTAAAGCATTCTGAATAGTTTGTAATAAATTTCTTCATGATATTCTAACTTTTAAAGTTAGCGAAATATAATCCATTGTATTACCACACAAAATTTAATCTATAATTTTACAAGTATATAAGTGACCTGAATTTGTTTGTGAGTCAGAAACCATCAAGATTCTTTGACTCTTTTCCCTCTCTTGGCCTGACTGCAGGGGGAAGAGCATAGCTCATTTCTTAACAAAAATGAAAATACAAAGTTTGCTCTTTCCAACTTAAGTAAGCATCTTGTCCATTTATTTGTATGTACTTGCTGTCTACAATGAGTAACTCATCTGACATACAGTGAGTAAATCATAATGATAATGAAATAAATGATCGTCCCCATGGTATAGATGTGGACTGTGATCCAGAGGTTTAAAGTCCTCAGGAATCCCCCAGAAGCACTATAAAGCCACAAAGGAGTTGCCTCACACTCTAGGGTACACACACCCACAAACCTTTGGGGAGGGGAAACTGAACACACAGTTTAAATAAGAGAATCACCCTCTCCTTATTTTTTCATCAATGCTTTCACAGAGGGTAAAAAGTGTCCCTTTATAAAAGTCTGAAGTTCATAGAATTATAATGGGGGAAGGAAGGAAAAAAATAAATGATTAAAAGATACCTTTTTCACTTTGATTTTTCTACATGGCATTAAAAAATATTATATTAGAAGTGGGGAGGTCAAAGCAGAAGAAAGGGGATGGGACAAGGAAAAGGAAGGAGGAGGGAAAGAGGCAATGAAGGGAGAAAGAAGTGGGTGATGGAAAAGTTAAGAGGGGTGAGAGAAGGGGAGGGAAAAGCTGAGAACTATGTTAGATACTTTCAATTGGCTAGATCAAGGCCATTTTCCATCCTCCTCCATCTTTCCCTCTGACTTAGATGGTAGACTCACATGACTGTTATTAAGAGCACTTATCTTTCTTGGCTTCTGTTTGAGTTTGGCCAATGGGGAGGTTGGGCAGGTGAAGAGGGAGGAGGGAGAGTGAGATCAGAATATTTATTCTCCTAGAGCTCTCTCAAAAATTGCCTGAGACCAGGCTCTTTCTCTCAGCTATAGGTCATCTTCCCTTTCCGGTTTTTCATCACTCCTTGGAACCAGCAACCATAAGCCTGGGGTTGAGAACAGCTCCATTTCTGTTACTAACTCTGGGTTCTCGATGAATCTCTTGCAGATCACATCTGCTCACCTAATACCACTGCAAACAAACCCTCTTTCAATGGACCATCTGTTTGTTGTTGGGACTCTGGCATTGAGGGAGAAAATGAGCAAAGGTATGAATTCAGAGGAAGATGCTTTGGAGAAGAGGGAGAGAAAATATGGACAAACAACTCTGAACACTGTATACTAATTCTCTCTTGAAGGTTTACAGTGTTAATATTTATAAGTGTTGAAGTTTTGTCATAAAGAAATGTGTTCAACCACTATATTCAATGAGAAGCATAAATATTTGGAGGTATGAGAGACACACTAGGTAAAAGGGTAGACAAAAATGAAGAGACACTAAGTCAGTGACAGTGTACTATAAAGGTAATTATAATCTAGTCACAGTTTAATCAGTATTGTGGCTAAATATGATGTCCTGCTAAAGGCAGACCCAGCTAAAACATCAGCTCTAACACTAACCTTGGGTTAGATAAAGAAGCCAATTTATTGTGCTCCAAAGCCTCCTGTTACACTTTGAAGATTTTATAAATTTATAAGTAATAAAGCTAAGGTATTTATTATAAATTCCAATTGCCTAAATTCTATAATCACAATATCATTATAATATAATTTTATATACTCTATATGATAAAACAAATGTTCTGGAAGAACAGAACATATTTGTTTTAAAACCAAAGCATCCCATCTATAAATCAAATGGGCATCAACAGCTGTCTGGTCTTGGCAAGGAATTATGTATTTTGTCATAGGATTAACAGGTCCCACAGAGGAAAGAAAAGAAATAAGCATCATTATCAGTTAAAGTCTCCCAGGAATTTATGCAATGAGATAGTCCAACTATAACCAGGAATCATCCTGAAAACTACTCAGCTTTCTAGGTGGATTATATCTGAATTAATATTACCCCTGGGTTATATTATGTAGGGAGTATTTTTTTTTTAAGTTTCTAATTTAAGGAGATATGTTTCTGATCTCAATCTGATAACATCTAGCAAGAGTTATTTGCCCTGGGTTCTGAGCTACATTGTAATAAAATAAAAGAACATAAAAACTGTGGCAGGAACAGTGCTGAAATTGGAGAAGCATCATTATGAATAGTAACAAGTATGGGAATGCATATGTAAAAGGGAAACTAGAGTCAATATAACCACTGTTCTTCCATGATTTAGGGTAAATAGATAGTTATGGCTCATTTGCTAGATGAACTATTGGGTATATATTTATGGATTATTATATAGTATATTATTGAGGATCAGCCTGGTTAAAAACAAATAGAGAAAAGAGCAAATGGCAGAGATAGGCTTTTAGTAAGGCAATCATTTATATATTTCTCAGGAAAAAAAAAAAATCTCTTTCAGAAATTCCTTAGCATAGCTAATGTGCCATAGAAGGACTTTCCATTTTAAGAGTGCATAAATCCACATAAATTGCTATAATAAGGATTCATCCCATAGCCCTTTTGGCATAAATGCACATCTGGTCTCTGTTTGTAATGAAATCAATTCAAAGCCCCACAGTGCATTAATAATAAAAATGTTCAACATATTGCAACCAAATAAGCCCTGCAAATTTGAGTCTGCAAGATCCTGTCACACATGTGCAGACTTTTAATACTGATAAATGATTAGGTCACAGAACATTTATCAAATGGCTTATGATTCTAAAGGTAGACTTTTTCAAATTATAATTATTATTTCCACAGGAAAATCCATATGTGTGCATGCTAGAAGCTTGTGCTTGCTTTATATATCTCTTGGACCATCATATCTGTAGTTCACAACACCATATAACTATTATTAATGAAAATATTCTAAGCAATATTACCTGACCTAGAAGTTCATGAATTTGCCCTTTAAGAATAACAAATTTCAGAATTAGGTCATAACATCTCAAAGGTTGTCATTAAATATTAAATTAAATTAAAATGGGAGAATTGTTTCACATTAGTTTTTAAATTTTTTTGACTCTTTATAGCAGTTATAATCAACAACGGAGTATCTAAGTTTGGCAAAGCCTTCCTTGTCAGTCATGTGATTTACCTTTTGTGTTATATGGTTGACCCAAGGAGAAGAACAGTTGCTAAGATCTGGTCCTTGAGGATCCCAGATTCCATCAGGAGCCAGGCATAGATAAGTTGATACTCCTAAAAAATGAGAGAAAGAGGCCTGTTTCATATATTCAAATAATCTTTCTTACAAAGACTGTATATACACAAAGACTGAGCAAAGGCAAAAATTAGATCATTAAAAAGAGATAATGTCAATTAAAATACCATGTACAGTACCTGGCAAATAACTGGCTATGGAGAAACATAATACAAAAACAAAAAAAAAATTAATATTTTTGAAGCAACTATGCCAGATATAGGAAATAATTTCATGAATTAAATAGACGTAGTACCTGTCTCCGTGGAGCTTATTGCTTGAAGTTTTCGGAAGCAAGTTAGCAACTGAGTTGTAAAACAATCGGTTTGCAGGTTTTTCAGGAAAACAATGTGGGAAAGGGCATTCTAGGTGGAGGAAACATATACTGTCTTAGGGGAACTTTGAGTGTTTGATCTAAGGTCTACTGGATAGAGGAGGTGTTTTTAATGGAGTTGGAAAGGTAGGCAAACCCAGATCACGAACTCCTTTGTCTGTCATGTGTGCGTACTGGAAAATCAATGGAAAACATTAAGCGGATTAGAGAAATGAGCTGATTAAGGTTTTAAAAAGATAACTGTGGAAGCATCGTGGAGGATGAATTTGGGGGAGCCACGCAGAGGTTGTGAGGAAGCTATTGCAATAATTTAAGTGGGAGACTGTAGGCGCCAACAGTAGCACAGCAGAGGAGACAGAGAAAGGTAAAAATATGTGTATGGACAGTCACATGGGAGGGTTTCAGAAGGTTTCCTTGAAATCTCTTCCCAGTTTTCAAGAACAATAATGACTTATTTCTGAATGCTTTGTAGTTTAAAAAGTGCTTTTAAATAAAGTATTTCACTAGCCTTTACAACAAATGTCTAAAGGAGGAGGGCTGTAATTATTTCAATGAGAAAGGAACTGAGGCCCAGCACTCAGGGGACAGTGCTAAAGACTGAAGGTTTCAAACTGTTTTCTGATTCCATTACCATGGAAAATTTTAGAACTAAACACTGCCCTCCTTCATAAGAGGAAGGTAGATTTCTGAATAGTTTTAAACACTGTCAAAAAAAATTAAATATGCACTTTTGTAAAAACCAACATACCTCTGGTCTTCCCATCATTTTATATATCATGGATTTCAGAATGACAAACACACATTGAAACTTTTCTAAGAGAAGCATGCTTCCTTAGAGTAACCAAATCAATAACACCCGAAGAAAGAGTCCGTAAAGATACCAGCATAGTAATGTCTATTCTGTATTTGTTTTATTCACATATTCACATAATATAGATGTTATTCATTGTATTAGGTGAAGTTTTATGAACATCAATGTATGTAACAATGAAAAAACAAAATCTTTCTGGTTTAAAAATTATACATAATAATATGGTTACCACTTGGGGATATTATGAATCATGTCTGTAAAAAAGGAGGAGCAAAGAGCTATCTAGTTCTTAACTATCCCTTAGTGAAACCAATTCAGGATTGCTCTCCCTAGTAGATGCTGAGTAGGTAGGAGCTGGCATCTACCTGTATGATCCTGAACAATTATCATTCACATTGAAACCTTTGACTATTAAAGGACAGCTACTATGACTGGAAAAAAGAACATTTGTCTACTAAGATGGAAGTTCTTAACCTCATTTTCTGCAATCAACATCTAAGGCTGGTGACAAGCATGAGTGCTAGCCCCCATTCATCCAATGATTCTCTCTGGGCTGCTGCACAGAAAAGTTGGTTCTCAGAAGTATCCAAGACATCTACAGCCTAACTATAATTCCACTCAGAGACTACATGCCATTGGTAAAAAGTACTGATCTCATATGAGATCATTCCCATCAAATTCTCACCATAACTTCTTCAGAATACATTTTCAAACTCTGAAAATACATTGCTTTAAATTGTGACTTAGTTGGGTTCAGAATTTAATGAAATATGAAGAAAAAAAAAAAGATGCTAGAAAAGCAAGCCAAAGCAATGATACATGTTTAGCTCAGCTCTGTAGGACATATTTACCTATAGTTCCCATGGGGCATGGCTGTTTTGCCATCTGTCCTTGACGGGTCTTAAACCACATGATTTCTCGGGCTTCCACAGCCTCACAGCTTTCTTCCAGAGCTGGTATTTGGGATGATGCTGATGGAAGGTGTGTGGTAATATCATCAAGCACTTCAACAGCTGGAGACGGGGTGCTAGTGCTCCAGTTTTTTCTTCCTGACACTGATGGAGTGGTACTCTTGCCTGCACTCCCAGTTGTGGTCCGAAGGGTGGTACTAGTGGTGGTGCTTCCAATGCCAAGAGGTCCTGTAGTAGAAATTTCTGAAATAAAATTCAGAAGAAAACTCCTGCATTGCTTGTTCATAGTAGGACCTTGAGATGTACTAACACTTAAAAAAAAAGTTTAAAAATTCAGTCTTAAACATGGGAAAAATAAGCTAATACCAAGGTATCAGAGTGGCACTCGGGTGCTAAGACAGCCATTTGATCAATGACAAACACAAGCTTGTTTATGGTTCTTCTCAACTCAAATCACAGAAAACAAAATTATAGCACATCTCAACATTTCAATAAACTACTTACTGCTTTCCTGTCTTTTATAAAATTAGAGGATTAAAACTTAAAGCTCTCTCCTTAGAATTTTGGAACGTGGTATAGAAAGGAAGAAAGCACACACAATATTCTTTTCACATTAAGTATAACATGAGTTTCTAAAGATGCAGCAAATAGAGGAGAGGCAAAAAAATCATAATTTAAAATGCTCATGGGCTAAAAAGTAAAATGCAATGCTGAATACAGTCTCTTTAACATAGAGTAACTTCATGGTTTACTCTGATGCTCTTAGAATTGACCCATCTTATCAAAACTTTTAAATTTAGTAGTGTAAAATATAAGTAGTTTCCAATTAGTTGCATTCATTAACTATTTTCTAAGTAGTTTATTTTTAATAATGTACTCCAAATTCCAAGTAAAAATGATTAGGGTCAATGACCACATATTCTAGGCAATCAAATTAATAATATAATCAAAAGAATATCCTAACCATACTACGGAAATAATCACTGCAGAAAATCATCTTTCTGGGAATATATTCTTCATATTCCCATCCTAGGAATGTAAGCATGTACACATACCATACATATACTGCGTTCTTAACTGTAAGATTAGAAATTATTAGTCTTAACCTCACTTAGTGGCATAGGGTATGTGTAAACCATAGGGGTATTGACTCTACCCAGATTCAAAGTAGCTCTGGTTTAAGGAACTGAAGGGAATTCTGTGGTGAATCTCCTGATGTTTGTTATTCATTGTCTGCTTTCTTTAACATGTCATCAACTTGACTCTGCTACCAAGAAGAGGAACCAAATCCATCACAGTGTATTTGGTATATAAAGCTTGCAAAAACAGTATAGATATGACAGGTGAAAAGGGTGTGAATTTACTGAACTAAGCTAATAAAATTGTACTATTTTCTGAAGTGATGCTGTTATTTGTCTTCTTACTTGTTCTGATTTATCTCCCTCTCTTCTCAGCTTTTCTCCTTTTCTCTCATATTTCCTCTCTATGTGGATGATAATATTCATAAATACACTTATTCAAAATCAATACAAGAAGGCAGAGTATCTTTTTTTTCTTCCATGTGCATCATCCATAATCCCCAAATTGCCAAGTCTTGTTGATTCTGCCTCACTCTTTTATTATTCTCTCTCCCCAATCACCATTATTTATCTTCATCCCACTCCCATCAATGGATGAAAACAGAAGTTAATCTTTTGCTAATGAAAGTAATGCCAGAGCAGTTGCCAATAGTGATATTTCAATATCTATTTTTGAAAAACAAAAATTCAGAATCCATAAAATAAAGTTACTGACATTAAGCATTTAACACAATTCAAATATAAAATTTAGCTACCTACTTTAAAATATGAAGTGTAAACAAATTTTTAAAATTATAGAGTAAAAATATAATTCTTATTTTTGTTTTTCTTTTAAAATGAGTGAAATGTTTCAAAAATGCAATAAAAAATTTAATAATGACAACTTGAAATTTATTAATATGAAAATTAGTAAAATAAACTAATATAAAATTAAATATTATTTTATTAAGTACTAGCCTTAAAAATGTGTCAATGATATTGCTGCTGGGATAAAGACATATTTTATGCAAATATTCCAGCTAATGACAAAATTCTTTTTAATTTCATACTACTTGGTTAAGTAGTAAAGCAATAGTTAAAAACTAACTCCAAGTATTTTCTCTGCCTTCTTTAATGTCATCTCTCATTTGTACTTTTGAAGAGACTATTTTGAATAACTTTTAATTTTTTGAGAGAGACTCTAAACTTTTCATTGATAATGAGCTATAGTTTTTGTTTCAAACAAAGCATTTCTAGTTCTTTATTTTCTTTTGTTTGATCATGTAAAAAAATAGATTCATAGCAGTTAGCAATATTAGTTAATCTCATGTTCAAATTTACTTGTTTAGAAAGTTTTTGAACTAGAGTAATATTTAATTTCAAATTAGAAGCTCCATTTTCCAATATCTTCTTCCTCTTCTTGAGAATTATACAGGCATTAAAGAATACTTTCTAAATGAATGCATCTTCCTTCAGTTAGCTATTTTAATTAGCACATAAAACTCTGGGAAGAAAAGAAACTTGTTCTGCAATCATTTTTGCTCTGATAAAACTGCATAATCCCATATGAAGGGAGAGGATTTGTTCGCCTATTATTGTCTCAATAACACAAATCATAGATAAGGAGCCAGGAGAGCCTACCACAATATTTTTGTTTGCTGTGACTTTGTACTTGCCAATTTTGAATAGAATAGTCTTTTAGAATAGTGTTGTGTGTGTGTGTGTGTGTGTGTGTGTGTGTGTGTGTGTGTGCGTGTAATCATTGTGCTCTATTTAAATGATCTAGATTTCAGGTTTTTAAAAATTATAGTATCACACCAAAGTGTATTTAGCTATAGCACTACATAATAAAAATCAATGTTCTTTATTTTTCTCTAAAATTACCCTACTCAAATCATTCTCTATATTTTGCCAGAGGCATCTCATAAGGTATAAATTGGAATATGTTACTCCACAGATTAAAATCCTTAAATGGTTTCTGCTGTCCTTCAAACAAAGGTTGGGCTCCTTTTCTTCATGCCTAAAGCCTTTCATGAGTTTACTTCTTCAGCTTATTTATAATGTTTCTTCATCTATTAACTCTACTCTTAAACCATGTAAAGTTACCAGTAGTGTCCCAACTACAACCTGTCCTTTCTGCCTTAGGGCCTTTGTATACGCTATAATGTTCTGCCCCATTCCTACCTGGTTAATCCCTATTTATTCTTGGGGCTTAGCTTGGATGCCATCTCCATCAAGCAGCCTTTTATAATTCACCAAGATGGGGTTCTATACTAACATGTGTTTTGTTCAAAGTAATTTCCTACCTTTAGCCTCCTGTCTGACTAAGAGTAAATAAGTTATTAGCCATGATGGATGAACATAAGGGATAGGTCAAGAAAGCAGGAGAGGGTCCAGTTTTGAAATTTCACAAAAGAAGGGAAACTATAAATAGAGAGAAGTAGCAAATGGGGTGGCTAAGAGTCGCTACAGTTGATAGGCTGGAAAAGATACTTTATAAATACATTTTGCTCTACATTAATAAAAACAACAGATGCCTTAAAGAGAAAATAAGCAGGAAGAACACTAAACCACCTTTCTATGTAAAACTCTCAAGGGCTCTGCTCAATTCTATCTTTGACAGAATAAGTGGTAGTGATATACATGTTGTCACCAGTGCTCAAGAATAACTTGTTTTATTGCTAGATCCTATGAAAAATAATCTAGATTTACTGAAGTAAAAATAGCACATTTTGATTGACCAGGTTCCAACCTATATTGCATGCTACCAGTGTTTGTCCTTCCCTATCTTCCAGTAAGGGAGAAGTGATATGATACTTTTTCAGTGTATACTTTTATTGAATCTTACCTGATAATACAGCTAATAATGAAACTGTATGTTATTAAGCGCCTCATGTGCTTCTGTATCAAAAAAAAGATTATTGTGTCAAAGAAAATAAGTCAGAGTGACTACTTACATGTAAGAGTTTATTAAATTTGTGCAGTTTTCTTTATTTTTGTCATAGGTATTATGCTCATTAAGCTTATATAAATTTATATTTTCATAAAAGTAACTAAACAAAACTTCATATTAACATTTTCCCTTCACAGTTAACCTTATTTCCAAAAGAAAATTTTAATTCTCCTGTCCTTTGAAATTCATTGTTCATGAATTATTTCATTCTTATATTTTGATTTGCTCTGTTTAATTTTTTCCCCTTCAGTCTGCCTTGAAAAGAATAAAAATTATTTTAAATAGTACTATAGGTTATAGTCTGTGGAGTATACAAATGGAAAACAGTACAAATAACTGACGTTTATATAGTGTTTTACACTTTGCAATGTTTTTCTTTATCTTTTTTATCTCACTGAATTCTGACAAAAATGGGTGGAGTAATTGTAACTATGAATTCCTTATTTCACAAATGAAACAACAGACTCAAATATAAGTGAATCATAATCATATATATAATAAGTAAATCAGTGTCCCTACTTACCAGAATTTTATGTTTTTTATAATATGCTATAAGAAATGGCATCTTGAATTATTTAATGTGTTCTACAATTATAATGCATTTATTATTTGGAATGGACAAATAAATGAAGCCCTGAGTAACATGGGACTTATTTGGAAATAGAACCTTTAAAGAGGTCACTAAGATTCAAGGATGCCATAAGGGTGGGGACCTAATCCATTAGAAATTATGTTCTTAAAAGAAGAAAAGAGTTACCAGAGATGCACAAGGACAGAGTGAAGGGCATATGAGGACAGAGTGAGAAAGTGACTGTCTGTAAGTCAAGGAGGGGGGACTCAGGAAAAATCAAACCCGCTGGTACTTTTTCTTGGACTTTCAGCTGCCAATACTATAGAAAAATGAAATTCTGTTGTTTAAGCTACTCAGACTATGCTATTTTGTTATGGCAGATCTAGCAGACAAATACAGACATCTTCTAAAATAAATGATTACCTTCTACTCATAAAGTGCTTAGACTTTCTTCTTGATTCACTTTCATTTTTTCTTTCCTCTCCCAAAATAGTACCTCTCTCATGTATCCCTTTATAAACCTTTCTTTTGTGTTGATTTCATTCTAACATATAATATCTTGGCTGACTACAGATTTCTTTCTCCTCACCTTCTAAGTTTTTATTTGAATCCTAGGTCAATTATTGAAGAAGTCTTTCCAAGGGCCTTATAGAGGAAATAAGAAAACTAAAGCCATAACAATGCTGCAAATGGATTTTGGCTACTTGCGCAGGGCTCTGGCTGGAAAATAGAAATTCTGCCTGACCCCCATGGAATTCAGTTGGTGGCGGTAGATTTGATTATACCTAGCTTTAAAAAAGAAACATTAATATTATCAGTCATGAAATTATCTAATTCTTTCAGCACCCATTTATAGTACTTGGATCTATGGCCTCATGTGAGAGTGAAAATTCCACATGTTATCAGCCATGTGGAAGTATATTTATTTTTATAATTTGGTCCATTTATATTTTCTGATTTTCTTATAGTATATCATCCTAATGGTAGATAGAACAAACTACCTATTCTAATAAATGTAAACTTGCAATGAACTTGTCATGTAAGTTAAAAATACAGGACTTAGGGACATCTTATTAAAATTATCTGCTATATATGTTGCCCCTATCATGCCAGAAATTGTGTTGTGTGTGTTATAAATGTGCTCTAATTTAGTATTCCTAATAATCTTTGGGTGGGTATACTTATCTTCATTTTGAAGAGTAAAAATGTCCTCTTTGAAAAGACAAAAGTCCTCTACAAATTAAATAACTTTACCAAGCTTATATAGCTGGCAAATGATAAAACACAGATTCTAATCCAAGTCTATCAAAATCTCTTTTTCCATTAGGACTACACTGCAGTTAAAAATTCGAACAACTTAATGACAGAAACACATATAAAACCCCTTGATAAATATGGAAACTAATTCAACCCAGACACTGCTCACATACACTTTTACTGGCATTGCCATGGCCTAGACTTGTTGGGTACTTACCTAGCACTCATTATGGGCTGGGGGACTATTCTGGGCACTTTAGAAGAACTAGCCCATTTAATTCTGACAAGAAATCTGAGGGTAGGTACTATTAATTATCTTAATTTCAGAGATGGTGAAACTGAAGCACCAAGAGATTCAGTAATTTTTCAAAAGTTAAAAGTTTATAATAGAGAAATAACATAGGCACTATTACAGAGAGCTCACCTTTAACCACACTAATCTGAAGGAAATAATGAAAAATCAAACTTGATTTGATCTACAAGAAGGTCGCCTGCTCACTGCTCACTGAGAAGGGAGAAAAGTAACCCTCTTTAAGATAGTTTCTTTCTGTTTACGACATTTCTAATTCTCCTAAACTAAAGATTCAGAACCAGCTTAGAAAAAACTGTAGAATCCAGAACTTAATACATTGTTCAGCACATAAGTAGGCAATGAGCAACTGGTAACAATAATGTAAACTAATAGCTGATTTTTCTTGTGTCTATATTCTATACCAGGAAGTGTGCTAATGCTTCACATCACTATTGAGGTATAGAAAGATAAATTGCATTTCCTAACTTCATACAGTTCATAAGTGATAAATCCAGGATTTTAATATAGATAGTTTGAATCCAAAACCCATGTGTATCTATATTATCTGACAAAGGAATGAAGTTATTTTGTTAAAGTATCAAGTATGGCATATATTATTTGTCTATAACAGAGCTCAGCCTTGAGAATAACAAGATTAATTCATTCCATTCATAGTTATTAATCAACTACCATGTGACACACATTGCATTGAGAATAAAATGTTGATTATAGTTATCGCGTTCCTTGCCCTTAAAAAGCCTTCTTTAAAAGACTTCATAGGAAAAGGTTTTGAAGAAGATAGGAAATAGAAAAAGAAGAAACATGCTAACCATATTTACTCATTCAATATTTTATTGGTGTTCATTTTATATTACGTGTTGTACAGAGCATTCAGAGATGAAGCAAAGAGTATTGCCTGCAAGATTTTAATAATTGTATTTTTATAGTTATTAAACACAGTTTGATAATGTATTTCTGTGGAAGGTACATCACCATTACTCTATGGGAAAAAAAATCTATGCCAATTAAACTCTGATATGCCTTTAATCATTAGGAACATTGCAACTCATGAAAGGTAAGAAGGTGAAATCACGAGAATCCTAGAGCTGACAAAATTCTGTAGTAACAGAAATAGCTCCTTATAACATAATGAGATAAATGTTTATAAAAGATGTGACTTTGGACTAATTATAACACTTCTCTCTGCCTTAGGTATTGTATTTTTCTCCACTAAATAGACATAGCAGTCATATCTTGAAGATACTTGAAGATACTATGGGTTTGGTTCTAATCACCAAACTAAAGTGATTATCACTATAAGGCTCATCACACAAATTTCTTGATTCTCAGTACACATAAAAATTATGTTTATAGTATACCGTAGCCTATTAAGTGTGCAGTAGTATTATGTCTAAAAACAATGCACATACCTTAATTAAAAAATATTTTATTGCTAAACAATGCTAATCATCATTTGAGTGTTCATATAATTGTAATCTTTTTGCTGGTGGAAAGGCTTGCCTTGATATTGATTGCTGCTGACTAATCAAGGTGGTGGTTGCTGAGGCTGGGGTGGCTATGGCAATTTCTTAAAATAAGACAACCACAGAGTTTGCCACATCAACTGACTCTTCTTTTCATGAATCATTTCTTTTTAGCATGCAATGCTTTTCAATAGCATTTTACCCACAGTAGAACTTCTTTCAAAATTGAAGTTGATTCTCTCAACTCCACTGCTTTATCAACTAAGTTTATGTAATATTCTAAATTTTTTATTATCATTTCAACAATCTTCACAGCATCTTTACAAGGAGGAGATGTCATCTCAAGAAACTACTTTCTTTATTCATCTATAGGAAGCAACTCCTCATCTGTTCAAATTTTATCACGAGATTGCAGAAATTCAGTTCTCTTGCTATTTCTACCACATCTACAGTTACTTCCTCCCCTGAAATCTTGAACTCCTTGGAGTCAATCCACAAGAGTTGGAATCAACTTCTTTCAAATCCTGTTAATGTGAATATGTTGACCTCTTCCCACAAACCACAAATGTTCTTAATGGAATCTAGAATGGTGAATCCTTTCAAGAAGGTTTTCAATTTACTTTGTGCAGACCATCAGAGAAATCGTTATCTATAGCAGCTATAGCCTTACAAAATGTATTTCTTATATAATGAGACTCTTTGGTCCAAAGTGAGAGAAGTGTGACTCTTTCTTTCACTTGAGTACGTAGAGGCATTATAGGGTTATTAAGTGGCCTAATTTCAATATTGTTTTGTCTCAAGGAATAGGGAGGCCCAAGGAGAGGGAGAGAGATGGGGAACAGCTGGTTGGTAGAGTAGTCATAACCCACACAACATTTACAGATTAAGTATGTCATCTTATATGAGTGAGTTTCTTGGTTTCCCAAAACAATTATAATAGTAACCTCAAAGATCACTGATCACTATAATAAATATAATAATAATGGAAAAGTTTAAAATATTGTGAGGATTATCAAAAAGTGACAGAGAAATGAAGTGATCCAAAAAAACGTCACCAATAGACTCGATTGACTTATGATTGCCACAAACCTTTGGTTTGTAAAATATGCAATATCTGCATAGCACAATAAAAAAAAGCACAATAAAATTAAGTATCCCTATAATAATGTACATAATTATTTGAAAAAAAATTGCAATATAGATTTACTTGGCAAAGTAAATGACAGAGAATAACAGATAAATAAATATTTACTATTAGTAATAATAATGCTTTTTATTTCTTACTTCAACCAAGAATTATTGGTTACTTACTATGTTCCAAATGCTATTCTAAATTCTGGGGATACAGAAGAGAATAAAACAACAACAACAACAACAACAACAACAACAACAACAAACAACAAAACCTCTGCCTTTACAGAGCTCTCATTTTAATAGGAGAGATAAATAATAAATAGGACAAAATTAAAATATATAGTATATTAGATATTAAAAAGTACTAAGGATAAGAAGAGAAAAAATAATACAGGGGAAAGTAATAGAAAGTGCTGAGTCAGAGGAACTAAAATTTTTATAGGGTGTTAGTTTTGGTCTAGCTGTTAAAGTGACAGGGAGAGGAAGACCTGCTGGGAATGAAAGATGTAAATAATTGGGGTACTTTCTAGGCAAAGGGAACAGGAAAGGCGATATGAAATAGTGGGGTCAGTAGCATGCATGACTTTAGAGGTAATGTTATGGCTTTGGCCTTTGCCCTGTCTGCTATGGGAAGCCACTGGAAAGTTCTAAGCAGATAATTGACTTAGGTTTAATAGGATAATTTGGGTTGTTGTGTTTTAGAGTGACTGAGAAAAGCAGAAATATGGAGAACAATTATCTATTGGGCTATATATCTGATGTGATAGTGGTGGTGATGATGATTACAATATTATAGGACATATACATAAAAGATCATGGGACGATGAGATGGAAGTATAAGTAAAAATTTAAAACTCTTGCATATTAAATACTAGAGACAGGAGGTGATGATTTTTGAATATGAATATTATAATCCTCATGACA
Organism: Macroglossus sobrinus; assembly: GCA_004027375.1. Classification (NCBI taxonomy): domain Eukaryota; kingdom Metazoa; phylum Chordata; class Mammalia; order Chiroptera; family Pteropodidae; genus Macroglossus; species Macroglossus sobrinus. The sequence continues at coordinate 733,092 of PVKZ01000290.1, forward strand.
TATAGTAGGTGCTCAATAATTGCTGGTCGAACTGATATTTTCTTTTTCATTTTCACAAAAGAAAAGTTAGACCTCATGTAAATTGTTTTCCAGCTCCATCTCAATTACTATTATTTATTTAAAATTGAAGCAACCACGTAAATATATTGGTTTTAAATAGGAAGTTTTATATATTTTATATGAGAATATTCCTGAAGATTCCTGAGTTATAACCAGCATAGTTATATTGATGTTCTCATTACTGTAAAATTTTTATTAAGTGTTAATTTATGAGAATATCAAGTAAATGTTTGTAGTGGCAAAACCATGCAAACAAATAAGCTGGGGTAATAAATTCAATTGAATTTGAGCTTATTGATTTCTCAATAACTTGCAAAACATTTAAGGATGGCAAAGAGTTGAACTGGTATTAGGATTTAGAATAATTCCTTACTCCTAACCTCTGTATTGTATTTTATACTCCTAGTTTTGACAATATTGTTATGTAGTTGCTGGAGTTATTACCTAATATTTGCAGTGACATATGTTTTATTATTAATATTTGAATTATAGTTTACCTATGAAGATAAAGTAATACTGAGATATAGGGGTTATACATGATTTATTTATGAGTATAAAGTTAAAATAAATGCAAGAAAAAATAAAATTATCTTCTATTTAAACTATAAAGAAGAGCTCATAATTTAAGCTCCAGGTTTTTTTTTTAAGGCAATTTTAGTAACTTTGATTCATTGCAGATACTTAAAAAATATGTATATTTGCTCATCCTTGTTACATATGCACAAGTTTCTAAGAAAGTGATAAAACATAAGGCCCTATTTCAGAGTAGCTACTGTTATTTGTTTTGTATACAGTTAAGAGTCTAGGGGGAAAAATGGATATTATGTTCTTTTTTAAGTATCTCAAGAATTTCTTTATTATAGGTTCAGGAAAGCCAAAGTTTGGCTCTGCTCTGTGCTCAGTCTGACACTGGTGAGGCCACTAAACAATTTGTTTTATGAAGTAATTTAAATAATAAAAAATAACTGGCATATAAATGGTTCTTAATTTCAAGCAAAACCACAAAAATTGAAATTCCTTAAAGATCACTTAATTATCAACATGCAATTTATAAATTTGATAAATTCATTCCCTCAACCCCCACACACAAAAAAAACATTTATAGTTCACAACTCTTCCTGAGTGCAGAAAGCTTTGGCTTTCCACTTCATTTTCTATGCACATATACATCCTACCATAATTTAAGTGCTCAGTAACGTATGATGGGTAAATGACAGAATAAGTATTTATGTTTTATTTTGAAAAGTATTTTCAGAAGGCCTATGTAAACTACTGTATCTCAAGTACATTGAGATTTTGATAGTTGGATTAAATAATTTTATCACCTACTCCAGATTAAATTTTGTAAGAAGACAATATACTAGAGTTTTAAATTTTTTATTGAGTAGGTTTTATTTTATTATTTATTTTTATTTATTTATATATTTATTTTATAGTTAGTATACAATCTTATATTGGTTATACTGGTTTCAGGTTTAAAATATAGTGATTTGACATTTTTATACCTTACAATGTGACCACCCCACTAATTCTAATAATGGTTTAATCGCCATGCAAACTTATTACGATATTCTTGACTATATTTCCCTTTCCCTTTTCAACCAGCCTCCTACACTTTCCTTCTGATAGTCATCCTTTTGGTCTCTGTTTCTGTGAATCTGTTTTTGTTTTGTTTTCTTTGTTTTCTTTTTAGAGTCTACATATAAGTGGATCTACTTATACAATATTAATAGCCATAAGTATCATAAATTATAGACCTAGATTCTCAAAAAACTTAAATATTTATATAGATTCTACTAATTTATACTTTCCTCAAAAATAAAAGAAAGGGTATGGATTGTCTTTGTTGAAATGAGGACTAAGTGATTGAATGATTAGACTAAGGTATTTTCTGTTATAGATTCAGGAATAGAATTCATGTCATTTATCTTTAAGGCAAATGTTTGAGACCAATTCTCAAGTTGAGAATTTAGCAACTTCTCCTTACTCATATATGCACCAAACAATTAATTTTCTTTCAACATTCATTTCAACTATTCATCACCTTCCAAATCAATAGAGTGATAAAAACCTCTCAGTTTTCTTTTTTGATTATATTCTTCTTAAGAGAATGGAGTTGTGCATTCCACAAATAGTAATAAATGGGTCTAAAAAGTCAATTGCTTCTGTGGAAAAATCTGCCCATAGGTTAATGATTGTCAGGTTTCTCTATTAAAAAAACACCCTCACATATTTACAAGCACATCACATATATATTCCAAATTGCTAGGGAAACAAGTAAGTAAAGTAGATACTGTGATACTGATTATATTAAGCTTTTATACTCCAAAAGAATTTCACTCATTTTTAGAGAACTGTGATGAGACTTTGAATGCTTCATACAACAATAATAAAATAAAAGGCAGCAAGATGTCCTAGAAAGAGGATTTAGTAGATAATTTTCTACTAGCTAAAGTGTGGCTTTTAGAAAATTAATCTTCCAGAAAGTCAAAATTTTCTTATTTTTAAAAATGTGGATTCCTATATTTACTTCAACAATACTGACATACAATAGGCATTAAGAAATAATAATATTAGTATAATTTAATTCAAATTATCCCAAGATATCCTCAACTTTGTTTTAGGAAAGTTATAAACAGCCATCTAACTTAGAAAGGTGAATTATTCCTTGCATTTTTAAACATCATCCAGATGGTAGGCCAGCCTGAAGTAAAATTATAAGTTTATTTTTTTTCACTTCAGTCTCTGAAGATCATTAAAACCCCAGTAGTAATTACCACCCACTTTATCCAAACCTGCTTTAGAAAGATATGTGATGTTGTTACTTGTACCCTAATGGGAAATACTTGTTTTTTAAAAAGAATAAAGAATGTAAATAAAAAGAAAAATATTTCTTCAGAATCATTTGCCTGCTTTACGGTATTTTAAAATTTAAGGTGATAGTATTTGAAGGCATACAGGATATAACAAACTTTTTTTGTAAAAAAGTTCAGCATTTAGCTTTGAGATTAAAGTAGAAGGGGGAGAAGGGACAGGAAAAGGAACAATTTAAATCTATATTGAAATATATAATATAAATAAGATTTAAATCTATACTGAAATATATAATATGTACATGAATAATATGAAATATATAATATGAATAAGATAATCATAGAATCTAAATTGTAGATGGCCCACATAATTTTGGAGTTCACAAGTGATAACAATTCTACCTGTAGCTTAATCACTTGGAAGCACAGCCTGATCTTCATATGGGGGAGTATCAAAAATTTGTACAACACTCTGCAAGCTGAGTTTTAGAATCACTTTGGCAGCTTTACAGTCTGAAAACATACTGTTGCTGTTTTGCTCATCATCAACTCTCAGTGCCTTGAACAGCAAGTGACATGCAGAGGAGACACTCAATTAATGTTTGTTCAGTAAATGCACTCTAACATCAAGTATCATGATTTACTCCTGTTTGATTATATTAGCATTTAAAAAAAAACATTTTATTTTGAAATAAGTATAGACTCACAAAAAGTTACAAATACAGTAAAAAAAAAATCCCTTTCCTCTGCTTTCCTGATGGTGAGAACTTACATAGCTACAGTATAATATCAAAGGCAGGGAATGCCATTGGTACATGATTGTTAATTTGACTATAGACTTTAGTTTTCACATTTTTTTACCTTCATTAATTTACTCATTTGTGCATATATGTGATTTCATCTTATGTATAGATTTCTGTGACCACCATCATATTCAATACACAGAACTATTCCATCACTACAAAAGAATTGGCTCCACCACCTCTTTCTATTCATAACCACAACTTGTTTCTATTTCCTGGCAATCATTTATCTGCTTTCCATCTCTACAGTTTGCCTCTTTTCAGAATGTTATATAAATTAAATCACAAGCATGAAAACTTTAGAGACTTTATTTATTTTTTTTTCACAAAGCATAATGCTCTTGAGGTTCATCCAGGTAGTTGGAAGTTATCAATAGTTAAGTCATTTCCCTTTATCATTCCATGAATATCTATAATCTATCTTTCACCTTATAGCTGGAGTGATCTTTGAAAAATGTAAATCTCATGCTGTTGCTCTTTAAAAACTTCCAGCTGATCTTATTATAAAATTGAAACCTTAAACATGGCTTAAAAAGTCCTCTAATCCCCACCCTGCTATCTCTCAAGCTTCCACTTAAGCCTCTGTTGCCTTTGCTCTCTGGATTTATTTCTTGTGTCCCAAAAAAGCCCTTTCTCTTCTTCAATAATGCAAATGTTTCTTTCTGAAACCCTGTAGTCTCAATCTTAACTATTCTTCCCTTCTACACCTCACTCCCCTTTATATGGTTAAATCTCTAATCCTTTCAATACATATGATATAGTGTCTGAAACCAGAAAATGGGAAATAATAAGTAAAATTGTTATTCTTGATTACTCATACTTATATTCAATATATGTTTATAATTGTTAGACTATAATTCAGAAAAAAATTAAGATTTTATTATTTTTGGAAATGATAATTTCTTATACTGCTAGCTAGGTAGGGCCACATGAAGGGACATCTGTCTACATATGAGTAAGAGCTCTTCCACTCTCTAGTTGTGAAACATTGGGTAGATCTCTAAGTCAGGATGAATGTTAGTTTTCTATAAAAATTGGTTACAATAGACATGAAAAATAATGTAATAAACATTCAGTATAGTTTTGGGCAAATAATAAGTGTGTAATAAATATTTTGTGTACTGTCAATATATAAGATACACAAATGGTGCAAACATACAAGGAGGTTAGGAACAAAAAATCTATTTGACTATATAATTTTCATGTCCCTAAAATTGTTTAAAATGAGTGCAACATATAAAATTAAAATTCTTAATTCTCCTATAAAATTGAAAAGTATACTTGGTATCTACCATAGTGAAATTTTGTTAGTCATCATATATGTATTAAATACCACAGATTATGTCTTACAGTATATCTAATAGATCAAATAGTATCTGAAAAAAACTAGTTATTTATAGATCTTAAAAGAACACAGATGGATAAGAGTCAATATCATCATAAAACTCTTATTATGTGTGCCTCCTTGCCTAATAGTGAATCTCTTTAAGTGTATAATCTTTGTAATATCACACTCTCATTACTGAAATTAATTTCCAACACTGTGTACCAATTAATCCGGTTTGCATTAAAGACAAAGGAAAGAAAGCCAGAAAGAATCTAGTAAAAAAAAATTATTATAGTAAGACTAATATATTATAAGTTAAATTAAATTTATGGTATTGAGAGTTTCAATACTTATTTTTGTTATGTAATTTACATTACTTTCAGTTATTGTTATTCCATTTAACTTATTTATAATTATATATTTTAAATGCAGAAGATTGTTTACCTATCACTAGCAATAAAGAAATCAAGATGTTTTTTCTGTTCCCCAAACCTCCAATCACCATGATCCCCACCTAGTGTTTCTAACACCTTTATGTGATTCCTTACCCTTAAGTGTGAGTGAGATCTGTACTTTTTCTACTCTGTAGAATATGGCAAAGGTGGTAGGATATGTGCACACTTACTTTACCTGTAACTGTAATGTCTATCTTGGGAGAAGATGTTCCCTTCTGGCTTTGAAAAAACAAGCTGTCATGTTATGAGCTGGCTACAGAGATGGCCATGGAACAGGGGCTGAGAACAACAATTGGCAATAAACTGTGGTCCCCAGTTTGGCAGCACACAAAGTAGTGACTGCTGCCAACGACCACATGAGCTTGGAAAAAGGTTCTTTCCCAGTTGAGCATTCAAGTGAGAGCACATCCCTGGCTGGCACTATGATTTCAGCCTTATAGAAGACCTGCTTAAACTGGGCCTGGACTCCTGACTCACAGCATATCTGAGATAACTAAGTTTGTGGTAGCATTGAAATATACTGGTAGATAATTCAAACCCTAACTCCTTTCCCAGTTTGTGAATTAAAATGTAAAATTTAGTATGATTTCACTTAGTATCTTTATTTAGAGAAGTAATTCCAAACAACCTTAGTACTATTGACATTTTAGAGCACATGATTCTTTGTTGTGTGGGTGTGGGTATAGGGGGTTCTTCTATGCATTGTAGGATGTTTCCTAATATCCCGAGACTCATTTATACACTGGAAGCCAACAGTATTTTCTGCCTCTAGTTGTGTCAAACATATCTCTAGAAATTGCTAAATGTTCTTTAGAGATGGAATCACCTCTGTTTGAGAACCACAGATTTAGAGAAATTTCTTCATTTACCTCTAATCTGTATTTACTCATGACAGGGCTACTGCATGCTGATAATAGTTTTAGAATCTTTTAAATATATATTACTCTAAACATGAGATGCCTGGATGGTTGCTTTTCAATTTGTGAAATGGCTCAAAAACTGTAAATAAAAAGAAATTGGATGGCTTTCAAAAATATGGATTATGCCTTTTCAATTTCTAGTGATTCAAATACTTCTAAGATACACTTCTACAAATCATATATTAATATTTGAAAACTGATTTTAGTGTGTTGTTTTACTTAAGGAAAACATGCATTACAACATATCAGGAAACTAATGAAAAACAAAAAATACAAAGTATCCCAATTGCATGCTTGAACTGCGTCAAGGATGGTAGTAGGGGAGGGGAGTTGGTGAGAGAAAAAGAAAGTGTACTGGCTTCCTGCTTTCTGATTTCAGAGATTACACTGCATGAAATGAATTCTGCCAGCCTCTTGTTTACTACATTATATTTGCCTTCTAAATATGTTCAAATGCCTCTATTGTCCAGTTGCCTCTTTGAGAAATCTCAGAATAAAACTTCTTGCTTCATTGCCACTTCATTCTATGATCACAAGTTTTCAGCTTTCACATAAATGTACTTCATAGATGTATTCTCAATTTAAACATTTGAGAAAGAAATCATGAAAAATAAACAAACCTGCTCTCTGAAGCTAGTTTGTATCTTCCCTTCCCATTTATTATACAGTTGGATTCACATCATTAACATGCAAATCATACTGCACTACAGTGCATTTTAAACAAAGGATTGAAAGCAAGGCTTGTAATTTCCTTATGGGTTGATAAATAGTTTTTGCTTTAAGAACATAAAATAAACTCTGATCACTTTTTTACATTTTTAGACTAAATAATAATTTAAAACTGGAAAAAGAAAATAAGTACTTTTCTCACCTTGCTCATGCAGACACTGTTTAAGTTACTCTGATTGAGTGTGAAAATCTAATACTGCTGTTAACCAAGGTAAATTTGAAAAATATTGTTTTCAATGTTATTTTTTTTTTTTGGAAGACAAAATGTTTTAGCTTGTTTAAATTTTTACTCACTATTTTTTAAAATAAGGTAAACATTGAGACTAGAAATTGACTTGAGATGGATTAAATAAACCATGGGGAAAAATCTAAAATAAAAAATAAACAAATGTAAATCATCTTACAAGTTATACATCCTTAGTGTCACCAGTACTTCCAAGTATATGATAATATAAGCTTGTATGGAAAAGGTGGAAAAATTCAACATAGTTTCAGAGATCCCCTTTTCTATGAGAGAGAGAGAGAGAGAGAGAGAGAGAGAGAGAGAGAGAGAGAGAGAGAGAGAGAGAATTCTCTCTCTCTAGCAAAGCAACACACAACGATTTCCTTGCTTACCTTCCCCCTTCCACGGTTCTCTCCTGTCTAAAGTAACTGATTCAACACCTCAGTGAATCTATAACAGATCCTCAATAACAAGGCTTTTCCTCTCCTCTACAACTTTATTTATAATCACACCCCACTGGCTATCCACCAATCCAGCTTTTTGTGGTGTCAAACATACCAGGCTGTTTGAGATCTGGGTATGTCTGTCACATCTTTTATGTAATAGCATTCATTCATTGAACAAATACTGAGTATCTACTAAGTCAGGCATTTCCTAGAAACTAGAGATATAGCAATAAATCAATAATCAGCACTTCTTTCATTCATGAGGGGGAAAATAATAAACAAGATGCATAAGTAAAATTTTATGTATTAGATAGTATTATGTACAAAAGAGACAATTTTGAAATTTATATTGGTGATCAAGGCAAGCCTCACTAAAAGGTAACAGTGAAGGCAATGAGGCTGTGAGCCATACAGGTAACTAGGGAAGAGCATTTTATGTAGAGGGAATAGTGAGCAAAAGAAATATACCTCTTTGCATCCTACTTTACTTTTTTTAAAAATAAATTTATTTATTATTTTAATTAGTTTCATGTATATAATACGTTGGTGAGACATCCATATAGTTTATAAAACGATCCCCTCAATTGCTCCCTCCCTACTTTGACCCTCCACCTAGCCAACATATTAATGCCAACTACATTCCCTCTGTCATGCTCCACATCCCCATAACCATCCATTAGCTACTAATTTGTACTTCTTTAACTCTTCACCGAATTCTCCTAGTCCCCCAATCCCCCCTTCCCTCTGTCTGTCATCAAATTGTCCATTATATTTGTGAGTCTGTTTTTGATTAGTTTGTCCTTTTAGTTTCTTAGGTTCCACATTAAGTGAAATCATATGGTATTTATCTTTCTCTGCGTGACTTAAATACCTTCTAGGTCCATTAAGGCAATATCTTTTTCCATATCATTCCTTTTAGTCTGTGTGTGTCTTTTAATCTGAAATGAGTCTCTTATAGGCAGCATATGTAAGGGTCTTATTTTCTTATACATTCAGGCACTCTCTTTTTTTGGTTGGAGCACTTAATTCTTTTCTATTTGTGGTACTTGTTGATAGGAATGTAGTTATTATCATTCTTTATTCCTGTTATTGAAACATGTTTTTTTTCTTCTTAAAGAAGCCCCTCCAACATTTCCTGTAATACTGGCTTGGTGTTCATAAATTCCTTTAGCTTATTTTTGTCTGGGAAGCCCTTATCTGTCCTTCAACTCTAAATGATAGCTTTGCTGAATAAAATATTCTTGGTTGTAGATACTGGGTTTTCATTATGTCGAATATTTTGTGCCAAGCCATTCTGTCCTGTATAGTTTCTTTTGTGAAATCAGCTGCCAGTCTTATGGGTGTTCCCTTATAGGGAACTATCTGCTTTTCTCTTGCTGCTTTTAGGATTTTCTCTTTGTATTTACCCTTGAGATTTTAATATTGATGTGTCTTGGTGTGGGCCTCTTTGGATTCCTGTTTTTGAAATTCTCTGAGCTTTTTGGGGTTGTATGCCTATTTTCTTCTCCAATTAGGAAAGTTTTCCATCATTATTTCTTCAAATAGCTGTTCAATACCTTGTTTTTCTTCTGGCACATGGATGAGATGGGCATTTTGACTGTTAATAGTGTCCCATATGCTTCTTAAATTATTTTTATAGTCTTGGCATTTTATCTCTTGCCATTCTGATTATGTTTCTTGACTTTCTTATCCTCTAGAGAGAGCATTTGATCCTCTTCTTTATTCACCTTGTTTATTCTTTTGTTTATTCCATTTAATATACTTTTCATCTCAAATAATGTGTTCTTCATTTCAGACTCGTTCCCTCTTATAATTTACATTTCCATTTTTGTTTTTTATCTCTCTGTTAAAGTTTTTGCTGAGTTTACCTACACTTAACATTAGTTCATTGAGCATCTTTATGATCAGTATTTTGAATTCTGCATCTGTTAGATTGTTTGACTCCATTATATCTGATCTCTGTTCTGTTCTCTCATATGGTCTCTGCTTCTTTGTCATCCCATTTTGGCTGCCTTTCCACGTCTGTTTCTATGTACTAAGCAAAGCTCTTAAGTCTCCCAGTCTTATTAGTGTTAATTTGTGTAGTAGGTGTCCAGTGGCACAATCATGAGAGGAGTTCAGCTGCAGACCAAACTTAGCCCAAGTCTGTTCTCCTCTAGGGCCACCTGTTAAATGAGCAAGCAATTCACAGATGCTGTGCTTATAGTTGCCTCAAAAGGCCACACCAGAAATCAAGGTCAGCTGCCTCCAGTGTGAGTCTAGGTGCTATTCAGTAAGGAGTACCTGACTAAGGGAGGACACACCTGGATGTGGCTTGGGAGGGGCTGCAAGCTGGGAAAGGTGAAGTTTCAGGGAATTCTCTGGGTGGGGTGACCTCTGTTATCCAGTTTGGTGATGTCTAGGCTATGGCTACACTGTGTCCACTCACTGGGTCGGGGGAGGGCTCAACAGAGGAACAATAGATACCATAAGCACTTCTGTGCAGAGTGAGTCTCTCCTTGGCCCTCACTCTGACAATGTCTTCCTGTAAGTACCCGGTGCCCCTTGCATGCAGCTGAATTGGCACAGATGCTCAGAGCTAGCCAGTCAGTCACCGGGATGTTCGCTTGTGGACACGGCCCCTTTTAAAGGTGCCTGTTGTCTCACACAGCCTCTCTAGCCTGGGTAGCCCTGTGTCCTTGTCCTGTTCTACCTTCAGCCCTTACAGGGTGATTTCTTAGATTTATCCCCAGTTGTATGGCTTGTTCTTCTAGATCCTAGGTGATTTTTCCTTGCCATTTGTTCTTTGTTTCCATCACAATTTTGATTTGGTTGCCAGAGGAATGAACAGAGCTCTCTCATCTACAGCATTTTTCTGTCTCATCCTTCTTTACTTTTTAAAAATAATGACTCTCTTTAGATACAATTCACATGCTATATAACTTAGCCATTTAAAGTATACAGTTCAATGTTTTTTAGTATATCCACAGAAGTGTATATCCATCATCATATTCTATGTTAGAATAATTTCATTAACTGAAAAAGAAACCCCATATCCATTAGAAGTCACTTCCCATTTTCTCTAATACCCTAGCTCTAGAAAACAACTAATCTACTTTCTATTTCTATAGATTTGCCTATTCCAGACATTTCTTATAAATGGAATCATATTACATGTGGCCTTTGTGACTGGTTTATTTCACTTAGCATAATGTTTTCAAGGTTCATGCATGTTGTAATTTGAATAAGTACTTCATTCTTTTCTACTGCTGAATGCTATTCTATTTATGAATCTATCATATTGTATTTATCTATTAATCTGTTTATGGGCATCTGGGTTATTTCTACTTTTCATCTTTTATGAATAAATGCTGCTATTAACATTTGTATACATTTTTTATAGAGACACTTGTTTTATTTTTTTCTTGGATATATATCAAGAAATGAAATTGCTAGATCAACTGGTATCTATTAAACCATATGAAGAACCGTCAGATTGTTTTTCAAAGTGGCCACACCATTTTGCAATCCCTCCATCAATGTATAAGTGTTCCAATTTCTTCATAACCTTGCAAACATTTAAAGTTATCTGTCTTTTTTGATTACAGCTTTTCTAGTGGTTATAAAGTGATATCTCATTGTAATTTTGATTTACATTTCCCTGTTGGCTAATAATGTTGACTGTCTTTGTATGTGCTTATTAGATATTTGTATATCTTTCTTAGAAAAATGTTCATTCAGATTCTTGGACCAATTTTAATTGAGTTATTTTACTTTTTTATTATAGAGATGTAAGAATTTTTTATATATTCTGAATACATGTCTCTTTTCAGATACATGTTTTGCAAATATTTCTCCAATTCTGTGGGTATCTTTTCACTCTATTGACAGTATGCTTTGAAGCACAGTTGCTTTTCATTTTGATGAAGTCAAATCTATTTTTTCTGTTTTGGTGTCATGCTGAAGAAAGCATTCCTTAATATAAGGTCATGAAGATTCATTCCTATTTTCTCTTAACAGTTTTACAGGTTTAACTCTTGCATTCATGTTTATGAGTTAGTTCTGGATATGTTATAAGGTATAAGTCCAACTCCATTCATTGGCATCAGAATATCTTATTGTAGAAAAACTACTATTATTTTTCCACTGAATTGTCTTGTCCTTAGTTTCTTATATCTGGTATGCACTTACTCATCATTCAAAGCAACTCTAGTTGTAGTCACACTGTCAACAATTATAAAATTATGCTCCTTTAAATCTTAAATCAGTGCAAGGAGTATCCCAAGAACATTCTTTGTTTCTCTTTCATTTTTGAATTTTTTAGTGTCTGTTACATAATAGGCATTTGGTAAATGTTTGGTAATTTAAAGAAAAACCTTTTATATCAACCTTGGATGATTGGCAGTACTCTAATGACTAACAATATCAATAGAAGGCATTTAAATGTGGGTTGCAATGCTATAAAAGTAAGCTGAAGTGATAATTTTCAGTATTTTAAATCTCTTGCTAAAGACTTTAATTGCCTACTAAATTAGAGAATTAAGTTCTGTTTTAGAAAGTTTGATTTGGCTCCAGAATATAGAATATAAGAGAAAAAAAAAGAATTAGAAAGAATAGTTTGGAGGTTATTATGATAAATAATAGGGTAAAAAACAATTGGGTCACATGGCGCTGGTAATGGAAAAGGTAGAGTGCATTTGAAATGCATTCCTATTATTAGTTTGTTTTTGAGTCAAAGATATCTAACAGGAAATTAGAAACTCATGACTAGAGCTCAGAAAAAGTTTAGGCTCTGATATGTAGATCTCATAATTATCTATTTAAATGTGCTAATGATAGATGTGGGCATAGATGATGCTAATGGGGAAAGACAAGGGAGGGAAAGATAGATATCTCTTGGTGTTCAAAAGAATCATAATTGGAATTTAAGATTTCCTGAAATGCGGAAGGAAAGAAAAAGATAGAAAAATGAGAGAAACTAGAGAATCTTGTTGAAAGTCTTAATCACTTAATTACTTTTTAGGATATTAAAAATCAAAGACATTTTATTTATTTGCAAACAAAAGAAAACACACATACATCTATCCCTGGGAACATATATGTATCAATTCTCACCTTTGTTACTTGTGTGTAGCTAAATCACTAGTTAAACTGTATTTTCTATAATTAATTACAGTGAAAACAGGATATTATAAAGTTTCAAGCAAGGAGAAATCTGAACTATAAGAGACATTTAGAGAATGGAAAAGAATCATTTTTATATTTCCACTTAAGGAACTAGATCATAAGAACATTTTACAAAAGAAATTCATATATTTATATAAAGTGATGTTTATTTGTGCTGTATACTATGGAGCAGCAGATGTAAATAGTGCAAATATGCACAATTGCAGAACGTCTTAAGTGGCCTATAGATAAATTATTACCACTGAAAATGATAAATATATAAGCTATACAGATAGATATCTAGTAGTTTATACAAAATATAAGAGAAAAAAAGTATGAAACCCAACATATGCCTAATTAACCATGTAAAAGCTGAGTAACTGGCACAGCACTGGAATAGAGCATAAATACTAAAACAGGCTATAAGGTATAGTTTTCATTTCTGGATTGAGATATACAGATTTGTTAAGTAGTCATACTATAGCTCATATTGTTTTACTAAGGAGTATTTTATGTTCCTTAATTTTATCTCAAATTCCTTACTTCACTGGGAATTAAATATATGAGTTTATTTATAGATACAATTTTATATAGTAATGTTATTGAGAATAATATTGCATTTTCACCAATATTGTAACTTATCTGCATCATGTGTATATAGCTAATTATCCTCAGTATTGAATCAGAAGATCCTTAATAACAACAAAAATCAATCTTACTCTTAGATATTACATTGACCTAAGTAAAAGATTTACATTTCATGTCAATCTGCATATTACAAAAGACAATTAGGATGTAAAAGTCATTTTAAAAAGTTCTCTGCTATAACCTTTTATAAAATAAGTTCAATTATACTCCTTTTTTGGAATATAGCACATGTTCCTATGAACATACTACTATTATCAAAAGCACACAATATCAACATTTTGATTAAGTAGCATTTCCCACAAAAAAAAAACAGATATAAATTCACCTTTATCAAAAAAAAGCAAAAATCTATTTCCTCTTACAAGTACTCCAAGTGTATTTGCTAAACTAAGATACAGTTTATTCAGAAAACTTTTAAAATATAAACAAATAATAATGTTAATACTTACTGGCATAACTTCAAATAGCCAACAAAAATTCTTTGCTCACATTGTACCATAAACATTGGATAAATTTACTATTTTAATGTGCTGCTTAAAAGATTTTGTAGCATTAATGCACAAATTGAGTTGCATTTTACAGTTCTCACTTTAAAAGACACATAGTAAGTATTTGATTTTAGACTCCACATCACTTTAACTTATTTGTTTGGTAACATTTTGGGAAAATATACTTACTGCATCATTTTGGAAGGGCAAGTCTAACAACTATCAAAAAACAACTACTTAGAAGTATTTTCGGGAATCAAAATAAAGTCTGACTCGAAGGTGAATCTTTACTACTAAACTGGGTGAAATTTGGTCTATTTCATTTTCCTGAACACCCTCTCACAGGTTGACCTTCTTGGCCTCCTGCCTCTCTTCCCTTCTTAAGAGTCTTCCTCTTTAACTTTTAAGTTTCTTTAACTAATTATTGGGTATTGATATGATTATCTCAAAGTCATTTATATTTAGATGTAAATTTCTGTTTTGTTTAATCTAACCAGTTTTAATGCAAATATTTCTTAGCATATCTGGTAAAAAATAGATATTGGCTGATATCATAATGATCATTCTATTTTTTTTTATCTAAGAAACAGAATTTGAAGGCCAAGTGCACAAGAATTTTCCATGTTGTAATCAAAAGAAGCTTGTAACAAAACCAACATGATCTTCATAAAGTCTGTACTTAATCTCTACTGTGCCTGTAGTTGACTCTCAGGGAGTACAGCTGAATGTCATGAGTTTCAAAAGAACAGAGGACTTTTTATTTTGTCTGGTTTAATATTGTTATTCAACAAGCATATGGAGGATTGATCTATGTGACACTACCTTTAATCCCTAAAACAGAATTAGAACAGACATGAGAAAATAATATTCCTGCAAAGAGGGCTTGAGGGTATACTCAGGGGAGAGATACATTTTAGTAAATGCCAGGAAGTGAAAGGAGTCTTCAGTGAAAAGACTGACTATACAGAGAGTTCCTTAATAATGAGGTTTCAGGAGGCCTAGTGGAAAGCTTGGAGGCATTTTGAAATATGAGCATTTTCCAGCCTCACTGTTGACGGGAAGAGAACAAAGTTGCTTTGGGCCAGCACCATTAGTGTCTGAATTTCTCCTGACACAGGAAACATATATGCTGAGGATAGGCTGACCAGCTGCAGAGCAGACAAATCTGATGTCATTGAAGACTGTATGTAGACAGACCTGAGGAAGTTTCCGGAACTGCTGGCAGCTTGCATAAGTCATGTGACCATGAAGAATATACTTCACTGAGAAGGATGAGCTATGCCACTATCAAGTTATTAAAGTTATTGAGGAGATGTAGGTTTGCTTTCTCCTCATTTAAATCTAATGAGAAAGAATTTATGAGAGTTTAATATATGTTACCCAGAATCTGAGGACAAAACAGAGAAAGACCAAGACACATAAAGAATTAGTTATAATTCTACTCTAATGTTGAAATCAAGGTACATGAATTTTCCAGGGACCAGGGGAGGGGGCTGACCAGGAAGCCTAAGGTGACTTTTTAGAGGTGAAAAGTGGTGTCATCAGAAGAGGTGAACAACTAAATTTCCAGGGCCATAAGAAAGAAATGGAAGTGGTCATCCAGTTGGAAGAACATGCATCATTCATTTTCACATGAAGCACAGTCAAATATTCCTCAACAGGACCTTTCAGGTTTTAAAAATCTGCTCAAGCCAGAAATTCATCTTTATTCTTTCTAAAAATAAACTATTTTTTATTTCATCAAAACCTGTCACATGAGAATTTTCTTATGTGCTCTATTTGTCCCCCTTCCCTTTCCTTCACACACTTAACTATTGAGGAGCCTGAAGCTATCTAGCCAACAGAAGACAAGTGTGAACATCGAGTGGGGAAATGGAGAAGAAGCCTGGTAAGCACCCATTTAGCACAGCAAGCTTCCCACCTATAGCACTAAGGGAAAAATTCTGAAGAAATTTTACTCTGAATAAAGTTCAGAAATTTTACTATCCTATGGAACTGTACATTGAATTTTAAATATGGGATTACTCTGTGGCAAAGGAGGCTAAGAGGACAGGAAGCCATACATGTGGAAAGATTAAAATAAAGTTGTTTTATGACTGGACTTGGAAGCCTTATTTAATGTGCTGATTACAGTCTAGTTGGTTATATTGGTAGATTAAAATATTCAGTCATAGCTTTTCAGACACACACAGTTTTAAAAATATTGTATTGAATATAGTCCTACAAGCTCTATATTGGTGGAGAAAAAGTCTAATAATCTTTTTTAAAGCTATCTGAGATTTAGCGTTTGATTTTAACTATTTGAGCAGCTTTGTTGAGAGTGTGAGGGTAGAGAAGTGCTAACTGCTAACATTTACAGTTATTAGTCAATCAAACATATCTCAGATACTTCTTTGGTCCAGAGAAAATTGACTTTTAAAATAATGGTCCAAAATGCCAAATGGAATTGAATTTGAGAAAGGCAAGGAGAAGAAATGGGCATGAGCTTTTGCTGTCAAATAAAGAGAGTGCATGTATGTGTGTGTGTGCGTGTTTACGGGGCTATTTGGCAATCTACCTGTTAGCTGAAATGAAAAACATATGTGACTGATAAAAACTTACCCTACATTAGTAGAACTAGTAAAAACAACTTTCTATTTTGTTTTCTGTGTTGAATATTTGTTATTTTTGCTTCCCTGGCTTTCACTCCCTTTCCTCACAGAGGCATCTCAATTTTACTTTGAGAAACTATTAGCCTCCTGTGCCAATACATTTGTGAAATGCCATTCAAGATGCCTTGTCCCCCCTGTTCCAGAAGAGAAGCTGTGAGGCAGTCTAGGGCAATTAGACTGTCTGGGAATCTGCATCTTGTGTGAAATGATACCAAGACATAAGAGTGTTACACTAGATCCTGAAGAAACTAATTCATTCAAATCTGTTTTGTTTTTTCCTTGGATGATTTTAAGATTAAGATTATACTTCATAGTTTTTGCTTAGTTTATACTCATCTAATTTATAGAGATATTAGTAAAATACTTAGTAATTATACAAACAAATAGTAGATTCTACATTTAATTTTAATGGGCTAAAAATCACTAGATTCTGCATCATTATTTAGATATTTGAGCCATTTTTCATCAAAGAAACAGTGTACGTCCCCCAAACAAAAGAACAACAAAATGCAGTTAAATCAAACATTACATACTGTTGTTTCTGATTATTGCATTTCAGTTCCATAGTTTCACAATTTCACCAGTTTTTCCAACCTGTTCCTTTTATTTGTCTTTGGAGCACTATGCACAGAACTCTCTCAGTTCAATAAATGTATAACACATTTTTTTTCTCAGTCAGTTCAACACCAGATTCAAAAGAATCTTGCTTGAAAATTGCTCCAGTTTCTGCTAGTGACCTTAGCTTTACTTGTTGCCTCAACAGTATAAAGTTATTCTACCCTCAAATAAAAGGGAATAGTGGATCAAAAATTTGACCTTCTAAAGCCAGCATTACTATACTTTCTGCATGTGTTTTAGGCAGCAAGTGACTGTCACCATAACATCTAAAAACTTGGCTTCTGGCAAGCTCAGTTTAATATATGTATCTGATATCCTGGGGTAATCAAATGTAAGACAGATAATAACCAGGATTTTATATTGGGCATGCCAATATTTACTGAGGCTCATGAAAGGCCTTTTGCACCAAGGAGAAAACGGTATTTTGCCTTCTTGCTCTGATTGGGAGCTTGAATTCAGCAACAAAATTGTTATTGGCTTAGAGAAGTTATCTTTATAGATTGATTTTCTATATTTCCTGCCAACTTACTAATAAATTAGAATTAATAAATGAAAATTATTCATGAGTATACTGATTTGAAAAGATCTAAATGGATTACTGTAAGTTTTTAGAACTAGAAACTTTAACTCAGGAGCTGAATTTTCAAGAATAAAGCTACATAGAGACAGCTTGCCCCTATAACAGCACAACATACATAATTGTTCACTTAAATATATTAAGACTATTTTAAAAGTTTTGACGATAACCTAACTACTGTCACATAAAATATACTCTATAAATTTTATCTATTTAAAATTGCTTTCCTTTTGCTCTCTTATAGAGCTAAGAGAATAATCAATACTGACCAAACCTTCACGTGGATAAGTACAATCTAGCATTTCATTCTAAATGCCTATTAGAGCATAATTAAAATATTTAAAAATAACTTTTCTAAAACTATGCCACACAAAAACCAATATTTATGAAGCAATGCTTGTATGATTTCAATTGCTTCAAATTGTGCCCTCATGCTGACAGTGAAGCTTTGTATCTATTTTTCTTTTTTTGCCAATAATAACTTACTGCCCTGAAGTTATAAAATATTTAAATTCTCCCTACAACTAGTGTGATATATTTGTGAGACTTGTGTTGAACAATGTTTGAAAACAAAGTAATTTCCATGTGTACCTATGTGTGTGTTTGTGTGTACTGCTACCATCATAAATAGCCACTTTATCACACTTCTCTAAAGATGAACGTCTGGAATTCCTGAGAATTAATGACATCCAGACACTTTGTGATGCAGAACATTTCCTTGTTAATAATGCGTTGGTGTGTGCTAGTGAGTTCAGGATATCATGCGTATCACAGAATATCAGAAGAGAAAAGGGTCACACTGTTCATCTGGTTCACCCTGCCCTTTTCAGGGAGGAGTCAAACTATTTAAGTGACAAAACTAGACTGTAAATACTGGTTTCTGAAATCCACATCCCGTGTTCTTTTGCCTATGCCACTGTTTCCTCAATTTACTAACCAGAATCATTTTAGTGTGAAATCTTAGAAGCTGAATTTAGTCTGATTTAAAATTTATACCACACACACACACACACACACACACACACACACACACACACACACACAGTTGAATACACTCTCAGGATGAGAACCACTAACCTAGTAGTTGTTGTGTTGTGCTGGAATAGTTGTGTTGGAGCAGCGTTTCTCAAACTTTAGCAAACATCAGAATCACCGGGAGAGGTGTTTAACCAGCGATTTCTAGGTCTCCTCCCATTGATTCTGCTTTAGTCAGTCTGGGATAGAGTCCATGAATCTGTAGTTCTAACAAGCTAATGTTACTGCTCTAGGAATCATACTCTGAATTGCACTGTTAGGAAAAGTAAGGCCTCTTGTGTATGCAGAGATTTGAAGCAGAGGTTTCTCTCAGGGTAATGTTGGCAGTGGTGCTACACAGAACACCAAGGGCCATGTGTGAGGGGACAAGAGTACGCTTTGTTTTCACCGAGCACCAGATTACTTAATATACTATCTCTTCCTCTTCTAATGCACATTTAAAAATTCCAACAAACAACTCTAATTAAAATTGAGCCAGCCCAGCTGAAACATGCAAATGCCTGTGTTTTGGCTGATTTAGACTCTGGCTTGTTGTAGTTACAGCTCTGCTTCATAGGCACTGGTACAGACTGTATTTTGAGCAAAAGTATCTTCATCCCAATGTGACCTTGCCATAAAGAAACCAATTTGTCCTGGTTTTCTTCATGATAACTCTCTAAGTCCTGTGGGAGCCAAGGGTTAACCATTCTACCTTGCCATTCACCTATCAAAAGGGAGAATCTAACTCATCCCCCTTGAATCTTGGCCGTCTTTAGTGACTGTCTTGTACCAATATAATGTTCCTGAAAAGAAGC
Source organism: Macroglossus sobrinus (assembly GCA_004027375.1). Lineage (NCBI taxonomy): Eukaryota > Metazoa > Chordata > Mammalia > Chiroptera > Pteropodidae > Macroglossus > Macroglossus sobrinus. The sequence goes on from PVKZ01000290.1 coordinate 752,824, forward strand.
TACACCACTTGCAGGACTAGGTTGGATAAGGCTGTGTGGCTATTACTGTTCTCTTAGAACATTTGCTATTCCAAGAGACTTGAGGCACTCTCTTTCAGAAAGCAGATGTCATGTGGAGAGAAGTCAATCCCATGTGGAAAAACCACATGTAGGTGTTCCAGTTGTCAGTTTTAGGTAGATTTGGGCTTTAAGTAATCAAACCCTAGCAGTTGACACATGAATAAAAAAGCTTCCAGATAATTCCATTCCCAGTCATTAAAATCACCTACAGTGTCCAAGTCTTCTCTGTGGGGTGCAGAGACATCATGAAGCAAAAATAAACCAGTTCCACTGTGCCTTGAATGAATTCCTGACCTCAAAATTCATGAGCAGAATAAAATGACAGTTTGTTACTAAATTTGGGGTGGTTTATTATGCACCAATAGGTAATCAAAACCCCATTTAATTGAAAAGGTATCACCTGTGTTCCTATTTAGATTTGGTGCTGTGAAGATTATTGCTCAAGCATGCTGTTTTTCAGTTGTATTTAAACTTTCATCCTTTTAATTCTTTGATTTAATCCATCCCAATACCTTAGTCTTTCAGAATTTTTTTTCAAAACTAAGCACTAACTATTCATCAGATATTACCATAAATCAATAACCTATATTATTCTGTGTAATCTTCACAGTACCCTGTGATGCTATTATCCCCATTTCACACATTCCGAAGTTGACATTTTATAAGCACTGGATTCTGATTCAAATACATGCCTCATTCCAAGTCCTTGCTTTTAACAGTCATGTTATGTTCTGTTCCTATCTTTTTATGGTCTTTCTTGATAATCCTGAAGTTTGTTTTCTTAATTGAAACTATTTTTTTTTTAATGTAAGTAGCTAACTGCCCTTGTACACATATCCTATTTCAAAACTGTCTCTTCTGACACAAAGCAGCACCCTATATCCTCACTATACCAGAAAGCAGTTTTTAATATTTAATATGAATAAAAACATGCCAGTTTGACATAATTGTATGAGTGATTTAACAGTAATATTTGGCAGCCTGGCTTGGGGGGAAAAAAGCAAAGACTTAAGGATTAGACCGAACATAGTTGTTCTCCTGGATCTATCACTTTCCACTGCTGAATATGTTACTTTACACTTGGTGAGATTCAGTTTCTTATTTTTAATAAAAGGATGATGATGATACTAATAACAGCTATCTCCTAATATTGCAGTCATTATATGAGAAAACATACACACACACACACACAAACACCACAACTGTGTTTCCTAGAGCTTCATGTTAGAAAGCACTTGCGGAAGGGCTTTTAAAAATTAAATGCCCTGCACCCAGAACCTACTGAATAAAAACTATCCACACATAGTTCTGAAGTATACCATGTAGTTAGCTTTGCTCCAAAATAATGAACATAAATATATAGCTTTATTTCTATTTTTACAGGTAAGTATAAAAATTTCTACCTTGAAAAACACCCATTAGCTTTTAGTATGTGTTATTTTATTAATCTAAAAGCAATGAGATCATATCTCTCTAACATGGACAAGCATCAGAAAAAGATAATGTCATCATTTATTTAACAAGAATATTTAAGTGCTAACTTGCTTTCCTTGAAATTGATTTCATTGATGAGAGAACTGGCTCTGTTTAGAGGCTGCCTCTTTAATAAAAATAATGCCACTTTAATATTACATACTGCAGGACAATTGTTATCGTAGATCCTTAATCATGGTTATTTCCCAGTATTTAATCAGAACTAAATTATAAATATCTTTCAATAGTTTTTAATTTTTTTTTTTAATTTAAATTTCTACTTTTTACAGAACTGCATGAGGTTATTGTTGTTTCCAGGTCATACTTTCAACAACTTACAAACTGGAAAGAGAAAAACAGTACTGAGGAAAGGTGAAATTTAGTTCACTAAAATCTACTTAATGATCATGGACTTTATTAATAAATGTTTTTAAGTAACCACTTTAAACATCAAGGAGTTAGAAAAAACAAACAACATTTAACACCATCATGACTAGCGTATGAAAAATTTAAATTTAGCCATTGATTTCCCTTATTACCATTGCTAATACTTTTATTACTACTTGATCTGCAAATTATTTTAAAGGTCCAAGCATTTTATTTAGTTTCCTTTCTGCTTATCTAAATTAATAGGTAGGGAAAAATATAATCTAACACTTCCAGTGTTAAATAAAACAGTTATAAATAAGAATATTTAAAAATTTCATTAACCATCCATCCCTTAGATATTTTTCAAACACCAGCTGTACTGCATGTGGTACATTAAACACTGAAAAGTAAACCAAAGAATGAGACCAGAAGTGCTTACAATATAATATATAATATATTTCATACAGTTAATATATATGTAGAATAATTAAGAGATTATTCACTACAATACAAGATTTGTTTTACTTCTCAAATCTCATTTATTGGCTCCTATCTCATAAATTCTGGCCATTCTCTAGCCATATCCTAGCTATACTCTTTTCTCTATTAATCCATAGATGTGATGGAACCTACAAACATCTGTTCAGACTTCTCTCTATATATTGATAAACACATTCTTATCTCTAAGCCAGATTTCTTTCTATACCTAAGGTCAGAAATTAAAGACCGTGGGCCAAATCTGTCCCACTAACTGTTTTTGTATAGTCCATTAGTGTAAATTGATTTTTTCTTATTTTTTAATAGTTTTGGGGAGGGGGACTTCATAGTGCCGATAAAGTATTTTTGGAATATAGCCACACTCATTTGTTTACACATTGCTGCCTATGGCTGCTTCCCAGCTACAACAATAAAACTGCATAGAGACCTTACATAACCTTCAAAGACTAAAATATTTAATATCTGGTCCTTTAGAGTAAGAGTTTGCCAACTTCTGTTCTGGATAATTTTATTTATTATATTTTGAACATGTCACCTTTGCATCCCATAGGTATCTCATACTCAATATGCTAAACTTAATTTATTATCTTTCTTCACAAATCAACTTCTGTTCCTTTTGATAAGGAAAAATCATTTGTGACATCTTTACTCTTACCACCTATTAGTGATTAAATTTCAAGTGATTTTGTCTCATCATTTCTCACATTTGTCTTCTTCTTTGTCATTAATCCTAAACCTAATTCAAATCCTTCCATTGTCTATTAAAACAGTTATTTGACAGTTAAAATTTATTGGATTTTATTAACCAATGTTACCATAAAAAATAAATTAATTAACTAATAAAGAACAACACAACAACAACCAGTTATTTAACACCTTTCTCAGTTGTCTACAATTTTATGCACCTCCAAAGCCTTCCTTAACTTTTTGCTACATCACAGTCAAGAGGTTGTAAGGGCATTCTTAGTTATATTATTTCATACAGTGGGTGAAATTAGCAATGCTAGGGTGATAAGAAGTTAAAATATCAAGGACCTCATTGTCCTTAATAAACAGCTACTAGAATGACTTGATCATCTTATTCTCATATTTAAAACTCTAGCCAGGTTTATAAACCCACCTATAACCTGGAGTATGCCTGTATTTCCAAAAATAATTTTTAAACACTAGCAGTTGCCTAAATTTGACATATTGCTTAAGGCTTCTGACTGTGCCTTTGGTTTCTCAACACTTTTGGTATGGAGAAATATGTTTCAGCTCTAAAATCACCCGTTCTGCAAAGCTTTTTCTAACTGTCCCTATTCTCTGTAATTGATGGGCACAAGAGAAATAGTTTACTTAATTACTCTTATTGATTATATGCTCACTGCCCTTTATTAGACTATAACCTCCTTTAAATTAGGGGCTATGTGTGTGTCCCCAGAGTCTAGGATTTAGTAGTCATGAGGTAAATGTTGGGTGGAAAAAAAAAAAAAAACTCAAGGATTTACATCTATCACCTTTCAGTGGCTATTAGGCAAATATTTTCTTCACTGATGGTTCATAACCCTCATAGAACTACTTAAATGATTTAAGGTGGGTTCTTAAAATTCTAGTGTGAGCCAGTTGTGCATTTTATTGGTAATAAGTTGCTGATATCTGAAGGACATAATTCAATCTGTCATATTTTCAACAGTTCCAGAAAAAATTAAAACTAAAAAATAATTGTCATTGGTATTACCTATCAATATCTCAATTTTTTTTTACCAATACTCAACTCACTCACTAAACAATGTCTTTAAAATCAGAATACTTATCTATTAAAAAGCAAGCAAATACCATATAATTTTCAAAGTTACGGGGTTTGACTACTTCCAGAAAACATTCTTCAAAACAAAAATTCAGTCACTAACTTCATGAATGTAAGACTTTTGGTCTCTTAATTTTATTACTTTTATTTTTAATTAACTTTTTATTTTACAATAAAAATGTGGTTTCTAGTGTATAATGTAAAAGTTGCAAATCTTTGCAACTGGTTTCCTATATACCCAGTACTAAGTTCCCCTATTTGTCACATCTCACATCTTACATTACTACAGTATACTTTTCACAACTAATAAACCAATATTAATAAATTATGTTAACTAAACTCTATAGTTTATTTGGATTTCATTAGCTTTCCCCTTTCTTTTTTATGTTTCAGGATCCCATCCAGGATATCACATTACATTTAGTTATCCTGTTTCTTTAGCTTTCTCTGGACAGCAACACTTTTCTTATTTTTGGAGATCCTGACAATTTTGAGGAATGCTGGTCAGAAATTGTGTCGAATATCCCTAAAACTGTGCTGACCTCATGACCTTTTCTCATGGTTAGATTGGGAATGTGGGTGTTAAGAAGGATGGCCACAGAGGTGAAGAGCCATTTTGATCCCATCATATCAAGTGTATGTGCTATTAACATGTCTTATTAACCATAATGCTTACATTGATCATCTGACTGAGGTAGTGTCTCCCTAGTTTCTCTGTGGTAAAGATTCTTTTTCCTCTTCCATATTATATTCTTTGGTAGCAAGTTACTAAGCATAATCCACACTGAAAGTATGAAAATTAAGTCCATCTTAATTGAGAAGAGAGGATCTACAGGAATTATTTGAAATCTTTTCCTATAGGAGATTTGTATCTTCTACTCCATTTATTTATTTTTTCAATCATTTATTTGGTTTAGTATGTACTCATTGATATTTATTTTATAATCTCAGGTTGTAATTCAATGCTAGATTGTAATTTCAGCTTTGGCCATGGGGGCTCTTTATGGTTGGTGGCTCTGTTCTCTCTTTGACATAGTCCCATCATTTTATTTTCTAAGCACTTTTTTACTTTCTGGCTCTATATGATTTTCCAGGCTCATTGTGTATAATTTCCTTCCTAGCTTCAGAATTAGACATTTGTCCTTGTATTGGAGAATTGCATTAGAGGCCAGAATGTGGGTGCTAAATTTTTTTTTTTTAGCTTCAAAGTTATGGGACAAGTATTGACCAGCCAACTTTCTACATGCCCTCCATTAAAAGCCCATCATTCTTTTTAATGATTATGAATATAAACATATTCAAATACATATGTATTTCTACCAATAAAGAGGCAATCCATTTTCAGATACTCAGGCTTATAAGTATGCAAAGATAGAAGATTTCTTAGAAAAGAAACCAAACTACATCTGCAAATGGTAACTATAATGTAACATTCATAACTATCCCAAAAGACAAATATGCTTTCAATACTAAGTAATAGATATCTTAAATATAGGCTCTAGAAAAGAGGTATAAATAAAAAAAATTATGTTCAGGAATCATCATAGCTTATACTTCCCATATCTGGCTCTCCTTTGTCGTGTTTTATTGTCTCTGGGGACAGTGACTGGGAATCTTAAAAAGTAAGCATGAATCTCAAATATTAGGAACTATATGTAAACATCAATTTAAGAAAAAAAAATCATGTAAAAAAAAGTGGTTCAGCAGGTGGTTTTGAGATTTGGTGGGTCAGAGACAGAGGATATAAACATACTTTTTTTGGTGTCTTTAGGAGAGAAATGTTCTTCAACATAATTAAAGTAATAATAATACTTTATAGACAGACTACTTTTTGATTTTTCAAGTACTTTCATAGCTATTATGCTATAGCCAAAAATGAAATTATGTAGTAGAATATAAGAAAATTAGCAAATGATGGGACAGTAAATGCACTACAAAAGCCTACTGAGGATTTAGGAGAGGAAAATCTGGTAACAATATTCACTTTCCTCAGAAATCAAATTATGGTATAACAAAAATATGCATTTGGTCTTTGTCTATATTCCTGGCATAGAGCTCCTGAAACCCTTGGATAAGAGTGTCATTTGTTATTCATAACAAGTCTCTTTCTACCACATAGGAGTTTGTGCTAATAAAGTGACTCTGGGTGAGGCCCCTAGATAGAGCCTGTTAAGAGAAAGACCAAACACATGATAGGAGGGTAGAAACTTTAAATTTTACCTCTCAACCTCTTGGAAGATGAGAGAGTGTCTGGGGTTTAGGTTATAAAACTCTTAAATAAGGGTATTCTGGGTTAGCACACGTTGATGTGCTGGTAGAACGGCACAATCAGAGAGCACATTAAAGCTCTGCTGAACCCAACCCTGTACCTCATGTACTGCCTTGTAAATCATTTCTGTTTGGCTGTTTCTGAGTTGTATCCTTTATAATAAAGCTGTGATCCTAAGTAGAGCACTTTTCCAAGTTTAGAGTTCCATGAATTGTTCTACTGAATTATTGAACCAGAAGTAGGGGGATCATGGGAACCCCCTAAATTTGTAGTCATCTGGGCAAAACTGTAGGTAGCCTGGGTACCCATCTGAAGCTGCTGTCTGAAATTCAGTTAGTCTTCTTGGACTGAGACTTTAAACTATGGGGTCTGCTCTTTTACTGGGAGTTAATGTCAGCATTGAATTAAATTGTTGGACACTCAGTTGATGTCAGCAAAAAAACTCATGCAAACAATATAGAAACAAACCCTAAAAAATGACAATACTTATTAAAGATATAACATTTAGTCCCTAAATACTCTAATTCTAGACTTTCTCTTCTTAGTGCCTCCAATGCATTAGTAAGAAAAACAAATAAAAGCAAACAAAATAACTATAGCTATTACTTTGAAATTGTAACAGAGAGCTGCTTTTAAAAAAAATAATATTAAGCACCAATAGCATACTAAATATATTTTTAGTAAAAAAAGAAAAGAGTAAACTGAGAAACACTATGAATATATTTTTACAGAAATTAAAACAAAACAAAACAAAGCAAAACACTGTGTGGGGATTCATATTGCTACCCACTTAGGAAATGGCATTGCTATGATGCTACAAAATTTTAAACTCTAAGTGGAATGTTAAAATATTGCATTCTTTAGGACTCATTGAAAATTTGAAGGAAAACATTTATAAGTAAGCACAAAAGCAGGGACTAAGTAATCAGGAAACTTTTGAAAAGACAGCATAGGTAACTGCTTAAAACAGCGGTTCTCAAATGCCAACCCAGGAACACATATAACAAACGATTTCACTTTTTACCAGAATTCAAAACAATATCCTGTATTCAGAAATTATGATCTTTATTCTTCCCTTCCTCACTGAAGAATAGTCTAAAATATTTATTCTTCTCAAGAAATGATGTCAACAGTAGTTTTAAAATATATATGTGTGTATATAATTAATACATAATTAATATCCTTACTTGACAAAAAAAATTGTCAACCTTGTGTTTCTCACTCCTTATTTGTGGATATATGTATATATTTGGTTAAATTTTACTAATCCGAGTTTCTTTTAGAGCGCATAAGCTGAATTGTTAAGGGTAGTGTGGGTGAGCTATACCTAAAATACTAACAGATTACATAACAAGGGTGGAACATAGAGCTGCCCCCCCCAATAGACATTATTTATCACTAAAAAGTAAAGCATTTATCCCAGTTCTTGAAGTGAGTTAATAATAGGTAAATCTCAGAGAGGACTGTAGACAGTAGTGCTCATCCTTGATTGTGAAGAAGTGGTTACTGCCACAAGAAGAAACCATCTTCACTTAGGCTAATGAGAATGGGATTTTTAATAGCATTAAAAATCAATGCCATTCTAATGAGGGAAATGAAGTCATTGTTTAGTAAGAATTAGACTACATGTGTATAATATTTGTGTTAGATCAGTCAGGTTTATTGTTTTGTTTATTTCAGCCATCTTGTAAAAAACCCCTTGGGGGTATTATGCATTGTTCAATAAATGTTAAGAACTTTAAGGCCAAGGATTTCCATACATTCACTTATTAGCTTTGTAATTTGGGGCAAATTATGACACTCTCTGGATTTCAGTTATCTTGGCTGTAAAATTGGGAGAAACAGTGCCTACTATATAAAGTTGTTAGTTGTTGTAAGAACATAAAAAGAAAACAGAGAACTTTTAAAAATGCACACAGTGTTGCCTAATACATGACATATTTAATAAATATTAGCAACAGAAGTTGTCAATAATAGAAGTAACATTAGCGTCTAGGTTGGAGGAATAAAAAGGCTATAATTATTGAAATCTCCTAAATTTGCTTGTTAACAATACAAATTCTGTTTCCCCATCACAAACTTAAAGAATTAGAATCTTGAAGACAGGTCGTGGAATCTGTATCCCAAGTAATTATTATGCAAATATGTAAAAATATAGACCACCAGGCCCTAAAAAAAATACAGTTTTACATTTATTCTATATGTTAGCATTTGTTTAAGAAATATTAAACACTGGAGGGGGGGATGGTGTAGATGATAGAGGCTTTGTTCATCCCTCTTGCAATCACATCAAAGTTGTGACAGAAACACAGAGAAAACAGCAAGTGAAGTCACCTAGGATTTTCACAGTGACAGATTTGCTAGTTCTGAGCACAAGGGATTTACAGGCGAACAGTGAGTTGTTGGAGTGAATGCTGGAGATGAGGCTTTGTGTCAGGCAGAAGTTCTGGTGGTATCCATTGTTCCTCTTTTGAGCACTCCCCACTCCTAGTGTGTGGACTGAGTGCCATTATAGCTGAGACTTCATTAAACTGGATGACAGAGGTTGCTCCACCCAGAGGATTCCCTGAAACACTACTTCCCCTAGCTTGCGACTCCACTCAAGCCACATCTTATGTCCTCAGCAAGTCTAGTGTGTTCTTTGCTGAGCAGTGCCAAGGCTCACCCTGATGGCAGCTGATAGCGGTTTCTGGTGTGGCTTCTTGAGGCTACTATAAGCACAGTATCTATAAATTTCTAGCTGAATCTTAACAGGTGGCCCCGGAGGAGAACAGGCTTGAGCTAAATTTTGCCTGCAGTTGACCCCCTCTCAGGACTGAGCCATTGGACACCTACTATACAAAGCCTCACTAATAAGACTGGGAGACTTAAGGGCTTTGATTAGTACATAGAAATAGACATAGAAAGGCAGCCAAAATGAGAAGACAAAGAAGCAGAAACCATATGAGAGAACAGAACAGACATTCAGGAATAATGGAGTCAAGCAATCTAACAGATGCAGAGTTCAAAACATTGGTTATAAAGACGTTCAATGAACTTATGGGAAGTGTAGATATACTCAGTGAGAACTTTAACAAAGAGATAAAAAACATAAAAATGAAAATGTAAATTATAAAAGTGAACAAGTCAGAAATGAAGAAAACATATCTGAAATGAAGAGGATATTAACAGAGTGGATAAAGAGGATGAAATAAACAGAGTGGATAAAAAAGAGGATCGAACCACTGATATAGAGGATGGGGAAGCCAAGAACATTTAATCAGAACAGCAAGAAAAAAGAAGTCAAGACTATCAATAATTTAAAGAGCCTATTGGTCACAATTAAATGTAAAAATGTCTGTGTCATTGGGGTACTTGAAGAAAAACAAGAAGTTGAAGAGCTATTTTAAGAAACAATGCTGGAAAACTTCCCTCACCTGGTGAAGGAAATGGACATACAACCCCAGGAAGCTCAGAGAGTCCCAAGAAAGAGGAACTCAAAGAGGCCCATACCAAGACACATCATAATTAAAATGCCAAAGGTTAAATACAAAAAGAGAATCTTAAAAGGAGCAAGAGAAAAGCAGTTAGTTACCTATAAGGGAGAACTCACTAGACTAACAAACTGATTTCTCAAAAGAAACTATGCAGGACAGAAAGGTCTGGCACAAAATAGTCAACATGATGTAGACCCAGAATCTACAATCAAGAATCCTTTATCAAGCAAAGCTATTATTTAGAGTCAAAGAACAGATAAAGAGCTTCCCAGACAAAAATAAGCTAAAGGAATATATTAACAGCAAGCCAGTATTACAGAAAACATTGGAAGAACTTTAAAAATAAAACCATATTTGTCAAAAGTATGAATAAAGAATGGGAATAACTACATTCCTATCAATAAGTACTTCAAATTGAAAAGAATTATGTTCTTCAACCAAAAGATAGAGTGGCTGAATGGATAAGAAAACAAGACCCCTACATGTACTGCCTACAAGAGACTCATTTCAGATTAAAAGACACACACAGACTAAAAGGAAGGAGATAGAAAAAAAAATGTTGCCTTGATGGACCTAGAGGGTATTACACTAAATAAAATGTGTTGGATAAAGACAAATATCACATGATTTCACCTACATGTGGAATCTAAATAACAAAATAAACAACAACAAAAAAATGGAAATAAACTCATAGATACAGAGAATATTTTGCTGGCTACTAGATGGGAGGGGGTTGGGAGGATGGCAAAAAAAAGGCAAAGGGATTAAGAGGTACAAATGGATAGCTACAAAATAGACATGGAGATATAAAGTATAGCATAAGAAAAATAATCAATGTAATAAACATGTAAGGGGGAAGAACTTTATTTGATTTAGTGGGTGATCACTTTGTGAGTTACACAGATCTCAAATTATTATGCTGTACCACTGAAACAAGTATATTATTGTATGCCAATCGTAATTGAAAAAAAAAACTCATTGAATTGTACAATGTAAATACAAGCAACTAATTGTCTATTATATTTCAATAAGATGAAATAAAAACCTGTTCATATCAAAACAACCTCCCCTCAAAAAAAGAAATATTAAATGCTTAAGGCAATCAATAAATACTGGATTATTAAATCTGCCCCAGAGAGTATAATTTGCGTTAAATAAATTCATTTTGTTAAATAAGAATAAGAGAATAAAGAAGGATTAACTGATGGCAGGTACACACCTCTAGGGCACAAAAGTTGTTTCTTTATTTTACAGCCAGTAGGTGGTGATGTCAAAAGAGGGAAGTTAGATGTATTCATTCATTCATTCATTCATTCATTCATTCTTTTTTTTTTAGCACCTACAGCACCTGGTATTTCTTTGTGATCTCCCATCCAAGTACTAACCAGGCCCAACCCTGCTCAGCTTCTGAGATCAGATGCGACTGGGCACGTTCAGGGTGGCATGATTTAGATAGATGTATTTTTAAAAAAAATAAATAAGGAGCTGAGCTCTAAAACAGTATTTTTCTTTGGGCAAAAATATCTACCTAGTAATTCTGCACATTTTGAGACAACTCATAAAGATTTTTTTGTATTAAACTTCACACATCCTAAATGCAATAAACAGACTAAATAAACAAACCATGGCATCTACACTCCAAAAACAGTTATTTTTTTATACTATATAATGCGTCAAGGTGACATCAATGTTATCTAAGCAGAGTTTAGAAAAACCAAGACAAACTTCTTTTTTTTCACTTCTATTTAATCTTTCAAAAATTTTTTTCTGACAAATAAATGAAATACCCAGTAACATGGCCACCCTCAATTTTGTTATTTTCTATCCTGGAGGTCTTCTAACATGTTAATAATCCTTAACATTTAAATTTTAAATTGCTTTGGAAAATCTTAGACACTAACAATATATATTTTAACTATGAGTCTTTTCTCTATAAACATATTCAAGACAAACTAAAAGGTATGTCATTCTCTTTTCTAGTTGTATGGTTAAACAAGTCTTTACTATTATATGCTGATGATGTTTTTCAAGATTTAAAAAAGTAAACCCTCTGTATCCATTGTTATACCATTAACACATGAATATTTTCACATGTCATTGCAGAGGTTTATTCTGTATAACATCTCAAAGAGAAAAAAAAAAACTTTTATACCTAATTTCAAGGAAAACTAGTCTAGAGTAAAATTCTTAAAATCTCTACCAAAGTTACTGTGTAGTAACTGTCTCCTTAAAATAAACTCAAATGAATTGAATCAAGAACCTCAATTTGTTATTCACATTATATATACTTAATAAATGCTTCTGAATTAAATACATACTCCTTTCTGAGCTTTCCATTTTTGCTCACTTAAGTTATTATTAAAGATTTGTAACTTCTCTGCATAACATGACTTTTGGATAAGTCACTATATTTAAAAAAAAGATAATTGACTGGATATTAAAGTAATATGTGATAAAAATAGCAGATCAAATACAAAATGACATTTTTTACAAAAAATATGAAGCAATGAATTCTAATTTTTACTGTTGAATAATTAAAAATGCCATTTGGCTTGCTTCTAAATGTACTTTCATTACTGAGACATGTGCTTTTATTTATTTCAAGATGGTAATGCCACTGTGGAAGATGAGTCCATGTGGAGATTTAATTTTCAATAGCAGTATAGCTTGATAGTGAGTAATGATAAATGATGACATAATGATAAATATGTCATTAACAACATGATTTCCCTGCATTGTCTGAAACTTTGGCCCAGAAAAAAGATTATGCAAAAAACCTAAAATAAATCAGGACTCCACTTAGTTACCAAACTTTATCATCTCAAGAAGAGTGCTCTGAGAAGCTAAAGTCTGATATCTGAACCCATTCTACTGTCGATATTTCACTGATGGTAGTAAATGGAATAATATAATTTAAAACTAGAACAAAAAACTCAATTATTTAATTTCTCTAAGATTCATTGTCTATACCTTTAAATATATATATATATATGGAATAAAAACTTAAAACTGTTGTAAGGATAAAAGGACATAATTAACATAAAATGCTAAGCAGAATGTGTGTGGCCCATGGCCTGTGATGGACTGCCCATCATAATGTTCTGAGTTAAATGATTCCTCTAGTTATTTTTTTAAATCAAGATATGTCTCAGGGGACACTACACATGCATTAGGGATTAATATTCTGATGCCCCTGAGATGAGAAACTAGGAAGATATAATAATGTTGAAAATCTGCCTGAACACACTATATGCCATATAATTCACGTGAATATTTTTCAAATCAATTTGTTTTGCAAAAGCATTCTGTTTACCTGTAATATGTTTATACCTAAAATAACCATGCCAATGTTTACAGAAGTATAAAAATATTTTAAGCAGTCTTCAAATTAGGAATAAACTAAATGTGTTTGGTTATGTTGATTACATTTTCTCTTTGTAAAAAAAGTTGCAGCTGACATTTAGATATTAAATGAGTATATTTGTAAGAAAGAATTGAATATTTAACCTAAAGCAATTTAATCAGAGACAAGAATCAGAAGACATAGAACTGTTTCTAAAACCTATATAAGACTTCTATATAAAATGAATAAAAAAGACCCCACAAAAGTGCTTCAGAGATAATGTTTAATGAGGTCACATAGAAATAGTTAAGAAATGTCAGCTTTTGTCCAATGAAAGAAGGGGGATCTAATTTTTGAACCATATCTCACAAAAATTCTATAAAATATTTTTATCTTCACAGTAAAACAGAAAACATTGGAATCTATCAGAATGACACAGAGAGCTTCAACACTAAGTAAGGCTGAGTAATATAGACAGCAGACAGTATTTAGAAGTTTATGCCATAAGGAAGCAATACTCCATTAGTAATACAATGCTAAAAAAAAATCATTGGATTTAAAGTGAAATTTGAGCACCTCCATGAACAGACTGAAACTTTTACAAATAGTATTAAGGACCTTAATAAAAGAAAGTGGCATCCTATAATAGGCTATAGTGAGGAAAAAAAAAAACAGAGAAAAGATCAATAGAACTTAAAGCAGAGAATAAAGAAATCTGGACCAGTTTAAAATAAATCTTTTACAACAGAGGATAAGACATTTCACTAGAAGAAAACTGGATATTCCTATCATATCATTGTTATGTATCACTAAAAGCTGAACTTATGCACTTTCTATTTATGCAAGTTGGTTCAGTTATTTTGAACTGTTTAGACAGCTTCATAAAGCATTTCTTGAACTACTACTATAAGCTGAGATCTGAATGTGCTGGAACTTTCTTCACTGCCTTTCTGTCATGATCTAAACACCTGTGACATCAGCAACATGTCTCAGAAAAATGTATTTTAATGTTGCTATTACTTATTTGCATATAAGAGGATTTCTGAAACAGACTGTAGTCATAGGATGCTAAATTGAGCTTCTTACAAAGTTTGGTCATTCAATTAATTTCTCCTCATATGAGATAATGGTATTAAAAGTATTAACCTACAAGTAAGAACTACTATTCTCTCATTATTAAAACTAGATTATAATTTATTAGATAAAATCTAAGATACCTGGGGTTATGGTTGAAATGTATCCTCCAAAAAGAGCCTGGTAGAAGTTCTAACCCTGGTACATGTGAATGTGGTCTCATTCAAAAATAGGATCTTTGCAGATATAATCAAGTTAAGATGAGGTCATACCAGAGTAAGGTACACCCTAAATCCAGTATGACTGGTGTCCAGAGACAGAAACATGCAAAGGAAAGATGCCCACGTGAAAGATCATGGCAGAAATTGAAATTTTATTGCCTTAAGCCAAGGAATTCCCGGGGCTACCAGAAGCTTAAAGAGGTGAAGAAGGATCTTCTCCTAGAGGCTTTGGAGAGATCATCATCCAGCTGACATCTTGATTTTGAACTTCTAGCTTCCAGAACTATGGACAGGATAAATTTCTATTCTTTGCAGCCATTAAAATATGTAGTGATTTGTTACAGCAGCCTTAGGAAACTAATATACATGATTTTAGAATTAGAAGTAAGAACTACTGTATATCATTACCAAAAATAAGACAATGGTTTTTGGATAAAATTTTAGTTACTTGATTTAGAAACATTCTGCCCGTCTTCTATCACTAAATATATATATTCTTTTTATTTAACACAAATTCTCATTTGGGACTTTTAAGCAACAAAATTCTATGATAAAATTTAATAATTCACACAAAAAGTTTATAGTTACTTTCATGTGACACACACACACACACACACACACACACACACACACACACACACACACATCTTCCTTATCTTAAATAGGAAAACATTTTTTTCTTAAATGACTCTACAGAATTGGTGAGATTTGGGAGAAAACCCTGCCCTCCCATATACTGCTGCTTAGATTATAAATTGGTATATTATTTCTGTAAGACAACTGTCAATAAATATTTTTAAGAAGATGTTATAGCACTTTGTTTAAACTTTAACTTAGAAATTTCATTACCAAGGAATTTAGTCTAAGAATTAAATCATAGATATGCACAAAAAATATAATCATACAACTTGTAAGAATGTTTGTTGCAGTACTATTTATAATATGAATGAATTGGAATTATCCTAAGTGTCCAATAATATGAGATTTGTTGAATTCATCATCATATATTCATATAAATAAAATACTATACCAACATAAATAATATTGTATAAAAATATTTATTGATGTGGACAGTTTTTATTACCTATTCTGAAATTAATAAAATAGGTTGCAAAACAAAATATACAATAGTATTTCCTATATAAATAAAACGGAAAGTTAGGTGGCTATAAACTAAGATGATACTATTGGTAACTCTAGAAAATGGGTATGAGTATTTTTTATTTTTATTCTTTTTTTAAAAAATACATTCTACATAAGCATGTCCATTGTTTTTAATAAAGAACAATTTCTGTAAAATGTTCTATAAAATTTCACAACCAAAGAAAAAAAGAATTGCTGATAAAAAAATGTTATGCCAACAAGTGCTGTAAAAAGTATACCAAACAGTACACATTAATAGAATAGTAGTGGTAGAAGCAATTGTTGGCAAGAATTGGTTTATATCCCATCATGAGCCTACATTATCTCAGTTTAAGTATGTTACTGTACCATTATAATCTTTTCTGATTTTTCCCTGAACTGTCATACTTCCCACAGAAGCTATTGATTTCTGTCATTAAGGGTTAAGATACCATTAAGTAAATTATGAGTCAGCAAATAGAGCACAGTGGAGAATGATAATTGTTAATAAATGAGAAGAGAAAAACATAATGGGGGCCCTTAACATTGATCATGAGTAGTTTATTCCTATTTCTCAATAAAAGAGATTGTCCAAAAAAAAAAGAAGTGGTAAAGAGGTATTCCAAAAGGCTTAATGTCTCAAATGAAATTAAATGCAAAGAAATGAACTTTCAAAATATGCAGTCATAATAAAAAAGTTTATTGTACATACTAGAAATGTATTTGATGACTGCACCGATCCACATAAAAATTTTAAAATGAATATAAACAGGAAATCTAGCGTACTTTAATAAAAACCCCTTCCTTCTTTGCTAACCTCATTTGTTCCTTTTTCTTTCCTAATATTAATGAGGAAAGAACATGTCCTTTATTCTAATACACAAATGCCCTTAGGGACGAATAGTTCAGTTGTCATTGACAAGTGAAGAATAAGTGCAGTGTATGGTTATGTGTTAAAGAGTTATAAATATATGATAGCACAAGAGAATGAGGGAGCTGGTCAGAGAAGAGAGAACAAACAGCCCCAAAGCAGTGAATGTAGTTTGAGTCTGTTGGAATCACAGCTGTTAGTGACAGGAAATTCAACATAACAATGGCGAATTCAAGAGGTTATTTTATTTTTCCCTCAAGAGAAAATAGGTTTCCAAGGCTAGTACAAAAGCAAGCATCGTTTGTTATGTTCTTCGCTATCTTTAATACATAAGTTTCTATTTTGTGATACTATATAATGGATCCTCTAGCCCATAACAACTGACTAGTTATAAGGAAAAGAAGGAAAGAAGGCCACCTTCATTCAAGAACACTTCCTGGATGTTGCATGTACCTCTTCTATTTATGTATCATTGGCTTAGATATACCTTGGCTGCACTGAAAAATCTCTATTCCCAGTAGCCAAGAGTCCAGATCAAATTGAGGGCTCCATTACTAAAGACGAAAGATACTGGTAGACATCTACTCCATGGATTTTGCATAACTATAAGTTTATACATACAAATTTAGAAATAACATCAATTTGACCTAATTCCCAAGAGTAAAAAGAAATTACAAAATTAAATAATTTTATAATGTGAAAAATAAATATGTCTCCGTTTCTGTCTTATCACACCCTTCCCACCTAGACCCAGGTTTTGAAAGATTTAATGCCATGGTGCTCTTTATTCCTTTTCTGTTTGAGTCACTCAATGCTTGTATAAATGAGGTAATAATGATAGGAATTCTAAATTGCTCTTTTTTACATGTGTTTCTTCATAGCCTACTACTGAAAGCAATTTGTAACAGTACTTATGGAACCAATGATGCAACACCTGTTTCCAATCTCCAGTGTATAAACTACATCTTTAGTGTAGACTAGAATCATGACTAGAAGTTATGACAAAAAAATTATACTAGTCATCAGCTATTGAAAACAGCAAATGATGCAACTTCATATAAAACACACTGCTTTTAATTAGAGTTTGCCTAGGTTCATCCTCTAGCCTCAGGATTATGACAGAACTGATGAATTAATTCATCTGGAATCAATATATTAATAACAATTTTATTTTCCAAATGATACAGTGAATTATGACTTTTTTTTTTTAAACCAAGAACTTGAGAAGATAGCACTTTGGCCAGATGCTCTTTTCTCCCATGGGAGTGTGACTCAGTCACAGCTGTTTTCATGCCTGTGTAGCCAAATGCTAAAGAAAACCTAACTCACTGGCCTTCTCAATCAACCAGTTACCTAAATCTAAACTCTGAAAACATCAAAACAGAATGATGAAGATGTTATAGTCTTTAGAGATTTCCCTTCAGTTGTTCCAAAGGCAAATATCTTAGATTGAACTCCATTAGACAAGAATAGAATGTAAGCTTATTATACACATAAAAAATTTCACAGAAAACAAAAAAAGAGGGAAAACAAAGGATGTAAAAAAAAATCCCCATGCCAAAATATGATTTTCTTAGTCACCTGCAAACATTTATATCATTTGTCCCATGTGGACAATATTTTAAACTATATAATTTATTTTCACATTTTTTCTGTAAGATATTGCTTTTGGTATTAAAAGATTTTGATGCATAAAGTTTTATTCACTGGGGCCTTTTTAATGTCTCTGTATTATGAAATTCTGCCATACATAGGCAAACAGATCTAAATTAGGCTTTGAAAATTTGCCATTTCATAAAATTTTCCCTTAGGAGTTTCAGCTAATTAACATATAATTACAAAATATCTACAGTGTCAACTTTGTTGGCTCTTACTCTGGACAACCAAAGCCAAATTTCAGTCATCTATTTGTATGCATGCTGGCCTCTTCCCATATGCCCTCTCTCCCCCTCACAATTATGTACTATAATAATAATGTGTGCAAAGATAAGAATAAAGATTAGGTAGCAAGGAACACAAAATCATCAAGGAAATAACAGGCAGGTACAATTATTCCCTGTACAGTCAGATATTCAGCAATAGAAATTACTTTTCTTCATAATAAATAATTTACGTTGCTGTCCAATAACATACACAATTTTTTTTTTCTATTCTACAGTTTTGAAATTATCTCATGGGTGTGTTCTTTTTTCTCCTCAGAGAGAATTTGTCCTTGTGTGAAATATTTTTTAAAACAAATCTTTTTTATCTTTTTAAACTTTTTTTCTTAATCCCCTATTCCCCAAATCTCTAGTGACTATGTGGTGCTTACATGAGTTTGGAGTTAATTACAATAAGTGGGTGGAATGAAAAGGTAAGGATAATAGAAAATTTAAAAAATAACTTATTGTGATTTTGACTTGAAAATGACCTGAAAATTTTTGTAAGGCCTAAGGATGTATATGGAAATTTAAGAAACTAAATTATATAGTGAAGAATGACAATTTTCTGCTATGCCTAAGGATTTTCATACTGTGAGTTTTTCCGTGTTTAAGGTTTGAACTAGGATTTTCAGTGTTGTCATGGTTGTTTTTGTTTAGCCATAATTGGAGAAACAAAGGAGAGGACCTAGTGTAGAGAAGGCAAGAGATGAAGAAAGTAAGGTTGAGGGGAGGCTAGCTAATGGTTTGCTTGTTATGGGAATTTAAATACTTATGGTACATTGATAAAGTACATTGGAATTTAGTTATTATTCTCTCTCAAAGGAAGTTTGAGGAAGAAAAAATGATTAGAGTTAGCATAGAAAAGGAGGTGGGAGGAGGAAAGGAAGTAATTCTAAAAAGCATAATCTAAAACAAAAACAAAACAAACACAGAACTATCTTCTCTCCTTTCACTCAAGGGGGAAGTTTTACCCTACATAATATATTTTGATAGATCAGCTAGACACAGCAATAATTTTTTTGACCCTTTCCTTACTCCAAATTCAGGTGCAAACTCATAAACATTGCTGTTTTCCAATTTATCTGGCTCAATCTTTTAGGGGAAAAATTCTCATTTTAAGAAGGGACAGCAAGAAAACTAAAGAAACAATAAACACCTTTATTATAATCTCACAATAACTGGTAAAATAAACAGTGAAAAAGGAAAAAGCAAAAATAGAGAATTTCAGTAGTGTTTGGCCAGTTAAAGATAGTACATGGAGAATCTAATGGATTTAGAAGAGTAAGCTCAGACTTAGATTCACAAAAGAGAACACTCAAAATGATACTACCAGTCATAAACTATTAGAACTTCCCTTTCCTTATTTGCAAATGGGATTTTATTTCATTTAATGTGTATTTGTGAAAATTAAATGACACAAATTGTTAATAGTTAATTCTTTAAATAAAAAAGGTAGCATCATTTTATCATTACATAAGAACCTGGATTCACCTTCTTGTTTTTGTAAACTGTAATTTTTCAGATGTCTTATCTCTAAAACCTGAACTAAATAAAAAACAATCAACCAATTTAAAAGAAAAAAAAACTGGCAAATAATGACAATTAAGACAAAAAATTATCATGTAAATTAATTTGTCTCTGTTATTTAATTCAAGAATTGTAATTAGCTACCAACTTTGTAATTATATAAAAACAAAAAATAACATGATTGTAATACATATTTTAAAACTACCACAAGAAGTTTTAAATATTCTAACATACATCTTCTTCCTTCCTGTCCTATCCTACTACTCTATTCTACCTACCAAGTTTCTTTAATAGAAAATTGCTCTATCAATACAATTTTTCATATTGATTCTGAAGATCACTTTTATGTTAGTTTCACTAGCATTCAACTTAGATTTCTCAAAAGATCATTTCCATCATCTCTGGGTACATAGACACACAAATGAACTAGAAGGAAGTTACAGACAGAGCCTTTCATTTTTCATTAACTTGAATCAACTCTCTTACCTCTTCCACAATAAAATAAAAGAAAATTTTAAAAATCAGTACTTTAGACCTTTTCTTAAAGATAAAAGGCACAGACCTTTTTATACTTTCAACTAGAGAAGTTATAGTTTTTCGTGTGCTAAAACTTCATTAATACAACAAAACTAGTGGCTCTCAATTCCTCTACCATAAAATGTTAGACACAGCTAAATATTAGATATCTATGTTTGAATTTAACCAAAATGAATGGGTTCAGAACAGGCCTCCCCTAAATGTACCACTTTGGCAATGTGGATTATTTTTGAGCTGAAGGCAACTGAGACCCTGAGGCCTCAGAAGAAACTTCTGCCCCTCCCTTATTTACCTCAAAGAATACAAATTGTGGGCCTTGCCCATGGTAAGAGTTATTATCAGAAATGATTATTTATGGACTATCTTTATGGCAAGGCAAACAACTAATTACTGAACATCTACTCTTCTTATCAGCCTCCTCCCTCTGAAGCTTGAGAGTTCTTACCTCAATCCTTGGTTCAGGATGTTGTAATACCTCATTTTACCTTCCTGTTTCTGAACCTCTCATGTATCATGTCTCTGACCCTCTCATGGATGTGGGACTCCTGTATGTCAACATGTATTTAAATTTGGTTATTTTCTCTTATTAATGTGTTTCATGTTGATTTAATTATTAGATAAGATGAAAAAATCTAGAAGGGCAGGAAAAAATTTTCCTCCTACATAAAAGTAACCAAATTGCAATGTTCATATATAAATCTAATTTACTTCATATACGCAAATTTTAAATTTAATAGAAAAACAGTTTTGAGTTTACCTACTTGACAATCTTACATTAGATAGAATCCTAAATGACAAATGCTTAACTACCACGACAAATTCTATATAAATGTCCCATTTATTTTGAAGTTTCCTTTTTATAGAGCTAGGTTCATGTTACTCCTGATAAGTAATTTTATACCACTGTAAACACACCCTTAAAATAGCTCTGCACTTTCCACAAACTGAAATATGAGGTTTTTTAATTTCATATTTGATATTTATCTTGATATATAATGAGATAGTCAAAGTGGTTCATGAACATTTCTTCCTTTTTCTCTCTGTCATAGAATTCAGCAAGTGTAATTATTACTAAATATCATGATAATGTAGTTTATATTTATCCACAGATTTGGGTTTGGGTAGTGTGACCCAAAGTAATAAGAGTTTGATGAAAAATAAAGAAGTCAAACAAAAAAACTTTATCAACAACAATAAACAAAACCATTCTAAAGCTTACTCCTAATTGTGTAAAGTACATTATGACAAATGGAATTCAGTTCATTTCATCTAACTTCAAAATGATAATGCAACACCTTCCCCCAACCCTTACCTCTGAAAAATAAGGTCTATTCACTGATAATGTGTGTGATCTTTTCTCCCTAGAAGGCTATTATCACTGTTATTTTTTTAGTTGTTTTCTAAGAAATACTAGTATTTTACCACTGTTATCTAATTTACTAACAAACATGGTTACTATTCAGAATTTTTTCCTGAGCCTAGCTCTAGCACTTAATAGCTGCATAACCCTGAGTGAGCTACCTTACCTTCTCTAAACCTCAGCTTCTTACATCTATGAGGATAAAAATACTTACCATCCCAAGTTTTCATAAGAATTAGAAATAACCTATATGAAGTACCAAATAGTGTATCAGTCTTAATTGCTATTCAGTCACTGGTGACTTTTCTTGTTCTTATTTTATTTGGTAATAGCATGTCTAACCATATTTTCTAAGTCTTGGATTTCAATTTTACTTCTATTATTCAATATTACTCCTACATTTACAGTGGATAGAGGCTGAGTAAAAGTCATTTTTTAAATTACATGTTTATAAAGGCAAAGATTTCACATGACAGAAAAGATGGAAATCATCTACCAATTTCTTTTTTAATAGAGAACATATTAAAAAGTTCAACAAAAGTAAATTTGTTTCATGATAAATATAAAAAATGAAATGTTAATAAGTGCTATAATAAGTATTCATGAATAATATTGTTATGCAAAAAACATTAGCATAAGGAAGACATTGGGTTTTGCATATCTCTTGATTTGAAATTATGAGTACTTCTAATTCACATAGTTTAGCAATGCACAATGTCCTGAATAGCATATACTCAAATTTGATTGGTAAAATGAACAAGTGATTATAAAGTTCCATGTCACTCACTTAACACTATCTACTCTAAATCACAGAAAAACAAAACAAAAGAAAACTCCAGTGGATTTTATAAAGGAAGCAATGCATTTAAATTGTTTTTGCTTGGCTTCTACTACTTTAATCACTCCAACATTTAAATTATTTGCATCTCAAATGTTATTCAACAGTATATACAATAATGGGTCATATTTTGATAGGAAACTAGTTATAAAATATTTTTCTCAGTGATCATAGAATTTTGGAGCTTTAATATCATGAGTAGTTTTTCCAGTTTAGAAAATGTAAAGAGATTAAGTCACTTAAATAAAACATATAAAAAGAAATACACACAGTAAAAGTGTGAATTCTCAGAAATTTATTAGTCCCTCCTTATTTGTGGTTTTGCTTTTCATGCTTTTAATTATCTGCAGGCAACTGCAATTTAAAAATATTAAATGGAAATTTCAAAAATAAACTATTCATAAATTTTAAGTTGTGTGCCATTCTGAGTAGCATGATGACACCTCATACCATCGCCCGCTGTCCTACACAGAAAATAAATTATTCTTTTTCTCAGTGTATTTACTACCTTCCTCTTAGTCACTAAATAGCTGTCTAGGTTATCAGATCGACTGTCATGGTATCACATTGCCCATGTTCAGACAATCCTTATTTTACTTAATAATGGCCTTAAAGCGCAGGGTAGTGATACTGGCAATACAGATATGCTAAAGGGAAGCTGTAAAGTGCTATCTTTAGGTGAAAAAATGAAAGTTCTCAACTTAATAAAAACAAAATACTGTATGCTGAGATTGCCGAGATCTATGGTAAAAGTGAATCTTTTATCTGTGAAATTGCCTAATTTATAAATTAAAACTTTATCATGGGTATGTATGTATACAAAAAAAATAGTATATAGATAGGATTCAGTATTATCTGCAGTTAAAGGCATCCACTGGGGGTCTTGGAATGTCTCCCCCATAGATAAGTAGGGAGGGACTACTGTACATTATTATTTTTTTTAGATTATATATTCTTCAATCAATTTCTGCAAATAAATCTAATTATTGTTCCCAAATTCCTAGCTGTTTAATGTATTTAAATTAATAATGGCTCTAATTATACCCAAGAGGAAAAACAGAGCTGCTTTCATTTTGGAATTAGTCAATTTCTGCTGAACTGAAAGCAATTTACATTTTGTTGTCTTATAGTCTAAAATAGATGCTATATCTCAAAGTTTGCTATTAAATTTGACCAATATTTATTAACAGATTATTGTAGAAAGTAAGGTTTATAAATATCATTATTTATAGTCTTTTCATTGTGAAGATATGTACCCTAAATAAATGGGCTTCCTCCATATTACTATTACAAATTATTGTTGTACTATTTTCTACCGTGTGCTATTTCATTAATTTTTTAAAAAGATGTTTGCATTTATAACATTTTTTTCTTTTCTTTTTGAAACATCTAAACTATTTTTAAGTATATTTAAATTTATGTTCTCTTTTAGCAGGGGGTAAGCCCAATATTAGCATCTATAATAACTAAAGCTACTTACTAATATGGTTTTTAAAGACCATAAATATAGCTGAAAATAAAAAGAGTTAAGTGTTCAACTTTGCACATTTTTAATGCAGTATGAACCAAGTTACCTTGCAAGAATTATGTTAGTTATTTTGCATTAAATTTCAGTGTAGCCCACCTTTTTCCTACCAATTACATGATATAATAAATGATTCTATTCCTAATTGAGTCTTGGCATAACCAGCATAAATAAAATAAAATTGAAGATAAAGATACAATGAATGCATATTTTTTTTCTTCAAACTTTCAGATGTTGATGTTCCTCAATGGTTTTTACTTTGCCCACAAAACAATCAAGATCTTGCCTATAGATACCACAGGAAAAAAAATGTATGTTTCTACATAAAGCTGATGGTCAGAAAGGTAAGAAAAACAATGATTCTAGACTCGTCTGTCAAGTGATTATAAAACCAGATTTTCCAATAAGGTTCCAAATAATCAAGCTAGATTTTTGATGTGGTAAATTCAATGAAGTTGTAAGAAAAACATAAACAAAAACATATAAAACAAAGAGGGATGTAAAAGAAATTACCAAAAATCCTTGCCAAGTACCAGTCTAGTGGTTTAGAACAGGCACCGAGGTCTAGTCAGCTATCTGATGCCTGAACTAACTCAAGGTTCTCTTACATGAAGCTTACTCTGCAGGTTTTGAAATTTTGACCAGCAAACTTAGTCTTTCTGCCAACAATGCCCTTGACTCTGGTTACACTTGGCTGAGGGTTCAGATCTGTAAAATCTGGCAGTCTTGATTAGTTCATCTGTGGAGCCTGTAACCCTGAAGCGTCTCAGCTAGAGTCACTCTAAGTCACCATAGAATAAGCTTTCACCAAACAAATCTTAACAATATTCAGGTTTGTCATTATAAGATCATCTTCTATGACACATACCTTAATGAGCTTTCCAGTCATTCTAGTCAATGGGATATTCTGTACACTAGTATGTCTACTGACCACCAGTATCTACAAAGAGTAGAAATCAAGGCAGCAATGTCCATGCCAATTACAAATGTATCGGTGTAGTGAGACTTTGAAATTTTATTCTTTCATAGTACCGGGGCTTTTTAATTATTTAGATATTAGTGTTGGGTAGTTAGGTAGACATGAGCGACCGGGGAATAAAGACCAACCCAAGACTTACCTGAAACACCCTTTTTATAGTTATAAATCACTCCTGCATCCTGAAGAATGAAGGAATTATGGGCCATAAACCAGCAGCTGGTTTAATCTGGCCACAAGGGCATGTACAATTGATCCTACACTGACCTCTTTTTCACCTCTGCCTCATTATATCATTATAATATCATGCCTATTTCCAAAGTTCATGAATCTAATTATAACAGACTGAATCTTGATAGCCACATGCACAGTAAGCAAAGGGTTATACAATAGCCAAATGTCAATCAAAATGACCTCATGTGCCAATCATCTAGTAACACTCCTATAATTTCCCATCATGTCCCTAAAAAAATACAGACCTCCCCACTTCCACAGAGTTACAACCCTCTTCACTGTAACCTACCTTTCCCTTGGAGCATACTTTAATCATCTCTTTCTCTCTTGAAACATACTTTAATAAACCTTACTTTTTCCAAATCCAGCTGATCTTTAATTATTTACTGTATCAGCAAAAAAAAAACAAGGACCCCTCTATTTCTAGGTGACAATGAATTTTGGATTACCCCAAAGGTAACATTAGGAATAAAATTCCCATTATCTACATTTGGGATCTACCCCTAATTTCTCCTTTATGACAGTTTTCAGTTATATAAGATATCCCTTCCAAATGCATGGTTTCTGTAAGTTTACAACTTCAACGAAGCACTTAATAATCTTCTGCCATCTCATTTTCAGTGTGAGTGCTACTACTATTCATTAAATTAAAAGGTAAAACTGGTGGACGCCTGCTAGTCTGCAACATTATAAAAAAGGCGGAACTTTCTTTTTAGTAGCTTCAGATCTTCAAATGGTAAGACAATCATAACATGGCATTGGCACTAATGTAGATTCATTCTCATACCATCCAACTCTGTTTCTTTCTAATCTGGAAGGTCTGATAGTTTTATTGACTATTAAACAGTTTTGAGATTTCTTTTCCATTTCCCTAGTCATCAGGTCCTCATTAGACAGAACTGAGACATCTTTGAAAGGAACTTTTTCATAGTTAGTAATTTCAATCGGAATCTTCACAAGAGCTGAATCTTCCTCTAATAATACCCTTGAAATCAGACATGATAAAGTTCTGACTAGGTGTCCTTAAGTCCAAAGAAAAAGGCCAGAAGTTTCTGGAGATGCCAGAAGGAAACAATTCTGAAAACCTATAAAGTACGAATTCCTGGCTATCTTTTTATTTCTCTCAGCTTCTCTTTCCCAGTAAGTTTCTCTTTTATTTTCACTATCTTTCTTGTATATATATTGTCAATAGTGTCATGGCTGTATATATATTTGTTTATGTTGTCTAATAGAGAAGTTTTCTTTTTTTTTTTAAACGCCTATAACACCTGGATTCCTAGATGGTCTTCCATCCAAGTTCTAACCAGGCCCAACCCTGCTTAGCTTCTGAGATCAAACAGAAGTTTATTATTATTATTATTATTATTATTATTATTATTATTGTAGCAAAAAATAAACAAAATTTGCATTATTCCATTTTTAAATATTCAGTATAATATTGTTAACTATTATGTACATTGTGCAGCATAAAAATAACTAAAATTGCATTATAATTTTAAACAGATATTTGCATTAACATATGAAATTTTATATCATGTGTGATTCATATTTCCCCTCTTCTCAAATTTTATAAATATAAACAAAACATCTTATATTCTAAAATCCCCAAAAGACATAAATTAATTTCATGTGTTTTAAAAAGAAGTTGGTATTGGGAGAAGGGAATTCATAGTAAAAGTGACATGAACAGACTGTTCATTTGTATGGCCATTAGTTCCATAGGGCAGCTGATCATAAATTAAGTGCCTGACATTTAGTAATAGATGATTATATCTAGTATAATGAAGTTATAATGGAAGGTGTTCACACACTGCTTGACTATTAAGTGCCCATTTATTGTCCCTGCACTAGGTGTGATAGTGATAGGCTATACAAATCATCCAGAAGAAATGTCAAAATAGGCTCCTTTGCTGATAAAGCACCACACATGTTTATTAATATAGCAGCTTGTCTTAGAACTGACCCATCTGCTCATTTAAAATAAATCTTTTTCTATAAATATTTCAAAGTTAAGAGCATGACCAGTAGTAATAGTTTTAGAGTAACAGAAATGGAAAGGGAAGAGGTGAAAAAGAAAAATAACTGGAACTTAAATAAAATATGCTCTTTCTTTTACCTTAGGTGTGTTTAACAGAAGAAAGAGAAGGGAGGTAGCCTTTAATGTGGAATTTGCTTTAAACTAGTGCTGTGTGAAGTACAGGCCTTTGAAAGCAGCCCAGGCTCCAGCTGTAGCTGGTGTCAGGTAGAAATGGCAAATTTCACCAGTGTTTTTAAGGTGCACATCTCAAAATGAAGTACTTGATTAAGAAAATTTCCAGAGTAACAGTATATATGCATTTCAACTCATCAGTAAATATTTTACCAGGTAGATTTTATAAGGAAAAAACATAGCACAGATTCTTTTTTAAGGGGAGATTTTAAAAAAGAATTTGCTTTTAAAAAATCCCATTTCTGTAAGATAACATCATATTTTTTTATAACAGAACAATAACAGAAGCAAAGCATAAAACTTACATGCTGTTTTTTTTTAACTTTAAGAAATCAGATATACAAGACTAATGCATTTTCCAGATGGTATTCCAGATTTTACATGCTTTCAGTGCAGCCTGTACATTCCATGTCTGTCTTCAAAAATGCTTTATCTAACAAACAAACAAGTATGCCCTGAGGTGCCCCTCTCAAATGAACACACACATTTAAAATGAAGAAGTACAATTGTTCAAAATAGTGAAACAAAAAGAAAAGGCATGGACTGCTTGGTAACCAGAGGTGGTTTTTACTCTATGGTATTGGCTTCATTTATTCATTCATTAACACCTAAATAAAATCTGGCAGGCATGCCTTTCAGGCTCCAGAAAAGAACTTTATCAGACTCAGTATCACATAAATCCACTAGTCATACATTTCTAAATAAATTACTTCTTGAAATAACTAACCACTTGGTGACAAAAGTTCCAATTCAATTACTCGTAAAAGGCTAAAGGTTTCAGATACTCCTGAAATTATTTTTTATATCTCTCATAAACTAAAAAAAAAAAAAAAAACAATTTCTAATCACATTTTATGTTATATGTAGCTTCAAAGGATTAATAATGGATATTTTTTAGTTTAAACATGAACTACTTGTCTTCCAGAACAGTTATCAGTATCTACAAAAATGATCAAAATTAAAAATTATGTTTTTTCTCTTAATATATTCAACCAATCACTAAGATTTCTAATGCTTTAACTGCATTGTTTATGAATCCACCTTAACCTCTTCATTCCCATTGCTACTGTCTTTTGGTTTATACTCTCAACAACTCTTTCTTGAAATAACCTGTTAGTTCTCTCTGTTCTCAATTCATCCTCAACATTGGAGTCAACATTTCTATGAGAGTTGTGTCAATGCCTCTTTGCCTGAAGTTTTTTGTGGTTTCCAAGCATCCACAGGATACTTAGAATTGCTAGGCTTGGTACAAAAAGATCTGTTCTAATCTTATCTGCAAGACCTGTACTCAGTTTTTTCTCTTCAGTTCACAGCATATAGACTGTGGACACTGAAGTCTCATCCAGTACCAGAGGCAATGCAGACTAACCTGTCCAATTGACTAACAGCTTCACAATCACCAGCCATGTCTGAAACTATTCTTGTTTTAACAGGATCAATAGTCAGTAGGCCTAGCATGAGAATTAGATTCTTATGGACTCAGTAAATGCAGTCTTTTCTTTGGTTATCAGTTAGCAGATAATGCTCTTCCTCCTTGTGTCAGCTGAAACTCCAGGGCATTAATTGAAATCCAGGAAGGTGTTCCCTCAGGTCCGGCATCTAAAGGGCTCGACATTTAGTTCCACACCAATTTGAATTCACAGGTTTCCAAATTATTCTGCTGCTTCTGGATCAGAGAAGTTAGACATTACCCAGAGGCCAGTAATGTGAAAAATGGAGGGGAAAGAAGGAAAGACAATCTTTAGAGAATTTAAGTGGCAGGAGGAAATTCTGAAAATAAAATTTTAAGAAAGGCCACACCAATATGATTGGATTTACTTCTCTCTAGGCTATTCTTCATTCTGCCTATAGCTCCAGTCGTCTTTTAAAAATCGAAATCAGATTATGTATTACTGTGTGTAAAAACCTGCTAGGGAATCCTCATAGCTCTTAAAATAAAACCCCAGCTGCTTTCAAGGCCTACAAGACTGACAAAGATTCTATGCTTGGCCAAACTTTAATTAGGTTCCTGAAGTTTTTCCTAGAACCATCTGTGTAAATTCTTGTAAAATCCAGTTTTAGTAAGAATTCTGCTAAGGCATTTTAACTAGAACCCCCAACCCTCTAGCCTTCCTTATCTGACGCAGTTCTACATTCTCCAGTCCCCTATGTGGGATCTCATTATCCTGGCCTTCAGCAGAAGCCCTATCATGTTGGTTTCTAAATCTCCTTGACCCCTAATTTAGTAATTTTCTTAGTAATTCTCTTTCCACTCTGTTCTTTGGCCATAAGTTCCCACTTGTCCATGCTGTATTTAGAGTTGTTGCCCATTCTATACTGAGTCTCTTTGAAAAAAATCTGTTTTTAGCACTTTGACTACTATCCAGCTCTGTTTTTTTCTTTGAAAAGACCCTACATGATCTGAGTCCTCCTTAAATACTCTGGCTATATTCCCAGTAAATCTCCCAACCTCCCACATCATGTTCCAGAAATGATCATGTCCATTTATTTGTTTAATATTTTGTTGCTTTATAGTTTCTTTCCTTTCTAGAGTATATGTTTTATGAAAACAGAAGTCTTGAAAGACTTGTAAACTGCACAATTCCATCAGGGCCTGGCACATATGAAGCCTTAATCAGTATTTGCTTAGTGAACAAACGAATTGACACCCCATAACTTTTCTATTTTAAAGCCTTTGATTTTATTACCCTTAAACTTTAATAATGGCCAATTCACTTTTATTCTCACAGTTCAGCTCATTAGTCACCTCTCTGGGGTGGTTTTCCTTGATCATCTACCTTATATCTTCTTTAAAATCATAACCTACTGATAATCTTGATGTTTAATCCATAATTGATCTATTGTTCATATCCCCCACTACAAGGTAAAGTTCATGAGGCAAACAACTTTTCTATCTTGTATTCAAATGTACTTTCAGGCCTCAGCAGAGTACACGGCACATAGTAGCATTCACATTAGTATAGTCGTATCAAAATTAATTTGATGTACATTCAACTAGATACAAAAAATACCATTTGCCATTTTCCTCAATTAAGCACATGGCACAGACTGACTAGAAGGGTAGGGATGGTAGGTCTGGATCCTAAGTCTTCCCTACCTTTTACCACATAAGGGTCTCCACATCCAAGTGAGATTTTGGGTGTTTTTGTATTCATGTTTTCTGACATTGAGGAATGACTCAGTGTTGGATATACCATATTTTATGAATAATTTAGGAAATTTTTTTCAAGGTGGAATTTGTTTTTGGGTTTTCTTTTGGCCTTAATCACACACTTTGGAATCTAACCCATGTTAACATGCAACTGCATAAAGAATATTTGTTGAATGCTGACTGAAAGTTAGTCTTTCAGGAGAGCACAGAGAGAAAAAGTTGATATATAGTTTTATTGTCTGATACATGTTTGAGATTTTAAATGTAGAGACATTCATAGGGAAAATATGATTATGTTTAATATGAAATTGTATCATAATTAAACCAACAGGATTTAAGGAGAATAAGAACATTGAAAACTCTAGAAAACTTATTTTCTTGATCTTACCATGTATAAGTTATACTGAGTTTTAGACTAGAGCAATACAGTGTTGCTGCTAAATTATATTAGGTAATATCTGTATGGCATTCTATAGAGTAAGAAGCACTTTTACTATATTTGACATTTGATACATAAATAATCCTGGGAAAGAGGTTGTTGCTGTGGCTACGGGATTTGTCCATGATCATCTAGTTAGCAAACTTGATTCTCAGGATGAAATGCAAGCATTAGTATTCAAGTTGCATACTTCCATTGACTCTACCCAGGGGAATCTGATGCCGAACTTAATAGGAGTACCTGCTTCAGTGAGGGAAATTGTTTTTTCTGGACTCTTACGAATTGGTAATAAACACTAGACTCAGACCTATGACTAACAAAGAGAAAAGTGTTTAGTATTGAGTGAGTGAAGTACCTCTTTGTGTGAAGCCAATGTTGTTTGGTGTATTATGGGATGAATAGTAACTGAAGTCAGCACTTCCCATGCAAAGCATACCTTTACACAACTAAAGAAATAGGACTCTCATCCTCTAAGTGGTGATATGGAGATGGATATTTTATTTGAAATAGTCCAACTCCTACTGTCCAGGTATAAAAATGAATCTAGAGAAAAAAGATCTTTATCTAATTTCAGGCAATTGACTCTAAAAGATATTTTTAAAACTACTTTATCATATAATTTTTATCATAACTTATCTTCTAAATCTATTGTCAAATAGAAATTGTTATATTAAAAAGATAATGCTGAGTAGTGTGTGTGTGTGTGTGTGTGTGTGTGTGTGCGCGCGCGCGCGCACGCGAGCGCATGTATGCATGCGCTGTGTGGGTATATCAAAGAATTAGAACCTTGCAGCTGTGGATATTCAGGAGGTGGGGATGAAGGTGACTGTTACATTTGAAAATCAAGGCCAATTCTTTCTTCATCCCATCCCAGACTTTGGTAGTGGCAGTCAACACAATTGCAGGCAACAAGGTAATTTCAGTGTACAGGTATAAAATTATTTTCTGATAATTACATATATAATGACCATTTTGAGGAGAGAATTAAAATTTTTTTAAAAATACACATATGGTATTTTATCACAAATAAAACATAACAAAATTTAGAACATTAATTTGTATGTGTTTCATAAAACAACATCAGAATGACGTTTTCTATGATATGATTTTAGACAGCTCTTTTGAGACAAACAGTAAGACATTTAATTAAAAGAGTAAAAGATAACAGTAGCAGTAAACAAAGACATTCTATTTTATAAAAAAAATGGACACACAAAACATTTATTTGTCACCGGGTAATAAATAGTATATAAGTGCTCAAACTACTTGTGTCATATTGTGTTCTTAAGATGAATAATAAGGATGTTAAGAAATTCTTAAAGTATTTTCTTTAAAATATTGTACTATGGATGGTCAGACTCCCTCATTTCTTGATGATAATATATTTAATTATGAATTTCTTGCTATAATATGTAGTTTTGAAAATTAAGTCACAGGTATATGTGAAAAGATGTCATATGCCTTGGTTTGAATCTTGGCTCTAATACTTAATACTTGTCTGACCTTCATGAAGTTAAAAAACAACTCTCAATGCCCCAGTTTATTCAATTAAAAAATTATAGCATTACTATCTGCTTCATAAAATTCAGGAAATTAATAAAATAATGGTCCATGGCAAGTGCTCAAAATGGGCTGGGCATAAATGTTAAGTTTAAATATTTAGTGTTCATACCATGTCCACTTAAAAAAGGTGGTATATATTAGAAAAATTTGAAGAATATTATAATGAGCTCTTTTGGGGGATTAGGAGAAAGAGTATCATATAGATAATTTTTAGTCTGAACATGATTTAAAGTTAATTTGCATAATACATGTTATAATTATTATTACTACTGACTAGCGATATCTCACAGTAAAAAGTTGTGACATTTAGAAAATATTAAATATTTTTTCTGAACAAGATAAAGCAGCTATACTCTCATTTTTCTGAATGAGACTAAAGATAAAATAAGACAAAGAGAAGTATGTCCTGGAAACTATAGTACCAATATTAGGAGTGGGCAAAGGGAGTTGGAGGAGGTGAGAGGTGTAAATTTCAGAAACTTGAATCCTGGTCATAGCTACTTAGAGAAATACTAATTCTGGCTACTTTCCCTTGCTGCAAACAAGAGCTCCATGGAAGAGCCACCATCTGCAAGTCAAGGATCATTGCCCCTGAATATGCTATCGGTCACATCGATTCTGAAGGAGAATGCTCAGATCACAACAGTATCAAGCCTCTATTTAATGCCTTTTGAATACTAAGAATATTATCCCATCAGCTAATAGGGAAGTAGCATTCAAACTCTCTCCCCGTTGTCATTCAAGCTCACTGAGAAACTGCCAAGACAAGTTGACTAAGAAGCTAATGTGAAAAACTATCAGATCACACTACTCTCTAAAATTATTATTCTCAGGACATAAATTATATACCACAATGGGCATGCAAGAGTGTGCTAAGTTATTTCAAATGATAAATGTTGGCTTTTAAACAATAATTTATACGATATGGAAAGTATGTTATAATTTACAAAACCTTCAATTCCTAAAAATACTGAATAAAAAGCACATTTTACCATTAAGTTTAAAATTTAACTTCAATTAAATTCAACTCAAATTCAATTATTTCTATGTAATACTATAGTAGTATGCTTGGTGCTCAAAATATAATGATGAACAATAAGCCTGAATAAAAAAGGGATAGGATCCTTGTAAGACTAAATGAGAGAATGTATATAAAATATTTTTCCTGTATCTGGGAGTACAATTTATATTAACAAGCTACACTTTCTTTATCATCACAGTATACCTGAAACACAGCAAAAATGTTTATGAGTGCAGGAAAGGAAAGTTTACTTAACATGGTCAGATCATTCTGTTATAAGCTAGTTTCCTTTTTATTCCTTTGTGTTAAAGGGGGCTAAAGGTAGGGAATTATGTTCTATCATATAATGTTTGCTAACCAGGTATGTTAGAAAAACACCATGATGAATATTAAAGAACATGCCTGGAAACTCCTCAATAAGAATGCCAGATGTCTAGTTCCTATTTTATTTTAATCAATTTCAAATGTTTTTACATTTCACTAGATAATATTGTATGTTAATGTCTCTAATTTGTGATGCTAAATCTTTGGCTATAGCCTATTTTTAATATAGATGCACTAGGCAGAACCATCTGTTTATTTTGAACTTTAAAATTTTCAGTGTGTAGATTACTGAATATAATTCAATTTGTACATGAAACTTAATGCTTGGCATTATTCTAGTTCATCGATTATGTGCCAATTGAACCATGTTTATATTACTCAGTTTATTATAGGAAAAAAAAAGTAAAAAAATGTAGTTTTTCAAATGTGCCCAAATATTTTAGCTTTTTCTCTGAGTATAAATTGTAACTGTAAACAATTAGTAAATGTACAAATTAGTATTTAGTATTAGACTTCTGATTAAATACGATTATATATAAAGAAAGGTTATCTAAAAAATATATAAATTAAATACAATGCTGTAAAACTAATGGTTTATCATATTGGAAGGTGAAATATATCTGATAACTGTCAATTTTCTTATGCAGCAGAATATTTAAAATATCATCTTTAGTAATATAAATGGAGAATAATTTTCAGAAGTTAATGTCTTGTTGTTATGACAGGAATTTATCTAACTTGAATTGCTAGTGATGTTGTAAAGCAGGGTCTTCAACTCTTGGCCATGGATTGGTACAGATCCATGGACTGTTAAGAACTGGGACCACAGCAGGCGGTGAGCAGCAGGCAATAGAAGCTTCATATGTATTTGCAGCCACGCCCAGCACCAGTATCATAGCCTCAGCTCCATCTCAGATCATTAGGCATTAGATTTTCATAGAAGCACTGATCTCTGATGCTAAGAAGGTTGGGGACAGCTGTTGTAAAAAATTCCTAGGTTGGGTTCTATAACTGACAGCTAAGGCTGTCACTAAATTGTACTGGAAAACAATGAAAGAAAAGAAAGCCAAAAACAAAATAACAAAGTTTCACCTGAAGAGTATGCCCCAATGGTGTATTTGATTGTCAAATAATAGCTTCTATTTAGGATTCTGATTCAGCTTCCAACACAAACTCTTACAAACTTCGTTTAGTGAGTAATTCTGATTGCAACACAGCCATAATTCTGAGGTAGGATATTTTTCATGTGAATAGTTAGGAGGCAAAATAAAGGTTGGGGAAGAAAGAATAGTTGGTGAGGACACATGTCCTTCAGAACTCAACTCAATGAGCCCTGCTCAGACTCCGCTGTGCTT
This sequence comes from Macroglossus sobrinus, assembly GCA_004027375.1. Taxonomy (NCBI): domain Eukaryota; kingdom Metazoa; phylum Chordata; class Mammalia; order Chiroptera; family Pteropodidae; genus Macroglossus; species Macroglossus sobrinus. Next base: position 788,370 of record PVKZ01000290.1, read on the forward strand.
ATTTACGAATCTATTATCAATATTACCAAAGTAGTCTTTCGTTTCCAATTATAATACATACAGTTGTAAAATATGTCTGAAAAACATGTAGTACTTATTCACATACAGAAATATATAATCAACCTTATTAAATTAACTATAAAATTACAACAAACTTATTTTAATAACGAAAGCTTTAAAAATAATAGTGCTTCTAGATGAAGCTATGTGTTTTTTTTTAAGTCCTGATTAATGAGACATATGGCAAGAAAAATTACTATAATGCTGAATGCTGATTCAGGATCTTACTTTTATTAAGTAGTTTATAGTGAGGGCTATGACTATTTTTCTATTTATAGTGGCAGCTCTGGTTAATTACCTTGTAATGTATTGTGACATTAATGCACTAGTAAACTTTGGAATTTACACCTCTATTCAGTAATAAAATCTGTAAATTGAAGAAAGTCACCATAGGCATAAATTATGTGACCATATGCCATGTATGATCACATTAAATTTAAGAAACAGAATCTCTCAAATTTACTCACTAGTAAGTGCAGCGGAATTAATATATTTCAATTGCTTTGAAATGTAAATACAACATTTCATTCAAAGCTATTTGGTAACTTGATACTACATTTTCTATTTGGTTACTAAGAGCATGTTAGTCACAATTAAAATATATAATACCAAAGAAAAATATATTTTGACAAATAAATGCATTAATTCCACAAAATATTTTACCCTAAACAAGGAGCAAAACTGAAAGAAATAAAGAGAATTAAAAGGAGGTAGGACGGTGACATGTAAATTAAAACCAAAATGATTTATAGATGTTATAGAATTTGAGGTGGCAAAAATAAAACAAAGGAATGAAATTGTAATATATATATTTATATCTCTGTCTGTATGTATATGTATTTGAACAATGATTGCTCGGCATAAGATTTTAAAACACAATTTCAAAGTTAATAATAATTAGTTCACTGTCTCAAATACTCAACATGCAATCACTATTAAAAAAATATTCTAGTAATCTAGAATATTTCAGATGAAAATAAAATAAAAAAGTAAAATATCTGAAACAATATGATGTGATATTATGTGTTAGATAGTTCATATTTTCTATTTAAAGTTTCCCTGTGCTAATACTGACAAATATATTAATACATTTTTAAATGATGTTGTTTTGTATTGCTAGCTTGATGAATATCAGAAAATTAAGTATGGTTTTCTATAAAAAATATAGTTAAGTCAGTAAAATACACAAGGAATGAATCTATAAAGCAATGTTTCTTAAAACATTAACATGCTTGTAGACAAGAAAGAGGATATAGAGCTATAGGTCATTGTGGGAATGCAAATATCTAGACATATCTCTCATTTATGAATAGGTATACAAATATAGCAGAAAAATATAAAAGAAAAAGCTAAAAATGTTAGTTTTCAGGTCATTCAGAAGATATTGCTATATAATCTCACAGAAAAAATATAATTACTGGAGAGAAAAAACAAAGTAATTTGTCTTATCGTATTAATTCAAATAAAAAACCTATAATATACATGAGAGGTTCTGTGTGTGTGTGTCTGTGTAGATATAGATATAGTACAGTTCATTTGTGTAATTCACTGTCTCAAATACTCAGAGTGCAATCACTATTAAAAAAATATAGCACCAAGTAATCTAGATATTTCAGATAAGAACAGAATAAAATGGTAAAATATCTGAAACACAATGATGTATTTCTGCTAAATTGTACACCTGAAACTTACTGAGTTTCAATAATTAATGTCACCATAACAATAATAAAAAAATCTGTATAAAAAAAGTAATAAATTTAAAAAATATTCCATGATTTTTTTCCAGGATAAAATACAAACTCTTTGGTGTAGAATATAGAATCCTTCAAAATCTGCCTCATTACATCTTTCTAGTCTCTTCCCTTAGAACTGCTACTGTTTAACAGAGCACCCATAGTATTTTCTTAAAAATATCACAACTTTCATATATTCACATTTTGGTTCATTCTGCTTCCTCTTTTGGGATTCCCTAATTTTCCTTGATCCCTTTTTTTCTTTGAAAAATGAGAATGCACCTTTCAAAATCTAGGTTGTCACCTTCAATTTAAGTCACTTAGAAATTATTTTATGAGTGCCTACTATGTGCAGGCAGGTTACTGGAAGAGAAATAGTAATTATGACATTTTTTGCCCTCAAGGATCTTAGGGAAGAGAAAGGGAAACATGCACAATAAAAAATAAAATACACTGCCTTATATATAAAAAAACTGAGGCAAGCATTGGGGAATAGAGGCATTCATTTAGTTCTTAAAACCAGAAAGATAAATTATGTATTTAGATTATAAAATTATGAATGTTAATACATAATTATAATTTATGTGTTTTAAAACTAAAATGATAATAATACTAAAATGACTTTAAAATAATAAAATATAAATTATCAGTTTGTAAGGACATATCTATCAATATTACTTAGGTTGATATCTTAGTTTATAAAAATATAGAATAATTGAGAAAATAAGTTCTAATAAAAATAAAAGGAATGGTTATTGATAATCTCTAAATCTGGGTTGGTTTTCAACAAAGCTTCCACTAGTTGAATCACTATGTATTCCTATTTCTTATTTTGGTTTACAAACACTTTTCAGGACAATATTTCACATTTTAGTTTATAAATAAGACTTACTCATTCTATCTTTAGATTTCTAACATACTATTTCCCCCCGCTTTTTAAACAGGCACTGCATTGTAAAGTACATATTTACAACCAGCTTTAATTTAATTAATTACCTTCACCAGAGAATGAATAGAGTTCTTTCTTTAAATTAAGGGGCGGGGGCAGAAACTCACCTCTAACAGGAGGTCTTTCCAGCTCTGAGTCAAGGTGGATTGGTGGAGAGATGTATGATATCTGTCCATGATGTGCCTGCCCTGTAGACCCAAAATTAAATGTTAAATGTTGAAATGACATTGTCTTTTTACTTTTGTTTTGTTTTATAATATCACATTATCTCTTTTCACACTAAGTTAATAGCCATTATAGAGTGTAGACAGATCTATTTAAGCACAGAAAAGACTTTGTGTTATCCAAAAACCAACCAATTAAATCAGTCCTTCTTATACTATCCAAATTTTTTTGTTGTTGTTAAATTACAAATTTATTGTGGAGTGACACTTTTAAAATGACAAGATGATTTACAAGAAAAACAAAAAGGAAAAACTAAAAGCACAGACATAGAAAATGTAAGTTCTGGTTTTCATTGTTAGACTATAAGTATTTTATCAATTTGCTGTTTCTAAACATTCTCAATTTCTGAACTTATTCATTGCAGATCAGTAAGAAAAATATTGCAGACAGGCATCAACGTCAGATAACACTTTGAGCAGGACTTCTTTAGATAACTTTATAACCTTGATTAACTCTTATTTTTATAATTTACTTACATTATTTTAATAGCATACTACTCCTACCTGCTTATTGTAGTTGATAAAAAAAAAACTAACCACAATATAAAAAGCAGGTAGATGCATTCATTTTCTATTTCTTAAAAAGCATTCTGCTAGCTTATACATATTTGTTATATATTTTCTAGATTATGAGAGTTAAAGTTGAATCGAACGCTGAGATGTTGACTGAAAAAAATTATTAGATGAAAAACAAAAGAATTTTCTAATAGTCAAAGCAGCTATAGTTTGAACACTGATGATCCAGGAAGCAATAGGATTTTAAGGCAAGACAACATAATTATAGACTCAGTTCAATCTCTAAAGCTACTTTATGTAAAGAAGTTTTGGGTACAAATGGAGGACCCACCACTCTCTACAATGGGAATATGCAGTTATATTTTACACATTTACTATAGTAATTTACAGGGTTGTTAATCTCTTTTCCTAAACAAGGAAAGTTAATGATACATAGATTATGATAACAGTTAGAGTAACCTTCCTGTATCAAGTAATATTGGACTAGTAATAAACTTTGCTGATTCCTCTTATGAGGCACATTTCAAATAATTAATATGGCTCCCTGATGATAGTAGCTGCTGTTGCTCCCAGCATTTTTCTAGCTAACAGCAGACACAGTGGAGCAGCTGTAATATACAGAGCCCCTCATAATGGTAACTAAGAATATTGTGCATTCACTGGCCATGTTTCAGTGGAACACTAAATGCACTATTATAAAAGAAATGGCAGTGGCTGTGCACTGTAAGCAGTCCATGTGTAATATAGCTTATTAAAAACTTCAGATGGTCTTAATTATAAAAACATCTGATGTTTACCTATGTTGCATACTTGGTTACAAAAACATTTTTGTTTTTAAGGTCCTGTGTCATTACAAATGAATTGGTTTGAAACTTTATTGATCATACAAGTGAAAATAAGAATCTTTTACTTTATTCTGGTTCCAAATAACCTCAGCATATAAAATAATATTGATTTCATGTCTAATCAAGGAACATGGCTTTCCCCACAAATAATATAAATGTCATGTACGCATACATACATCATTTCCTTTAATGCAACCAACATCACTATGAGGATTTAAAAGTAGGTACCATGTAAATACATATATATTTTTAAATCAAAGAAACAAATAGAGATTAAGCAACTTGCTCAAGCACATGCAGCTAGTATATAGCAAGCCCAGTAGCATTTTGACTCTAAATCTAAAGTGTTATAATCTATAGCATAATATTTTTTTCTCAAAGAAGTTCTCAGTATACTAAACCTGGAAAAAAATATGTATAGATTTTAGTAATTAAATTCTGACAAGTACGGCTTTTGAAACTGTTGGCTTTACATTCAGATTTAAATAGAGTCCTTTTAAATGCTACAATTTCCTCTGTTCTTGGCATAAGCATGTAACTTCAAGAGTGCTCAACATGGATACTTTAGGCAGTACAAGATCACAGTGTATATTTCTCTAAGGGGAATAGGAAGAGCAAAGAGACAATAGAATGGAACAGAGATTATTGATAGAAAGTCTTGAACTTGGTCAACCATAATACGCATTCTTTTTCCAAGGAGAAATCTAGCAAACTATAGGATGATGTCTGGCAGGGAAAGCTACCAGGGTAGCATTTGACTCAAACTCTAAGCTTTAGAGAAGGTCAGAAATGCAGTAATGGATTTCAATTTGGTGATTGAGATTTCATATCCACAGAATAAAAACTAGAAATTATAGAGGTTGTTGTTGATTTACTATATTAATCAGATTCTTAAAAAGATTTCTACTTTACTTTAGATCAGTGGTACTGACACATTTATCTCCAAAACACACACACACACACACACACACACACACACACAAGGTAATAAAACATATTCTAATCTGTGGTTAACTAAGGCAATGATTCTCAGGGAAGTAACCAGTCTTCATCAAGGAGAGTATATCAGAATATGGCAAGAGGGCTGTGTATAGTGTGAAAAAACAAAACAAAACAAAAAGTGACTCTCCAAGTTTCATACCTCTCATTACGAATTACTGCAAAATAATCACAATAAATTAAACTTCAGTTAAAACAATAAATAGCTATCATAAATATTTTTTAGACTTTATAGTGAATAATATTCAACAAAAAATGTGATCTGTTCAAAAAAAGCTGAGGTAGACAAAAAGCATGGCAATACACACAGTGTTTTTAAAGTTTTAACTAGAATAATCCTCGGGAACATACCTAGTCTCATTCATCATATTTTTCAGCATGATCTACTATCTTACAGCAGCTTTGTATATCTAAATATGTGATGTACTGCTTCTATTTTCTGAATTAAAAAAAATATGTGTTTATTTTTATTCCTGAATTTTATTTATTTTTTAAAGTAAATAATAATACTACTGAGATTTTACTTAGAATTATATTAATTCTATAAAATAATTTGGAGAATAAACATTTAAAATATTTGTTTTCATGCATTTTTTAAATGGATCTCCATTTGTTTGAATTGCTTTTTAATAAACAAGAATAAATTATTTTTTCAAGTTTTCTGTATTTTGGTTATAGAAATTTCATTGTTTAATTTCTATTTTCCCCATTTCAAATAAAATTTTAAAATTTTCTTGATAACTTTTATTGAAATTTTTTGATAGTTATTGTTGGCATTATTAGTTATTAACTTTGACCTCCTTAGCTACTTAGAGCTAGAGACACTGATAATAAAATGTTAGTTATTTTCTGTGATTTTTATTGCTTGTATGAAATGTACTCCCACATTAAGATTCATCTATCTATTCTTGTATTTAATTCGTTTGTGCTACAGAATTTAAATTTTAAAGATTTACTTTATAGATGCAATTTAGCACATAGAATTTAATGGTGCTGCTATTAACCCGTCATTTTACTTGAAGTTCTTCCAAAATACTTTTAATGAATAAATAATGCTTAATAATAGATTTATATATATAAAAAATCACCGAGAATTAAAAAGGAGAAAATAAAAGCTTGTTTTTTCTACAGGGTCCAAAAGAACAATGACAATAGGAAAATGGGTGGGTAGCTTATAGATTAACTTATATTCAGTTTTTAGTCTACATAAATTATACATTTTTATGGAGATGTCATACATGTGTGTATGTATGTGATATATCTACAATAATATGTAATTTTCACATCCCAAAACTGACTCATTTCAAGTACACAATGGTTTCAGTATATTTACAAATTTGTGTAACCACCACAATTTGAGCCCATTTTCACCACACACACACACACTCACACATGCACACGGACACACTCCAAAGCCCATAAGTACTTAATCACCATTTCCTTCCAACCCAGTGAGTTCTAGGCCAGCATTCATCTACTTTCCATCTCTCTATATATGGCTATTCTGGACATTTTATATAAATGGAATTATATGAATATATAGTTATTTGTGATAAGTTTTCTTCACTCAGTATAGCATGAATTAATACTTCATTCCCTTTTGTTGCCAAATAATATTTTGCTATATAGACAATTACACTTTATGTATCTATTTATCAGTTAATATTTGGTATCATTTTCATTTTTGACTGTTATGAATAATATTTCTCTGAACCTTAATGTACAAGTTTTTGCATGGACATGTTTGTATTTTTCTTGAATGAATATATATATATATATATATATATATATATATATATATATATATATATGCACCTAGGAGTGGAACTGCTGTCATATAATAACTCTATGTGTGGGCTATCCAGTATCACGTATGCAAAGGAGTGCTGGTCAGTACAACCTAGCACTATAGCAAAAACCCAGAGGGCACTATGGAGTTTAGAAAAGCCACTATTTTTCTATCTTCAATCTCTTTATCAGCTTCCATTTAATTTCTATTTCATTGAAGAATCATGTGCAATCATGTGCAATTTCTACTAAAGTTCCAATATAGAAAAGATTTGACAAGAAGTAGGTACAGGGAGGGCTTTTTTTTCTCCTTTCTACTGTTAATACTTTAGTTGCACATCATAGCACAGAAATACATTTTTAAAACCTAGAATTTAGAGGGAGAAAGACATTTTAAAGTGTATAGTCCCAAACCTCATTTTAGAATGAGAAAATGGACATCTTGAGAAATTGGCAATTTTCAAAAGTCAAATCAAGAGGTAGTTCTCAGCAGTGATGTTAGAGGACAGTAAGAAAGAGGATGCTTTACAGCTAGGCTGCAGAAGCCTTCCTTAGTAAGCCATAATTTTCAAGGTGTATGAGGCATAATCTTTCAGTTATGTTGAGTCATTAAAAAGGTTTAATGCTATTTATTTAGGAAAATGTGTACATTTTTCCATTAGGCTTTGTCTACAAATAAAAGGTTAAGATCATGCCCAGGAACAGAACTGCTTGTGTTGGTATCGGGGTTCTGCCACTTTTCCACCATATAACTATTAGCTATATAAGTTATTAGCAGTGACCTATCAACATGTTTAACTCCTATGTGCCTCAATTTCCTCATTTGTATAATGAGGATCATAATAGCACTGACCTCATAGAGATGTTTTGAAGACTAAATGTATTTATACATATGTAGTAATTAGAACAGTGCTTGGAACATAGTAAAGTACTAAGAATTTTTAGCTATTATTATTATTATTATTATTTATTTCATTCATTAATTCATCAATCAATATTACTCGAGTGCCTAATACATAAAAGGTGCCTTCCTATTTGGTTGGCTTATATCACACATCAAAATGAATGATAATCCACATCTGTAGGGGGCACAGTGAGTAAGCAATTAACACAATAAATACTATTGTATGTACAATAAATAGCATTGCATGTACGGGATGCCAAGAGCAATGAAAACAAATTACAATCGGCTAAAGGAGATCTGGATTAGAAGGGGCTGATTGCAGTTTTAAATAGGGTGATCAAAAAAGGCCTAACTCTATTTTCATGAACAGCATTTTAAGAGTTCAAGAAAAGAGATAATATCTGACTTCCATAGAAAACTAAAAAGATAAAACTATATATAAGGGCCCTAATCTAATTTTAATAACTAAGGATAATATAACAAAGTGTGTTGGTATCAGATGTTTTTTCCTAACACATTTATTTAAAATTTTACACATATTTATTGACACATTAATAACATGACCAATGAAAAAAGAAATAAAATGCAAAGATATGAACACAGCTTTCTTCATAAAAACAAATTTTACTGCCATAAAGTCCCCATTGGTTTCTCTAGATACACCATCTTTCAACTCATTTTTTCCTTATTTTGTATATAGTGTGTAAACAAGTATAATAGTTTGTTTCCCTCCAGGCAGATTTTATGCCTTTTTTGTTTGTTTGCTTTAGAATTTCAACTTCTAATCTTGAGTATTTCCTCTAGAGAAATGACATTTCCCCATTCTTAAAAACAATAAAATAAATTTCACATTTTTGCTCATCAGTTTTTAAATATTATCTCTTTCCCTTTACAATCTTTAGGATGATAGCAAAAGTTACATCTCTGCATGTCTCTGCTCTACTATACTTCCATGTGGAAGGTGGAAACCTATTCTAAACTACATCTAAGAATGCCATATGGAATATTCCTAAGTATATCTAATACTTTGGAAATAGCTTAGCTACCTCCATCTCCAAAAAAGAAAGAAAGAAAGAAAGAAAGAAAGAAAGAAAGAAAGAAAGAAAGAAAGAAAGAAAGAAAGAAAGAAAGAAAAGAGAGAGAAAGAGAGAGAAAGAAAAAGAAAAAGAGAGAAAGAAAGAAAAAGAAAGAGAAAAAAAGAGAAAGAAAGAAAAAGAAAGAGAGAAAGAAAGAGAAAGAGAGAAAGAAAGAGAGAAAGAAAGAAAGAAAGAAAAAGAAAGAAAGAAAGAAAGAAAGAAAGAAAGAAAGAAAGAAAGAAAGAAAGAAAGAAAGAAAGAAAAAACTTTATTTCTGTTAAAAATAATCTCAGCTACTAGTAAAAAAAAAAAAAAATACCAGAGGTCAATGTGTTGTTTGAACTGATGGAAAATTGGGTATGCCTAGCATTATAACAAATTGCTTTTCTGTCTTTAAATTCCAGTCTGACTATAGCCATCTCAAATTTATAAAGTCAGCTTTCAGATGAAAATGTAAATACCAGTCAAAAGTAATCATTGAAAAAAAGAATGATAAAGTTGTCAATTTGATAATTATCTTTTCATTCTGGATTACTTTTTCCCTTGAATATTATTACTTATACTTATTTTCAGTGAATTTAGTAAAATATGAGGTAGTAGAAAAACAGCTAATTGCTTGATTTGTTAAGGATATAAAGTCATTGACAGAGAAGCAAAGGTCACTGATGGGCTTTTCCCAGTAGATATTACTTGACACACAGAAAGCAGACAGTGTAATATAAAGCAAACTTTCGTGTGTGTGTGTGTGTGTGTGTGTGTGTGTGTGTGTGTGTGTGTGTGTGTGAGTGTGTGTGTATTTCTTCAGTACCTGCTCCCATTCTGTGGCCAGTAATAACAAAACCATATGAACAAAATAATATAATCCCTCCATTGAGAGATTCCAGTCTAGATGCAGGATTAAGCCATTATAGTGAAGTATAATATATAACTTGATGGAAACAATAGAGAAGAGCACAACAAGAGCATCTACCTGAGGTAAGTGATGTGAGGGAAGAATAAGACCTGAGGAAGCTGAGACTGAGGACATGTAAATAGTAGTCTAATGAAAGACTATGGTAAGCATGGGGCAGCTGAAAGGATATTATAAGTGAATGTCTATAGAACAGATAAGTAAGAGGGACAGGAGACAAAGAACCATAGGTTGAGGGTGGGCAAAAAGAATAATTAAAAAATAATTAAAACATTAAAAAATGTACAAAAAAGAAAAGAATAAAAAATATGTATGAAGGAGAACAGAATATGTCATACCAAAATATGTCACTTTGGCCTATTATTTTGAATTAAAATTACTTGAGAAATAGCAGGTACAAGAAGAACCTTCTGGCCCTTCTTTGTCCTGAAATCAAGAAATAAATCTCCCATGAAGTCATCCTCCCTGTACCAGGAGGGTAGAAGCCATTCTTATTACCAAAGATAGGGAATTCAGGGCCAAGAAAGCTAAATAAACAAAGCTTGTTACTTCACTAATTTACTACCTCAAGCCTCAAACCCTTTGTCTTGTCGATTCTTCACAAATTTATGGTTTCTTTGTCTCAAAGGCAAAAGCTGCTATGGTCATTTCTTTGAGTTCAATATTTTTATGGGGTCTCTGTATATAAGAAATCAAATTTCTTTTTCAGCTATTAATGTCTACTTAATTATTAGACCAGCCAAAAAACATAGAAGGAAAGAAGGGAAAGTTTTCCACCCCTACATATGCCTGTCTTTTGGCTTCATCAATGATTAATTAAGGGTCTATATTATTTCATCTCCCTCTATCCATGCTTCCTTCACTATTCCAAAATGTGTTGAAGCAAATCCCAGACATCATATAATTTCATCTGTAGATTATTAGATATAAATCTTTAAATTATAAAATATGAGTTCTTTAAAAAATAACATAATATCACTATGATACCTAAACATTAAGAAGATACAATATGAAAAATGAATTTAAGGTAAAATTCAATAAAACAATTGTCAGGGAAAAACTCAAGTCTGAAAGAAATAAAACCTTTCAACTTATCAAATATCACATTGGTACTGGTGTTCAAATTGTGCTGGACTGAGGAATGCTTTATATTTATGATGAATTTCAGGTGCTCACAAATATGAAGAGAAATGTACTTTATAAAGCCAAAAAATGCTTTTCCTTTTTCACAAACATGAAAAATAGACAAACAGTGAGTTTTGGAAGCATCATTTCAAAATTATTCTATAAAGTCTCAAAAGCCTATTGTAGCAAGCTTTATAATAAACTAGAAAAAAAATAAAAAAATAAAAAAATCAGAGTATTTATCTTCCCCGAATTTTAATTTTTTCAAAAACAATCCTTCAAAATAAATAGAAATTAACATATTAGAAAACTGCAGATCACATTAATAAAAATTGTTATTTTCTAGAAGCCAAATATTATGAAACACTATGTGAGGTAAATATTGTTTCCCATTTAAAAAATAAAGTAACTAGAGCTCCATAAGGCTCAGCATATTTTTAAAGGTTATACAATAGTGTGTGTGGGAATCAGGTTTCAAGTCCAGAGACCATAGTCTTACTATATAGCTAACTGCCCCCACATTTTATAAATATAGCTACTAGGGTGGGAAGAGAAGGCAAAAATACTATAATTTCTGAAACATTAGAAACTTTTAGTTCTCCATTTCCAAGCTACCTAAAAGTAAGTGTTTATATTACTAAAATATGAAACCACAGAATAATCAAGATTTTAAAATTACTTTTCTCAGACAATGAGTAAAATGTTATGTTCTAATTAACAAGAGGTTAAACATTTTAGCCCTCTCGGGCATTTTTTTTTTTTTTAATTTTAATGCAGGCCTTAAAATGTATTAGGTTAAAATTAGAATTATATCTACAGATATTCTTGAATCATTCTGATTTCCAAAAGTTGGAAAAAGAGCTTTGAAGTGAACCCTGCTGCCTCCACACTCATATCTTCCCTATTCTTTATCAATATTGTATGGAAGCCAAGTTTCGTACACAGTAGAGTGAGAATAAAATACTACTGTTGAAACAGTTAATATTTAGGCATAGGCAAACTTAATCATGTGATATTAGCATGAACACAGGCATTGATAATTACAGTTAATCAATTAGCACAAGATATATAAGATGTTTCTAAACCTCCTTCTCTGCCAGAACAAGACTCATTTATAAATGAAATCACAAATATTTTGCTTACAACTGATGGTAGGTAGATCAATGGTTTCCCAAGATGCCCACTTCCTAATCCCCAGAATTTGTGAATGTTATCTCACATGGCAGAAGGGACACTGCAGATGTGATTAAGGCTAAGATAGAGAAATTGTCCTATCTAATCATAGGTCTTAAAAGCTGAAAGAGAAGCAGAAGAGTCCTTCATAGTGATTCAATGTGATAAAGATAGAGGAATGAGGAAGAAGAACAAAGGAATTAGGGCTGCGTGTAAAAGCTGAAAAGAGATAGATCTTTGCCAAAGTCTACATAAAGAACCAATTTTAGCCTGTTTAGACACATATTGAACTTCTAGAGAAACGTAAAATAATAAATTTGAATTATTTAAACCTCTAAGTTTGTGATAATTTGTTCCAGAAGTGATTGAAAACTAATACACGACTTAATAACTGGTATTTATTTTGAGTCTAAAAAATCCTGTTCTTATTAAATTTGCTAATTATTTGAATAGCTAATAATGTCATGTGCCCATCATTATGGTATTATATAGAGTATTTTTATTGCTCTAAAAATCCTTTATGCTCCACCTATTCATTCCTTCTCCTCCTTCAGCTTTTTATTTTCATGCTAGAAAATGCACAAAACATAGAAAATTAGTTGGTTAAGAAAATAGGGCTAGAAATGCTGCAGTATAGGGAAAAATAAAGTTTTGTATAAAATTAAGATTTAAAGGTAATCCACCTTTTTGATATTATATAGGTCACAAATTTACTATGAGAATGAAACTGTTAGTGACATGATTATTAGTGTCTAATACAGAATTAAAGTTCATTAAATGTGAGTTTCTTTACCAATCCTACCTCTTTAATAAATATTTTCTTTTGGGTTATTTCATTGCTATAGCATGGTATCCATTTCTGACATCTTACTTAACAGTAAAGAAAAATGATAAACAAAAGTAATAAAAAATAACTTTTAAAAAAAGTTATTTTTGGAGGGAGAAAGTTAAAACATGCCAGTTTTAGACTGACCAGGAATTATTCTTTGTCATGTTTTCTGACAGAATCTGATTATGTGGTAGGACAGTAAAATGTAGGCAAGTGTCAAAAATGATTCAAATTGCCCGCTATGTATCAGCTGCATTCCTTGTAAATATCCAGATATGTCTTGGTATTTAAAAAACATAACAGTTAATCTGTGCAGGTTTGTGATAATTAAGTAGAGATGATTTTCCTGATGATTGTTCAAGAATTAATCATTCTAAAAGTGTAATTTAAAAAAATAAATTATCTAATGTTAGCTTTCTACCAGTTATTTATCTTGGAGCTTGAAAAGACAGAATGAAATAACTCTTCAACTCAAATAAAGGCAAAAGAGAAAAAAAGGAACTGTGAATGAGCTTTTATTAATTCCCTCAGTTATTCATTTATTCGTTAGGAACATACTACTGTGTGACTCATACCAGGTGCTGGAAATAAACCAGTCAACTGTCAACTTTTGGAATTTATAATCAGAAATATAAAATTTTGGGCTTCAATTGGAAATTCATTTTCAAAGGTAAAGGGGAGCCCAATAAATATATGCATGCCTCACAGTAAGTGTTCAATAAATAAATATTATTTTTTGTCAGGACAAAAATAACCTTGATAACTGAGATATAAGATCTCCTTGGGTGACTCAGGAAAGGCTGGCAGAAGAAGGATCAGAAGGCAGCCGATGCTGAGACTCTGCAAGTCTGAAGTTACTTGTCATGTTCACTCTCCTAATTTACTTGTGATATTTGGAAACATGATTCACCAGATTATAAAGTGCTTTTGAAGAGAGAAAAAATAGAGGTGTTTTTTATCTTATTTTATTTACAGCAAACATTCCACAAAAGGCATATGGAATTTCTTGAATCTATATTTTACTTATAATTTAATTTACCTATCAAAACTTAATATTAAAAAAGATACCAATTATTTAACCTTTTCAACATGCAGCTTTAGATAACAAAAGAATGATATAGACTTTATACTATTTTTTTTCTGTTACAAAAATTTGCATAACATTTAAAATTTTATATTATCCAGGAATTGTGTACTACATGAAAACATATGAATATATGTGTATACTTATATATATTTATTTATTTGTATTTCTATTTATAGTCACATACACATACACAAAACTTAGCTTCTCTCAAATTATTCTAGAAATTCTTAAACTTCTTTTAATATTTGCTATAATTTTATGAATAATAAAATCAATACATCATTTTACTTTTCTAATCTGCCTTTATTAGAAGAGTAACCTAATGAACATATTTAGCGAAGAGTTTAAATTGGACAGATGATTCCAGGAAGGCTGGAAGCATAACAACTACAGTTTCTATGTCTTCTCTGTCATCCTAGGACTACTCAAATGTCTTAGACACTGAAAGAACTCCATGCATTTCTGGTGAAAATTCACATTAATAATATCAAGAAAATTAAGACAAGTGTTAAAATTGTTACCCTTCAAATCATAAACAAAGCAAATAATAAAACTCTGGGAAAATCTCTTTCAAAAACAAAAATATATTTATCGGTTAATTAATTTTGTTTAATTAAAAAATGTTACAAATTTGTTAACTATGTTAACTCTTTCAGCCTATTCTTTTCTAGCAGAAAGCATTCATGGGGTTCTTGAAAAGTTTCTGCCACATGAAAGACATACCAATTCCTCAAATACAGACTTTAACCCAATGCCTTTATGTAAAGTAGATCTTTTAAAAAATACTCTTCTAATGTACTTCAATCAATTCTATTTCTCCCCAATAATATAATTATTAAGTAGGCAGCAATTACATCATTATGATAAACTGAAAAACTTGGATAAATTGGCATTATATTTCTATTATTTATCTGTGTTTACGGAACTGAAAATAGTTGATGCCATAAAGGAATTATTGAAATTATGTAGTCAGGAAAGAGGGTTATGTTGCCTGAAAAGTGATACTAGAATTAGAGAACTGGCAGGTGAACATTTGCTTCTACAGCCACAGGAGACAGCAGCAAGAAGAAAAGTATAGGCCAGGTATTCACAGCAAAGAAGTTTGTTTCTTAGAGTACAGATCCAGGAAGCTGGCCTGCTGTGCCTATGTTTTTAAAGTTCTGCTTCAAAGACTATTCTGGCATGGTAAGAAAAACTTGTTACATTTTCTTCTTTTCCCTGTTAATAGATCAGAAAACATTTGGTAACATTAACTCAAAAGAGGAAAGGAAAAGCATATTAAAGGTACTTGAAACAGGTTCATAGATGGATAGCAAGAAAATGCTAACACCAGCCCCTCTCCCCAAGAAAGGTTCCAGGATATGAGAAGCAACAGCCTGGATTTGACTGAACGTTATCAATGGAACAGTGTGACAATATAGATCTGAAAGTAAAAGCTACTCATCATGTGTTACTCTCAAATGATGCCCATCAGGTATTTTTCCTCTCAGCTGCTGAGTCAGGAAATGTTAGAGAAGGCAGATGTATTAGGGCAATTACAATGGGACATTTGGATACTGAATCATAGTAAACTAAACATAGCTTAACTCACTCAGAGAAGAGTAGAAAAATTCAAATATATACATTACAGATCCAGTGTGCAAAGAAGTTTTTTACATGTATAATGATAAAATTAGACAAGATAATAATCAGAAGAGGTTTTTTGTAAGGATAGATAAAAGAATTGTTTGTGATATTAGCTATTATTTTAAAGAAAGACAGGGAGATACTTATTTCCCCACAATTAGGTCAGAATTTCTCTTTCCTTTTCATAAATCCATGCAATCTTTGAGAGAATCTCTCAAGAAGACAGCCCAGCAGGACCTGCCAGCACATTCAATTAGTTGACAGAAATCAATAAATGCCCCTAAGGACCTGAAATGAGAAAATTCCATGCAAAAGTATGGCATGTATAGGCTTATAGAAGTGGAATCAGAATGACCCATGCATGAATGACCCATGCAATCAGAAAGACCAGATTGGCACATAGTGAAATAAAAAGATACGAATATTCTCCCAGGACAATGACAGTGAATTTTACCAATGAATTCTTTTTGATAAATTCTAAAATATATCATCATATAGAATGAAATTGCCTGTAGTGAAATTTTGACAACTCTCCTCTGTGTGCTAAAGTGCTGTCAGCTGAAAAATTTGAACTCTTTGTGAAAATTGTTCATTTTTGACAGATTTCTCCTACTTTTATGTTTGCAGTCTTAATCAAAGAAATTTGAAAAAGTTAAGACTTCAGCTTTACGTGTACAGAATAGGAAGCACTATAGCATAATTTGGAGGTACTAGGTATTTATATTGCAGTTATCTATAAAAAGTGAAAATTGTTATAGAAGTGAAAATACTTATAAAGAAACAGTATAGAGTTGGGTTTTAAGATAACATACATTAAATTTTAATATAAATATTTGTTCATAATAATGTCAGATTATTAAATAGTTTTGTTTTTCTCTTTCAGAGGGAGAAATACTATCTTTGTATTTTTAAAAAGGTCATCCTATATCTTTATTGCAACTTAACATATGATTAAATGAATCTCTCAGCTCCTACTATACCTCTATTTTAGCAAAAATTCTGCATATTACAATCTTATTTTTTTTTCCTTCAGACTTCAAGGAAACAGCATATGAAAAGAAAACAGTTTGCATCAAGTAAGACTAAAGTTTTAATTCTTATTCATAAAGAATTTTTTTTTTTAAGATTTACTTATTTATCTAGTTTTTTTTCTTTTAAGATTTATATTTGGGGAAACATCAAAGAAACAAACATGACTCCATGTTTATAAAAAAAACACAAAATACTCAACTAGTGTAAATATAGATGATTTGTTGTTGTTATTGTGTAGGATTATATGTCAAGTTTCTTTTTCAGCATCTCTTTGCTTCCAGATACATACAGCATTCAATATTCACATTGCTCAGTTTAAATACAGTGGGTAGGGCTGACCTTCTCTAGTATCTTCTAAAATTTGAGAGGTGACTTCATCACCCAGGTATGGCCAGTCAGAAGTTGTACCAAATATACCAAAAGACACAGTCAGATTCCTCTCTGGAACTTTCTAGGGCTAACAGAGAGAAGGGATGCTCCTTTTGTGAGAACCTGAGCTCCATGAAAAATACAGGCTTGAAGATGCCAGTGGTCATTGTGTCACCTCACCACATGGAGGAAAAGGCTTTGAAAAGGGAGCCTGTCAGAAGCAAGCAGAGTTTAGGGAATAAGTGAGATAACGCCTTGATAACAGAATATGAAAACCTCCTTTATAGGTCTGAAGCAAGACTCACTCTTTGGATGTCCGGTTATCTGTGACATTCTTCTTTTAGCTTTAGCTAACTTGAGTTAGGCTTTTCTTACTTTAAAATAAAAGCATTTAGACTAATACTATGTGTGCAGGCATGTGCATACATATCTGGGAAGCAGAATATTTTCTTTCTTTAATAAATGCATACTCTAAGAGGAAGCTAATCACTTCAGCTTTTTTTCCTTGGCCATTCAAAAACTTAGTAATATAGTTTCAACTTAATTCAGCCAACAGTACTCAACTGAGACATTTTAATATATTATTTTTTGAATGGGAATATTCAGATGGCTAATATATGATTCTTTTAAAATTACTCATTATCAATGACCCTAAAGTGCTTGTTAATTAGCAATAAAGGGGAGACACCTTAGAAAATTTAGACGGCAATGTCTACAAATACAAAATAGAGAAACTTGCTATATCACTTCATATGTCAGTGAGGAAGAAACCCTCATGTATATTATTTTACATATATTCAGAGAACATAAAATCATTAAACCATTAAAGAGTATATTCATTTCTGGAAATAATTATGTTAAAATTCAAAATGTTTGAAGTACTGTTATATTTCGATAATGCTTTCTAGAAACAGTAAGCATCGGTCAAGACCCTTAACAATCCCACTATAAGGATTTGTTGCTTATATAAGAAAGCTAGACTTGTTATTGTATCTTCCTTTCATATAGAAAGAACAATTGATCCTTACATTATCAGCCTTTGTGTTTCACTGCCAGAGGATTTAGAATATGGTAGTCTAAAGTTCTACTATAAAAAGAAGCTAAGGTTTCAATGAAGGGATGCTGTTTTTTTCACTCTATTCTATTACCCAACACCTTATTTTCATGATATGAATGTGAGATTCTATTAAAGAAAAAAAAGGTAGACAAGGAACAGAATTTAAATCTACTCTTAATTAAAAACCTGTTTTATGTTACAATGTTATGGTGTCCATAAATCATTTGTTATTAATATTTTATATCAGGTACTGATAATGTATGTAGATAGCCTTGAGGTTTTCAAAGCTTGATTCTCACAGAAATGTCATCTTGAGACATATAAAATCAATCATAAATAAAATAGATAGCCTTCAATTTAATAATGGCTTTACCAAGTATCAATTACTAATTGTATTTCCAAAAATGAGCATATTCTCAAGTAGATTATTGTGCAAAAGAGCATGAGGTGCAGTACCAGAGAAACGATGTCAAACACTAAGGGGCTCATATCATTTGCCACTGAACCTCTGAGGTGACACTCTGCTAACTCTATGGAAGGTTTGAGGCTTTCGGATCTTCCTAACCATCTTTTCAACCTGATTAAATTTCAGTTAACAGTGTACAACAGCAGACTCATTTATATAAACAAGAGGAGATCAGCACTGGAACTGACTGAAGAAGTAAAGTTGGTCATAAAAAAGTAATTTGACTTATTTGCTGTAAAGTGTATTTTTTATGGGAAAATTTAAATTGTTATTCCAGAATGTTGTCATCACAGTATCTTGAAAATATTACACACATGGAGGGATCATTTTCAAAAAATCCTCTTTAGAATTATGCTTGAAGATCTATAATTGGCTCTGATATTAAGAAGGTTCTAAAGTCCTTTAGTCCAAACCTAGCTGGTCATGATAATCCATTACAAGAAATTGTATTATCCAGAAAATCACAGGAAGTGTCGAACAAGTATCTTTGGTTATATTTTGTGATAATAAGAGATGAACTTCTTGATTTCAGTAGGTTAATTAAAACATGAACAATTCCTGGTTCTACCCTGAACCTCTGCTACCATCATCCTGGCTCTGAGCCAATTATTTTTAATACACCAGTGGCCAGATATTAACATTTTCTGACCACAACTGCATGTATCTATCTCATTTCAGGATGGGAACCTAATGGAGTTCCCATTAAGTTAAAAAAACATATATATATATATGTAAAGCAAAGTATCTGCCATATAATAGGGACCTGAATGTTGAACTACTGTCATCATCATTCTTTGCATCAACACTATTTTACATTTATTTCCTCTATGTCAAATGAAACAATACCAGCACAATTAATTAAATCCCTTATGAGCCATAGGACATTTTAGCTCGGTGATTAGAAGGTGGTATTTAGAGGTGATATTCTCAGCTAAGGCTGAAAGCACTTTCTTTACCTGAGGAATACTGGGCAAGTTAGTTGGCCTCTTAGAAGTTTCTTTCTCCCACTTGTAACAAAGAAATAGTGACAGACATTGCATAGAGCAGGGGTTAGCCAATGATAGCCGATACGCCAAATCTGACCCATGCCCTGATTTTGCATGGCCTGTGATCTGAGTTGTTTCTCTACAACTCAGAAGAAGGAGGATGACCACAAAGACTACTAGCAGTACCACTTGCAAGCCTACAAAACCTAATGTATTTACTATCTGGTTCTTTCCAGAGTTTGCTGATCCCTGTCTTTGAATTACTGTGAATAATAAAGGAGCCAATATCTGAAATATGCAAAGCAGAAGACTTGGCATAATTATAGTTATTATTCTAACTACTAACCTTCTAAGCTTTTATCTAAATGTCACAGTAAAGGAAGCAGTAATTCTTCTTGTGCCAACTTTAACTGCTGATGTGGAAATAGCTGGTATTCTAAACTCATTAGAAAGAACCTTCCAATAGGCTTCTTTTTTTTTTTTCCTGGTTAAAGAAATATGCTAAAATATGGCAGGAGTGGATGTATGATATTATCTTTACCCAGATTTTTTTTTTTTGGCAAAAATAGATCATTTTGTTTCATGCAGTTGCATGAATCCTATATCAAAGATCTCCATTTAGGCTCATATATACATACACACACACACACAAAGTATTATGGGTGGTGCTTTGTATGTACCTACAGTTTGCTCAATTTTATCATAGGAGACAGTCACATACTACTGATAAAAGTTTCCAATGTGATTTGGTACAATTTCGCTTTGAGAATTTTTGGGACCTAGTAATAGTTGATTATTCCCCTGGCTAGTTTATCAGTAATCAGTAGAACACAAGACAAGAAAGTGGGAGTTAATTGCTTCAGAAAACGCATGCTCCTTATTTTGTCATAGTTGCAAAAATAAAACTGCCTGAAAATAAAACGATTGAGATACATTTTCTAAGCGTATTAATCATCCTAACCCTTCCATTTGCCAAATGTAAAGACTATGCCTTCCGATATTCATAGATTGGTGTCCCAGTGACTTTTTCTAGAGTCTCAAAGCAAGTCCATAAGAGTTGAACACAAAAATAAAATAGCTAACCAGAATGACAATATATTCATTGTTTAACATTAATAATGGCATGGCTCTTGATGTGCAAAATGAACGTGAAAGAGAAAATTAATCTACCTATTAAAAATTGAGAATTCATGTACATGATAGTTAAATTTAATCTAAATAGAAATATGTCTTTCTGATTTTTTTTTCTCCCAATAGAATGAATATTTGGTTAAGTATGTTGACTCTTGGTTTATCAGTTGGTTTGTAAAAAGATAAACTGTTATAAAAGATTATATAAAAATGAAGATAATAATAATGTTTATAATATATGTTGAATAATTAACTGTGTTAAATTCTGTTAAGTATTTTATAAGTATTTACAAGTATTTTACATATAATTTGTCCTCAAAACAAATCAATTAGGTAGTCTGTGTAGTTATCCCTATTTAACCAATGAAGAAACTAATTCTCAATTTAAATTATATATATTTTCCCCCCACATAACACTGACTCAAATCAGTGGCAATTTCAGAGAAAATATGACCCCACAATTAATATTAAAAATTTAAATTTACAAATATGCTTTTGTAGGATACTTAATTTTCATATTGGCCTAAACTTAAACAACTGGCGTTGAAAATATTAGTCAACATGTACCAAAATCTGAATATCCTTAGCTACCAGAGTTCTAAACAAAACTGATTTTCTTATGTTATAAATTTAGTTTGCTTAGCTTCTCTGTGGATGCAAAGCTATCAGAGAACTGAAAGAAGTAAAAGTAACACCAAATATCATTTAAATTGGTCATGTAAAAAAAATAAGACAACAGCTTCTGAGAAATACCTATAATTATTTGGAGTAGCAAAGGGGTGCTGTGTTTAAGGAGCGAAGGTAAAGCCAACTAGAGAGAAAAGACTGTAAATGGTGAAAATAACTCCATCACAAAATTGTATTGTGCTACTACAGAACAAAAAATATAGAAGAGGTGAAAACTGTTCCTTCCTTCCTTCCTTCCTTCCTTCCTTCCTTCCTTCCTTCCTTCCTTCCTTCCTTCCTTCCTTCCTTCCTTCTTTCTTTCTTTCTTTCTTTCTTTCTTTCTTTCTTTCTTTCTTTCTTTCTTTCTTTCTTTCTTTCTTTCTTTCTTTCTTTGCTTTTGAAATCTGTTTCTATTTTGTTAGAATGAGATCCATTAATGTTTGAACTACTGCAAGGAAAAGTTTTAACTCATACTAGTACATAACTAATAATACTGTATAAAACCTATAATAATGAATATAAGAAAAGATGAGACATTTAGATTTACCATAAAAAAACTGAGGCAAAGTGAAATCAGTAAAGCTTTTTCCAATTTATGATAGATTTAATCAAATATTATTATTAGAACAGGTATCTCTTTTATTAATTCATCAATACATATTTATTGAATCCACATAATATGTTAATCGAGTGATTCTCTAGCCTCATTTGCCTCAGATTTACCTTCAGGGCATTTTTAAATTTTATAAGTTTATGATTTTATCCTTTTATCTTCAAACTAGAGAGGTAGCCTTTCCATCTCCACCAAGAATTACTCTAGTAATGATGAGAGGAAGAAAACCTTCAGATATGTTGGAGTGGAAGAAATTGAGTCTCCCTATGAAGAAAGTATAATAAGAATTCAAAATGTTTATGGCATAGAATCTGTCTCAAAATGTCCAATTCTAATAGTAGACACAGGCATGTATACAAATAATAAGTTTATAATGTGTTAAGTGCCATAACAAAGGTACAAGAGCAACAAAATTAGGAAAGAAGCATCTCTGTTTGGGAGGTTACCATCACAGAAGAGAGAAGCTCCAGTTGCCGTCTTAAGTAATGTGACCATAAGGCACTTTGACACCTATTTTTAGACTTCCTGTTTGGTTAGCCCACCTTTTCTTCTCAATTGTCTCAATTTGAATGATAAATTATATGATCATCCTAATCTCAAAAGGTACAAAGAAATTCGCCTCTGAGTAAGGAGAGAAAAGCAGCATCAAGGTAGCAGCAGGTGCAGAGGTTCATTTGCATGAAATAGAACAGGGCTCACAACAGTTTTTTTTATGTTGGGGTACAAACTTCAAGGAGTAAGAACTGGAATATGAGATAAGAAAGTGGGCAGAATCGGATTATGCTTGTATTCTCCAGCATGGCTGCAGAAAAATCTTTTAGGGAATAAAGTAAAATGATCCTTTTCAAAAAGTAGTAGATCCTTTGGACTTCTCTCTGAATTTGGCATAATTCTAAGAAACAATAGAAGCCTTCATGATTATTTTAATATTTTTCTTTTGAAAAGGTAGTTAATAAACTAGAAAAGTAATTTTTTTCTCTATGTATTCATATATTTAAATGAATAGCTGAAAAATATTCATTTGCAGATAGTTGATAAGCTGAAAAAGCAACTCATTTTCTTTATGTGTGTGTATATATATATTATATTTTCAAATTTTTATTAATATATGGACTCTTTATCCATAGTTAAATGAAGATTTGTTCAGATGGTTTTGTCAAGGTCACATATGAACTGAGGGGAATGAAACTAAGGATTTTAATCAGCAGTGGCTCTCTAATTATTCTTGTTCTATTTCTTTTTAAATCTAGGTTAGTTCAAACACTTTTTTTTCCATTTTTTAGTTATTATTCTTTACATATGTCATACAGAAAAATTCAATGAATAAGCTCTTCAATTTCTCCTCAGTGGCATGACAGAAAACTAGTCATGTAAAATGCATTTATTGCATAGAATTTTTTTGAGCTATTTAGGCATGAACAGAGGTTAAAAGATAAGAAGTTACATAAAAGTAATTGTAATGATATGATGTGAAATTTTTTAGAAAATTTGTAGTTAAGATCTATGCTGAAAATAGTGGTTAGTTCACAAGCAAATATGACAGAAAACTGAAGGAGCCATTACCTAACATAACGGTTTATCTCATTTAGGCTCTAGGATTTACAAATGAGAAAGTGTCTCTTACAACTGTGCTACCCTATTCTTTAGTCAGTCAATCATCACCAAGTACCTTTGAGTTCCTCTTCTCTAAGAATATCTCCACAGGAAAGTGAACAATCACTTGTCTTTACTTTCTAGGAATTTTAATAACAGGAACAGATAACCAGAAATGAATAATGCCTAGTCAGATTAGCATTATCAAAGAGAATTTATGGGAAAACATCATACTCATTATTTAGAATGAGAAGTGTTCTCTTTACAGATTAATTGGTTTGAAAACCAACCAATTTGGTCTTTTCAGAAAGCATTACAAGCAGAAATTTCCTTCCTGTTTTGAGTATGTTAGTAAAGGACATCACAAGGGTATAAACTCCTACAGAGAAAAAAAAACTATTAAAGACAGCATGTTGTAATAATTCATCCACTTACATCCTTACCTTGTGAGAACAAAATGACCCCTTGGCAAATGTTCAGATGACAATGACCCCTCTCCCCCAGTAAATCAACTTATAAGTAGACAAAATGGCTAAATGACATTTTGTGTGAAAACTGTCAGCTAAACCAGGTCACATGTTTAAGACTTTTGTAACAAAAATAAAAGTGATCTACTGGGTTCTTTGAAGGTAATAAACCTTATCAGCCATGATGTGTCTGCAAAGTAAGTTATAGCATCATGGAGATGGCACCTAGCATCTTTTTTGGTCAAATAAATTTCCCATGATTCAATGTGCTGATCATTATATATTAAAGATTTATTCTTTCCCAGCTCTCAATGTATTTACAATCTTTTTCACTTACACTTAAATTAATATTTTTCTTTTTAGAAATTAAAAATATAAAATGCATTCTCATTCATTGTATAAAGTTAGATGAAATTATGACTACAGATTGTTTATGCTGCAGATTATATATTGAGGTCATATTTCTCATGATAGGTTTCATAGGGTTTATCATACAAAACAATAGGGAGTCAAGAAAATAAACTACATAATTTAAATTATTGTTTTGAGTTTGGAACTATCTAGTAACTGTGTAGAAAACAGACTGAGTGTGGAAATGAGGGTGGACAGGAGTATGCTGAGACCGGGAGTTAAAGTAGTTGTTGTAAGAGCATAGGCAAGTGATGCTGGGAGCCTTGATCAACAGTTCTCCTGCTTTTCACATTCCACACACTTAAAGAAAAGACATATTTCCATCACATAGCAGTCATTCTCAACAAGTGAACTCTGGAGGAAGAGAAGTTTTCAGATTATTGATGTGTGTTCAGGCGATTATAATGCCATAATGGCTCCCCACCTCACTACCCCAGTAGAGGATCAAAAGATTGAACTAAAGCAATGACAGTGAGGTGTAAAGGGAGATTCCAAGGTTATGTGATTTAAATAAATTAATAGATAGATAGATAGATAGATAAATCTAGTATGCCAGAGTTTAAAGAGAATATACATTCTGCAAGTGGTATATTTTATTGTGTAAACACTGTTCTAGTTTCTGTTTTATTTATTTTAAATAATGTGAAACAAACATTAATTCAGTGCTGTCTATATAATTTATGATTGCATAAATATATGTACAGTCAACTATTGTCATAAGAGTTGTGTGAAATTTCCAAAGTTTAGTTTAGAACTATAAAGGTATATAACAGATATATGTTTTAAGTTAGGGGCTCTTAACTGCCCTTAATGTCATAGTAAAAAAAATAAACTGTTTTGAAACCAGGTATTTAAATATGAGATATGTGGGACAGCTCAACCCCACAAGCATAATGATAATCTGGAGTGGTCATGAAAAAGTCAATAGCTAAACTGAGTTAGCTTTGCTATAGAAAAGGCATAGTGTAAAAGTTACAGAAAGAAATCTCTTCAAAATGATTCAAATATGTCTTAAATGTTTTAAAGCTTAAACATTATCATTTAGGTAGAAAATTCAGTTATATTCAGTTATTTAAAATGACTCTTTCTGAAAAATCCAAATAGAAATTTTTCACTTTATTTTTAATAATAGGTGCTGAGAAAAAAGCATGGTTAATTTAAGCATTTTCACTTTATGTTGTATAGCCCAGTTTTGATTATGCAAAAGTTTCTCAGTGTCTCTTTTGAAACTTTAGCATTGGAGTTACATAATATATGTTCTAGTGTATAAACATATTTTGGTAAAAGTAAAAATAATTAAAAATTACTGTAATTACACCTGACTGATAATGAAGACATTTCATTCCTTAGAGAATTCTTTGAAAGTAGATTATCAGTCATTTTTTTATGAAGTACCAATTAAGTACTTACAGATCAAAGTTGTCAATTAAAAGAAAGCTTAGTATCCCATTACTTTGCAAGAATATTCCAAACATAATTAGAAAAAATCTAAACAGTAATATATTTTGACTTTCAAAAAAATAAAATGAGTAAGATTCTTTTCTAGAATTGCCCAAATATTTGATAATCCATAGAAAATATGTATCCAAGCTCTTCCTTAAGCAAGTCACAAAGCAATTACTTTATTCAGCGTATTTGCTGATTCATTGGTCTACTTTTAAGTGTGTCATATAATGTCATCATAGGACATTCATTCTCTTTGAGAGTTCTTTTGTTAATAAACACCAACTTAGATTCATATTTTACTTGTATTATTTAGTGAAAAGAAACATAAATTCAGCAAATAAATAATACTTTACATTACAAAAATATGTATGATAAAAAAATTTAAAGTGTAATTATCTTAACAAAAAATTCTGAAAATAAATTTATAAAAACAAATGGTCTGGATAAACAGCAAATTCTAATTTACATATTTATGTCATAAATGTATACATTTTTAATATTATAGCTCCTATTAAAATTTCTTAAAATGTTTTCTATTTTCTACCTGAATTTTAAAGTGAGGAACTGACTTCATTTAAGATCTCATAATTGGATTAAAGTTAACTTTTATAATATGATTTGTATATATATATACACACACACATACACTATATATAATGGAGACATAATTTGATATTTCACACAAAGTCATATTTTGGAAAGCCCTAGTTGGTTTTCTTAACCATAGACTCATCATGAATCAATAGAAGGATACAGAAGCTTAAACTTTAGCACACTCTTTATATTAAAATGTTATAGTATTCTGAACAAAGTCAGATGCAAATTGAAATCCTGGTTTTTAAGCTTACTAGTTATGTGATCATACAGATATAATTTAAGCTTTGTAATCCCTAATTTTTTTATCTGTAAAATGGTAAAAATAAAACCATGATTTATTGGAAAAGCTCAGTAAGTTTCAGTGGTTACTGTTAATGATAGTTAAACGATCTTTTCATTGATCCCATTATAATTCTGTATTGCACCTAGAGTGAGAATGGAAGGAGAAAAGGAGACAAGGAGTCTGAGAACCATGTCAGAAAATATATGAGGTTGAAAACTAAGGGTGCTCAGACTGTAGAAGCAAGGACTGAAAAAGGGCAATTATTAAATTTGTGATGGGCCATTATATTAAAGGAAAGGTGATTTATTGCATCCTGCTCCAATGGGAAGTGGAAAACAATTTAACTGGGTAAAATGTACAAAGAAAGATATTGATTCAGTGTCAGACAGAACTTATTACTTTGAAACACTAGAATCAATTCTCAAAAGTAGAATCCAGTCTCCAAAAACGAAACCCATATCACAGAAAGTAGAAAGAGAATGGGCATCTGCACAGAAATTACAGAAAGTATTTCTGTATATAAAGAGAAGACATCTAAAACAACATCTAATTATTTTTCACTTTTAATATTTGGCAACTCATATATATACATATTGATATACATAAATATATATATACATATATATTTATCATATTCTCATTTATAAAAACAAATCTTAACTTTAAAATTGTAGCCAGATACCAGGTTCTATAAGTAAGCCATTTTAGTCTCATTAATTTTTCTCATTTTATTTTGTCTATTGTTTTATTAGTTTTTCTCAGTTTTAATTTATGTGTTCTTAATATGTTTTATGTACCAAAGTTAGCCTTAATCATTTTCTGAATTTTTGGAGACTTATTCTATGTCTTGACTGTGGTGATAAATTTATGATTGCATTTGTCAAAATTTACAGAAACTTAGATTAAAATGAATAAATTTTACTGTAGTTTATACTTTAATTTTAAAATATGAACATATTTTCTTTAGAAATAAGGTAAGGTTTTAATAAAAGTGAAGAAAATGATGTGTCATAGGAGTTCTGGCAAGCTTCAATTAATGGTAAACTGAAAGAAAAATAGAACTATTTTGAATGGGTTTGTTTTAGATATTAAATTCCACTAAAATTGTTTTCTCCCTTTAGAGAGTCATAAACTAATACTAAAATTTCTCCAAACACTCTTTATGGTGTTATCTACTATACTGTAAAAAATGCACAATAAAAATTCAAGATATATAGTGCTGGTTATGAGCTGGCAAAATATTATTTAATTCAAATTCACTGTCACATGCACCTATGTGGAATGTTTAAAAAATGCTGGAATGTTTAAAAAATAATCTGAGAATAATTAAACAGTATCACTAAATTCTAGTATGTCCACAAATGTCTGAATAGCATATGTAATTAGTGGAAAACAATAATTAATCTTATGTGACATATCAATTAAAAAGAAATGATACCTTGCATTGTGATGTTAATCAATTATTCACACATTTTGTCATTTACAGAATAAAACAGCAACCCCTTTGCCTTTTCTCTTGCCTCTAACAAACTCCCAGGGCATACCTCATACAGGAAATTAAGAAATGTGAATACATTTATTTTAATTAATTTTTGTTGCATATTTCTCTTTATCTTTTTTATACTGATGAATGCCATCAGTATTAGCACATCACTTTTTGTGAAATTTTTTTTTCTCTTTTTAATACTGAAGAAAACTTTGTGTAATTGGGATAAGACTTCACCAAGTTCTGATTTTGTTACTGTAAAATAAGAGTTCTTAAATATAAAATATTTACTTTTATCAACAAATTAATAAACCCATCTTGTATGTATGGATTACTATAATTGTAATACAATGATTATTTTGGGTCCCACATGATGAATTTCATTTTACTTTTTAGAAAGCTGAGTGGTTCTTAAAGTCAAATCTGACTATGAGCTGAGAAATTGTTACAATAAATGTATGAAAGCATAATGGGAAAACAGAATATTTTTTGGACCAAAAATATTTAGGGCAAAAATATTCTATTAGTTCATAAGTTCATCTGTGGGAAAGAACTACAATTTTTCAATTGATGTTTGTACTATCCAATATGATATCCTTTCCAGATAGGTTATTTGTTAAAAAGTGAAAGCAAACAAAAAGCATGGAAAATGTAATACTTTGTTAGCAATGTCAAAGTACTAAGGAAAGAGTACCTTACTGAATATCTTACATCTTTTTACCCCATGGTCTCTCATGCCTTTTACTGTTTTGAGTATTATAATGTTCTTCTGAGTATAAATGTTCTTCCCATCCTTTCTCCATTTCCTTTATTCATGTAAAGTCTGTGTCCCCAACTGGACTGTGTTCATTTTTGGCAAGAATTGTATTTTATAAATGTTAAATCCACACAGCCCACTGAATAACATCACTCAAAAGAGAATGAATGAATCAATAAATTAATGTTTTCATTGTAAAAAAGAAGAAGGAATTATTTACCAAATGCTAAAAACTGACTGCTTGGCAAACACATCCAAAACCTTACACATTTCTAATAAGGAGAAATTGGCCTTTTTGAAAATAACATCCAAAACAACACTGAGTGGCTTTCTATTAGCAAGACTATAGATATGTATCAGTGGAGACTCAAAACTAACATTCTACAAATGTATACCTACTTTAGGTATATTGCCTTCAAGTTTATAAGGGAAAAACTGTTTTTAGATTATATAACATTACTTACCTAATATCATTGGCCTAAAAATATTGTAGGCTTAGCATGTCTCAGAAAAAAAGCAATTCCATTTTAAGAAATGAATTTTTAAAAATACTACTTCAAAATCTTCACTATTTCTTCATAACCAGGGTTTTACTCCGAATATGCTACACTAATTAATGTTAGCAAGAGTTTTCATTAAAACCATTAAGAATAATCAAATACTATGTGAAGGATAAAGCCACTGCAGGATGACAAGTTACTGCAAGAAATCTGATAGTGTTAGTAATAGCACTGCATTTGATTAAAGAAAGAGAGACTAAGAAAATTATTTGAATTTATTCAGATAACCTCTGTCAGAAGAGCTCCTGGAACACCTACTACCATAAATTACCACCATAAGTGAGCTATATCATCAGTCAACTGGCAGTCACTCTTTAACATGGCATGCACACAGTTAAGTTCCAAACCATTACTAGAATATATTTTGTTTCTATTAGGAGTTGCCAACATTTCTGAAATTAGCTTAGATCTTAATAGCCTTGCTAACTCCTTCACATGAAAGGTGTCAAGTCACAGACTTGTTAAAGCTAATTTTTCAAATTCTTCATCATTTTGGAAATAATTAAAATGAAGAAACAATTTCTCTTTACCCTATGGTTTTTATCTACTTGCTCATGCTCCCTGTAGAAAAAATAAAGTGTGAGTACTTTCTTATCTTGCAGACTCTCATCAGATATTTGAAGATATCTCTTGATTTCTCTTATAATCTCCCTTATTTATTTGTCAATATCTATCTATCTATCTATCTATCTATCTATCTATCATCTATCATCTATCTATCATTATTGTCTAATCATCTACCTACTTACCAACTAGCCATTTATGCATTTTTAGTACTTATATGTCACTTACCAAGTTCTATTCATTGTTTTAAGTACTTTACAAACATTAACTTACTAATGCTTTCTAACAAACCTGAGATATAGGTACTATTATAATTCCTATTCTGTAGATGAAGATATTGAAGATAGGCCAAGTAACTTACCCAAAGTCACACAACTAGTAAAGGAGGAACTGTTTTCAAACACAGGCAATCAGATTTTATAGCCTTTAGCTAAATATCCTAATCCTTCAACTTTCATCAAATGAATCACAGTTACGAGAACATACAACAACCTAGGCAAATCCTTCACTGGACAAACTCTCACCTACTGATACTGCTTCTATAACCTGGTGCAATTCCTAGGAAATGGTCTAACCGAATGGGAACAGTATAAAATAATTTTATTCTAGGTGCATTATCATCATCATTATCAACACAATTGAAGACTTCATTTATTTTTCCTGTCCCATACCCCAAATTGTTGATACAAATTTAATCTGTGGTCCTCCAAATCCTGTAAACTTTTTAAATAGGGACTGTGTCTGGGTCACTGCAACCCTAGTATATATTGAAAGGACTGACAAAGAGTGAATAAACTAATTTGCTGACTGAAAAAAACAAGAGATTTTTGTTTTGTTTTTCCCACATGAACAATTGTTTAGCAGTCTTTTCATTTTTTGAAATATAAAACAAACAAACAAACAAACAAAACATTTAAACACGGGAATTTATATTTATCTGTGTTAGATTTTAGATTATTGATACAGACTGTCCAGAACCATATGATTCCTGGTAATCATCTGGTCTATTAGCAAATTCCTTCCTAATAATTTGTCATCTTGCAATGCAAATTGTCACATTTTCTATATCTTCATCAAAATTATTGATTAAAAATATTGAGGATGAGCAAATCAATGACAAAGTTTGTTACATGCCCAGAAGACACCTTCTAGGCTGACTGATGAATCAACATTTGCTTTATTCTGATTTGGTAATTCGAGCAACTAATAAAGACATTATATTAAATTAGGTCAACTCATATGAAATTGGTATTTTTGTACATCAAAACTGTCAAATACTGGCAACTTTATATAATTTAACCTAATTTTTCATCTTAAAAGTGTCATGAGATTTTGCTAAATAGCTAATTTATGTAAAATTAAATTCATGTCAAACATGATTTGCACAAGTTTTATTTTATTTATTAATATTTATTATTATTAATTTGGTAAGTTTTATAAAAAAACTAATAAATTTGGTTACTTGGCATGACTTGATTCTGTTCAAGTGTGTTGGCTCCCTAACTAAATTATAAATTTATTTTCTATGGGAGCAAGGCTCTTTATCTTCTACAACATTCAGTAAGGTATTTTGTATATGACAAACACTTACTAAATGTCAAATAAAATAAAATATTTTGAATAATTCATCCAAAACAGAATCTTCATTGAGACGCTTTATATACAATTTTCTGAAACTACCTCTTTTAAAAAGTATCGCCTATAACCAATCTAACTTCCCCTTGCTTTAATAACTGCATTTCTCACCTATGAGACTTATATCTACATTTATAAACAAGAAAAAGTCCCTTTTCATCATTAAAAGTAACCTCTTCAGGCCTATGAAAACTGAATCATCCAGTTGATTTGGCCTAGATATGAAGACACTGCTTATGGTGGCATGGCAAAAGAATAAAGTAACATCACCTATCTCAATTATAATAAAATTTCCAAATAAGTAAAAAAAAGTATATGTTAAGTTACTAATTTCAAAAAAATGTAACATGTTTGACTTTCAGGCAAAACTGATGTAATATTAAAATGCTCTGATATTAGCATTTTCATACCACTGTATCAAATACTATACGGCATAGCCAACAGAAGTGAATTTCTGATAACACCAGGTCTAGTCAGTGAAGCTTGGGAATACTTCTTCTTTTTTTTTTAAATCAGAATCCAGAGTTCTTAAGTGAGCTTATGAGACAACAAAGTCACTTATTATTAGAGGAAAATATCAGCAGTAACGATGGGATTCTTTCCAATTATAGATTTTCTAGTGTTTGAATTAAGACTTCACTGGCTCTAAAATGAAGCGAACTAACACACTTAGACTATATCTGTCAATATTTCTGGGCTGGAAAGCTCATGTAATTCCAGGATTCTAAGTAAGCTGTCTGACTCCTTTACTGGCAGAGTCTTCTTTTTCTATTAGAGTAAATTTATTATTAAAGAATGATTGCTTATTTTTTGTTAATCTTCTATTTTTTACCCATGTGGTAGTTTTATGCTAGGGGAAAAAAAAAACAAAAAAGGGAAATTACAGTCACTATCCTTGGTTTGTGAATAAATATGTGCTTATCTATGCCATTCTTTTGAAACTGAAACTCAAAGGATTCTAACATGGCTTATCTTGTAATCTGAACATTTTCTCTATTTGTCTGAGGCTTATTATGTTTATCTGTGGATATCTACTGTAATATTTTTTCATACTACTTATTAAAACTCATCTCTTGAAGTCTTGCTCGATATCGCTAATTTACTTCTTCACCACCATAAAAGCATGCCACACTCTTGTCATAAAAAAATTTAAATAAATAGAGAAAATCATTTAATATAAAACAATAATATAACTGCTCATTATTTATACAGCTCTGCAAATAATGGCCAAGTGCTACAGACTGAACAAGTGAATATTATTCCTTCTTATTAATGAAAAAAGAAAGGAATCTGATATAAGTTGGGCATGTCAAAATAACAGGGAACTCACATATTTAGGATGTAGCCAGTGTTGCAGCTCTGCCTATAGTAACCATCAGTACTCTGACAAATGATAACTATGTCCTACACATTTCATTTCAAGGAGTATAATCAGTTCACTTTAATATTAAAAAAGAATTGCTTTAGAATTAAAAAAAAATAATTCTATCACAAATTCATTTTAATTCACTTAAGATCTTTAGTACAGAGCTGGATACAAAATTAAGAATTGAATAACTATTTGTTAACAGAGTGAATTATGTAAAATTTTTGGCTCTATTATATAAAATAATTTAGAAAATCTAAAAGGCCTCTGAATTATCTCGGAGAAATAGGTAATCATGATGGCTATTAGTAAAATAAGAAACTGATACATGTTTTAGATTTTCCTTTTTTCTAGAGTTTAAAATTATAAAAAAACATCAAAGGCTTATGTGAGGCTTTACAGTATTTTAATGCTTTTATTATTTTATACAAATTTAAATAGCAATAATAGTAGAATTGCTTAATATCCTAAATGCAAGAGAGTACAGTCTAAGTAAATAAATCAAATTTCATGCATTCAGGATGAATGACTATATTTTCACATCTGAATTGGGAAAAGGGTGGGCATAAAATATTTTAAAAAATTAAAGGAAACTGAACAAAAAGTCTTTGGAGCAAACAACTACTACTCACCTTATTCACTAAGACAAACATTTCTAAGGATAACTCTAATAATATATATAAAAAAGAGGTGAAGGGAGAATTTAACACAAATAAAAGTTTTTCATAAAAATAATTATTTTGTTAAGTGAGAGCAACTTCATACACAATTTTAATTTAAAAATTAAAAAGATATGATTTGTTGAGTCCCTTTTAAGCATATGAGAGTATTTAATTTAAGAGCTTCACATTTGAAAATGTGTTTTTAAATTTTACAGCCTTATTGGGTCAAAGCCACAGGATGTTTCTGTCTTAAGAGAGAAAAGTAAGAGCAGCAGGGGCTGGAACAAACAAAGTTTACACATTAGATTCAAGATGGGTACATTCTCTTCATTCACTCAGATCTCAGCTGGCAAAGCTGAGTGCCATTCATGTTGGCCTTGAATAGCCAGAATAAATTAACACAGTCAGAAAGAGTGATTGAACTCACGCAGCAATACAGCATTACAAAACAGTTCTTCATCTGTCCAGGTTTAGGAAAGTCAGTGGGAATGGACAGAAGAGGGAATCAGCATGTACTACAGCCTATGTTTTAGTACACTTGGAACATTACAAATTAATAAAAAATTCTGAATTCTACCTACTTCCACTTTTGAGCATCGAACATACATTTGCCTTAAAATATGGAAGTCTGAGGTACTGTTCATGGTATAGATGAAGGTCTGTTGGTTACTACATTCCTTTGACTATAGTGACAAGTCGAACTTAATTTCCTGCTCATTTTTCACCTTTTTTTGTTGTTGCTTGTTTTCCCAACACATGAATAGACCATGAGTGGCTGAAAAGCACTGCATGATTGCCTAGTCTTATTGCTCTTCTCACTGTGTTAATTTATTCCAGCTATTCAAGGTAAAGATGAATGGCACCTCCCTTTGCCAGGACAAGCCTGAGAGGGAACGTGTCCATTCTGTATCAGGCTGCTGTTCTTTTCTGTCAACCACACAGGTAGTAATTCTATGAGCACACAAAACAGAGTCATTTAATAAAACAAAGTGATGCATTTCACTGCCAGAGTGGCCAGAGCCCAGAGAGAAGGTAGTTAGTATTATTTGCTCCACAGATTCTTAATGCATTAAGACAATATTCATCCTAAGATATAAATTCTATTTAAACATTAGAAAACCTAGAGCAGTGATTATTTTCCAAAACCAGAATCATCTCTAAAAAATACTATCCTAGGGCCTCACTTCACATCTTAGTACTGTGATGTGATGGGGTAAAGAGAAAGAAAATCTATATTTTAACATGCTCCCTGGATGATTGATGAGACATCTTCTTGGTAGTCATTAGATAAGGGATTGGGAAACACATACGCAATCAATAAAACTAGTCACAGAAATTTAAAACAAGAAAAGAAAACAGTTTAATATTATCATTACATTCTGTAATATATACTAACCTGTAGTCTATACAGTAAGTATCAAATTTAATGGCTTATTAAAATAGATACTGGAATCCATCTCCAGAGTTTCTGATTCAATCTGGGATGAGACCTGAGAATTTGCATTAATAACAAGCTCTTGTTGGACCACACTCTGAGGTTCATTATTCTGTATAACTTAGGAATCAGATACCTATAATCTATTTGCACATACTTAAATGTTATTAAAATAAATATAAAATAAAATATATTAAATATATTAAATATATTAAATATATTAAATATAAAATAAATATATTAAAATAAATATTAAAAAAGGTTTCTAATTCACCAAAGTATTTTAGCCAACTTATCACTAGAATAGAATTATTTGTCTTCTGAAATAATTACATAAAATTATAGTATTCTAATATTTTCTTATAAATGATTTTCAATCTCATTACAACCTGAAAATGACTCCTCTTTCATCAAAAATATTCACTGAATATTTCATTTTAATGGCTAACAGTCAATGTTCAAAGAACATACTTACTTTTCCTAGAAAATACAAGCATGAACATTAAGAAGGTAGAATTGTATAGATAAAAAAACAATATTGAATATTTCAGGTGGGGAAATTTATCTGTTTTATTGTCAAAGCTAAAAGTAAAAAAAAAATGTTTCACCTCTGATTATAATGGTTGATTCTCCTTTCATTTAAATTCAATATGCATTTATTTAAACTTATGATTCTCTTTTTATGTTTTTCCTTTTTCAGTTTTTACCCTTACAAACAACTGATAAAAATTGATAGTTTGAACAGTTAAAAGTGAAAATCTATAGAGTACCATTAGACTAAATAATGTAATTGGACATTAGAACTATTTATTAAGTCTCTGGAGTGAGAGATCAACCTACTCTGTTATTTGATATTCCTATGAGAGCAGATTTCAATCTTGTGTTACACACTGTAGGGCTCTGAAATCTAAGGGTAAAAACAAAGTCTCTTGGAATACTCAATACATTTAAGAACTACAAACATTTCTTCCTTAACAAAGAAAAAAAAACTGCTAGAAATAGAGTAAGTTACAGTTTCATTCTCTCAACAAGACTTTGGCACTTTCTCATTTGTGTGTCCTAGTCACAAGGGGGTGCTGATTAGTTGGGTAACTGTTTTAAACACAATTAGGAGGTGTTTTTACATCTCATAACATTATTCTAAATAGATCGTTGATACTCTATTCACAAAAAATGTTAGCTTAATTTTCAGAACTGTATTTTGCTATTTCAAAGACTGATCATATTCACTAAATAAATTTGGTAAAACCTAGAAAAAGCTCAAATTTGAACCATTCCCAAATTACCATTAAACTTTGAGTTATATGCTTTTAAAATTATGTACTACGTGTAGTAAAAATAGGCCAAGCCTACATAAACCATTTTTAGAAAAACTTTTCATAGAAATTTTAAAATATAATCAAAAGTAGAAAAAAATATATAATGATCTAAATTTCAAATCATTTAAACCTGCTTTAAAATATAGCAATACATAATGAACATTTTTCATACCATTAAATATTCTTATATACCACATAATTTTTTTACTTGAATTGTTGTGATATTGTGATAATAAGTGATCTAATTGTATATAAATTTAATGGGAAAGTTGAAATCAATATATTAAAAAGACTATATGAGGTATTTGGGGGAAAGAGTTCTCACAGCAAGTATTTATCTATACAGAATAATGATGAAACTTTGTTAATATAGAGAAATTGCATCACAGATACATTTAATTTACACGAATTCAAAGAGTTTTGTAATTGTAATTAAAATAATGTAAAATTATACTTTGTAAAAGTACTTTTTACTATGTACAATATATATTACACGGTAATGCATCATACAACCTCTGTACTCTAAAGGAAAATACTTTTTAAAACTCACTATATTTAAAACAAGTCAAGGAGTTTTAAAATTTTGATTATATTTAATTTTTAATAAATGACTTGATGCTCACTCTAATATATAATTCAACTTCACTAGGTGATTATTTTTGACATTCCTTAGGTGGATTCTGTCCTGAAAATCAATACTTTCTGGTATATATCTACTATAATTGGCTTATATTTTTTTGCAGTACTAAATCAGAGAAATAAAACCTCTACCATCGTTCACATGTCTTCTTTTTCATTGTTAGGTTTTAAAAATTTTAGCTTTTCCATTCTTGAACCTATGTCATAGTATTTCAAATTCTTCATTCTAGAATATAAACAGCTAAGTCATTAGTCCTGTTCATCCATTTTAGTACTTTGCCATGTTCCTGAAAGCTTAAAAACTATAGTTACATTAAAAGCTGTTGTAGGGATCTGGAATGTGTGAAAAATCAATATGTCCATACTCAAGGAAAAACTCAGCAAAAATGATAAAATAAATAATTTTTAAGCAATTAAACTTTATTCTAAATAGATTATTGATACTCTATTCACAAAATAATGATTTAATGTATACGGTAGCCAGAACACAACGATAGTTACTATTATATATAGGTCACAATAAAAGTTCCAGAGTAAAATTTCCCTTTTCTAATGAGAGAGGGCTTCTTTTACTAACAATGTAATAGATTTTGTAGCAAAATTTATGGGTGTTAAAGGTTGCTGCTTTGGGAAGTTGCAATTCTGACTTCTTTCAGTTATTAAAGCCAACTTAGGCCAAATGGGCCTATATTAGTAGAAAAGAAAAATTCCGGTGTAAAATTTTTTCTTATTTATCATTTCATAGGTACTAATACTTGACTTGATGTGTTTCTTCCTATGGGATAACTAATCACATAGTACTTGCTTTTACCCTCCTCACTAGGATTTTAAAATCTCTTGTGCCTGTGCAGACAGTTGCCATTCATATCTCCTATCGTGGCTGCTTATTATTCACCTGGGCAATTGCACACAAACTGTTCTCTGTCTTCTTTCCCTAACCCATCTGGTCTCCTTTCATCTATTGAGGGATAATTTGTTTACTCCACTTTTATGCTATTTTAAACATTACTATAATGAACACTGTTGTACAAATCTCTTTGCATACAACTGTGATCGTTTCTCTAGGGAAGAAACTAGAAATGGATTTGCTAGTATATAAAGTATGCCTATCATATAGATATAGGTTTTACTAGATATTGCAAGTCACTCTCCAAAGTGGTTATAACAATTTACATCCCAACTAACAAGGTATAAGCATTCCATACTTTGTCCTTAATTTTACCTTTAACCACTTGAGGTAATTAATTAAATCGATCTTGGAAAATAACTTTTTGACATTTTAAAATGCATGTTCTTTTATCACCTTTTTATTTTTAGGAGAAATAAATTTATGTCCCTTTTATTCCTCTCTAACTACTTTCTTTTCTTTTTTCATTTTAATTTTTCATCATTCTGCCAATCATATTCATAGATGGTAACTACGAAAGTATTGCTAGGAATACATCTGAATTAAAAAATGGAAATAATACATGTTAAGTGCAATTAAATCTAGTAAAGAGCCAATCCCCAAATCTCTAAAGTCTTTCAAATTTCTCAGGATTTCTGCAAAAGTTTCTAAGACTTCTAATCCTCCAATAATTCAATCCATTTCTTCAATTATTTCCAAGAACACACAAAAACACACATATACACACACACTAAATCCATGCAGCATTTTATCACTTATATTTTATGCTTGTGTACATTATAATTTTTTTCCATTGTAAATATAAAATGTTCCAGCTTTGTGATTCGGAGTCAAATAAACCTGGGCTTCTTTGAAGCCCATACCTACATTTATAAACTGGGTTTCTCTGGGCAGGTGACTTTACATTTCTGAGTTAACTTAGCTTCCTCATCTGTACCTCATTTTTTAAGGATTAAAGTATGTGTGTTCACAAGCCTAGCATAATTTGGAGGGGATGGTGGGTGCTATACAACACTAGTTACTGTGTGCTTGTTCTCACTCTGCCTGAAGGTGGATGGGTCCTTCCTGCCTTGCATTTGTTACTTCAGCTTATCTGCCTTACATTCTGTGTTTCTGTGTTTCTGTGTTTCCCCTTGCTCCTTAGCTGTGTCACCTATATTCTGTGTTTCCCCTTGCTCCTTTGCTGTGCCACCTATAGTCCCTTTAATCACTGATGGAGAAAACATGATATAGCAGAAAGTCAGACTGGGATTCTAACTGCAAATGTGAATTATGTATGTTAATCAGATTTGGGTTATTTACCTTCTCTGATCCTCAATTTATTATCTAGAAATAAGGATGATGCTTTCTTTTCTTGATTAAATTTGATAATAGGTAAATGGCCAAAAAAAGACAATACTCAATTAACAGTAGATAAAACTTCTATTTTTTGATAACCCTCTTTCTCTTTCCTCTTGTTTTCACTATTCTGTAAGCTCTATGATGGCAAGGTCAATGCCTGCTTGGAACACTGTTGTAACCACAGACCATAGCACAGTGCTTGGCCTTGGCTGTATAAAGATGTTTCCTGAGTAAAGAAGGGAGGAAGGAAGGAAGGAAAAAAGCAAGGAAGGGAGGAAGAGAAGAAGGTAGGGAGGGAGAGAGGGAGGGAGGGGCAAGAAAGAATCAATCAATCAATCAATCAACGGGCTTCCGACATAAGCCCAGTTGATTTTCTGTTTCTGCTTTCTACAATAGGTCTGATTTTGTATCTGAATTTCATTTTTCATCTTTGGCTTTTTCTTATTATGTCCAATTCCACTTTCAAGCTTTTTCACAAACCATTACCACTTAAGTCTCGCAGTGGGCTTCTCTTTAAAATATAAAAGTCTAAATTTTTCATTTATTATATAAATATATATGCTATATAGCAAGAATTATCATAGATTTTGAAACATTTAATGTTTTTAAAATAGTCTATTTTATATTTTTATTGAATTGAGAGAGTGTTTCCAAGGAAAATGCTATTTTA
This sequence comes from Macroglossus sobrinus, assembly GCA_004027375.1. NCBI lineage: Eukaryota > Metazoa > Chordata > Mammalia > Chiroptera > Pteropodidae > Macroglossus > Macroglossus sobrinus. The sequence continues at coordinate 828,672 of PVKZ01000290.1, forward strand.
TTTTTTCTCAAAGGTAAAAGTTTCTTCAAAGACAATTCTTACTAAAAAAGTGCAAAGAGATAATTCTAAGTCATGAAATCAACAAGTACCTAATATTTCACTTGCAGTCATATATTTTTTGTTAAAATTATTTTTCTAACATTAGTTTTAACAATTCAAAATGTAAGACTAGAATATTTTAGTCACAAGACATTTCAGAGAGAAATCACTAAATTTTAAGTTGTATTTTTATTTGTGGTAAGTGGATGCAAAAAGTTAGGTCATGAATTTGTACTATTGAAGGATATAAAGAGAAACAGGCAGAATTCTTATTTAAAAAAGATATTTTCCACTTATTTTCAGGGAAATATGACAACACGATTTGTCTCATAAAATTATACAGCATAGTAGATTTTCCCTGTTATTTACATATCTTAAATTATTATCATTAATCATTATTATCTGAGAATTTAGCTTTCTGGTGGAAAAGCAGTTATTAAGAAGGAAATAGCTTTGTATTTAAATTCATATTTTTGCTTGTCAACTCTATTCTAAGGTACTTGAACATTATCTAAAATTTTAAAATTCAAAGACTTCACTATATAATAAAGTCAGTTCTCACTTATCTGTGCTAATGTGGATAAAGGCAGAGGACCCTAAAGTGGAACTCTTCGGTAATCATAAATCTCATTTGAGCCACTATTGCTGACCTTCATAAGATGCGCTTATAATGAGCAGAACTATTTCAGTTCCACCTGCCTGCCCTCTGGTGGATGTGCTAATGAGCAGTGAAATGGCTACAGAAAGGACAGCTGGTGTGAGTGGGAAGCTTATTCACAAGTTATCTTTTTATGAGTATGACTTACATGTAGAAATGATTTTGATTACTTTTCTAATACATTTATCAGAGACATCACTCTGTAGGAAAAAAATAATAGGTTAGCAACACTTGCGAACCTTTTTATCCCTTGCATCTTGTCTCTTTTATTAAGAAAGTCACCTACATGTTAGATTAATGGCTAATACTGGACTCAGCTATAAAGAACTAGGGCCAGCTTTACTTTGTACATACAGGAGTGAGATTTTGATATTCAGAGCCTGGAAAGTAGAGAGTACCATTCTGGAAAAGTTAACCTTCAATTATGAGGAAAGGAAAATACAAGAAACATACAACAACTATAAGAGAATTCAGCTGATGTTAAGTGGCAATGGAAGAGCTATGCAAAATTAGCAACTTTTTTGGTTGTGTTTCCTGAAAAATCATCAGCAGCAATGACCTTCAAGCAGCAGCTGTCACTATAGACAAGAAGCAAGCATTGGAAAAAGAGAAGGCTTCTCTGCAGACAGGGAAATAGCTGATGCATAAAAATACAGACCTGGATGAAATTAGCAACGAGTTACTGACTATTCTTTTAGTAAAGTTCACTTGGCTACTAAGATAGATGTCGATTAAACTTTAGAGACAATGTGGCATATCAATTGGAACTGTGAAGCAATCATAACTCATAGGCTGAGGACAAGTTTGATTTAACATCCCACTACTTTCAGGCTCTATTTTGTGTCTAGGGTACATCATATTTATCTAAACCACTCAGGAAGCAAATTCGGCTACCTGTTAAACATGTGACAGTTTCAAAATGTTCAAGATTCTCTGCCAGCACTCACATTACTCAGCTGTCAAAGTAAAGAGCTCAGATAAATGATATTAAAATTACATTTTAACGAAGTGTCATGTGTGTTTAAAGTTTTTATTCATCACTACATAGCTACAGCTTTTACTGAAGACGCAAATGCACTTAATTAGCATATTATAAAAAGAGAGGTTCACTTCATCTGCATTGTTAAACTGTTACCTGAAGGCTTTCTGTTGTTTTAGACTCTACTATCTTCAGTACATATAAGAATAGTTATATTTACATAACTTCAAATGGCTTTCAAGAAAATGTAGATCGTATTTGGTACGCAGAAGAGCAAGCACAAGTCAGAATTATATATCTATCACTGGATTATTTGTACTGATTGATGTATTTCACTAAATCTCAACCGATAGATTTTTAGATCTGTTAGAGATACTATAGGAAATTTTGGAACTGGGCTTCTCTGACTATTCTTATTATCAACCTGGGCCTTCTTCCTCCCTCCTTAAGTAGGAAATACTGAAAAACATATGTATATTTGACAAAGAAAATTTACATTGTTCTATGGACAGTTGAGAAACAAATCGAAAGAGTCAAAGAAAATAATTCATGTTTCACTCCTATTTATTAATAAAGACTGAACTTGGCACAAGGTGGTTTGAGAGAAAGAACTAAATAGTTAAAGTCAGCCAACATCAGTCACTAATAATAGCTAAAATCAAGTGATGCAGTTACTTGATTCCCTTATGCTGTAGAGATCATGATATAAGGTATTTTTTTTTTTAATTATGATGCCATCCAGAGTATCACTCAGATACCTATGAAATAGCTAAGTATTATTTGAAGGTTTAAAATGTATATCATAAAAGATAGACAATTGAAAGCAATGATGAATGTACAGTTTATATCATATTTTATAAGATAGGGAAAATGCTCATTTAAAAGTACATTTGAAAAGAAATTCTAGATCTAATAGTTCTAAATTTTGTGCTCTGCTCAGAAAAAATAGAGGAAACACTTTTATTTATTTTATACTCAGGTGCTAATGCTTACAAGCATTTTTGATATAGGTGTCCAAAACGGAATCATCTGTTCTGCACACTAAATGTATTATCAACAGAACACAATGTTATTTATTTCTGAATATAATACAATTTTCATTTTCTTCAAGTTGAAGAAATTCCTGCAATTCATCAACTGAAAATTTTGAGAATATGTTCTGAATATAAAATTTATTGAACAGTTGCTTACTTTCTTCCTTATCCTAAGACTACCGACTTTAATTTCTAAAAACTTCTGGAAAAAAAGTTCACTAATAGGTCTTCATGTGCTTTGGCACGTCTTTAACACCTGCTAAACTTCCTTTAGGTTACTAAAGCTCACTATAATCTGAGTGAAGAAGGGAAGGAGTTAAGTGTGGGTGGTGGGGTAGGGAATAACTGAAGTGATCTATAATTTTTTTTTTTTTTTAGGTGAGGCAACCCTTGGTTGACTTCACAGATTGCAAGGATCTTGTCAGCTTACAATCCTTTATTTTTATTTTTTTATTTTTTTACGCCTACAGCACCTGTCTTCCTAGGTGGTTTCTCATCCAAGTACTAACCAGGCCCAACCCTGCTTAGCCTCTGATGTCAGACAGGATTGGGCTTGTTCAGGGTGGCATGAATGTAGAAATTTTTTAGATTATAAAAGTGTGGGCAAATAATAAAGATTACTACTTGAGAAGCATACATCCAATCTTAGTAAAACAAAATTTAGGACTAATACTCTCAACCCTATATTATTATGAATAAGAAGCTTTTAAAAATATGTTATAATTCATTCACTCATTTCTTAAATAATTCAACAAACCCTGACAGATCACCTAATATTTATCAGGTACTCTATAAGGATTTATAAACAAAAATGACTAAAACAATATCAATAAGATTAGTACAATGTGAATTTGTCTTAGTTCCTGAACAAAAGCATTTTATGAATTGAAAATTCTTTGCATTTGTTTGTTCTTTACCATATGAGATATAACTATATTATTAAAAATTATTTCTACAAAAATTGCAAATATAAACTATGTGACTAGCAATATAAAATAACTTCTAATTCACTTTCATGCTGGAAAACTGCAAAAATGCTGGCAAACTTGCATCTTAGGTAACAGAATAAGTGATGAGAGTATAATGTTCTGAAAATATTTTTAGAGAAAAATAAGAACAAATTTTAAACATTTAAAAACGTCATCCAGAAGAACAGGCCCATTAAAAAACTTTTAAGAAACCAACAATGAATATCTGAAATACAATTAAATAGATTAAATTAAAATTAATTTCTTTATACGGCTGTTGTTGAAAACAACCCTTTTCTCAGATTTACCACTCCCTCAATGTTTTACCTTAAAAAAAATACAAAGATAAATGTCACAAATATGAGCCAACCTAAAAGACAGTACAATTAACAACTTGAGAATGAATGTTAGGAAAATAATTAGAAACTAGAATTAAATGACTTTTGAAACTACTTTTTAAAAATATTTCTGAGAAGTTAAGTTTTTGATCATAGTCTTCCTTAAACTTTATCACTTCAGAATTTAAAAGTGACCTTTGTTAAAAATACACATCGGATTTCATGGTTAAAGAATAGGTATAATGTTTTAAGAGCACAATTCTATGGTAATTATTCAAGTGTGAGACCTACAAATTAGATTTGCATTTACAGAGTGCTTGACACATGGGATATTGGTATCATTTCTATCCAGTGAATGAATCTAGACACACAGCCTGAGTAAGCATCTTTCCACTACTAGTGCCAAAGAAGGGAACACGAATCTGAAGTCAGGCTGCACTTTAATAGCTGGGTGATTTTTGAGTAATTAATATGAGCTATAGCACTTTAGATACCTCATTTAGAAAATGTAGATAATAATGGTCCTTGTAGGTTTATATGTAGCTATTAGGTTAAGTTTGTTGCACCTATTACAAGTATCTCATTGAAATATAACAATAATCTTCTGAGCTAGGTGTTTTGTTTTGTTTTTTCTCATTTTGTAGTTGAAACAAATACCAAGAGGCTGAACAAACTGTCCACAAAGAAGCATTAGAGGAAGAATTGAAACCCAAGTTCTTCAGACTCCCAAGCTCATGTTCAGAAGCAGTACACCACCCGCATGTATGCTTTATCAGAGGATTTTTATGTATACAAGAGAAGCCTACTTGTCTCTTAACTTCCAACGCCCAGATCTTTTAATGCACAGAAGAGTTATAACTCGAAGAAATAAAATACGGATACCTTGTCACAAAACAACTGCAAAAATGTGAATTTCCATTGATTAGTTAGAATTGGAGCAAAAATATTCAGCCTGCTTCCAACAGATGGCAACAGTAAATACACTTTAGATCTATAGACTCAGAATCAGTCTTTTTGACCCTAACATATTTACAGTAAGTTGGTTTCCATAGATAGACACATAAGGAGATCCATAATAAGAATTCACTAAAGGCAATTTCTTTGAAAAATGTCAATGTAATTTGCTAAAGAAAAACACCCAGCTGAAACTGTCTGTGTGGAATAAGATGAACATCCTCTATTGATGCTAATTGAAATTCTCATATCCACACATATCATGCATAAAATTTACTTCCCACACTTATTCTTTCTACCTCTAAACCGCAGTAAGTTCATGCCCAGGTAACAACTTTTTAATTTGAGCATTCATGCATGAAAATGATACTTTTTCTTAAAGTTATATTAACAAATTTAATGAAGGTAAAAACTCATACTTTGCAAAACAGAGGTCTTTAGGGTCATTTTAAAAAAGTAAAAACTAAATCTCCTAGCTAACTTAGAAATTTCTTTCAAAAGCTGAACTGTATCATTTCTCAATGTTTGTCACTTTAATAACATCCTTTAAAGAAATTAGAGCATTAGAACACATAGGCAAATGGTTCATATGTTAATTCTCACAAATAAACAAAATTAAATGGTATAATTTTTCATATGTCCACAACTACGTTGATTTATTATATCTATGAATGCACACATAACTTCATTAATGTATGCTAGAAATATTTGGGATGGCAAGTCTCTAAGCACTCTTTAAAAACAATTCATTAAAACTAAGTTAGGAGTTTGCTTCAGTACATCAAATAAAAACCTGAAATGCTAATTAATTTTCAGCTATTTATTGTTCTAAATGAAAATAATTGCTAAGAATATTACAGCTCTTATTCTGAATGAATTATCTTTCTTCAGTACTCCAGATGATTGATTCTTGCTTAGGTTTTCAACTGAAGGGTACACTGGATTGAGAAACCTTACTAGTACAGAAATGAGTCAGATGATGCACTTAGTCTATGAGACATTTTGAGGACTTAGGAGAAGTTTCTTTTGCTGCTGTCACTCTGACTGAAGCCTCACATGGAATAGAGAAAATGCCACCTAATTTGGCATTGTGCCACAGTAAGAAGTGGAAATCATTCATTTATTCATTCATTCATACATTGATTAATTCAACAAAGTGTTACTGAGGCTTTACATCATATATGCCACATATTACACGAGTGTCTGAGAAGGCCGAAATAATGGTCAAATAAAAATATAATAAAAGAAGGGTAAGACAAGATTATTGGCCATATGAAACTTAGAATCTAGTTGTATAAGAAAATATGTAAAAAATGAGCTAAGTTAGGAAGAATGGTTTGCTAATAAAATCATTGTAAAAGTAATAGAGAAAATAAATATTAACATGTAAGCACTGAAAGAAAAAAACTTTGAGTTGCTATATTATCAAAATTAATTTTCCATAATACTTTATGGAAATACTAATGAGAAAAAGCATAATTGCTAGTTTAAAATAGTTTAGCTTCTAAATTAATACAGCTCAGGTATAGAAGTAAAAATTTAAAGAAAAAAGTATGATTATCTTTGAACAATATGAAAAGAGAACAATATGTCCTGGAGATGAAAAAGACACTCTTATCTCATGTCAAAGCTATGTTTTGTATTGTTGTTTTATTATAAAGTTTCGATCTATTTTTTCTGTATTTATCAGTTATAAATATTTTCTGTATATGTCAAGTAGGTAACCTCAGATATATAAACACTCAAATTGATAATATTGTCAATAGAAGTGGCCATATATGAAGCTTTCTACAATGTGAATATATTGGTATAGGACTCCTGAAGCATTAATACAAGTTAATTCTAAGAACATTTCTGAGAGCATGTCATAATTAATTAGCAAAGATTCCATGTACTTCACTACACAAAGAATTACTAGCTGATAATAAAAATGCCCTTCAAAGAAGGACCAAAAAATAGCTGCACAGAGGAAAACACATCAGTTTCTTATACTTTTTTACAGCTGAACATGGTTAATGAACAGTAACACTTTTTCAGATGAAAAGACAATGAACTACTTTTCAGGTACATGGGTTAGTTCGATCAAAACGTCCATTTAACTTACTGAGAACAAACTAAATATTTTTCCCCTCAAGAACCACCAAAAGTCAAACTTACCCGATCTACTATCCAGAGGTCCAAAATCCAAGGAATATTTCACGACATGATAGTTATTCCATACATAAAGAAGGTTGTCCCTGGGGTTGTAATCCACGGCTGCTATGTACTGGTATGAGTTGGGAAAAGGTACATCCACCAAACTATCCTTACTTTGGTCGGTGTTGTAAATATAGTCAATCTTATTCCCCGTGGCCTCATTATCATCATCCTCATATACAGATTTGACCACATACAGAATCCCACAAATCATAAAAGCATTGGAAGCTGACCTTTTATCATATGCAGTATCCCATGTCCCTTCAATCCGTAGGGTATAAGGGTTCAATTGGCTAATGACAATTTTACCATTGTTTTGTTCTGTTGCATAGATGACCCATAGCCCATTCTCATCCACTGCCAGGTCTATGTCAGATTTGCCTCCCCATCGGTAAGGGGAAGTATCATGGTAATTGGCATTTGCTATGATAGCCTCTCCACTCTTTATCCTAGTTCGCAAATCAAACTTTACTATGTTCCTGGTGCGCTCTTTGTTGAAGAACAAAGCTCCATCGTATACTACAAATCCTGTGCCATCCACCCTGTGAGGAAGCTTGTAGGTTGTAGTTGGCCTTCCAGCAATGAAGTCATCCTTGGATGAGTACTCGGTCAGGGTATCAGTTCTGTAGGGGGTCCAGGGCATATAATAAATCTTGTCAGAAGCCTGCAGAGGGTCTTTGCACCATGCCCCAGATTGGTGGTCGGACTCAAATAAATGTTCACTCTGGTAAACTCCTTTTAGTAGTCCAGGACAAAGAAAAACTGTTGGAAGGGAGTTAAAATAATACATACATTAATTTAAATATATTGACATACATTGTTATTTTTCAACAAATGGAATTCAACTCTAATGAGAATTATCCATCACCACTTAGTCATTTTGCTGCATTCTTCTGAGAATACAAAGTAGTCACACACATTAATTCTGACTTTTATTTAAAATCATTTTGATTTCATTTGCTGAAAAAAATTTTGCATTTTCATGAGTAGCTGTGCTTTCTTTTGAGTTTTACCTTTGTAAACATGTATTACAATATTTTTGGATATATGTATACAAATGTCAGATGTCTATATACTTATAGACATAACAAATACAAATGTTTATACATGATATTTTTAGGTATTTTATTTGGAAATTTCGAAAAATACTGTTTTCACTCTGCTGACATTAGCTATTCAATACTTATCATTAGAAAAAATGGAAATCCAATAGTAATTAAAATATAATAATAAAAAAAGTCCTTAATACAGGCCACTGAATTTTCTAGCAAAAAAAGCTCTTAAAGCTTTGATAGCACCGATAGAGCATGCATCCCACACAATTAAAAATGAGTGATGGATGAAAATGGGAAGGAAAAAGAGAAAGGAAGAAACAAGAAAGGAGGAATGAGGAAAGAAAAAAGGTGAAAGGTTACAGAGAAGAACCCAAGATCTAGATTTTAATCAGTTAAAATGTCCTGTTAAATACAGTATTATTGGAACTTAAAACATGTGCTTTCACTGTTACATGAGAAGAGCATTAAAAAAACAAAACAAAACAAGATTACTTGCTATAGTATTTTGCTGCTCAAACTTCAGACTGAAAATGGGCAAGAATTATCTGATTCACTTGATTTTTAGTATGATGCAGTAACACATTGTGCCAATGGTGGTAAGAGAGTCTGGCTGATTTGATTGATCTGTAATGAAGAGGCTATAAAGCAATATTTCCCAAAGGGTGGTACGTGAAGCGCTCATTTCAAGTGGTATAACTAGATGTTACACAGAAAGAAAAACTGGGTCCTTAGCCACATGGAAACATGTGTCAAATAGAATTGTGATTCCAATAGCTCAGATACATTAGTAAATCTCCAAAGCAGAAGTAGGAGGTTGAGCAAAATTTGCCAGCTAATTTGATCACAGAACCCTTTCTACAGAGCCTCTTTAGAGTGTAGTATTCTACTCAACCTAAGGGAAACATTGCTCTAATATTTTTGCAAAGCAAACACACTGAAAAATAATCATGCAGTACACTGTTATGTTTGAAATGATCACAAATGTATTGAGAAGATAAATTAAAAAATCACAAAAAATTTGGATGTTTATATTTTAATGATTAATGGAAAATTATTATATTCTTGATATTAATGATTAGCTCTTTAACAGAAAGTATAAATCTAGATCCAGTGGAAACAGTCTAAGATAAAACTCAGCTAGGATTTGGTGGTTATTAAAAAAGAAAGTACAAAGTATATTGTTAAAGTGCCCAAAGTTTTACTTTTGGAGAAATAAAAAGTTTGGAAAAAAAGTTGACTATCAAAATTTTCAATATCAAGAATAGAGGACTATTGTCAATTCATGCTCAATAATAAAATCAACGATTAGAATTTCTCAGGATTCTAATATGATGGTTATAATTATAAAGAATGGGTAGGCATTGTTACCAAAATTGTATATAAATTTTATGTTAGTTAATAATCAGCCCTTGGTTACTAAAGTAATTTAAGGTATTTTAAGAAAACCATCTCCCTTTTCCTCTAATAGTTAATTTTTTTTTAAAAGAGAAACTATACCAGAGCTATGGAAAAATATCTAGAATAGAAATAAAAACAAATCTAAATCAATTACTATCCATCACTATCTACTGGATTTCTAACTACTTATTTAAAAATAATAAAGAATAAAATAAAATATATGGTTGAAAACTTTATACTATTAAATTCTTTTATGATAAAAGAATCAAACCAGCACTGGTCAGTACAACCGATTAAAGTGAAGTTGAGCAGCAGAAGTAGTAAATAAATTTTCATAAAATAGATAAGAATTAATAACAAAATTATTTTAATTAAATGTTAAACTGTTAAATAACTTAGCCTATAAATAGTACATAATTGATGAAAGGTATTTAATTACCTTTTTGTTCCACTTCTATTGGAGAGAGAGAAGTAAAGAGAGAAAGGAGAAAAGAGAATAGATTAATGGTACGGTATTGGCCAAGCACTTTTTATTCATCTCTTCCAAACAGAAAGTAAATAATTTATTTCACTCATACTTGCTTTATTGAATATTAAATGTTTTTACAAACCCACTCCTCCAGCAAAATTATTTTTTAAAGCAATCATATTATAAGCCTAAAAATACAGTACAAACTTGGAAAAATAATACAAAAGTTAATTAAGCTAAGATTTAATAAGTATATTATTCTCAATTATAGATACAGGAAATATAATATTAATAAAAAAACACCAATTTACATTTGAAAAGCATGTAGGTAGTATACACAAAAAGCTTTCAAATAGTTTTGGCTAGTCTTATTTAGGAAATGTTAAAGTGTGTACCACTATTTAACATAATAATAGTCTTACTTTTTACCCATCTCAAGAACTCTACAGAAGAACTCAGTGACTTATTTCCTAGGGCCTAAGGTTTTCCAGATTTTTTCAGTCTTATGAGAAATGCACAACATGAGGTTACACATTAACAGGAAATGCTCTCGCTCTGAAAAATGATTTTAGAATCTTTATTTAAAAAGCACTCTTCTTCCCATTTGTCAATTTTTATATTATTAGCCCTCGTAGATATTTTTGATATTACTGGGAAAAATACCGTTTTTTAGGAAAAGCTATATCAGAAGGTTGGGATAAATAGTGAAACTCTGCTTTGGCCTCTTCTGAAATTTTTAACTTAGTCTTTCAACAGACTCTTGTAAGAATAAATTGAGATCCTCAAACAGGTTATGGTTAAATTAGATTCCGTTATTATTTTTAAGGTACTGATCAGTATAAGTCAAAGGAAATTCTGGGAAACTGCAACATATTCACAAAACTCTTCAAGCAGTATCTTCTTTATCCTATAAAAATGCTGTTTCATCAGAAACAATTTGCCTAGATCACAAAAAGGAAAAAAAAAAGACAATGGAAAAAAGAGAAAAAAATGGGTACCTAACACACTTAAAAATCATATTGCAAGTGATATAAATCAAAGGTAATTTCAGTGGAAGAGATGGACTGCATGAGACACCATCTGAAGCTCTAAGAAAGTTTCAAAACAAAGAAGAAAAGTTTGGGGTAATTATATTTGGGTGAAACTTTTGTGCTTTGACCTAAGCTCATGTCTTCAATTACTGTAAAAATCACACTCACTTCTCTTTATTGACTTTTTTTGAAACCTCAATATCTTATATGCTAGAAGACAAGATTATTATATATATCAGAAATATGCTTAGGAAGTTACAAATAAGATTATCTTTTTCAGATTCCTTATCTCACTGATTTACAAATCTTATTTTTAATAGTATTTCTAGAAATCTTAAAAATGATTACACTGTTATAATTAATCATCATCCTCAATTAATCTTTACTGAGTAACTGCAGTGTTCTCTGGACTGTATGACTCATTATTGGTCAGTTAAAAGCTTTACCTAAAAGATGCGATTCATGCCATGAAAAGAACACTATCAAACATGGGTTCAGACTGACAACTAGAAGCAGCATAACCAAGGACCTTAAAGAATTACTTAATCAATAGTTTCAAAATTTGGAGTCAGTACAGTGAAGATAGAGGATGGGAGTGTAAAGTCATACTAAAGTCGACATTTTTCAAAGACTATCCTACAAAATAATTTTAAGAATTAACTTTATTTTTTTGAAATAGCTCTAAATGCATATCCTTCTGACAATTATAAATGGAGGTATTTATACACTAAAATGTAAAACTTTAGTATTATTTAATCTAAATAAGGCAGTCTTATATTTAAGGGCAAATATCCTAACTTCTTGGTGACTGGGACTAGTATTTCTCTTCAACAAATAATTAATGAGGAAGAGGGGATATGTGATGAAAGTAAATACTGTCTTATACTTTAATGGGCTTTATTTAAATTTTATTTTTCAAAGAACTTCCTCCTATATTTTCTCAATTGTCATTTGGTAAAATTTTGCTTTTAATTCTCTGGTCCTGGTCTAATTTCAGAGATATTGGCATAAGCTGTAGCACAAGTAATGTCTGCCTCTGTTACTTGCTTGTTACACAAAATTAAGATTTATTAGGCAGTTCTACTTTGAATAAAATTATTATGGTCTTGCCTATGTCATAACTGGTTGTAGCTCATTTATCATTTATTTGCCATTTTCAAAACGGAAGTAAAATAATCTCATAATTTAAGTTGATACAAGCATACACAAATCATATTCCTATAACAAAAACTGGCAAGGCAAACATAATTTGTCATTGAAAGCCATGGTAACGTTTAAGATTAGCCAGTCATTATCCATCATCTAATTCTGATTCTATAAGCTTCTCTACGCTGAAACAAATAAACAAACAAATTGCATGGGTACAAGAAACATCTTACCATTGTATCCCTTACAGTGGATACATTATAAATACTTAGTGAACATCTACAGAATTAATAAATAACCCAAATAAAGGTGATTAATTTTGCTCTTTGATATTTTAAGCATGTATTAAAAAGAAAAAATGTGGTGAAACAAAATTGGATTTACTATATAGAATCATATGTACAATGCATTATCTGTATCTTGTTCTTAAATATTTCAGCGGACAGGGAGAAAAGTAAAATTTATGAGCAATATATATCTCCAATGCATTAAATGTAAAATGGAGGGTAAAAAAAAAGGAAAAGAAGAAAAAAATGTATAGATGGACTTCAGAGGAATTTAGGGGAAAAAATTTGTTGCTATAAAATAGCCTGAAATGATGTAAACATACAGGCTAAAAATACTCCCTTATTTCCTCTCCGTAATAAAATTATAAATAAATTGTATGATGACACCTGTGTTAGACCTTCTTCAGGACCTCCTGTCTCATGATCTGGTCCAATATCCTGAATTCTAACATAGCAGTCATTATTCATTTCCAAACCTCTTTGGAACTAGTTTCTCTCCTTTTCTCTCTTTACTTTTAATCCTCAAACTATTTTTTATTGTCTATTCAGCCTCTGCAAACATATTTATACATTTCTTTAAAGTGATTTCATTGTTATCCTTTGCCAAACTTAATGTCATAAGCTATATCCTGTGGTTAGAGTAAATTACAAATTCAAACTAAGGATAATCTTATTCTGTATAAAAAGAAAAAAACAGGGGAAAAAAAAGACCAGTATAATTTCCCTTCATTTCCCAACAGTTCATAAAATAGATATAATATATAGTTATGTTATTGTTTAGAAAATAAGATGTTTTTTAGTTCTATTATTCTGTGCTGTATGTAATACTTTTGAATTGCATACTTTAATTAGAAAAGGTATGGATGAGAGAGCATATGCATGCATTGCCAAGCTTTTAAAAATTCCATTGCAAATTACAAAGAGGTAAAATTGTTGTGTGCCAAAAATCATTAGTGTCTTAACTACAAAGTATAAAATTGTATCTAATTCTAATGTACCTTAAATTTTCTTTTCTTTTAAACTATAAGTCACACAATATATTTTCTATATAATTTAAATGTTCCAAATGAGTAGAGTGTCGTAATTCAATGATGCCTCTTTATTTCTGTGATATATAAATAAATAGTCACTATGGGGAACATAAGATGGCTATAAGGTATTAAAAAATTTATAAATAAATATTTTTTCACTAGAATATAGTAATGTTTGAAACAGAATATTTTCTTGGCTACGTTGGCTTAGACAATTAAAATACATTTGGGAATCCTTATCACAAGCCAGATGAGCAGTTAGGGAGATGGCAAAACTAGGTAAGTAATAAAAGAATCAGTCTTGGATAAAAATTTGCTTGTGTATCATCCACAAACAAAGTCACCAAAAGTCCATAATAATACTTCATACTTGTATAGAACTTTATAATTAAAAAAATTTTTTCCCATGGATTGCTTGCTTTAAATCTTCAAACAACACTGTGAAGTGATATATCTTAATTCTGTATCAGAGATAAGTCAACCAAAACCCAAAAGGTTAAAGGATTTGACCAAGATTAACCCTGGTATGTAGCAGATTTTTGTCATTTGTCTAATATTACTGGTTCTCTCAACATGTGAACTCAGTGAAATACTGTTTATTGCATTCTTGTTCTTCATTTCCTTTTTGTCAGTCAAATCCACAGAGGAGTACACTTTAGAGGACAAAATACTTAAATGAAATCTCCCTGAGAGCAGGCACTGTGTCTGTTATAATAATGTTCGATAAATATGTGCCATGTGCCATATATTGCACTAAAGTTTTGCATACAAAACTAATTTAAATATCTCACAGCAAACTTATGGGGTAGATATTCTCATTATCTTAACTTTTCAAGCTAAGTTACAGATATAAAGATGCATGACTCTTTGGTTAATAAGTGGTAGAGATGGAATTCAAATCTATGTTTCGATCTTATTTATTATTGCACCTCCAGTGCCCAATACCTAGAAAGATCTCAATTAATATTTTGTACGCTTCCATGCAATCATGAATTGTATTTTGGTCTTTTCAAAGGAAGGTACTAGATGTCATATTTTTCAGTGCTATCAACCCTGAGACTAGTAAAGCAAAGCATCTCTCCAGAGAAGATAAAATAATAGGGAAAAAAATGGGTTACTAATTTCTTGGCCAAGGAAATAAGATATTTCTTATCACCAGAAATAAACTGTGCTGAATACTTCATGTCCTATTAATTCTTATTATTCCGAAATAGAGAATATTGTCTCTTATTCCATTTCACATACACCAGGAAAATACTGAAGCACTTCAGTAAATAGAAATAAAACATCTGTGAAGTTCATTAATTTTTTTTGGTATACTGCATATCAAAAACTCTGATAGACATCTGTCTCTTTTCAGTAAATAAAAGTGCTAATCCTTTATTTAATGAAAGACAGGGATAATCACTGCAGCTCAGCTTCCAAATTATGTTTTTCAAATAATACTGTGCATCAGTGAATAAAAGTGCTGCTCAAGCACCTTGTATTACAATGGCTTTATATAATGTGTTTCCAAAATTAACAACTCCTAATAAATTTTATCCTTGAGTGTGTAGATTGAAAATGTCAATAATTCATAAAATGCTTTCACTAGCCACATTCTAATTTAAACACTTAAATACAATATCTATAGATACTGCAGAAACTGAAATTGCCTTTTATTTTCATTTAAAACTTTACATTCCATTGATAGATTCTGTAAAATCTTTAAAACTGCTAATTTAGCCTTTTAAAAGAAAATGGTGTTATCAGTAGACTCTTTTAGGAATCTATTGGTAAAAGCTTCTAGTAAAAATAATAATTTTTCAAATTTATTATTGGTAAGACATTTTGTTCATCAAGGATGTATCCTTGGCATAATGATTTGTCACCACTGTGTAACAACCACATGACATTTAGAATTGCTACACAAAATACAGAGTCCCCTCAGAGTGGATAAGAGTATATGTATATTTATAGATTAGATCTGAATACATTTGTATGTGCACGAGCCTTAGAGCTGTGAATACAGAGACAATAATAATTATAACACCTAATAGTTACTAAACATGTACTATGAGAACAGTCCTCTTGTGGATCATTTCATTTAATCCTCTTAAGAAGCTGTAAATTTGGTGGTCCTATTATGAATATGTAACAGAGGAAGAACTGATCTCTGCCTTAGGGAAGCTTACAGTCCAACAACTGGTGATTTTCAGTATACTCATTTACCAATGATAAGCTATTTTTAAATGCTTTCAAAGGAACTTACATAAAGAGATTAAAAACAGACAGTAGAAGTGAATGGCAGAGAGAGGGAGAATTGTTAGAAAAAGCTGAATTAGAGTCACAAAAATTTTGACTAAAATCAAACTTCTTGTGGCAAATGTTATCCAGTTGCTCCTGAGAAATATATTTGACTGTTTCTATTACTATGTTGCATGCACTCAACTCCAGATATGCAGCAAATTTGATATTTAAAATGAATCTAGATCTAATTCCAGATATTTAATAAATACTTTCTAATTAATATTCCTAGGATTTGGTTGCTGAAATATATTTTTAAAAAGTCATTTAGTTTCAGCTGATTTTTTCTAAATAAGAAAAATAAATCCAGAGAATTAAAATATTAGCCACAAATCACAGTTTAATTTTGAACTTTTAATAGAATTAAAAACAAATTATTATGTATGATATTTTTAAATTCATTTAACAATTTTATGTATTGTGAGGACAGAAACAGCTATCCTAATTTTATTGATGAGATAAACTAGAAGCTGAAAGAAGTAAAGTTACTTTATCTCTGACTAAATATTGTTCTTTTAGTCTTTGCCAGAGCTCTTAAGATCTGATGAATTAATCTTGGAATTGAAAGTTGTATCACTTGGTACAAAAGAATAGGACAACAAAACCCAAGGAGACATTTAAGCAAGGAAAAAAAGTCCAACATTTTAAGGAATAGATTAGGAATCTGAGGAGCTACTATATACTTTGTAACTTTGTAGAAGTCTTCCAAGTACTCCAACTCACTTAGGACTTGATTCACATAGCCAAAGAACATATATATATATAGATTTCCATAACTGTAAATTAAAAAACAAACAAAATTAATATCAGAATTAGTATGAAATCTCTTGGAAAATAGATTTAAGATCCTTACTCATTTAATTTTTGGTGCTTGATGAAATTAACATACTAATACAAATTCATCTGAATAACTTTCAGGTCTTTAGATTCATAACTATAATTTTCCAAAAACATGATTCTCATAATATTTTCTAATTTTATGTCTTACTCATACTATATGCTGACCACATTCTTCACAGTGGTTTATTCATTTTTTCTACATATACTCAACACCTATTTTATTTCTCAACTTCTGCTTACTTGGTTGCCCCTGTTCAGAATGCCTCACACCTCTTATTCCCCAGTTAAGCTAAAATCTACTTTTAGGTTCTAAGTTATTCTTTCATAAATACTACCATATTTATCTGTTCCATATTAAACAACTGTATAATTTCAATAGAGTCTGTGGAGAAGTTTTCAATAATGTTCTAATACTTAGCAAACGTTTCTGCAAAGGGCCAGACAGTACATAATTTAGGCTTTGTGAGCCATGTGCAGGCCATGTTGCACAGTTGCAGTTTTTCTTTTTTTTCTTGTTTGTTTTTACAACTCTTAAAAAATGTAAAAGACCTTCTTTGCTCATGGGCTAGTACAAAACAAACAGTGGATATTTATTCACTTATGCTATCTCATTTTCTATTATCTTGGCATTTGACAATTTTACTTTTTCTCTATCATTCTTCTGGAAATACTTGGAGGTTCCTGAATGCAGAGAATCCTGTATCATTCATCCAGGAACCATTGGGTTCTATCTTAATGTTCATAACTGCTAGTCAATAGATATCACTAACATGCTTTCAAAGTCACAGGCAAATAGCTTCAAATAAGAACTTGGTATGATTTATTTAATGATGTGAACAAAGAAGGAGACATATCTTACAGATGGTAAAGTACATTTTTTCCTTCTGTTAAGTAGGCATATAAAATCCTCCTGAGGTTCTACTTCTTTTCTCTCTATGGAGTCCATTATATCTCTATCTACTTATATATTTGTATATTGACAAATATTTGGTCTATGACCAACTGCTAAGAAAGATTTTGCAATCTCTGTGGAAATTCTCCTTAGTGATATTAAAACTTAAGTTAATTTTGGTCCCATTTATTTGGTATTATGCTATGTGAGTCTTTATATTATTTATTACTTTATTTATATTACTTTATATTATTCTATTTAATCTTCACAACAATCCTGTTGATATTATTGTCATTATTATATGAATAAGAAGACTGAGTACAGAGGTCATATAACTAGTAATCATTAGAGTTGGTCTTCGAATTTCTCAGCCTACACTCTTAACCTCTATGCCATACTCTCTAGCAAACAAAAGGAAGGAAATCATGATTAAAATAATGAGAATAATTACTATTAATTGAGTGCTTACTACTTACTAGATGGTGTATGGTTTTGAATAATTTACATGTGTTATCCACTTAATATTACCACTATAAAGTAGATAATATTATTACTTCAATATTACAAATAAGAAAATTATGATACAGAGAAGTTAAATAAATGGTAAATAGCAGACTCAATGCCAAGCCTCTGAAACTAGAACCCAAGTGCTAAACAACTACCTTCCAAGTGCAAGCTACTTTTGTTGAATAATTCCATTGATTGAGAGAGGAAGTAGAGTTTATGCTACCCCTGTTACTTTCTAAATGCTAGCTTTGCTATATTCACTAAGTTAAATTTATCAAATATAGAAAATGATTTGATGGTCTGCTCTCAATGAAAATACCTGATTGTGATTTTTACAAACAAAACATTTTTGAAAGTTAGTATTAATAACTAGCAATAACTTTTTTTGAAAAAAAAGTGCTATACTGATTTTTCCTCATATAGAATATATTCTCAGAGCCATGTAGTTAAGATCTCATTTTGGATAAGAAGAGCCTTTCTTCGGAAACCTTTTAGGGCAGTGTCACATTCTAGGCTGATAAGGCACATGTTGGTCACCTGTAAAGCAAAGAGCCAGCATTTGACTTAAATCAATAATGTCTGACAGAGGTGAAAGAAATGTAGTCATAAAGGAATTAAATATGCCAGAAAGAAGGTGGCATACATAAAATACCTTGCTGCTTTTTTTCTTACTTGAAGGAAAAACACTTTTTATTCATTATGCAACTTAGAGTGTAAACTCTAAAAGTACCACTTTTCTCATGAGAGTCTCCTGTTTCTTTTTTAATTCTTCAGTGTCCATCACATTGTGTTTGTGACAGTTCTATATCAAGATGCCATTGGCCTAGCCAAATGCAGTTAATTATATTCATGATGGGTTTTAGTGTTACAACATTATAGTATTTGACACAAGAATTACATGCTCCTAAGAATGAGAACATATCTTTTCTCATGTGATTTTCTTATGAATTTATGTTCTTTTTTTGAAAGACTATGACAAAAGAAATAACTATTATTAAAAAGGTTATAAATTATCTAGGTCAAAGTTGAGAAGGGAAATAACAAGCAGACAGTCCTTCAAACATGTTCAGTGTGGTATGATTATAATATAATATCTAAAGCCAATTTAAATATAACATCTAAAGCAAAGATATTATATTTAAAATTTAATTAAAGTTAACAACAAAGTATGTTTCTCTCCCATTCTTTATAATACTGCAACATCTGCTCAATAATTCACTATATAAACTTTTTATTTGTTTTTGTGAAATGTATCAAATTTGAGAAAAAGTAAGTTTTAAAGAATAAAACAAATGATGACATTATTCTTGCTCTATTGAACCATTAGCGACTTACTTCATAGTCTATTTAAACTAGCCAGCCTCCAACAGTTTGATTTTTCTTAAAAGCTATCTGCAGAAGGTTCATAAAAATGAATTTTCAGGTTAGAGCACTGAAGAAGGAACTATGAACAGTATAGTTCATATTATATGCATTTTTTCAGTTTTTAATGAAATAAACTTCCTCGTAGACAAAATAGAGCAGTTGATAGCTAATAAACCCATTGTATTTGGTATTAATTAAAACTTTAATTTCTTGTTTATAGTTATAATGTTATTTCATTTACTACAATAGGTAATTATTTTTAAAATACAACATTAACGAGAAAGTAAAATTCCCATATAAACAAAATTTCCTCAAGAACCCCTATATATGACACATTCTGTTAATCTACTAGAAAGTGAGTCATGTATGCTCAAAGACACTCTCCATTTCATTCACTGCTGTGTCTGAGCACCTGTAACACTGCTTGCAATATAAAAGCTACTCAATAAATATTTTAAATTTATAAAGCAATACAAAGTGTCTCTATCTTTGATGCTCTTAAATATGTGGTATAACTTTATACATATTAAAGACAAAACAAAAAGAAAAAATAATATGTGTATGTGTATTGTATAATTGATTTTCTGAAGTAAATATTTTCTGAAAATGACATTTAATTAATAAATCCATTTGATATTTTGGTTAATATCTAATTACTAAATCATAACTACTTCCATATTTTGTTTCATCATGATACATTTTAGAATAATAAACACTGAAAACAAAATAACTTGCATTTTGGGAAATTTTCAAACATGGTTGAATAACTACATATCTTGCAGTAAGAAGCATTTACCAGGCCACAGAAGCAACCAAAGTGTACTAAGATAGATGACTGGAGAAAGAAGATGTGGTACATATATACAATAGAATATTACTCAGCCATAAGAAAAGATGAAATACTGTCATTTGTGGCACATGGATGGATCTTGAGAATAATCATGCTAAGCAAAATAAGTCATGTAGAAATATTAAAAAACATATGATTCCACTCATATGTGGAATATAAAACTGAAAGCAACAAGTAAAAATGACAGAGATTCATGGACATAGAGAGTGAATTAGTGATTACCAGTGGGAAGGGGGAAGTGAGCAGTAGGTAGGTAAGAGTAAAAAATGACAGAAATCTGACTCTGGGAGGTGAACTCACAATACGACATATGTATGATATACTGTTAAATGGTACACTTGAAACTTATCTGATTTTATTAATCAAGATCACCTCAATAATTTTAATTTAAAAAATAAAAATAAAAAATAAAATGTATTTAAAAAAAGTATTTATAGCAAAAAATAACCAACAGTTATTGAATGTTTACTATGTGGAAATAATAATGATCAAAACAACTCTTTAAGGTAAGTATATTATTACCATTTTACAGATAAAGAAAGTGTGAGGCACAGAAATCAATTGCTGAAGGTCATAAATCTAGTAAGAAATTGAGCTAGGATTTGAAAAAAAAAAAAACAATCTGGCTGTAAGGTTTTTATGTTCATTGGATGGTCTCCATAGTCTCTCACTGATCAGTTTAGACTGATTAATTTTTCTCTCCCACAAAATGAAGCAACACAACAGATTGACACCCTACTTCAAATATCAATAAATTCAAAAAGTAGATTTAAATGTGTGATTTTTCAATGAAATCTCAAGTTGTGAATTTTGGTTGCAGAGCATGGAAATTAAGTTTTAGATTTCTTAGATTTCTCAGTTTGATATTTTTTAATCACTAACACTGGCACCTTAACTCATAAGTCTCTTAACATCAGTTCTCTGGTTACACGTGTAACATGGATTCATCCACCCACGATGAGTTCTATGATCTGCTGTGCCTATAAATTTTATAAAAGAGAAAAATATCTGTGCTAGAAAATTATAACTTCTTAGCAACAAAAATAAAAGTCAAATGCCTCTACTATGAAAGTGCAGAGTAATATGAGAATGGGTTTTCTTTCTTTTTGAAATCAAACATAGTTTCTTCTACCACTGTGAAACTGATCTCTTCATATAATTTCTAAGTTAAGTTTAAGCATTTGGAGGAATCAGCAGTTTTTTATGAATCTTCAGCTTAGTAAAGTATATATTGTCTATTTGAATTCAGGGCCAGTAAATTCCTACAAAGTGTTCACTGCACTATACATATTATTGGTCCTTTCACTGAACAGTGCCCTCTTTCTGTTTTATAGCTAACGTAGCATTTCTCCATGACATCAATAGATTAAAGTATTTACTACCAGAAAAAGTATGTGAAAATGGAACTAGCTCATTTTGCTACAAGCTAACTCAATAAATCTGTCGAGTTTACTGATGTTCACTTTCATTTAAAATCAGTACATGTTTACCTTGCAAACTTCAAGAAGCCAGAGAGAAAGGTTATTTTTCATGGCAGCAATGCTTCTTTGTTAACCTTAATAAATGGCAGTTTAATAGGACCAGATCTATATTTCTAATGTGTATTTGAAAATATTTAGAAAAGAGTCAATGAGGGGTCTATTTAGACTTTGAAAGATTCTGTTTCTTGAGCCATACAACTCCTTCACTATAGAAAAAACAGCTTAAGTTAATTGGTTGAATTTTATAATATTAGTTTGATGCCTTTCTTAAATTTACCACCAGAAAACTAGGTTATTAATAAACCTTGTTTATTTCTGGTTAGATAAAAATGAAATAAAATAAAAGCAAATTTAGTCCTATACATGATTCTTAAATTGACAGTTGAGAAAAAAACAAAATGGAAATAGTTGGTTCTTCTTTTGACAGTAGTATATAACAAAATAATGTTTTACTCTGAATATAGGCAAACACTTTTTTGTTTTCAGTCTCTTATGTCCCATGGAAAATGTTTAAGGATATGACTTATATAAATCAATCCACCTAGAGCCATAGTGACCAACTGGTCAGTCATGTAACCTTTGTAATAGATGATCACAGAAAATACAATCTCTTTCTCTCAGTTCTATGCGACAGTTACTTTTTCCTTGGTTATTACAACACAATGGAAGAAAAATATTGATGTTTATTAAACCAGATCATGCTCACAGCTGTAAAATAGCTATTTTATAAATTTTATGTACCTAGCATGAGTACAAAATATCTCAGTAAATATATGCTAGAATTTTTATTTTGACACATTTGATTTTACTTCTGAAAAATTGTGTTATTAATGAGTGTCTTGCTTTTATTTTTCTATATTATTATTATTATTACTTTTACATAAAATTCCCTTTCTACACACACACACACACAAAACAAGTTGGTGCTAGAGCCATTCTCTCCTTATCTCTTTTGGAATGAAACATAATTATTCTCCTAAATCTATGCCCTTGCACACATCACTTACTATATCATACGTACTTTCATAATCTCTAGTACATTTATCTACAATTGGGTGAAATTTTACTGCTCAATGAGGTTTTTTTCAACAACTTCCTATGTAACCCACAGCTCTCAGGAAAGCCTGCTTTTGAAAGACAAGCTTTAGGAAGAAAGTTTTGCTGCAACAAAGAGATTGCTTTGGGAGGTCTAGAGGAAGATATCACTCTAATTAGTACGTTAACAAGGAATCAGTCATCAGTACAATGCCAGAAAGGAGCCGATTCTGTATAATATTGGCCAACTGTTTCAAGCATATAAATCTTCCTTCAGCAACCACATTACAGCTGTTCTCCAATAAGACAGATAATGTTAAATGTTAAAAAGAGGTTTGTAAAATAATTAACATTTTGTGAAACCAAATTTATAAAAGGCATTGTCATATTTTCATAATAATACTAAATACTTAAAATATAGTTGGTAAATACTTAGTATGTCTACAAATGTTTTCAGTTACTCATACATAATTCAAATATTTTATGGGGTATAGTGTCTTAATCTGGGATTCTAGAACAGCAGGCCCAAACCAAGGATTTTGATGCAGGTAGTTTATTTGGGAGGTAATCCCAGGAATAAGTGTAAAGGAACAGGGAGAGAAATACAGAAAAGAAAAAAGAGCCATATATCTGTTAATATTGAAGTTGCTATTGTGGGCAAAGAGGACCAAATTTGTCCCGGATCTCTGAGAAATATAAAGCTGGGGTAATGAATCTTTGCCCCCAGTGGCTGAGGGCAGTCTTTACTGGCAAATACTCTCCTGAACACAAGCAGATGGCTAAGTGCACGCTGAGCAAGCTGCTGGCCTTGGGTAAAGCCTTATGGTCGAACGCTAAAAGACAAACAGAAGCAGTGTGAAGTGAGAATTGGCTGAGATGGGCTTGAGTGCCCACAAAATAGTTTACTTAGGTCTGGGTAAACTCAGAGTTGAGCAAAGGGCATACTATATGTGTGCCAGAGACATCTGCACATATGCAAATAAAGCAGTATATAGACCTTAATATTTAACTCATAATACTGAGTTTTACATTTATTTAGCAGTTTCTTCATTTTAGATACTGTGAATAAAACTATTATCTTTTTTCTATATTATATACAGAAATTTTTATTTCTGTTATTATTAAAATATCTATATCATATATCTATAACATTGTTGGGAGCTGTTTTTGATGAGTGCCCTGCAGAAAGGGTTAAAGTTGCTTGCGAAGCAAGAAGTTTGCAGGGCTGGCAGACTTTGTG
Organism: Macroglossus sobrinus; assembly: GCA_004027375.1. Classification (NCBI taxonomy): domain Eukaryota; kingdom Metazoa; phylum Chordata; class Mammalia; order Chiroptera; family Pteropodidae; genus Macroglossus; species Macroglossus sobrinus. The sequence continues at coordinate 852,751 of PVKZ01000290.1, forward strand.
GTCTGCAGGTACAGGAGGAGAGAGTCCTGATTAAGACTCAAGGCAAAGAGTTGAACAGTCCTTGACCTAAGGAGCAGAGATGTTTTGATAACACTTGGTCTCCTGTGTGAATGTTAGCAACTGTATTGCATATCTGTGGGTTTCGCTTCTCATGCTCTTCCAAGGGTATAAATATGCTGTGCTAAATAAACTCGGGCGCAGTATTTACTGTTAGCCCTCCCAACTCTATCTTTTGTCTCTCTCTTTTTTTCTTACCCTCACTCCCCCTTTTAGGAACCATTCGCTCTGGAGACTAATTCACTCATGCCAGCTGGCTCCGGCATAACATATAAAAGATATATTAAAATAAACTAGTAATGTTACTAGCTTAACATCTTTTCCAGTTACACTGTAGCTAGAAGTCTAAAATTTACACATTCCACAAAACTGCTGCTGCAGACATAGGGGAGAAATAGAACTTGTGGCTGATTCTGTCTATTCTCACTTCAATCCTGGCAATGGAGAAAGATAAATCAATTAGATCATGTAACCTGGGTTCATAGGCCACTAAGACCCAACTGACAAGTAGGGCTTCAACAGAGGTAATATTTATTTTCTATTATTTTATTTTATGTTATAATAATATTCATTAAAATTTTGCCCTTGGATAGTCCTTCCTCTTTTGATAAGCAGGTATGTTTAGATAGACTTCTACGTAAGAAACTATTAAAATACTCCCTACATAAAAATGACTGCTTATTTTCTGTGGTCTTATTTCTTGGTGTTTTAAAAATTGTCATAGAATGGTACTTTAAGAACTCACCTGTAGGAGTCAAGAATTCTTTAATAAGAAGCATGAAAGAGGTGAGAGAGGCTTGTAATTTCAACTTATATATTTTCATTTACTAACTTACATATAAAAAAGTGAGCACTTGAATCATTTAAGATTCTGAGAGAACATAATTTAAACATAGACTTATATCAGAGTCAATCTGACACTAAATTAAGAAGTATTTATAAGCAATTTAAAAGCAAGAAACTATGCTTTGGTGAACAATGGATACACAATAAATAGTTGCTGATTGATTAACTTAATGAACACAATGATGAATTAATAAAAACTAATTTCTAGGTGGAGAAGAATATATAGAAAGAAATGTGAGTGCTCATCATACAAGCATAATTGGCTACAAAATGTTTTCTTATTGAAGGAAATAAGTAAGTGTCAAAAAGGGAAATCTTAATTTTCAAACAACACATTTTAATGCATAAACACAGACCATAAGTATATAGAGAACAACATCAAGAGACAAAAGGAACCAGAATCACAGTGAAGAATAAAGTATCATTTGATTCCTCACATATGGCAGCCATCTCTTGCATTTAAATAGGTGACAAGGATGCTCACATAGTGTTTCAGCTATATAATTGTATGAACCATGAAAGGGATTAGAATATACCACTTTAAAATATGGTGCCTAGGAAAAATAAATATTTTAAGCTGAAGGAATGTTAGAAACAGCAGGTGCAGAAAGAATTCTCTGAATTTCCTCTTCTTCCCTGAAGCAGGTCATAAGATTCTCTTGTGAGAAGTGCCCTCCTTTTACCTGGGGGAAAGAGGCATCTAAAGACAGAGGGATGCTGAGATGAGAGCAGGCTTAAGTTTTCCCCAGTAATACCCTCAACTCATGGCCTTTTGTTCTATCATGTTTTTCCACAACTTTTTATTCTACATCATACCTAATATAAAAACACGCAGATTTAACCATTTCACTGGGTCATCATTTTTTTTCCTGTGTCATGTAGAAATTATATTAAAGTTTAGTGCTTTTTCTTTTGTTAATCTGTCTTTTGTCATTTCAGTATATAGGGCCTAAGCTACAGAACATGGCAGGAAAAAATAATCTTTTCCTCCCCTATAACCATAGGTAAAAACTTGTGGAAATTGGGATATATGGTAGTGAAGTATACGCTTAACTGAGTGATTATTATATACTTGACATTGTGTTAAGCACTTTACATACAACTTCTCATTTATTCATTGTACAGTTATTCTCATATTTTTGTGTTGTAGATGAGTGATATGAGGCTCAGTGAACTGAATGGTCTAAAGACACATAGCTTACAATTGACATATTTGGGATTTCAACCCAAATCTGTCAGATTTCCAAATTTATATGCTAAACAAAATGTCATATTGCTGTTTGTGGATATAACAGAGTATAGATTAAAATGCAATGTAAAATATAATTTTTCTTTGCAATAATTCTTTAAAATCTTGAAAATGTTTTTCACTAATATGTTCAAAGTCAGTGATACTCTAACTAAACATTGCAAACTAAATATCATCTATAACTAGTGCAGTAAAATACATTTCCCTGATTAAACTGTCATAGGCAAATAATATTTGGTCACATTATCTGTGGATGCTGACAGTGGTGTGATAATATGTATTTTTTAAGAAAATCGATCCTTTATGTTGTATTAAAAAAATCATGTGTCTAATTAGATCATGTAAATTTGAGATTGGACTTCTCTAGAAATAATGCCCACCCTTTGGTAATTTTTTTGGACAGATTGCAAAAGTCTATATAATTCATAATATACCGCAAATTCTTCACAGATATGCTCTCAAATTTTGATCAATGTGCAACATTTATTATTAATAAAATTTAGAAGCATCTGCTGGATGGAATGGTAAGTTTAGTAGAGTCATGGAGTAACGATTATTGAAAGTAGAGACGATACCCAAAAATCTCCAAACAAATGAACAAACAAAATTCAAGGCAGTAATATTTACTTGAAATGTATAAATTTTGCTTGACAAATATATAAGTGTAGTAAGTCAGCATAGTAATTTTGAGAGGCCAACACATTAAGTTAATATATACTTGTGAATTAAATTTAATTTATTCAAGAAAATCACCAATATCCTGGTATTTAGAGACATTTTAAATATATACTCGTAAACACATAAGTTCAGGAACATTGATATATACTCTAAGAATTATTTAAAATATCCTCACTCAGTATACAGTTGACCCTTGAACAGCACAGGTTTGTGCAGCTCTATTTATAGGCAATATTTTTTCAATAAATACTGTAAATGCATTTTCTTTTTCTTATGATTTTCTTAATAACATTTTCTTTTCTCTAGCTTACTTTTTTTGTAAAAATTTAGTATCTACTACATAAAATATACAAAATATATGTTAATCAGCTGTTTATTTTATTGGTAAGGTTTCTGGTCAACAGTAGGTTATTGGTAGTTAAGTTCTGAGGGAGTCAAAAGCTATACTCAGATTTTCAACTGCATAGGAGGTTAGTTCTCTTAACACCTGAACTGTTTTAAGAGTCAACAGTCATTCTTTCAAAATCCTATTTGGGATTTAAGAAATTCAACAACACTGCTCTAGTCCTCTTAGCCTGCTACCTGAGCAGAACAATCAAAAGCAGTGGCTCCAATGAACAGGTACCTGGAATCCTGCAGGTAAAGGTCTCCAGGAGAGTAAAGAGGCATTATAAAGAGAAGTCCCAGAAGGCTAGGGCCTCCCTATGTGTATATTTAAGAATTTTTTAAAGGTCGAAATTGTATCAATACCTATGTCTCAAGACTGACTCCTTGGCTTTTCTTTTCTGCAAATATCACCTATCGTTCTGAACAACAAATATATTAAGAAGCTTTCTTTTACAAATACAAAAATATAACTAAATATAGGACATGTACTCATTTAATAACTAGAAAATTAAATATATGAGCTAATCAGGTAACATTTAAATATAAAATAAAGCACTATATTAAATGCAAATTGGGCTAAAATAATGGGCTAAATTCAAGAAGCAAATGCAATGTGCTACAAATGGCCAGAAGGGTATACTATCAAGATCAATATAATTTTTTTAATGAAATGTTCTGTGGATAATGTAGGGCTTTAAAATGTAAGTTAAAGAACTGTTAAAAATAAAATAGATGATCTTTTAACTGTGATTAATTTTCATTTATAACTGATAAAAACATAAGTAGAAAACACCATGTGTTTCTTTGAATTTTTATTGTTTTCCTATTCCTACTTTTAAAAATACATCTAAGAAATTCCAAATTTTTAACTTGGAAATTTTCCATTAAAAAAAAGCTAAGATCTTAAGAATTTAAACAACCAGTGATTGAGTAAAAAATAGAACCTTTAAAAACATTAATAATCATCAAAGCTTTCTTGCAGTGATATAGAAAAAAAAAACAGCAACTGCAATTAAGGAAAATAATTTGAAAGGTAAGATTTATGACTTTGATACATGACTTAGAATGAGACAATTTATTATGGCTCTAAATCCCTCTACATCCTAAATGACACTTATTGTTGGCACAAAGGCCCCTTTCTCCCAGTGCCAGTATAAATTCACATGATATTTTTCATTAATAAACATGAAAATGTCAGCAATGCTAAACAAAAGGGAGATGGCAAGTTTGGAAATAATCCAATAACTCTGTGCCAAATGACCCACAAAACTTGAATTTCAGAAGGGAATATCTGAAATTTGGGTAAGTTGAATGCAGCATTCTGAAGAAAATTTAGTTAAATTACACATTATAACCATAAAAAAGAGAAAGAATAAAATTGAGACAGGGTGACCCACACTAAGTTTGAAATAAATTCATACAAGCAGTGACACTGTGAATTAAGCCTTCTGCAGTGCTTGTAACGGGGTCGTGTTAGGCTGCAGCAGGTATGCAAGCACATATGGGACTATCATCAGGGGATTTCTGAATGGAGGATGATCTTACATACCATGGATTACATGCTGGGGCATGTATGAAGACAGGCATATGAAACTCTGGAGTTTTCATTTTTCATAATTCTTTTTCATTTGTTTAAAAAAAGTCAGTATACTAAACACACTGAAAATTATTACTAAGATCTTCTTAGACAACTAAAAACATTCACATGCTTGAAAAAGTTAAACTAGCACAGCCTTAAGGAAATCAAGGTCAAGCAAACACCTTCAAAATAAGTTGACTAGATAGTAATGCTAACACATTAGCATATATCAACAAACTGTTACTAATTATTTAATATCAAAACTCTCACTTGGTATTTTACCTTTCTTTGAAAGTATTAGTACTCAAAAAGGGCATGTCCTATGGAAATGTTTACTTATCGGTAAGCGAAGAGACTCTGATACATTTTTTCGATCAATCTTGCATTTGCTGTGATATCAAATAACAAAGCCTGGGAAAACTTGACCTTCTTTAGCAATTATAATTTTTATGTTCCTATTAAAATCTTACAGCCATTAATAATGTTGCCCCCTGAAGCATTGTTAATTAGATTTTAAAAATTGTTACACATTAGGTCTTCTAGTGAGCACAGGTGCTACCCCAAAGAAAGAATATCCTGCTTAGCACTTTTGAAGCAAGTGATTCTGAGGCGGCAATTACAACTGACCACCTCCAAGGGAGTAGATACTATTCTTCATCTTTTCTCCATTCTGGCTTCTAAACAAACCCTTTTATGTAAAAAGAGAATGGTTAAAATAAACATCAAAGTGAACAGTAGAAAAAAAAAACATCATAAAGGAGCATCGTGGAGGAAGGGGATATAGTAGACAGGGTTTAGTCTTTTTTTAGCACCCATTTTCTTTGTCACCTGCCTCTCTGAGTCACTGCCCAGCAAGACTGTCCTAATTTACTCTCCCTAACAATAGAAATAGTGGTCTCGATGTCTTTCTCTTTTATAAATTGATCCATTTTTCCTAAAACCATATCCCATCTTTCTGATGGTTGGCATTTAAACTTCAAATGCAGAAAGTTATTTTGGGTATTAGATAGATAAATGGAACCCTTCATTAATGCATATTTTTTAACTGGATAGCTGTCTCTCACAAGATGATTATGTAGAAATAATTAAATACTAAGTTCCTAGCATAAGTTCACTCCTCAAGCTTAGTAATTGAAAGAAATTCTAAGAAATTTGAATTTATTTAACAATACAGTTCCCAAAAGCACTTTCACAGTAGGGTTGTAAATGGACCCTAATTCTAAGTTAAGAGTAGGATAATAAAAAATAAAAACCAAAATGTATTGAGTATATACTTTATGTAAGATATATTACAAATTTATACAATTCCCACAACAATTTTGTAAGGTTGGTACAATTATTCCCATGTCACTGATGTGGAAATCGAGATAAAAATAATTTGAGGAAATTACTCAAGAATTCAAAGATACTATGATAAAACTACTTCACAAAAAACATCATAAAACACAAAGGAAAGTTGTGGAGAAACAAGAAGACAGATAAATGTCTTTTGTAAAAAGAGAGGGAATGTATATTTAGAGAAACACGTTGTTGATGATATTGAGTTAGGGCACTGGCAAGAGTCTAGAATGAATGAAGAGATGGCTCCTAAGTATCTAAAAATAAAAATGAAGTCACTTATAAATTATATCGAATTAATACTACTTTCTTTATAAATAAAAAAAATCAGGAAATGCAGAAATAAAAATTTTACTGGACTCCAGATGGTTTTAATAAAATTTATCCTGATATATGATTGGACAGAATGTAGAAATAAAAACAATAGTGATGATTCCTTTAGAAGACTCAAAATTATACCCAAAGAGTTGGATGCAACTAATATCTGCATCCAAAAAGACTCCCTTATAAGTTAAGTTTGTTCAATTATTTCTAGTGGGTTCAGCAAACCTTTTTTATACTGAGCACTTTAATATTAACATTCAGCTGGAGAAATCAAAGTCATGAAAGAAAATCTCTGATTCACACAAAGCTCAGGGCTCTAATGAAAAGAATTCAGAATAAAAATTCTTAAAGGCCAGGCAGGTTTAAAGGGCTAGAAGTAATGAAATGTAAATACAAATTCTAAAGTAAAGCTATAACACAACCTTAAAAAGGTGTTCTATTCATGTACAAAAGTTGTATAGTTACTGTAAGAATTATAAAAATTAATCTAAATTGAATAAAATTAACTAAAATTCAAAGAGAACAAGCCCTTTGGTTATGTTGTCAAATGAGATAAAAAAACTCAGTGTTCTGGAAAAGAGAACTGAAGTATTATTTTCAGTTCTGAGCAACATATTTTGAGTGCAACATCAAGGTGACAAGACCAAAGTATGAAACAAGAAAGTAGAAGGATCTAGAAAACACACACATGTGCGTGCGTGCACACAGACACAGACACACAGACACACAGACACACATACACACACACACACACACATGCACGTACAAACTGGAGTAATAAGCAGGAAGAAATAATTCAGGGTCTGGTATGCCTATTATCTTTTACACATCCCAGATCCTCTGTAGTGAGTTTGTGGTCATCCCTGTACCCAGCCAGGCTACAGAGTAATTCTAACACACAGTCACTAATCTCTTGGCCTTACAGTTTTATTCTAATTCTACGATTTCATGTTTTTCTCTTTGTTTCATGACTTTTCTTCAGTTTTTATCCCTAATCCTCATGCCCAGATTTAAACTGTTCTGATCTCTGTATTACTCTCTTAAGTAGTGCCACTCTTTTAGAATCTTTGTTTTATCCCTAAATACAATTCTTTTGCAAAAAACTATGTTCAGAACTGCATTTTCTTGGTTAAAACATTAAAAAGAAGATGCCTAAGCTACCATGACATTAATAACTTTCTTTAATTAATTCCCTGTTCCTTAAATGCACTAATGTACATTGTGATTCTAGAAGAGGGAAGACAGTAGTAGTGACAGCTTATTATTTTGTGTCTTACAAGCTTACTTGACAATAAATAGAATCTGCCTTCAACAAATATATTGTGTGGCTAATGTTCCATAGGTCAGATTTTGAGAAATGCTGCTTCACAAAATTCCATAAGCAAATATGCTTCTTTTTCTTTAAATGTTCCTCTAGTTGGTGACATTAAGTTCTTTCTTAGATTTAGGATTAGCTGCATTCAACTTTGATACACCTTCTCTATGTACACCTTCAGCTCATTTTTTTTTTCTCCAGCCCTCTAACTTAACCAAATCTTTGTTCGATAGCTTTTCTTTAGTTGTTTTCAGTTATTCCCACCATTCAACATTTTAGTTGTACCTGTATACAAATAATTCTGAAATGTTTAGTTCCTTCCTGAGTGGTGGCATAGTGCAATGGTGTAATAACTTCGAAGGAATTCAAAGCTCTTGTCTCTACTTACTAGCTACATGTTGTTGGGTTTAAGTAAGTAGTATTTGCTCAACAAGTTTTGAGAATTAAGTTTCAGATATAATGCCTCTTTTCTAACCTTCAGGGTATCACTGTTGATCTGTGCATATTTCACCAGCATCTCAAAATTAATATGTTTAAGACTTACTTCTAACACCACATCACTGAACTTTATAAAATAACATTTCTTGGTTTTTCTATTATAAATAATGGTATCAGCACTCACACAATCAAAATGGCTCAAAACTCACTTATTGACTTTTTACCACATTCAAGTATTTGACAGTTTCCGTAAAATTTTCTTCACTTCCTAAACCCAATCTCATTTCTTTTCATCACCATCATCAGCACCTTAGTTCAATTGGAACTGCTCAGAATCTAGACTGTAGCATTCATCTGCTAATTCATTTACCTAACCATTCTTTTCTGAATCTAAAGCACCTTGAATACAATAGCTGTAGTGTTCTTTAAAATTGCTCTAGTAATACTTTTGTCTTCTTTTAAACTGGCATTTAAAGGAAAATCTATTCTCTCTTCAATTAAAATTTGCTTTGTTATTTTCTATTATCTTCTAAATTAAAATCTACTTGGATTCCGTAGCTGAATTAAATTTCTTCTTTCATATTCTCATTTTATGGTACTTATGGGACTATGCTTCATACTAGTTTTTTAATGTAATTATTTATTTCTTCTAATAGATTGTAATCACTCTGAATACAGAAACAATGTCTTATATCTATATCTTCTTAATCATCTTTTATAGTGTTTGTGAAATAAATAACACAATATGTGTAAAATTTTTCAAGTACCCCTGAATGAATGGAATAGCACATTTTATTCTAAAATGCAATACATTTAACATTACTTAATTCAGTATAATCACATGAATTTCTGTAAGTGATGGTTGTGTGTTTAGGAACCACTTGGTATGTGGTTAAAAGATAAGAGCAAAAACAATCAACATACAATATTAGAAATTAAAATCTTAATGAGTTTTCTCTGTTCACTCTCTTACATCTCCCATTTCACATTTTACGAAGAGTAATTTGTTTAAATCCAAAACTTGCTTTCAGTCCTTCAACAAACTTCTTACATTCTTTTGGAGAACATTTGATATTCAGCTTACTTCTCTTCCTGTTTCCCCATTATTTAAAAATGCTCATTACATCATACCAGAGGGCCCGCTTAAAATCACTTTTTGAAACACTCAGCTTTTGTCCTTCACTAAATTTTTCCATTTGTAAAACTAAAGGAATCCTCAGATCACAGCTACATCTTAGAGATTTTACAAATATTAACAAGGTCATAGTTGAAAGTGCTCAAGACTTCTTTGGATGAAAGATGTTACCAAGTAAAAAATATTATTATCATTTTTGATAGGATTACATTCTGAAGGGGAAAGTATAAATGGAGTACCTAGAAGAGAAGCACACTAATGGTTTAAGTGAGATGCTGAAGCCTCAAGATAAACTAATTTAAGTCAAAGCTCTAGAGTTAAAAAATAAAGTAATTTTAACTGGATTAAATAATGCCACCCATTGTGAAAAAACAGTCCGCCATTTACATAAGATACAATTTTAAAGTGGATTTTCTGGAAGTCTATGTAATATGCAATTATCCTAGTTTATAAGCAGGGGCTGGAATCAAAGACTGTGATACACAGCAACTTAATGGAGAATTACACACCAAAACGATTCTCCATAATACTTTTTCACACATTTTTCTTAAGATAAACTCATATACTACTAAAAATTCTATAAATTATTTAATGTATAATTAGTAGAACTTAAAAAATAAGTATTTGAGAACGCCATAGTAACTTAAATGGGTGTCATAAAACTTAAATGAGAATTTCTCAAGAACTCTTTTCCACTCTGTAAGGTCAGCAACCAACTATAGACACATATGTTTGTGCGTGTATACATATGTATATATATTTTTTTCCGCTTTGGCCTCAAGTTTTTATCCAATGCATAGCATATAGCACTAGAGGTTGACAAACATTTTTTAAACAAATCATAAAGTTCTCAAGCATTAATACTGTATAATTTCATATAGGCAAGTAAGTTTTGTTACTAATGCCTCAAAGGAAGAGTCAGAAACCCAACAGAGAAAAATAAAATGAATAACATTCTATTCTATGGCTTCTAATTCTTAATGGTAGTAAGTCCCCTGAATATTATCTACTTATTCTAAGTATTACTTGATACCTGAGAGACATATGAATCAGAATAACCTGCAATAGTCTAATGACCTCTCCTGGCTTTTATGTGGCAGAAATTTCTCTGTGGCTGAGTAGTAATCAAAACAGGTGAACATCAGATTAGCAGTTGAGGTTGATAGTAGAATAGGCCCTCTGAGAAAGAACTAGTGCAGAAGCTTTGTACCTACTTTGTGGGTTTCGAGAGAGGGCACTGATTCAAGTTCAAAGATACAGTAAAGTCCTCTAAGCATAACCAAAGAATGCTACAATTAGGCCAGCTCCTAGAGAATTCAGAAATAAAAAGAAATCTAGGTGATAATTTTTCTTGAAAAACCTCTAGTACATGTACTACTTATAGGGAGCTCTCTGATGTTTCACTAAACTTTTTGATGTTAACTCCTATTTTTACCAATTTCTAACATAATATTAAATATGTTTAATTTAAAATGTTTTCGTGAAGATCACTTAGGAAGACCAGGTGCTGTAGTGTAAAAAATAAATAAATAAATAAAATAATAATAAGGGATTGTGTGCTGACAAGGTCCTTGCAATCTGGGAGGTCAACCAAGGGTTGCCTCACCTAAAACAAAAAATTAAAAAGAAATGTTTTGAGGTTTATTTTTTGACCCACTTTACCATTACTTGTAACTTGAAATCTTCCCTGTTTTCATTTTTGAATATTTCTACTTTTATATAATATGGTACATGCTAATTCTTATTGTATGCATCTAGCTATAATAGTTATCTGAGCATTTATATTATCTATCTGTTAAGCTTTTTACAAATGTTAAAGTTATCTTAGTATTTAGTCTTCAATTGATTATTTAAACAAGACTACTAAGTATCTACTATATACTGAACAATGTAATATAAAACGAGATATAAACATGGACAACAAATGTATAGTTCCTGACCACATAGAACTTGAGAAATATATAACTTATTGCTCACATGGAATGCATTTAGTGAATACTTCTAGAATGTACATGAGAAAATTATTTTTCTGTGGTGAGGCTTTAAAATATAGTATTTGTTGCAATTAGAACTAAAATATTAGCTAGTTGGACTTCAAGACTACTAAATAATTAAATTAATAAAATATTACTTAAATCTATGATAATAGTGATAAAAAATAAAGCAGATAATTCAAATGACATTTAATTTTTCATTTTCTTAAGGTGGAAAATTAACATGTAGATTAAGTATCATTTGCAAGTAGCTGTCAATTCCTAGGCAGCTAAAAGCCTGTTCTAGGAATAATTCCACTTTCCTGCATGGATATTCCCCTTGACTTTGTGGGCTAAAGTCAGGTATTGACTCAGAAATGACAAATTTAATCAAGAAATTCTACTCTAAAAAGTGTAGTGCCTGACTCATATGTTTTGTTAGAGGTTTCCTTTGTAATAGTTATTTATCATAAATGTAATTAATGCGTGTAAGTATTTAATGACTGTTTGATACACTAGAAAGAAAACACCATAAAGGCAAGAATCTTATTGTATTGCGCATCTTATTCATTTTTTCATGCTGGATCCTGAACTTACTATTTATATTAATTGCATAAAAGATTCAACTGTCGATTAATTTTGTAATTTTTTGAGAAAACTCAAAAAACACAGTTGTTGAGTAAATTGAATATTCATAGCCCAAATGTGGCTAAATTTTTCATAAGTTAAATTTCTATTAATTTCTTATTTATATATGTAGTCAGAATATTAAAAGAATAATTGTAATTTTGTGATAGGGCTGGAAAGAAAAATAAGATGATTATATGATGTTTGCCTGGATTACAAATAAAATGTACAAAGAAGACATACTGTTTGAACTCATTCTCACCTGCTTGGTTCAGAAGTAATTTTGAGAGTTACATAAGGTATACATTTTTTGCTCAATACTTGAAGAAGTAGAATACTTATAGATTACCATGTAGTTAGAAAATGAATATCATACTTGAGATCTACAGACGTTTCAACCTTTTAGCATTAAAAGACTCTTAGAAATTATTAACTATCTTGACAAAGAGTTTGGACTTTCTAATGCTCTCTTAAGTAGACTTACAGTATATCTGTTTCATATTATTGTAGATAGTCTTTACCAAATTTCACAAGATGCTATTTAATATCAAGCTGAAAAAAGCTGACACTACCAGCCTTTCCTTGCCAAATATTGGAAAATCTAATTAAATAGACATTTGACTTCAAGAAGGCAAAGTTGAAAACTACATAAACTTTATCCTTTTAACCTTATTGACTGACCAAAGTAACATGAAAACATCAATACCTCATCTGCAATGAGAACTCATATTGGATGAACTTTGTCTCTATTAAGGATATGATTACTAATGAAGGCAGTGGAGCCAGACTTAAAATCAAATTACTCTGATGTGACAGCTTAATCTCAGACTTAACATAATCTTTTTTCTACCACTTTGAAACTTCTTGGTGATTTACTAATACTGATTTTAAGGGTCTAACATTATAAGCTTCAGGCATGCCAGCAGAATTTTGGCATTTTGTGTCTATGGTTTGTCTAAAACACACACTGAAAAATAAAATAAATTTTGGTTGGAGCGTAAGTTATTCATTTCCTTTAATGCTTTAGAAAAGGTAACATGATAATCTAAAAGTTAATCTTGTTACTTAATATAAGTAAATAAATAAACAATGGTAATGATAGTATAAATAAAAAATAAATTTTCTGTTATTCTAATTATTGCTTTTCTTTTCACAAAAGTGTGTATTATTAAGCCTTACAAAGCTAAGAACAAGGAAAAAAATTGTCTTTAACTTTAAGTACTTTCCTTCATAGATTTTGGCATTTTCCCCTGAGTTCTAAATTACTTTTATGCAGGGAAGCATTATAAAAGATAAAATTACGCAATAGTTTTGAAACATAAGGAATGTTAAGGAGCAAAAGGATTAGAGCACAATAATTTCCAAAATAAGAATTCACATTTTTCCATTTGACTAGTCAAAAACTAGTCAAGAACATTACTAATCAAGAATACCTACTACAAGTTTGTTGAAAGATTAGGATTATTGAATTCTTCAAAGTATGAGAAATTTTAATAAAGAAAAATAATAATAGTAATATGAGGTTAAATTGGGGAGGATTTCTTCAAAAGTTAAAAAAGTCTTGAAACTATCAATTTGGTGGGGGGGAATGACTGAATGATTAATGACCAATTAGAAGGCAAGTTAAACTCAATAACCAGTACCTTGATTGTGTAGTTCATACTGGGTTTGAGAAAAAGAGAGGAACAAAAGAAAGTGCAGGGAAGAGGGTAAGAATGGGTTGACAAAATGAAATAAGTAAAAAAAATTGAGATATGAAATTCAAGAGATATAAATGCAGATGATAATATTTTCATATAAGGCAGAGTGAAGAGCTCAGTAAAGGAGGATAGGGTAAATGGTTACAATAACTGCAGAGATTCTGAGAAATCAGTTCTGTGAAAATAATGTTTGATTCCACAGAAAATTTCATATGATTTTTGATAAAATGAATAAATTGGCAGAGAAAAAAGACATTGCAAAGAGGAAGCTACTAAATGCTTAAAGCATATTGTTAAGGTAAACAAACAAAAACAATAGCAAAAACAAACAAACAAACACGATACAACTACAAAAATTAGTTCATATATGTAACAGTCCCTTCTTTTCTGAGTGGTTCAAAGTTATTTTGATTAACTGAGCTGCACTACGTGTGACAGATATTATGAGATACTTTCAAAGTATCCAAATCAACCGACTGTGCAGATACTTAAAACACATGCCTCAAACATTAGCAAAAGCTAAGAATTGTCAAGGATGTGGGATCAGTCACTTTGGTGAAGGACAAAGGTCACAGGTTCAATTCCATTCAGCTTTATAGCTTAAACCATTAACTTTAGTCATCAGACATCTTGTATCAAGTTCCAAGTGCCTCACTGCTATTTAAAAAGTAAGATGAAGCAAATGATTTTTAGTAGGCCAACTGAGATAATCTTACCAGGGAAATGATTTAAACATCACTTCACCTTATCACATATAAAGCAAAACAAAAAATTAATTTCCATCAATAGAGGAATGATTGAATATACTGTTCATCAACCCGTAAACTATCATAAAACCCTTAAAAAGAATAAAATAAAATTATACTAGCTGACTTGGGTGAAATTCACAAGATATCATATAGAGAGAAAAGCAAGATGTGTATATCATATGATCTTGTTTTTATAAATACACACAAACACAAACATGTACATATGTAAATCTATGTTCATGTAAAGGTCTCCAAAGAACACCTGAGCACAGAGTGAACTGTGAAGAATATACATAAAATTGCGTGTATGTGTATACATTTAGAAAAGTTAACATGATAATATAAAGGTTAATCTGGTTACTTACTGTAGGTAACTAAATAAAAAGTGATAATAGTGAGTTAAAGCATGATAACAGAATAGCATCCTTATAAAAGCACAAATGTATAGTATGTGGAAAATGATGTCTAAAAGAATGATCAGTACAAAGTTAGTTGAACTTATTTCCAGTGGTGGAAACTCCAAGTAAATTTTACTTTTATCTTCATATTTTTGTAGTATTTTTATTATTTATTTATTTCTTTTAATTTATGTAACCAGAAAAAAGGAGATATTTTATTGTAGAAGAAAAAGTCAAGTGGCTTGGTTTCAAATTAATCTAGCAGTCTGAAATCAGCCATGGATGGTCCATTTCCTCCTCAATATTTATGAGAATTCTTCAATCGTTGACACTTGATAATCAGGTATACTTGCTCATTAAAAAAAAAAAAAAAAGAGCTTTACACGTGTTCTATATCAAATTATATTCTTTTTAAAATACAAATTTTACTTAATTAAAACAATCCTGTAGTAGCCTGAACCATGCCCTTCCAATTGTTCATACTCATACACAGAACTTGTGAACATTTTACCTTTCATAGCAAAAGAAACATTTGCAGATGTGATTAAATTAAGAATTTTGAGATGAAAAGATGACCCTGAATCACCTAGGTAGACACAAGCTAATTCCAAGAGTCTATGAAAGGGAAGCAAGAGGGTCGATGTCAGAGAGGCTATGTAAGGACAGAAGTAGAGGTTGGATTGATGTGATGTGAAGATAGAGGAAGGGGCTATGAATCACAGAATAAAGGAAAATTGAAAAGGCTTTGGTCAATGGAAAAGACAAGGACACAGATTCTCCCCTGAAGCCTCCAAAAAAAGTGTGCCCCTGCCAACACTCTAACTTTAGACTTCAGCTTGTTAATACCTTTAATACATAAGCTTGTGTTATTTTAACCCTGTGTGTGTTGTAATTTGACATAGTAACAGTAGAAAACTAATGTAAAACCGTCACAATTATTAACAGCAATACAACATTATAAATCAGATTTGGTTCAGGGCAAGACTTACAGAAAAGTGATAGTGATCACCATACTCACCAACTGCAGTTTTTCTCCTTCCTTTTTCCAACTCTAGTCTCCTAACAATGACTCCTGCCTCCTGATAAAAATTATTTTGAAGTGAAGCTAACTTCAGCACACATGACTCCATATTTTAGGCCACAGGCTACAGAGCAGCAAAATATTTTGCAAAAGATAGCTTGTTAGCCTTGTCAATTCCTAAACAGATATTTTTAGTTTTCTTTAGCCAAATGAAAAGAGTAAAATCACATGAGTTAAAAGGCTCATATTCAAATTTCTACTTCTCCTTTCTGCTCACATAACTAAGCATGAAAAATTGGACAAGCTAAGAACTTAATTCATATTTTAGTGTTGTTTTTAAAATGGGAGCTATTCCACCCAAATAAACAGACCACTGGGAGAACAAAATTAAATTGTTTACAAAGTACTTAGCACAGTGTTAGCACTTGGAGCTTATACAGAGAATAGTATCTACAATAGGAAAAAGCTCTCATTTTTCTCTAGCAATTCCTCTTATTTCTTTTTTGATTTTGACAAAGAGGAAGAAAATCAAGTAGAGGAGTTAGAGTCTATTTTTATTAAACACCCTAAGATATTTTTTCTCAATAAGTTGTTTCCTGAGACATCATCTTCTAAGTCACTCCAGTTTCCACTCCAATCAGAGAATGAGCTTCTAAATGTTTAATGATTAATTTGCACAAAATCATTACCTAGCAACCCACACTAATGTAAAATTAGATCTGAGTTTCTGTAAAAGTCTATAATCTACTAAAAAGGTCTGCAGATAGATGAATACCAGTGTCAGAATTTTAACTTAGAAACACATCCAGAATATCTCATGAGCTTAAATCAAAGTGTACAATATTATTTATAGCTTGATATTCAGAATTTTATATTTAATATTTTCAACAAAAAGTTAAATACTCTTTCCATGTTGTATGGAATACATTAAAATAACAATAACATGCTTTTACCAAGCATTGTGTGCTAGAAACTATTTTAATTCTGTTGTATTACTTATTTAGACAGTCAAAATAACTTTGAAGTAAGTACTTGCATTGAAGAATAAATCATATTTCATAAGCATTAGATTAGTTGAGATATTTCTAGTAAACAATGAGACTCTTCATTCCTATTATTTATGAAAGGGTCCTGGGGAAAGGACCTGAATTTCTACTATTTATGTAAAAGAAAATGGCCTTTATAGATTGGTCCCTGTCAGCTCTCATTCTTCAGTACTTTTAGAACCAATGATAATGGGATTTTTAGAAAATGGCTCCTACTGGCATTCAAGCTACTGCTGAGGATAGATAAGGTATTTCAACATTTTTGAAAATACCATCTGATACCTCCAAGGTGCAGTAGCTAGTAAGATTTAATCAAGTAATATAATTCATGATAAATGCTTGAATTTTGTATTAAAATCAGTGTAAATAAAAAATATAGGCTAATCTTGAGAAATGACAAGGATTGCTGAGTCCTAAAGACACAGGATAGCATATGTTTCTTGATTTATACTTATCACTTATTCTTAAAAAGAGTAACACATGCCATCTGTTCCAGGACAGTCATTCATAATTTATGAGATTTTAGCTTGATATTGAAATCCATTCAATATCAGCATTAACAACTGCATGATAAAGTGAAATGAGGAATTCTTAGAGCTTTGCCTTGATAATATGCCCAATAATAGTCTTTTACTAGGCAAGCATTTTTTTCTTGAACTTAAGCTTGATGAGTCTGGATGACTAGCTCTTGGCAAATAACAGATCAGGATAAGACCAAAACACTGCCATTAAAACTGTTTCTATAAGATTCTGATACACACAAGTAGTTGCCTACCAATTCTATTAGTGCTTGAACAATCAAAATGAACCTAGGAGAGAGAGAGAAAGAAAGAAAGAGAGAAAGAGAGAGAGAGAGAAGAGAGAGAGAGAGAGAGAGAGAGAGAGAGAGAGAGAGAGAGAGAGAGAGAGAGAAGGTAGCCTTATTGTAAAAATAATGCATTTTTTTCCCAAAAAATTTGAATATAATCTTCTTCTGAGACTTTCTTGCTATCTAGATAAACTTAACACTGCTGAGTCTTCTAAGAGGTAAGAAGGATAGGGAAGAGAGCAAGTCAAAGAAAATCATAGTAGAGTGAATGGTATGTTCTGTCTTTTGGAAGAGATTCATTCTTCTCTCCATAATCCCATAAAGCTTTTTTTTTTTTTTTTTTAACTGCAGACAGTTTGGGTAAGTATGTAAAAAATCAGTGTTACTCTGTACTATACTTATTTCAAGCTGCTCTAAAAACTGAGACCAAAAAAGGTTTGTCATAGATATTTAAATGCATATTTGAAGACTTCCAAAAACAAATTGTTAGTGTGTATTAATTAAGAGTGTAGTGAACATAAAAGTGACTGCATACCCCACCTTCTCAAAAAAGGCTCACTTATTGACTTTCCCCAGGCAATTCTGAACTCGATTTTTGAGAAAGACCATGACACTTGAAATCTAGCCATATGCACAAAAAGATTACTGTCTCAAAATATTGAGAAAGTTGGTTTTTCAAAAATATTTTACTATGTCACCATTAACTATGTTAACTATAGGACATACTGAAGGTAAAGACCTAATAATCAAGCAGTCACATTAGCACCATTTTGAATTCTGAAATCTTTATGAAATAATTTGAATTAAAAATGAAAAAACAGGATTATTTCATCAAATTTCAATTAAAGAGAATATATATCAATCTTTTATATTTTTTATAGTAAGCCTAATCACTTCTTCCATCTTTAAAGTCTAGGAAAACTAGTGAAAACTAGTGAAATTTAAAGAAGCAGAGTAGCTTGATGGAAATATATCTCAACTGGCAAGTAAGAGTCAATGAGTTTTAACTATATATTATTTACTATTTCATTTATTCTGAGTCTCAGGTTCTTTATCTATAAAAAAATAAAAGATGAGTTTATATTGCTTTTTAATTAAATTTCATTATTATTACCTAGAGACAGTTATGTGAAAAGTTATCAAATAGGAGCTCAAACAATATTTGTTGAGTAAAATAAATGGCATAGCCAGGATCTACCCAAAGACATTTGAGGA
Organism: Macroglossus sobrinus; assembly: GCA_004027375.1. NCBI lineage: Eukaryota > Metazoa > Chordata > Mammalia > Chiroptera > Pteropodidae > Macroglossus > Macroglossus sobrinus. The sequence goes on from PVKZ01000290.1 coordinate 871,634, forward strand.
TATTGGCACCTGCTATTTAAGGGGAGACTTGGGGCTGAAAGTCCATAAATGAGTACTAAAAACTAACATCATTAGAAAAGTGTGAAAATAAAAGACTTGATGCCCAAATACCATGGCAAGCTGGGTTGTGATTCATGAAATTACCAGTACCAGCCAGTCAAGCTTGAAGAGAATGCAGATCAGAAAATTAAAGTGATTATAGAATCCACAGAAAAATAGTAGGCTGAGTGTGGATTCAGAAAATTCACCTGATGTGTCACAGTATTGGTTTAGCATTAAAGAGAGCAATCTCATAAGAAAGAACTGGTTTAAGAGCTAAATAATATGGGATGTACTCTTGTAACTAGCTCTGAAAAGAACTCAAAACCCAGACTTGATTTAAAATTAAAAATGAAGAATTAGGACAGGAGTCTTGTCTGTAAAATTATGCCAAAAGTCAAGAGCACTAGAGAATGTTTTAACTATGTCTGGGGTTCCCCAAGTCCTGGGATAAATTAACAGCATTATATAATTCCAAGCCCCAGTACACAATAGCAATGATTATAAAAATAATTCAAAAATGGGTGAAATGCAACAGGCCTATTCATTTGAATGGCTATGATATACTAAGTGTTGCTAATATGATCATCATTGCACAAAGGTTTTTACACATGTTTAATTTTAATTTTCATGGAAACTCTGAATTAATTATCACCCCTATTTTCTAAGTGAAGAGGACATTTGCATAGCAGGAAAACAACATTATTAGAATACAGCTAGTAATTGGCAAAGTCAGAACTAAAATTCTAAGGCTCTCTTAACTGCTATGTTACACTCACTCAAAGGTAGAGAAAGGGAAAATGTGGTAGGACCTGACAAAGAGCCTAAATAATAATTAGAAATATGTCTTTGCCATAGAGACATACTTAGAAACATCCACTTCTTTTTTCTCCATAGCTCTTACTATTCTATTCTACATTGATTTCTGTTGTAATTGAAAAGAATAATTAGCATAGAGAGAAGAAACTATATTTATAATATGTATCAATAAAAACTAGATGGTATTCAGTTCCTTTCCAGTCATTGATTCTATGTTAATATGATTTCTTGAAGAACGATAGAATGTTGAAGCAATTATGGGTTCTTGGAACCCATAATTTCTTAGTCATATTTATATTATTGGAGGCTTTTGAACATTGTGCACTATTTTAAAGATAGCCATGTGTTCATTAAGTATTGGTAAAACTAAATTAAATTACTATACACAGAGCAGACGTGGAATCCATAAATATGCATTTAATTCAGGTATTACAAATCAATCATCATGAGAAATTTATGTATATTTAAAAAAATAAAAAATGGAAATGGAAACACTACATTTATTCATTCTATTTATCTAGTTCATATATTCACAATCAGCTTCTTATTTACTCATCCACTATTTAGCTGTCTCACACAAGTGGCAGATAAGTGTAATATAGTAAAATCCATTTTATTAAACACTTACTTTGTTTGCTTTGGGTTTGATATATTAATAAAGAGAATTAAAACGACTTTTGCCTATAATGAAATACTGCACATATCACCCACAGATAGTCCATGACAGAGGTTTATGTTTACATTTTTTAAAAAAGATCATAATAGACACATATGATAATGTTTATTTAGAAAACAAAACTATAATTGTATTAGTCCATGTCCTAAGAAATAAATTTTTTAAAGTATATTAATGATTTTAGAGACAAAGTAATATTATAATATCAGCATTCTACTGTGCCTATAATAAAATACTACAAATTTAGTGTTTTCAAAAACAAAATTGTCAGAAATCTGAAATGAGTCTTACGGGGTCAGTAAAGTTGTATTTATTCTAGAGGCTCTACAGGGAAATTCATTTCCTAGCTTTTTCCAGCTTCTTAGAGGTCACCTGCATTCCTTGGCTTGTAGCCCCTTCCTCCATCTTCCATGTACATCACTCCAATCTCTGCTTCTGTTGTCATATCTCCACTTTCCAACATTACTCCCTTGCTACCTTATAATGACACTTATGATTAGACTGAGTCCAACTTGAAAATTCATTTCAAAATCCTTAATTTACCCAAATCTGCACTGTCCTTGTGCCATTTAAAGTAAGATTCACAGGTTCTGAGGATAAAAATGTGGATTTCTATGGGAGATCATTATAGAGTTTGCTATATAAGATTTAATTGTTTAAAAGAGTTTAGGTTTTATAAGAGGGTTTTGAAAAAAAAAAAAAGCAATTAAAATTTTTACAGCATTCACAGGAATTGTGATCTCCTACCACTCAAAAAATTCCTCAAAAACAAATCATTAAAATGTATGAAGATTTTCCTCTTTTCTAAATACTCACTTTAAGAAGGTACTATTATGTTAAATTTAAATATTTGAATGAAGTAATTTCTAATGAAATTGATTTTTTTTTTAGTTTCATAAGATTAATAATTGAAATACAAGAAAATTTAGTGTTATTTCCTACTATTTTAATCGATTTTATGTTTCTTTAGTAAAATTTTATCTGGACAATTACTCCCTAGATTTAATATGTCATAATGTTTGCTCTAATGTCGTTTTACCAACAAACACATTGTATAAACACCTAACCTGTTCTCAGTACTTTTCCCATATGCAGTATATTTGAAAAACAAAATGTTATAATCCATATCTTTTAAAATCCCATGTTTATGCTATTTATTTTGATCAGTTTATAAAAAAATTTTAAATTAAATGCATAAACTCTATAATAAAGCAAATGAGCGTGGGTAAACTAATCTCTCAAACTTTATGCCCATAACATTTTACTGTCTGAACCAAATATTTTTCTAACTCTTGAATCCAATTTAATTTTCAACAGTCATAATTCATCTTGTTTCCTTACAAGTAGCATTTACATATTTTTAACCTACTATAAATATATATTAATCCTATCTAGTTGTTGATGCCATTTGATGTTGTTTACCTTTATTTACTGTAGAATCATGTAATATTTTCTACAGTATCTATTTAAAAGGGAATGTCACTTTATTCAATTTTATTCTGAAAACATAGTTTGATTCTCAATAAATCTAAGAAACTGAAAAAAAATTTCTTCTCCATTCAATGGCATCAATAGTACTAATTGCTGGATCATATCTCTCTAAATCACTCCCATGCTGATTTTCTGTCAGGTATTATAACAGGCTGACCTCTTCTCAACCTCAGGTTTTTGGAGCTGACAGTCTCTCTGCTCTGAAAGTTCTTACCGAGGCTCTGTGACTGTCTCATTCTCATTCTTCAGGTCTCAAATGTCCTCTTTTCAGAGCAGTCTTTCATCATTCCTCATATATGCTGGTCCTTTTTGTTGATTTCTATCATACAATCATATTTATTTTCTTCTTCCATTAATCATTTATGGATATATGTATTGTTATTTGCTTATGGAGACTGCCAAGCACCATAGGATCAAAATCCATATTTTCCCAGCTCTTAATATAGGAACTGACCCATAGTAGGCACCGATAAACTTCTACTGGTAGAATTACTGTTGATGTAAGAACTTATTACTCTTTGAAAATTAAAAAATATAGTAACAATTTTGAGTGCTTTTACATCTATTATCATTGATTAGATCTAAACTCTAGAATAATAGTTGTAAATGTAAGTATCTTCAGAAGCCAGGAGACATTTTAAATGCTTATAGTATGCCAGGTACAATATAGTAAGTGCTGGAAAATACAACAAATAGGAAAGTACAGGCCCTATTTAAAAGAAGCAGCAGCTGCTCAGCCCTAGTCTATTGTGGCCCTAGAGAATGCAGGACCAGTATTGCTTCAGATTTTTTGTTAAATCTGACCCTTAGGTATTTGGGAAGCCTAAGGAATTACTTTGCAGGTTGAACCTGGGCAACAACCACCAACCTGGCCTCTCTTTGCTCTCGTCTACCAAGTGGTCTGAGGCTTCCCAATAATGTGCAGGCTCTTTGCCATTCTTCTTCCCTTTCCTTGAAAATACCTCAGTTCAGAATGTCATGCAGTCATGATGAACCAGACCAGATCATTACAGGAAGTAGATTAGCTGGATTATTTTTGGAACTGATTAATCTGAACAGAGTCCTTAAGAGACTGTCTACTACTTCTGTCTCTCTAGATCACTGGATCTTTGTTTTTTTGGACCTGTTTTCAACAGTTTTCCCTTTGATTCTGGTAATAGTACTTTGTGTATTCTCCCTAAAAATCCTTAATTTTTTTAACTTAAATTAGTTAAAATTGGCTTTTATAGATTTCCAAACAGAGAAGTCAGAATGCAGGAAGTTTATGATTTCTACTTTGTCCATTTATGGGTTCATTTCCTCTCTCTCTTGTGCTTTATATTATATGCAGACACCAAATTGTTTTGGTCTTACATTTCCGATCTTGCATTGTCCCATCTGTTAAAAATGATTTCTCTTCTCAAAGAAGTATTCATGCTTTATGACTCAGTTCAAGGGTCATCTCTAGCAAACCATCCTTGAAGATACTTACCATCTAACCTGCACAAACACTGGCCACTATGAATGGATGTACTTCTCTGTAAACTACTGATATGAAATGCTCAATTGCTTTCCCAAACTAGTAATGCTGCAACTTTGAGGACCTTGAGCCCCATCTGACTAATTTCCTTAAAGACAGAATGTTTATCCTAGATTTCTACTCTAGTGTTTAGTATAGTGCCTGATCTGCAATAGATGTTGAGTGAAGGAAGGAGGATGAAAGAGGAAGGTCTTGAAGAATAATTTCTATGAAAATATGAAACAGCCAGACAAAGATATAAGAGAGTTTAGGAGATGAACCTCCAAGCAAATATAGCCCATCTACCGTTCCTGCTTTCTAAACTAATAGCAATTTTTATGAATATATATTGTGGGTATACAAAGTTTAAATTAACTACTAAGAAATCACTGATCTATTTGTAAAAGCTTTATGGATTATCTATTAGGTACAAGATACCAGAAGGGAAAGAGAAATTATTTAACAGAGAAAAAATAAATTGATAGGAAAAAAGTGGAGGAAAAAAAGAATTCTATTGCTTTGGTTTTAAATATCATTCTAAAAAATATAATTCAGATAACTGGCACTTCTCTTTTAGAGAGAGTAATATTTAAGAGATAATAATTGCTAATATTATGAAAATGCAGAAGGCATGAAAAATGAATTGTTCACTAGTAAAAACTAGGAAGTACAATCATCAACAAGCAATTTGGAGAAACTAAAATTTATATAATTTATATTTTATCATAGATCTTCCATTTGAATTAATAAAGTTGATTGTAGTCAAGTTTCTTGTATTTAGCATTTTGGCAATGAACATAATACTTTTGAAGGAGCTGGAAAAGGTACTGAGGCATTGGGAATCAGATTATATCTTAATAGTTTTGTTATATTTTTAAAATTAAGCATAGGAGTTAATTTCAGCACAATGAGTTTTAAAATATGTAATTATTATTTTACAGAGTAGGAACCAAAGTATGTATATATTAAAATATGCATTCATCTGAACATTAGTTGCAAAAATGTATTTAGTTATTTATAAATAAATAAAGACTTGGTTTAAATGATGAAAGTATAACATTTTTTATAGTAGAAAAACCTAAAAGATTATATAATTATTTATAAATATTAATATTCCAATAATACTCATTTTGCATGTATTTCCATAAAGACAACCAACTACATAACTCTTCAGATGGCTAATGCTAACAGTGAGAAAGTTTATAAGTGCTACAACATAAGATTGGTTTAATCAAACACTCATTTCTAGTGGCTCTCAAAACTGTATGCTTCCTCCTTCTATTTTTTAAGATCATCCACCATGATAGAAAATTGCTGGAATAAGTAATATGTGCTTTGTACTTCTGAAAGGAAGAAATAAAGAATTAAAAAGAAAGTCTAGATTATGAGAAAAGACAAGATCTTTTTGAGTTTAATGTGTGTGAAACTCCATGCCTTGGAAGAAAAACAAATTGTCAGCAGGATACAAAGTAGAGATTCTTTGCTCAGAAATACTCTATGTAGGTGGTTAGTTCTTTTACTGTCATCTCCCTAATGCAAGTCATCCCTGTAAACTGGCTAAATGAAGAAAGTTCTACTTGAAGATGTAGAACAATTTCAATACCAAATCAGGCCAGAATGGACAGGAGTGGAGTGAAAAGAAGGAAAATGGGAGAGCAAAAACATGGGATTGGTAAATGCTAATGTTTAACCTATAAGTAAGGAGAAAAATCAAATCTCAAAAGAAAATACAAAGGCTATAAAAGTCACACTGGAACTAAGGTGTGACAGGAACAGAGAAAACTACTGATCTTCCTATCCCAAATTTGGTTACAAACAGGGTACCTGTGAACTCAAACAAGAAAATACAGATAGCGGAAAGAAGTTAAGACGTAAAAACGATTGACTTTAGGGATTCAGAAAAACAAGTGCAAGACACTCAAAGATGACCTTCACAAACTGGTTTATAATCACTATTTTTTCTTACTTTCTTTCCTATCAGCATCTTTAAATAAGTCATACTATTTGTTTAAGTCAGTGTAAGGTCTTTCTAAAACTGTTATTGTTCACTTAAATAGCTATTCACTGAATGCTAAAAATCTGTGCAAAAATTATTACAGACTTAACTTAGATATTTTTAATTTTACTTTTCTTATGTGATATAAAGAACTTTATTAAATTTTTGTCTATATTACCTTAATATGGATAAATCTCATTAATATTGATGTTTTCCAATGTATTTTAGTTTTTTTCTAATTCCATATTTCAATTTTTTCTATATTTTTCCATATAAACGTATCAGCTTAAAAAGTAATATTGCCATGGAAGCACACACATAGCATGTATATTGAAAAAAATATGAATAATATTTATACCTATCAATATTAAAAAGAAAATATTAATAAATAATAAATATATCACTATAAACAGTTAAGTTTGGCATCTTAAATTCAAAATAAAAAATGATTATTAGTGAATTGTGTAAAAAATAGAACCTAACATTATTTGCTTGTTTGTTCAGTTGTTCAATTAGAAAATTTTCAAACACTAATAATGAATTCTAAATCTGAAGCTTATCTTCTAATAATAGGGATCTTTTAACAAGCCTATTAAGTATAAGAATTTTTCTCTTATAATACAGGTAATTTAAAAACTTCTTAATTTACTACTTATATAAGAACCTTATTCTAAATAGTAGGAGGTATTTTTACGGCACAATTTAGTTTATCCCATAGAGCTTTATTAGGTATATGGAAAACAAAAAGTTTGCAGTGATTAGTTTGCTTTAAGAAAGGAATACAAACCCTTTAAAAGTCAGTTCAAAAGAAATGAAAACAATTTTTAAAAAGAAAGGTCCTAGGCCCTTACTTTCACCATATAGTATTACCATACTGGTAAAAATGATGAGTTAAACATTAAGCAAGATAGAATAACTCATGATAAGAAAAAAAAATCTATGGAAAAATCTAGTTAGGTCCTTAAGAACATGTATTAACAACAAAATAAAATCTTGGCTCTGCCATTTTCTAGCTATCCTACATTTTACATGAGATAGTTGCTTATCCTATGGGGCCTCAGTTTCCTCTCTAGTAAAATGGTTATATTCATATCTAACAGGAAGAATATTGTGAGAATAAAATAATGTATTTAAACATTTAACCCAATAGTAAATGTCACATAGAGTCAATAAATGACCACTATCATAAATAAGTGGATTTATTTCAGTATTGGAAAAGTATATGTATTTTATGCTAGAGACAAGAAAAGTAGCTTAATGTTAATCGAAATCACAACTTACTACAGATCAGAAAAGTTCTATAAGGTGAGATCCAGAAAAATTCAATAGCTTACCTGAACTAAAGGACTCAGGTTTTCTGTTAAGTAACTAGACCGTAATCCAAACCCAGATATACTGATCTCTGGTTATCTTCCTACTAAACCAACCTACCTTTTATATGAGTCAGTACTATTTATTTGATGGCTTATATTTTATTTTGGTTTGTTTTCTTTTAAAATTAAGTTCAGTTTACTAAAGGAATTTCCAATTATATGTTATACTTTTAACTGAAACATACTAAAGATAATTTAAACAAATACAATCGTATATGTGCACCATATAAACTGGTGTATAAACTGGCAAGTGGTTGAACCTGTTTATAATTCTTATTTAATGGAAAAAATCAGATAAATACTTTCAGATAAAAGGAACACACTTCTAAGGCAATGAATAAATATTCAGGATTACCAGAAGCCTGCAAAATAAGATATTTAAAAATCAAACTGTCCATCTACGGAAATTTATGAGAGAAATGAAAGATGTGGTTAACCATAATCCTTTTATACAAGAGTGTATGAGCAAGAAATCATGAAGAAACACAAACAAACTAAAGAAACAGCTGTGAAATTCTTCAATTTTTAATAATTGTGAAAAAAACCTATAATTTGACATTCCCCTTTTTGGTTTCATATTTCAAAATATGATTTTAAGTCTCTTAAAATTATCTTTGAAAATAAATTATATCTTAATGTATTTTTTTATAATGCTTTTGGAAATAGCAATTCTACATTTTTTTCACAAAATCTTATTATGCAACCCAAATATAATTGTCACAGTTCTAAAACAGCCTTCAAATGTTATTTCTTTAAACTATCACTGATAAACAATAAATGATCAGTACAATATTTAAATTTTCATAGAAAGGTGCCTGAGATAACAATGTAAGAAGCATAACCTCAGTTGAGATTTCAATAAAACCTACACACTGCTTTTTTCCCTAAATATAAAAAATTACTTATATAACTTTATCAAACTTCCTCTAATCGAACACAATATAAATAAAGCAAAACAAAATTTTCTCAATCGCTTTCATTATTATTTTTAAGTTTCAATTCATTCTTACTGACCAAATGGCTTTCTGAAGAATGCATACTTACACCTTATGAGTAATGTGCTACCGATTAAATAAGCAAAAATGAGGCAAGCCTAGAATTAGCTCTTGGTAATTTGCTGATCTCCAGATCTTTTGTTTCTTTTGTGATATCAAAGGAAGTTAGAACCTGGTTTTTGTTTATGATCTCAAGTGTTTTATACCTCTGGGATCAGCTGAATATCGAATATGAAAGTAGAGAATTTTCTGAGGGATCTTCACTAAGAAAGCTCATGAATAATAAACTGGGTGGCTCAAAAATATTTTTATTTGATATGGTGATTCTTCCCCTGGGTAAAAGTCAGAAATACTTCATTTTTGATTGTTTGATTCTTCATTATTTCTGAAGAAAAAAATAAGTTGTTGGCATATATCGTATCTGGCATAAAGATTGCAAAGACACTTCTTGAGGCTATAAAATAAACATTCTAAAGGTGCTTTAGTTCATGTAATCCTTGTGCTTTCTTTTCAGTCTGCTCTCTTTTGATGAACACATTTTTATTACTTGAAATGTTGCTATAAAATAAAAAAATGTATCTTCTGTACCACTATGTATATAAGTATATTATTTACTTACACTACCATTTTCTTGGACCTGGAGGAATGCAGTAGTCAGTGGCTTACCACTTTTCAACTTTTTTCTGTTTCATATTCTTGCATTAAGAAAAAAAATTTAGAATAAGAATCGATGCACAGAAATGTTTGGTGAAAATTAAATACTGCAGGATCATGTAAGCAATATCTAATTCTTCCCATGGTAGAGAGAGTTTATGATACTGAAAAATGTGAATAACCCAATTTTTGTTTTTTTCATATAATTATGTAATTATTTTTACATTTTCATAGAGAATATTTTGTCTATGCATGCAAAGCAAAGCTTAATATAATTTCTTTTTATAAGAAAATCATAGGAATATACATACTGTAAGGGACACATTCATACTGCACTTCAAGGTATTTATAGGTTCCCGGACATGGGTCTGGAAAAACATCAGGACCTGCCACCACTGCACACTGGGTTCTGTTATTGCACCTGAGGTTAAAAGAAAAGAAGAGAAATAAGTTTATACAGTTAAATCATTATCAACATTGTATTTTATTACTAATTTTATTTTAGTTCTTATTATACAAATTTAAGCAAGGTTTTGGTAATTTAGTATTTTAGACTTATTAAGGAAATTCTATAGTCTAAAATAAGCTAGACATAAAAATAAATTCATTCAGTTTACTCATATTAACTAATTTAATATTTGATTGGATACATGATTTTGAGTTAGAAGTTAAACACTACTTAAGCAAAATTAACTGCTCTATAGGATATTGCCAGTGTGAGGAAAGCTAAGAAGAATTATTTGGTAGGAAAGACTCCAATTACAAAACTAAATTAAGAAAATGTAACTGCATCATTTTATTAGTTTTTAAATTCAATTCACTGATTATCATGACATTCCTTTTTAACAGACAGTGTAAATATGGTGTTGAAAGCTTTGAGCCAAACCTAAAAAAATCAGTAGAAAGTTAATATTAAATAATATAAAGTAATTTTTACTTTATATAAAAATAAGTAAAACCATTTTTAAGAATTTTCTTGTGTTTAGCCAAATAACGACACTAAACTTGCAGAATGCTGTTCACAAATGCCAATATCATATAATTTACAATAGCTTTAAATCTCCAAAGAGAATAATCAAACACAACTATTGAAATCGAAATACAAAGTGTTTTTTTGTGGCAACAGGGTTAAACAGATAAGGGCTACCATGATTTAATCATAGGCAAATACACATGTAATGAAATTGATTTCTACTTTGTGAAAAAAAAATACCCATTTCAGAGCAGTGTCATCATGGTAAAGTTTACTAAAAAACATTTTAGATTCAATAAGTTATCAATTAGTAGAGATTTCTGTGGGAAAATCATGTTTTTTCCCTACCCAAATTATTGACACTAAGAGTATAGGATGAGACATTCTAGTTAGCCTCTGTATGTGTTCTTGTTTATTTATCTCAGAAATATTATAACTCAGGGCTAGATTTTTCTGTTACTTTCTTAAATGCTTCATTCTCTGATATAACCTATACTTCTGAATCCTTGCTAGGATACTGGCAGGATAGGGAGCATTTAGGGAAGAAATCATTTTGATTGAGAGTAAAAATGTTTTGTGTTTACTCGAGGCTACCACTTGCCAAGCGTACCAAGATTTTAGTCCCAAAATTAAAATTGATTCTTCAGTGAATGTCTTAAGCTGAAAAATATATTCTGTGTTAACAGTGAAAGATTAATAAAAGTCTATATTCCATACTCATCAGACAATTTAGCATAATGGTTAATCCTGAAGGTCAACATGTTCTAAACTTCTCTTATGTAGATTTATAATACATTAATGTAAATGTGGCTGTTTTCACACATGCATTGCAAATAGGGAGCTTGATATTTTCGTTTACTAAACTTTTAAAAACAATAGAACTTAAAAAAATAGCAGAACTTTTCTATTACATAGAAAACCCATTTGAAGAAGCTGTCTCAAGTTAAAAGACTTGCAGTTAAAATAATACAATTTTCACATCACACCTTGAAAAAATAAACTCATTAATCTATCTCAGGATATTATACAATGAGCATCTAGATAAACTGAGTTATTTCCATAATTATTATAGAGAATTAGCTATTTTCAGGAATGCATTTGAAGTAGAAATAATGAAATTGAAAGAAATATACACAATAAAATTTGATGATATGTAATAGTTTGTAAGTATAATATTAATGTAGATCTCCAGTTCTTGGTTTACTTGTATTTACTTCCTATTATCAACTTTTTCTTCTTATTATTACAGATGTAAAAATAAAATTCATTTAGAAGCTGTGTCCTTTCTTGTAATTTTCAGATACAGAAAGCCATTTACAAATCATTTGTTATTTAAACAATCAACATTTGATATCAACAAATCAGATTACTACTCATTTATGAGTAGGGTATAAAGGTTAAAATTTACAAAAATGAAAAGTGTTTGTTTCACAGAAAGTTATCTTGAATCAACAGGAATTTCAAACGATTATATCTGTACAGACTAGATAAAAATATATCCTTCCATCCATCCTTCTAGTTATCCTAACCTGCACATCGACCTATTTACACATTATTTAAATTGTAAAAATACTAATTATTTATGTATATGTAAGAAAATTGAAACAAACAACCATTTTTTTATAAATATTAGATGGCACTGTGAGTTCCAAATATGTCAGCATTAGCAAAAGATGAGTCAAAAAAGCTTTCTAATTGATGAGATAGTGTATGAGAAGAGGTACACAATCCAAAATGTGCTATGCCAATAATATATTCAATCATTATTTTTGATGTTCCATAGAAAACAATGATGCTTTACAACACTCCCTTTTCAAAATAACTTAGCATTCTGTTACTTATCAAGTGATATTTATAAATTAAGATTCTTAAAAATCAAAAAAGAAAGGTAGACAATCTCTAAAATATTATTTCTGTACAGGTACATTATAAAATGATTGTTTAAATTGCCTACATTTTGAAAACAGGAGTTTAACACTCTTTTTTTTTTTAAAAAAAGATTTCAGTTACTGTGAGTCAAAACAGTCAATTTTAATATTAGATTAAATACTAATTAACAATTGACATTCCATAAGAGTACTTTTACAGTAATATCAAAATTGTCTAAAGTAAATTCATTCTAAAATAATAGATGATAAAAATAAAATAATACAATATTTTCATGTGCTTTAAACTCAGATCTTACATTATTTACTATTACAATAAATATAAATTAAAAGTGATTTTCAGTATCTTTGATGTTAAAAATTTTTTCCAGCTTTATTTAAATATAATAGTTGCTCATGTTTACATTGCACAATTCAATGAGTTTTTTAAATTATAGTTAGCATACAATAATATACCAGTTTCAGTTGCATAGCTGAAGTAATCAGAGATCCACATAACTCACAAAGCGATTATCTCACTAAATATAGCACCACTCTTCCCCCTTACATATTTATTACAACTTATTAACCATCTTCCCCATGCTACATACTATATCTCTACGTCTAAAACCCTTTGCCTTGTTTTTGCCATCTCCCTAACCCCCACTCCAATCTAGCAGTCTTCAAAATATTCTCTGTATTTATGAGTTTATTTCCATTTTTGTTGTTGTTTATTTTGTTCTTTAGATGCCACATGTACGTGAAATCATGTAATGTTTGTCTTTTTCTATCTGATCTATTTCATTTAGCGCAATACCCTCTAGGTCCATCAAAGCAATATCTTTTTTCCATCTCCTTTTTAGTCTGTGTATGTCTTTTAATCTGAAGTGAGTTTCTTGTAGGCAGCATATGTAGGGGTCTTGTTTTCTTATTCATTAAACCATTCTATCTTTTGGTTGGACCACTTAATTCTTTTCAATTTGAGGTACTTGTTGATAGGAATGTAGTTATTACCATTCTTTATTCCTGTTTTTGATACAGGCTTTTTTCCTTCTTAAAGAAGTCTCTCCAACATTTCCTGTATACTGGCTAGATGATGATAAATTCTTTTAGCTTATTTTTTTCTGGGATGCTCTTTATCTGTCCTTTTACTCTAAATGATAACTTTGCTGGATAAAGTATTCTTGGTTGTAGATCCTGGGTTTTCATTGTGTTGAATGCTTTGTGCCAAGCCCTTCTGTCCTGCATAGTTTCTTTTGAGTCTTATGAGTTTTCTCTTGTAGGTAGCTAACTGCTTTTCTCTTGCTGTTTTTAAGATTCTTTCTTTGTATTTAACCTTTGCATTTTATTTATGATGTGTCTTGGTGTGGGCGTCTGTAGGTTCCTGTTTCTTGGGACTCTGAGTTTCTTGGGGTTGTATGTCTATTTTCTTCACTAGGTTAGGAAAGTTTTTCATCATTATTACTTTAAATAGCTCAACTTCTTGTTCTCCTTCAGGTACCCCTATGACATGGATATTTTTATATTTAATAGTTTCTCATAGGCTTATTAAATTATTACTATAGCTTTGGTTTCTCCATTCTTCATATCGGTGGTTTGATCCTCTTTAACCACTGTGTTTATTCCCTCTAATACTCTCTTCACCTCAGATAATCAGTTCTTCATTCCTGACTGGTTCCCTTTTATAATTTTTATTTCCACTTTTATTTTTTTTTATCTTTTTGTTAAAGTTCTCACTAAATTCATCTACACTTCTCCTAAGTTCATTGAGTGTCTTTATAACCAGTGTTTTGAACTCTGCATGTGTTAAATTGCTTGACTCTATTATTCATAAATTTCTGTTCTGTTCTCTCATATGGCTTCTGCTTCTCTGTCTTCCCATTTTGGCTGCCTTTCTGTGTCTGTTTCTATGTACAAAGCAAAGCTTCTAAGTCTCCTGGTCTAATTAGTGCAGCTTTGTGTAGTAGGTATCCAGTGGCATATCCTGGGAGGGTTTCAGCTGCAGGCCAAGTTTAACCCCAGCCTGTGTCCCTCCAGGGCTATTTGTTAAGATTCAGCAAGCAATCCACAGATACTATACCTTAAGAAACCACACTAGAAACTGAGGCCAGCTGCCACCAGTGTGAGTCTTGGCACTGCTCAGCAAGGAGCACCTGACTTGCAGAGGACACACCTGGATGTGGCTTGGGTGGGGCCGTGAATTGGGGCAGGCAGAGTTTCAGGGAGTTCTCTGGGTGGAGCAAAGTCTGTCATCCAGTTTGATGATTTCTCAGCTATGGTAGCATTGTCTCTGCATACTGGGAGGATGGAGGGCTTAACAGAGGAACAAAGAGAACGCCAGCACTCCTGTTTGGCAGAGACCCTCACCTCTGGCCCTCATTCTGACAATTCAGTGTATCCCTGGTGCCCTCTCCCCATCCCAAGCAGCCCGGACCCTGCTGGTTGTCAGAGCGAGTAGGTCTGTCACCACACAAGTCCACTTGCAGACACAGCCCCTTTAAGAGGCGTCTGATGCTGTCACTGCTGCCTCTGCAGCTTCTGTCCCACTCAGTTGCACTAGACCCAGCAGCTTTGCATCTGCTCCCTTTCCTACCTTCTACTGTTGCAGGTTGACTAATTATTTCTTTCCTTAATTGTTGTGCTTTTGTCTGTCGAGACCCCAAACAACTTTCCTTGCTTTTGATCCATGTTTCTGTCCCAACTTTGATTTGGTTGCAAGAGGAATGAACAAAGCCTCTATTATTTATGCTTTTTCCCCCCCATGATGTTAAAAATATTTCTAAAACCCACAAAAAAAGGATGAGAAAAGACTGAAATAATATATTCAACAGTCACAGACAAAATATAATCTTATATAAGTATTAAAGCTTATTTACAGTGATAAAAGTTTTAAGATTTTTCATCAAAAACTTCATGTGATAAAGATTTCTACCCCTACAATTACTAATTTGCAAATAAAACATAAGCAGATAACACATCAAATGCCATATAGACTTCTCAAAGAAATCTCTTGGAGTTTCAATATTCACATACATTATATAAGGGTCATTTTACTACCTTGTAAAGTAGATGTGCTTATAAAAATGCACTGGAAAAATTGTTGTGTCATATACATGCACAAGGTATATATTTTGCTGTTGTAGTTATCATCATTGTTATCATTATTAAAATTCATTAGTCATCTGTTTCAGAATTGGGTAAGAACACTTCATTCCAGGTAGACTGTCTTTTGAGTGAAAGTTACAATACAGAAGCATTGACACAGAAAAGTATACACAGTCTTTGGGTTGAGAATAGAAATAGAAAAAAAAAAAACAGATCCATATTTTTTTTAAAAGTATAAGCCAAGTAATTAGTTGTATGTAAACTACTTTACCTGAGGTACCCCAAGGTAAGTCTAATATTTATAATAACAATGCCCTTTATCTGTATAACCATTAAAATTCAGAGATCATGTTTACATATAGTATACTATCTGTTACTTCCTTTTTGAGATGAATATTACTACTCCCAATTTTACAGAGGAGGTAAGAAGGTAATAGGTACAAAGATGTCAAATAACTTTTCAGACTCTCGGTTATCAAATGACAGTCACTGGACTCCAGAACAGTAGCCTGAAAAACACAATACTGCTGTCTTATGAGAGCATGAGTCACTCTAGAAAAGTGATTGAATTCACTCTGATACATTCTGAGGAGTACTGTGATGATCTGATGAGGTAAATACCAGCTGTGAAGTATCTAAGTGGCCCAGGATTCACTCAGTAATGCTGTGGATCCGGCGTTCCAAGGAAGTTCTGAATTTAAATTAACATTACATAACCAAGCCCTCTCAATCCAAATTGGCACGCAGCAATTGTAAAGATAAATCTCTGAACATAAGGTAGAAGGAATAAAATAGCATGAATGAATATTTATTTATACATAGACTATTCCAAAAGAAAAACAAAAACAAAAATGTGCCATTTTAATTCAACCCACATATAAACCTCCCACTTAGTTGCCATCTATTGATGAAGTTTATTTAATAAATGTTACTTAACATACTGAATGCTATTAGTTATTAGCAGTAATTTTAAAGCAATATAGTTTAACTTAAAAAGGTGTGATATGATGACTGCCAGGGAAGACATGCATAATCACAGAATTAGTAACCTTTTGCTGTTAACTTATTTCTTCCAATATGGTTCATAGCAGTGTAAGAACAAAATTAGTTAAGTATGATAATGAAAAAGTCATCTCTGGGAAAAAAAGTTCTTCTATTTGCCACAACATACTGCAGCAAATAGTCAAAATGGTACTGCTGCATTTATGTGCATATCAACTGTTTAGATGTTATTATATATATAAAATAAATTAATTGGCATCTTTTCTGCTAAATTTAATTAGTGATGTTTGTTTTAACTTCCATTATCCAGATAAAAATTAGCAGCCCATTATTTCATGTTTAGTTATAACATATTTACAGATGAAGCATATAAAAATAAGCCTTAAATATAAGTGTACTTTAAAATATTCTCACATAATAGACATATAATTATGATGCCAGCTGTTTCCACAGCTCTTGTTACATAACATGGTACCATTACAATAATTTAAATAAAATATTGTTGTATTTATGTACTGGGGGTGATGTGCAATCCTCCAGGATTCTCCATTAATAAACCTTCAATCACATATTCTTATTATACTCTAAAATCAGTATGTAGAAACAAGCCATTTCTGGGAATGTTAAGAAAATTCTCAATTGATGCTTTATCCATGCAAATATATAAACCTTCATTGAAAATCACTGGAATGACACGATATGATAGTGCAAAACATAGGTGCTTTGTGTCTTTTTGTTAGCAAAATTAATCATATGAATTTTGATTAGTACTGACCAATTGATATATAAAAACGTATGTGATAAAAAAACACACATTTAGCATTCCCACAGTTTATGGCATTGAAAATATGACAAAATAGTGTTTGAATCATATAATAATAAGACATTACTCTCTAATAAGAAAATGTTTTAAAGACATCTATTAAGGCCCCCCCAAAATGGCACCATCATCACAATACATTAATATTTACAATCTAAAAATGGTTTTGGTAATCAGGATAATTAGGAGTTTTTTATTCTCAGTATAGAATGTAGCAACACAGGAAAATATAAGTTAATGTGTGAATACCAACTGTGTTTTGCTCAGTGTCAATCGATAAAACAATTCTCTTTTCCTTGTTAAAAAAAAAAAATCTCATCCTTATATTGTAGTTATATACTTAGAAAGAGTTTTCTCAATGTTATCCACTTACAATTTCAGTGGCAATGTAAGAAAAGTAACACAGGTGATGAGCCCCACAATTGATATTTTTATTTTTGAGAAAACTAATCCGAAATTATAAACTAAATGTATTGTAGAATCTTACAGTGTGACAATGCATGTAAACCAAGTTCTATAATTCACAAGATGATTCTCTAGAATCACCTCAAGTCTTTCATTTTCTATATTCTTTCATATGTAATTTCACAAATATTCCTTTACATTAGAGAAATAGAATTTGACATAACCAAGTGAAAACATGACCCAATTGATGAGAGGAGCTCTGTAGAAACTAGGGTGGTGCTATATTAGTTTTCTTGTTGCTTCTGGAACAAAATACCACAAATTTTGTAGCTTAAAACAATGCAAATATATTCTCTTCTAGGTCTGGAAGTAAGCATTCAAAATGAGTCTTAACGGCTAAAAGCAAGGTGTTGGCAGAGTTAGCTCCACATGGAGGCTCTGGGGGAAATCTGTTTCTTCCTTTATTTCCAGCTTCCCCCTCATTTCTTAGCTTGTGGCTCCAGATCACATCACCTTTTCTAACTGATTCTGACATGACATCACCTTCTCTTCTTTGACCTTCTTGACTCTGTCTTACAAGAACCCTTTTGATTATATCTAAGGACTGTCTTAGAAATATGTTCGGAAATGTGGTAGCCTTGTAAAGAAATCCAATTCTCAAATATTCCACACAATCTCTGAGAAATATTTGATAAAATAAATTATAATAATCATCAGTCAAGATCCATGAAATATTCATGGAGCTATTTAAAAAATAAAATGATTAGCTATATCACACACATGAGTACAATTCATAGAATTATGAGTCCAAAATAAAAGAAAATGTACTTTTAAAATTAATATGTTCACACACATTGCTTAGAAAAGCATTTCAGTCCTGAGTTCTGTGTTAGTGATTTCTAAGCTATAATCTTCCAGTAGTAGTTGAATGCTATAACAATAGCTATATAGAATTATGAAAAGCTTTTCATTTAAAAATAACTATAATTGCATCTGTATTAGTTTATTATCATCTACTTGGGGCAGCATTTTTGAGCTAAACATTCTTTACTTGCATTTATGGTTAACCTTATAAATCAGTGTGTGTGTCTGCATTCATTATCTGAACATATTGCAAATAGAGGTATTGCTTGTTTTTTCTTAAATACAAAGAAGCAATATTTTATATGTATACATTTCATACTTATTTTTCTTAAGATGACTATATTCACTTTGCTAATAATTAGGATATTACTATACCAATCTATTTTTCAGGACTATTCATTCATTCATTCACTCATTCAAGTCAGAGACAGACTTAATTCATTATACTTCCTAAGAATGTTACAAGGCATTATTTTCTTCCCTGAGCTACAAAACTGTCCTATCTGTACAACAGGGCTAAGATAAATGATATTATATTCAGTCATTTAGTTTCTTCTTGTCAATATGTGGTATTTACAAATAAAATGATGTATGAAGAAAACAAATAAAATTAAATCTTGAGAAACAGAGTTGGGAATAACAAGGAATTTTGCTTATGTTGATGACTGAAGTCAGTTAACATCAAAGTCCATATAGAGAACAACATGAGATGAGGTGGAGAAAATGCCTTTGGCTTTCTCATATTTGCTTTTAATAAAGTGCTAAATGAAAACAAACTGATAAATGTGCACATGCTCATATGAACAAAGTATACATAACCTTTTATATATATTAAAAAAAACTTTCAAAGCATGAATACACAGCAGAGAGAAGTGAACTTTTGTGTCTAACTTTGTCCTTATACATAGATTTTTGTAGAGTGCACTGTTTTTATGTTATATAAAAATAATTTTAGTTGCCTTCCTACTTTATGAGTATAATGTAACAGACATAGTGCTCATAAGAAACTATGACAAAAAGCCCGCACATGACAGTGACTGGAGACCAATAATTCTCACAGTTGCCTCTCTTCCTAGATGCTTCTTTTCCCACTTCTGATACCAAGGCTTGTTGGTTTGCCTTAGTTGAATTAAGTCCATTCATGACTTTAGACAGTCTTACATCAAGCATATATTCTACTTGCTCTGATTTATGGTATCAACAGAAAGCAATAAATACAAGAGTACTACAAAGAAATTTCTATTTGTATCAGAATGAGTTAGGCTGCAAAAACAGCAAATACAAATTAAAATGGCTTACAATAAGGGCTGTATTATCTCACATATTTAAAAGTAGAAGATGGGTTGGTTCAAGTTGGTAAATTTTGTTGGTTAACAGAATCAAGGCCATGACTTGGATTTTTTGATATTATCTTGGATCTTGTCCAATGGTCTTGTGAAGTGTCTTGTGTCTCAATTTAAGAATAAGAATGTTTTATTCAGCCCCGAAAGACATTGGCCAAAATGAGCCAGTGCCTATGCCTACATTAACATGTCTCTGGCAAAACAATTACATAAGAAAATGACATCCACAAGTTGATTTACTCAGTAAGGTTCATCATCACAAGTTCAGAGAGGCACCCAGTCTCATCTGAAGCACTTGGACAACTTACAGGAGAGTGAACAAATCAGAGTCCCCAGTGAGAAAGAAGGAAGTATGAGGGTACAGTTAGGGAATGAGTCTGTACTAGGTACACAGTATCTGACATACCATTCCCTCAATTTCCTTCTCTATAGAAAAATACTTCATATTTAAAATATAAAATTTATGTCACAGTTACCAAAAAAGAAAGAGACATAAAAATTCTTTTGTTAAATTTAAAACAACATTTTCCTTTGAAAGTATATGATATGAGCATTTTAAATGTATAGAATCTGGTTAAATATATTAAATTACATCCCCCTTCTGTGTGATGCTGGACAGCCATTGAAAATGAAGTAACTCTATCCACTTGAAAAAAACTCCATACTGAAATTTAAAATGAAAACATAAAAACATAACTATGTAACTGTATGCATGTATACATGTAGAGAATGAATATGATAAATTTATAGCAACTGTGATTATCACTGAAATGTAAGATAATTGTAATTTTTCAGTTCATTAATACTTTTCTTATTTTAAAACAAAGTGAAAATTTTTATTTCATGATCATGCCAAAGCATATTTAAAATTTAAAAAGGATGGTGATTCTTTTAGGAGTATCCATATTATCTACTTCATATTCGGATTAACTTTTAACTCTTTTAAAATTTTACATAATAACATCTATATAATGAAGTTTTCATAGAAGTTGTTATTCTGTGAAATTTCCCAAAAGTTTTCCCCCTATTTACTGCACATCTCTCTGCCTCTAAAACATTGTGTTTATTTTTGGTACTGAGATAAGAAATAGCCTCCTTCTAGAGATAATGTGCAGAAATAGATTACTGAGGAACTCTGGCACTATAGAACCCAGATTGCCACATGTTCATAAAGCTGGTGTCTAACACCCTCAATTAGGGATCCTCTACCATAGTTGCTAAAGGCATTAAGATGACATGTTAGTTGATCCATCTTGGAATAACTCTGATAACAACTTATGACATCTTATAATAAGGACAGACATTGCCTTCAGGGAATGTTTCACATTTATTTTTTTTAAAGTTATGATTCTTATTCCACATCTGAGATAAATACATTCAAGTGGGACGATAATACTGAACCCAACACAATGAATTATCTGGGACATAAGTTATGCATGGTTGAGAAAGCCATCAACTACTTAAAGTTTGTTGTGAAAGAGGGAACAAAAAAATCTAATATCACTAACTGCTTTCTAAAGAGAATAAGTAACAGTTAGGTAAATACAATGTATTTATTTTCTTGGTTGCCATTTTTAATGATTGGCATCTGGTGTTCATTCCTGAATTTAGAATGAATAAATAGGTGTACAGGTAGGTAGATAGGTAGATAGATAAATATAGATATTTAATGAATATTCCATACAATTTGATGTTTAATTGAAAAAACTTTTTATTATTGAACTCAAGTAAGATTAAATATTTTTGTTTCATTAGTTTCCTTTATAATTATGGAATCACAGCTATGAACTAGAAATACATGGTACAATGTCTAAAGTACCATTGTAGAAAATTTTATAATGAAATATACACTATTATTATTTTGTCTTAAACTTGAGAGATAAAATAGCAATCAATATCAATATTATTCAACTGTCATTACATTGTTTTCTTTAAGCATTGTTTCCTTAAAAAAAAAAACTGTCTATAAACATTTCTGATAACAAACACACAATTAAAACCAAAGCTTACTTATGAGTACCTCTTCTGTAGCTACTTTGCATTAGACTCTTCATTATTCACATACATTATTAAAACGCTCTGGTGTAAGACAATGGTTTCCAATCTTTTGAAGAATATAGCCTCCTTTTTTAAAGAAAAAATATTTAAATAGAATAGTAGTTGTATTTTTTATTGAAAAAGTCTGTAATTAAAAGTAATTTTTCCTTACTATTTTTAAGCAGATTTATATTTATTATTCACAATAAATTTTGTACATATTTTAAAATAGGCAAAATGTGCAAAGAAAGTATTCAGGAAACTGACAATTCTTAAAACGTTAAATAATTTTGAGGTACTAAAACAATCCACATTTGAATCCATACTATTGTGAAAAATAAGACAAAATACATAACTTTTCAGGGCCTAAATTTCTGTTTATTTGTAATTATAACCTGTGATTATTTTGTGGCTTAAAAACAATAACATATAGGACAACACCACATAGAACCCAGGAGGGTGTAAATACTCAATAAATGTTGTTACCAAATTGAAGATATGAGATAATTGCCTCTAAAAAATAGTAAGAAGTAACCTACTATAAAGGTAAAAATAAAGTAAGATTTCTATAAAAAAAGTCACTGGTAAGTCTTTAATTTGGAATTCCAAGTAAAATAAAACAACTTTACAGGCAACCAAGTAAAGCAATCTATATCTAAACCACAGTTTCACTTTTGATCAATCAGGTTTAATGTAGACATGTGACTGAGAAGAAGGAAGTCACTTAGCACTCTACATTTCACTTTTCTTCCTTAAAATTGCATTGTCATCAACTAATATAGTAATACATGATAATCTTGTTATCACTAGGCCATTGCATTTTATTCACGAGCAGCATATTTAACGTACACTTGATTAACAGACAAAAATAGAAAAGCATTTATTTGGGAGAATTATGCTGCCCATTAACTTCATGTCCAACTCCAAACACAAACAATATTTTTGCCGATAGGTGACCACTATGAAGACAGAAAATGTTTAAGAAACATCTGTTGATTTTTTGAAGTCAAAAGAATTCCTTTGAAGTCAAAAGAATATACGTGGGTGGAGTCGAAAGTAAGATTAAAATTACATGTATACTTTAAGAAAAATAATTCTGAATCAAAAGACTATTTTAAAAGTAATAACTGCAAGCAAACCATTTATTAGAGTTTTACTTTACTTGTATAAAACAACTATAATAACCTTCATCTCCCTATATACAAAGTGGGGAACATTGAAGAAATGTAAATATTTTACAATTACAAGGTTGAATAACTTTAATAGAGGTCTCATTGATGCATACATACTCAGACATGTAAAGCTTCCTATATTTGTCAAAAATATCATTCTATCAAGGTCCACAATTTTAGATTACAGCATCTGTAGCATCATATCTGGCATTTGATGAGGTAGGCATTCAAGTGAGTTATTCAACAGTGCTCTCTGAATCTCTTTCTCCTCTCTCTCTCTCCCAACATCCAATCAGCCCATAACCTGTGTGTACTTCACCTCATCTTCGGTATTTTTCTAACCAACTTCACTAGTGCTGCTTTAGTTCAGCTAATCTCAGAATCCTCATTTGATTTTCATGACCTTTCATTTTCTGAAGGGTAAAAACTAAACATGACATACCAGACTCTTCATAAGTAGCCTCTACTTTCTGATTAAATTAAGCCTTTTGTGGATTTAGAATGGAAAACACAAAATATAAATATTTGAAATTGTATCTGTAAGCTATAATGTCTTTCTCTTATATTTTATAGATAAGCATGAAAAAAATTAATTAATTTTCTCAAGGCTACACTAACAATGAAGACCCTGGGAAAAGAAGTAAATTCTCTCTGTCTCTGATTCAAGGTATTTCTACTTCCTTTTGTTTTGTAGCAACTGGAAAATAACAATTAGATCAATAGGTATTATGTGACACAACTTAGATTTATAATCTTTTGTATCATAAGTCCTGTTTTTTAAATAGTGAGCAATGATTTGTCATTTAATTCACATGAATTAAAAGCCTACCATGTGCCCCATGCTAGGAAGACAAAGATAGATTAGACAGATTAGATGTGGCACATGCTTTAAAGAGCTTGAAATCTATTAGAGGAGACAGACACATGAATAGGTTATTAACATATAATGAATGAGGTGAAATGACAGATGTATGTATGCACAAGTAATATAAAATTACACATATAAAAGGGTCACTGTTATAAATTGAATTGCATCTCTCAAAAGAGATATTTAAGTGCTAATCCCTAGTACCTCAGAGTGTGTGTTTATTTAGAATTATTGTTGCAGATGCATTTGGGTAAAATGAGGTCAGACTGGGTAGGATCTTAGTCTAAAATGATGATTGTCTTTTATAAGAAGAGGAAAATTTAAACAGATACAGAGACCCAGAGGGAGAACACCTTATTATGACAGAGGTAGAGATGAGAGTAATGCAGCTGCAAGCCAAGAAGAAGCAAGGACTGACCACCAAAACTAGATGCCAGGAAGAGGCAAGGAAGGATTCTATTCAGAGTCTCAGAGGCAGTACATCCTTAATGATATCTTTGCATGTCAGGCTTTCAGAACTTTGAGAGAATACATTTGTTGTTCTAAGCCACTTAGTTTGTGTTAGTTTATTACAGTGGTCCTAGGAAACTAATATAGATACCTAACCTGGACAAAATAGGGGATATAGAGCAGGTTTTCTCGAGGAGGTGACACTGCAACTGAGTGTTAAGAAATGAGTAGCAGTCATCCTGATGAAATTAATGAGAGAATAGAGAAGACATTTCAGTCACATAAAAAGAGAAAGAGAGTAGAAACAGCATGGTAATGTAGAGATCCAGAAGCCATTTGGTACTTTTGGAGTAAAAAGCACAGACTGACAAGGTAGGAGGTTAGAGAGGTGAACGGAGGCTCAAATACAGAGATTTTGCATAACATATTACTAAATAATAATGGCTAACATGTATTGATCATTTCCTCTGTGTTTAGCAGTGTGTAAAGTGCTTTATGTACAGTTATCTTGTGTAATCATCACAAAGACCCTAATGTGCTGTGTATACATATAGGTGAGAAAAATAAACAATTATATGATTTATGTAAAGGTTATCTAGCTAGTTTAAATGAGTCTGGACTTGATTTATTTGGTTTAGTGGAATCATGTAATGTGTTATAAATAAGGAAATAATATGCTCTCATTGCCTGATATAGGTTAATGCGCCATTTCTCAAAAAAATAAATGTGTGAAGTGCAGCCCTACAGACATAGAGATCTCAGAGATATAGAAAATGGATAAATCCAATAAATATTTAAGGTGTTAAAATTGGAAGGTCTCAATAATTAGCTGGAATATCAGGGACTAAAAGGAGAAAAGACGAAGGCAGACTCGCTTTAGAAATGAAGGCTGGTGGTGCAACCCATTAAGAGAATGCAAGAAGGGGCAAGGTTATAATGAACCTTCATTAGGAAAATGACAAATTAAGAACCGGTTCTATGTCAATGTATACATAAGAGAAGCTCATAGTGGATGCTAGTAATCTTTCAGTTCTTTTACAAGCTCTGTTCCTCTGCTGTGCTGTGTTTTATTGTGCTATAATTCTATTAAATATACTCCTGCCTCCTGCCCTCCACTGTTTATTGTTGTCCCCAAAAAGATTAAAACATAAACCTAAATTTCAGATGTCAGAAAAGGAATAACATGGTATTCATCCTTTGGTTTTCTAATGTGTATTCTGAAATATTATCTATTTTCAGTGAAATGCATATAGATTTATATAACTAGATTTTGTTATTGTTGTTGTTTGTTCTCTTTCCGAAGAAAGAGACATTTTCAAAATTAGTCAGAGTCAAATTTCTCAGAAGAGCAAACATAAGACAGAGTTTAGGTAGTCAAGTACAAAATTAAAAAGACAAACTTGTTTCTTGATTCTTAGTGTTAAATGAGGATTTTTAAACCACATTTTAAAAAACTGAGTCCCCACAGAGATAATAATACCTAGATGAATAAACTTCCCAAACTGTCATATACAGATCTGAGTTACCATCAGCTGGCAATGTTAGGTAGTCAGTCAGGCATGAGCAACAAGATCGAAGGCCCAGTTCTGTAACCATAGTAACATACCTTGAAGATCTTCCTTAAAACCTCCCAGAAAGATCTCCCTTTCAGAGTTATAAATTACTCCAAAGCCTAGAGCACTAAAGTCATAAAAGCTGCTGGCTAAGCCCACCACAAATGCAAGTGCAGGAAGTACTGCCCTAACCTGCCCACAACTTCAGCCTCATTAGACCATCATTATAATACCATGACTATGCCTAGAAGTTCATGAATCTAATTATAACAGGCTGAATTCTGGGTAAACACATGTGCATTAGGCAAAATTTTAGGCAGCAGCTAAATGTCAATCAAAATGACCTCACTTGCCAATCGTCTGAGAAAGCCTTTATAACCACCCATCATAGCCCTAATAAAATGCAGCCCAACTCCCCCATTACCCCCCCCCCGCCCCAGGGTTACAACTCTCTTTACTAAAAACCTGCTCCTCCTTTGGAGCATACTCTATTTTATCTGTCTTATCTTTTCACCTCTCAAATTCTTCAGGGCTGCAGCCTTCCTTAGTTTGGCCCGTCTCCTAAAATGTACTTTCAATAAATTTAACTTCTAAATCTCACTGACCTGTGAATCTTTGCTGTGTCAGTACGAAAGAAATGAGGGTACCACACCACCCCTAACCCACTGGGGCGAATGCCAGATTTCATATCACCCCAGTGGTAACAGCAATATATTTTCAAACATAGAAAATTACGAATAAACATTTATTTACTGAAAGTGTGTATATGTATAAAAATGTGTGTATGTATATATACACACATATATAGATGATAGATATAAATATAGATACAGATAGATATAGATAGATATAGATATATAGATAATATAGATATAGAAGATATAGATGATATAGATGATATAGATAGATATAGATATAGATATAGATGATATAGATAGAGATAGAGATAGAGATGATAGAGATAGAGATAGATATAGATGATAGAGATAGAGATAGAGATAGATGATATAGATATAGATATAGATAGATATAGATATAGATAGATTTAGATATAGATATAGATATAGATAGATATAGATATAGATAGATTTAGCTCTGGAAGATTACAAATTTTGAGTGTGTTGTAGAGATGATAGTTCATAAGAAGAGAAAGAAATTGGCTGTTTTCTTCTGCAGCATTCCCTATGGTCTAATTAAACAGTGATACTTGCGTCAGCTTGAGGAAAAGCCACTGTCATGGCTTCTCAAGCTGGAAGCAAGTTACATAAAAATGATGGAAAGAAAAGTAAAGTCAAGAATGGACAGGAACAATGGAGGAAAATACAATACTGTTTATTGTTTACCAGCTTTCAAGCATTTTAATCCGCTGATAAACATATTTTATTAATAAAAAAGTATCTAAATGGTAGAATTTGGCAAGTGTATGGGAACTGAAGGATGTGTTTGTTACTTTTACGAAAGAAAAAGAATATTGGGAGACTGCCGTACTTAGAAATATAATGGAAGTTTAGGAAAAAAGAGAAATAGCAGAGAATAAAAAATTAAGTTGCCTCAGTGGCTAACTAGATCTGAGATGTCTAACTGGACATGAACAAGTGGTTAACTAGTAAGTATGATGGCGTTAGTAAAGCTAGAAAATTAATTGTTTCAATTCTCTAAATCATACATTGGCTTTCCTCCATAAATGGAGACAAACTTTAGGAATGTAGCATACAACTGTTATATCTAAACTTGAAACTATATACAAAATGGTAATGCAAAAAATAAAATTAAAACAAATATATATATACATACATATGTAATTTTCTTGACTTGCATTTACCTAGAAATCAAATAACTTATTCATATAGTCATTTATACATTGGCTTTAAAATTTAATTCCAAAATTAAGGAGTATGTGTTCCAATAAGTATTTATTTTAACCTGCAAAGACTTCTTGAGTTTACTGCATGCAGCAATGAAACAAATGTTTAACAGAATACATTTTTGTGTGTTTCAACTGATTTATGTACTTCTATTTTGTTTCTTTCTTTCACTCAGCAAATGGTGACATGTAAGTTTAACTTCATATAAAAAAAACTAAACTACTAAATTAATGATTCACATTTATCTTTTAAGGCATTTTAAGATGCTCTCTTTACAATTTTACATATAAGTGACGGCACCAATGAAGGACACTGAAGAACACTAATATGAAATTTGTATCATTGTCTGCTGAAAGATGAAAAGTATACTATAATAATAAATGCCCTTTGGCAATAAAGTGATTATTTAAAGCTTCATTTCAACATCAAAAATATGTGATTGAGAAAATGCATCAAAAGCCACTGGAGAAAACCAAACAAATGAGACTAAGTCAACAGTCAATCTTGAATTTCAACACTGACAAGGAAGCAGGTATATATTTTTTTTACCAGCAAGTAAAATGAATTCTAAATATATAAAATGTCAGCAATCCAAAGAAAATACACGTTTTTACTCAAAATTGAAAGCTATAACATATTTGTTTCAAGTTATATTCAATTCAATGGTATACTTAGAGTTTCAGGAGAAAAAAAATCTTAATTAGAAACTTAACTCATGCAGAGGTCTAATTTGCCATTTTATACTATATTTACTAAGTGGCCAGCATATAGAAATCACCAATTAAAACTATTTTTGAATAAATCTATCGAGAGACAAATGAAGGCCTTGTTTGCTACCAACCATAACCTCAATCTGTTGATTCTAAAGTAGAATAAAAAAATACTAAGTATAAAAGACATTTATTTGCAAAAAAGCAACTCAAGCTTTAGGCTAATTTTCCCCTAATGTACAGGTATTTTTGTTTTTTAAGGTGTTTTCTTATTTTTGTTTTTAAATTTTAATTTACTTTATTTTAGTTAATACTGACTTGACTTAATGGTAAGCCTAAGGAAACACATTACTATTAAATCACAAAGAGATTAATAATGAAGACTTTCTATATATACTCTTACTTTTATGATAACATTTTTCATAATTTCCAAATTACACAATGGAGGTAAGGAGGCAGCCTTGTATAACTTAATATTTGTTTAAAATTTAGGCAAGCTTAAGAATGAATCCAGTGTTAGTCAGTCAATTATTAGCTATTATAGCTTATATAACTTAACTGCTCTAAGCATCAAGTTCCACATCTATATAATAAAGATAATAATTATCCCCATAATTCATAGGGTTCCTGTATAAATTTAAAGAGGCAAATCTTATAGTATAAGTACATATAGTATAGTACATAAGTACAATGTATTTCACAAAGAAGATACTGTCTTTTAGGTATGGATAGTACTGAAGATAGCACATCTTCCTCCCCCAAAAAATGGTATAATAAAAAAGAGACAGCTCATTTAGAAAGATCATGATTCTTGGAGAATCTTTAAAAACGGCTTCCTTTCAATTTCTCTATGTAAAACAATTAAAGAATAAAGTTTTTTTTTAAAAGTAGACTCAGGTCTTATTACTACATAATACAAATTTCATAATTATTTTTACTTCATGAAATGCTAGAAAATGAAATGGAATAGAATTCTAAAAAGTACAAAGTGTTAAAATCATTTTAATATTAATTTTAAGTCAGTATTTATTCTATATCACATTAGTAATTTTATATATTTATATGAAAGTACTTAAAATTTACCTTAAATTTAATATAAAAATCATCTCATATTTGTATTCATATCTAAATTTTATAACAGATTTTGATAGAACTTTTTAATACTAAGAGAAAGTTCAAAAATAGTTTTGTTTTAATAAAAAAGTCATATTCATTACACAAATTTTCATTGCCAAGAATATAAAGGCACATTCTTTTTAACTCAAAATATGTCAAAGAAAGATTACTACTGTAAATTTTAAGTATATGGTGCATTAAGTGTATTAGGGCATTACTGAAAAGTTTCCCTAGAATGTCTTTGCAGGTTAACTGTATATAGTCCACATCTATTTGCTCACCTAGCACTCCCCATACAAGAGTATCTGGACTTTGCTCTGCAGAATCATTTGCTCTATTTTCAGTCTACTTGGGCTTGTAAACCACGCCTACCTAATTCATCTTCCTAATTAGTGATTGCTTCAGGGGCAGGCATGCAATCCAAGAGAAGTTAACAGTATTTAAGCTTGAAATTTTTGCTGAAGACACACAAAAGATTGCTGGTAACCTAAAACTGAGATTTAAAAAGTCAAGCACTTAAGCACGGTGCTGTTGGGGCTGCTATACTAAAAACTTACAATGCAACCCAATACGAAGGACTAGACAAATAGAGTCAAAAAACAGATTTCTGATTCTATCACTTGAACATCCGGATGAAGGAAGATCTCAAGTCAATTAAACCTGGGGTTTTTAGTTAAAAGAGTCATTTCTCTGTAAGTCATTTTGAGTTAGGCCTCAGTTACTTCCAATGGCGAGTAAGTTAAGTTTCCATGACCAAATCTTGTTTTGTGCATACAATGCATGTGTTGATTTACATTATATGTGATTCTCTCACTGGATTGTGAAAATTATTCACTTTTATATCATTAGTAGTCACTGTTTTTGCTCATAGTATATGTTCAGTAAGTGATCAATGCATTAATTAATCATTCTATTGATAGTTATATAAAAAATGCTCTTAAAAATGAAAAAAAATGAAAATAAAGGGGGGTTATAATTATGACAGAAATATAAATACTGTAAGGTAAGGAAAGCATATAGAGAGACAGTCTTAGAAGAGTTTATTTTGTATCCCAACATTTCTCTGCAAATTCATTTTTAAAAATATACAATGATGTAAGTATGGTATGCACGCATGTATTTCTCTGAGAGGTCAACGAAAGTTTTTTAAAAGGTCAGATAGTACATATTTTAGGACTTATGGGACCAATAGGCTCTGTACAGCTATTTAACTCTATCATTATAGTAAGAATACCTACATAGACAATAAACAAATAAGTTGTGTTGAAACAGGCCTAATTTGGAATAAGGGCCATCGCTTGCTGTCACCTGTTTTATTTAATCAGTCAGTCCAAAGAACTCTCTATTTTGATTTCAACAATAATAGCCATCATTACTTTTCAGATTGGGTAAAAATAAAATGAAAAATAATTATTAAAATCTTAAGTATTCTATCATTAAGTAATACAAAAAATGCCCACTAACTATATAGCTTTACATCTGTGTTTATGTTGGTATTAAAAAAATAACTTTCCAATATTCTGCAATATTCTGATAAAGTTATCTGTAGTATAGGTCATCTCTTAGATGCTTGGCAAAACAATGAATATAAATTATGTTTTCTCTTATAGATGGTCCAGTTGTTTTAGAGAGTATTTAAGAAATTATTTTTTATATACTTATGCAAACTTTGTCAGAAAGATTGATTAAAAATAAACAATCCAATTATCATTACTTCTTGGGCTTAATAAATATGTTAAATTTTATTTTAAATAAAATTTGTATTTTTAAAACATTATTAAAATTATCTTAAAAAGTAATTCAAGAACATTATTCAATAAATGTTTTAAACCCTCCACATTGAAATACAGTTTCTCTATAGAGAGTTTTCATTTTTAATCTCAAAAGCACTATCATGTGAAAAATATTTTCAAACCTGTAGCTGTGGGATAAGAATATTGTATATTAGAAGTGCTTTTATATAGCAATTAATGACACAGAAATGTTAATAATTTAGTGGGTTATTTTTTTTACTGATTTAAATAACAGTATATATTTATATTGTATTTAGTAATATGTATAATGATAATTACATATTTATTGATATACATATATTGTATATTTAGTGATATTTATTTATATAATATATGTAGTGATATTTTAGTGGTTTAGGAAACAGTATAAATACAAAGGATTTATATTCACTTTACATATTTATCAGTTTTCATCAACACATTTTTGTTGTTTGGGGATTGAAATTACCCTTTCAATATAATCCAAAAAAGAGTTGTTTCTGCTTTTTTAATGAACCATTGATTATTTGCTAAAATTTCTTAACTCTTTCTTATATGGAAAATATCTCCATAAGCTAAAATATTTCTTCTTAACATCTTTAAACAATCAAAA
Organism: Macroglossus sobrinus; assembly: GCA_004027375.1. Taxonomy (NCBI): domain Eukaryota; kingdom Metazoa; phylum Chordata; class Mammalia; order Chiroptera; family Pteropodidae; genus Macroglossus; species Macroglossus sobrinus. The sequence continues at coordinate 903,708 of PVKZ01000290.1, forward strand.
AATGGGAAAAAAATCATTTTGTTCAAAATTACAATGATTGTGGTTAATTATATTATATAAAATCTCTGTTGATCCTTGATTGTATTTTCTATTATTCTTTTTTTGTTTTCTCAAGTACACATTTAAAAGGATATTAAAAAGATACCCTTCCTAAAATTATATATTATTTATTGTCCAAAAGAGCATGGATTTTGGCACCTCATTCCCACTTCATGTATAAATATAGGAACTATATTAACTTTTATCATTCTCACATTTTATTTAAATTATTTTATGTACTATGATTACAATGAAGGATGATCTTCATTACAATCTTATAGTCAGAAAGTCAATTTGTCTTCAATTTATAGTGATACAGGTCAAATTATTCCAATTTGTTAATTTAATTCACTTGGTAGTTACTTTTACAGCAAAAAAAAAAAATCCAAAACAACAAAACAAAAATATTTAAAAACCTAGTAAATGTATTAAAAAGAAAATATGAAATATTACAAAAACATGAAGGCTAGTATTCAGTCTATTTAAATAAACACTGTGGTTAAAACATTATATTCGGAATTTACTACTTAAGTTTAAGCAGTATATCATTATAAAAATATACAAAAAAAAATCTTCAGCCAAGAGTGCTAATAATATGACAGCATAATGAATCTGGTAAAATCTTTGGAAGCCTTATAATATGCTTCCATTCAATGCATTTTTTTTTCTAATGGTATTGAGCATGTATTACTGATAATTATAATTTATTTTTTTAAAAGTAACAAGTATTCAAGAATCAATCAATGTTAAATTTTGATTATAGTTTCTAAAATAGTATTTTACTTTATTGATAGTCCTGCTTAAAAAATTTTCATTGTACATCCCGATAATATAAGAAAATACATGAAAACATTTACTGTTAAGACAAAAATTAAATGCCTTTCTCTTGGTAGATTTAGTTGCCATAAATTTCATCTCCATTTTCACACTGTTCATTGGTTACAAAATATATTATTATTAACTGGATACAACACTCTTTTAATCATACAATGGACTATAGCACTAACTATAACTGCCCATCCTGAAAAAAGGTCACAGCAAAGCCTGGACAAAGCTGGATTAGTGAATCTTTGTCATTTCTACTAGAACAAGAATTACAATTCTCTCCCAAAATATGAAGGATTACTATAATAGGAAAACAAACTGAAATGTACACTCAAATCCATAACACACACACACACACACACACACACACACACACTCACACTCACACAGAGATCAATATTTTGTAGAGAAAATAACTGACACAGGAGCTGTGCCATTGGTGCTTGTTCTTTTCCTAACTTTGTTCCTGACAGCTTGATGAATCTTGGGATTGATATATTAATTTTTTCATCTATAAAAAGGAAATTGAATTTCCTCTAAACTTTCATTTTAAACAACAAAGGCTATAAAATGATAAGATAATTAATCTTTAGGATTAGCCTGGCAGAGGTTTTGTGTTTTTCTAAATGAAAAAAAATCATCAAAATAAAAAGATGTGACGAAAGGCTAAACCCTACCACAAATACAAAAATAAACTATAAATCTAGCCAAAGAAGTAAGGGGTCTCTAGAAAATAAAGACTAATATGAAAAGGCAAAGTAAAGTTCCACCTATAAATTTCTGAGGACTGAAGTCATAAAAATAAAAGATAAACACATTCTGAGAATAGAGATAGATCTAAGTCTTAAATTCTTTTTGACAAATTTAGATGTTATTGCTATTAAGAATCAATTAATTATAGACCTGTATCTTATTAATAAAATACTGAATACTAGAGGGAGACATATCTTGTTATCACATTATAAAAAATTATGAACTTGATTTTTTTCACTAATAAGTGATGGTGGATTTATACATAACTATTAAAAAATAAAATAGCACTATATTTTTAGCATTTATTTCCAAAATATATTTTAACTGCAAATATCTTGTTGCAGAGCAATTATACAGCAAAGTCCCATTTTCTTATAAAGTAAATGTATGTAGCATTAAAATATGACTGTTAAAATTGGCTACTTCTAAGAAGTCAGATATGAATTTGGAGAAAATTATTTCTATAATTTTAAGAAGAATTTAAAAGAGAGAAAGATAATATATAGAATACTAGAAAAAAATGACCAAAGTCATTAAAAGTGTGTTTTTATGTCCCTAGTACTTTCAACATATAAAATAATAAAAAATTCTCTACATCCATTAGGCCTCAATTTCCTCATCAATAAAACTGGAACAATATCTAAATGACTGGATTAGATGAGAAGTAATTAAAATGATATATATAAGATGCTTAATGGTGTCTGGCACATAGCAGCTTCTAAACGAATGCCAGTTTCCTCATTTTCCTCCCTTGTTCATTAGTGAAAAGCAAAGATATTTCATATTCTAGACTGTTCTTTCTCTCATTAGAAAACAGAAACATAGCTTATTAGACATTTAGCCTTACAGACTTGAAAGATTATTCAGCATAGGAAAAAACTTTTTAAAATCTCAAAAAACAAAAACAAAAACACTCTTAATACAAATGATGCCTGTGATGAATAAGAATGACAATGGAGACAAATCCTTAACTCGATTAACTTAGTGACCTTGAAAGAAATGTGTCTCATTTCTAACATAGCTGCATGGAAAATCATTCATTACAAGTTGTCTTTAACTTAAAAATATATGCAGATTTCATTCCCCAATTCTTAAAATCTACTCACTAGAATCCTTGATTTAATATAAAAGGTTTAAAACTTCTGCTCTGTGAAAGACAATGTCAAGAGAATAAGAAGACAGTTCACAGACTGAAAGAAAACCTTTGTGAAAGACTTATCCCAAACATACAAAAAACAAAAACAAACAAACAAAAAACCTCCTAAAACTAAACGATATGAAAACAAACAACAGAATTAAAAAATGGGTCAAAGACTTTAACAGGCACCTCACCAAAGAAGATATGCAGAAGCAAGTAAGCACATGAAGAGATGCCCACATTATATATAACCAGGGAAACACAAATTAAAATAACAAGATACCACTATATACCTATTTAAGTGCTCAAAATCTGGACCACTGACATCAGATGCTGAAAAGGATGTGAAGCAACAGAAACTCTTCATAACATTGCCGACGGAAATGTAAAATGCTACAGCCACTTTGGAAGACAGTTTGTTGGTTTCTTATAAAACTAAACATACTCTCACAATAGAATCCAGCAATTGCATTCCTTGGTATCCACCCAAAGGAGTTGGAAACATGTCTATAGAAATACCTGCACACAGATGTTTATAGCAGCTTCATTCATAATTACTAAGACTTAGAAGCAACCAAGATGTCCTCAGTAGCTGAATAGATAAATATAAACTGTATAAATCCAGACAATAAAATATAATTCAACTATAAAAAAGAAATAAGCTAACAAGCCATAAGATGACCTTAAATGCATATTACTAAGTGAAAAAAGCCAACCTGAGAAATCTGTATACTATATAATTCCAACTATATGACATTCTGAAAAAGCTAAAACTATGCAGACAATAAAAAGACCAGTGGCTGCTGGAGGATGGTGAATAAACGGAACACAGAGGATTTTTAGGGCAGTGAAAATATTCTATATGATATTTAATGATGGATATACATCATCATCATTTTGTCTTAATCCACAGAATGAACAACATCAAAAGCGAACACTAAAGTACACTATGGATTTGAGTTTTATGGCATATTAACATAGATTCCTTGATAAAAATATCATTCTAGTGAATTATGTTGATAATGATAAAGGTTACACAAGGGTGGTGGCAGGGGGTATAAGGGAAATCTCTGTACCTTCTTATCAATTTTGTTGTAAACCTAAAGTTACTTTAAAACACTAAACTCATTTTTAAAAAAAAATATATCAATTTAAAACACTGAGTAAATAAAGAAAATTAAACAACTCTATTTGCTCAATAAGACCTGTTGACTGGTATGTATAAAGAATGATTTAAATGGTCTCTTTTTCTGATGGAAGTCAATAAATTTTTTTAAATAAAAGGTGTTACACATAAACAAAAATACTTTACTGAGCATGTCATATATGTTAAGACCTGAGCCAGGGATCACTATCACTGACAGATAAATTAATAAAAAGCAGTTTTCATACTCAGAGTTATTACATGAAGAAATGTTAGATATGAATGAATAGATCAAAAAGGATGATGAAAATATGTCACAACTGTAAGGTCACACAAAAAATAGAATGAACAAAGATTTGCCCACAGAATCCCATATAATGAGACTGTCTACCCTTAAAAGGCAATTATGGCTATGTATACAGGAATCTTCTTCAGGGTACCATTAACTTCTTAGTTCAGTCCACAGAGGGCAAAGGTAGCATCCAGTGGATGTCATAAGCACAGAATGATGTTATGTAACTTGTTCTCAAAAGATGAAATCTGTTAAACACATGGTATTAGCATTTAATTACTATTTCTTGCTTTTTTATATTCAAAATATAGATATATTTAATTATTTTCTCTTGCCATGTTGTGCTTTTTGAACAGCTTTAGTTGGTGATGGCAGCATGATCTAATCTGATTATTTGGTCATAGCAGTTTAAATGACGCCACGTAGTTAGTTTCCTGAAAGTAAAAAAAGAGGTGTTAACTATTCTGACCACTTCTTACTTAGGGAGGTAAGGATATTACACTCTGAACCAAATCCCTATATTCCAGCTGTCAGCAGAAAAATCAGAAGTAATTTATTCAGACAATTCCATTCTCCTTTAATGACTGTATCGGTCAGCCTCTGTGAAATATAGATGGTTTCAATTGTTTTTTCATATAATTTGTAACATGAGGACTAAGTAGAAATCTAGTTAGATATTAAAATTATCTGAAAAGATGGTCAATATTAATTAGAACTTAGTGTAGACTATATGAGCACAATTTTAAAATTATGGTTATGAACACATAATTCTGATTGAGAAATATGTGGGCTCATTTTCTTTAATTTAACCCACTATTGAGACTACAACTTTAAAATCCTTTTTAATGAGATTTTATGACCTTCTGCTACTTGGGTTTATACTTGCTTCAGTAGAGTCTTCAGCAGGATATTATAATATATTTTATTAATTGAACAAAATAAATTCCTCTAATGAATCAGTCCTATTTTGGATAATAAACCCACTTTCCAAAAAGATTTTAATTTACATTCACCATTTCCTATGTTGAGTTGTAAAGGTAACTCTTGAAATGCCCTTTTGGAATATCATAAGGATATAAGTTTTGAAAACCAATTTCAGAACACAGTAGTAATGTTTAATTCTATTTTTAGAAGAAGTTTTTCTAATTTAAAAAAAATTGTGCATGATTATTTTATTAAGATATTAAATTATTTACATAATATATTGAACATCATTCTATTCTGAACTTCTTCTTAAGAAAGTTATAGAGATTTAAGATGAAACTCTAAGATCTTTTAATAATCATCACAACATATTTATAAGCCTTGAGGAAGTGGGGTAAGAGAAGTAGCCAGAAAAACGTAGTTGAAAAAAGTAGGTTTTCAACTCTAGAGTACAGAGACACTTTAGATTGGCACTTTGTCTACTTCTAAACCTGTTGTGTGCACATAGGAAATAGTCTCACTCTTTCCATTGGTCTTTTGACTGCTCAGTAACCAGGTTCCATCCTTAAACAAGAAAATCCAATGTAACTCTTAGGACTTATGGTTAATTTGACAGGCCACTAAACGCTATGCAACCTGATGCTCATAGAGAACTACCTTTACATAAATGAGACATAAGAACAGGTCAAGTGAGGAGGAGAGGTGGAGAAACTAAATTTACATTCTGTGGAGTTCTCAGTAGAAAAAATTCACTGAAGTGAGTCAGAGTTAAATATTGTCATTTAATTTTTGTCTTGGCCACTTATCACCTAACAGATTCTGGATAAACGTATGAATAACATCATACCTCTATAAAGCAAAGGTAACTCTATTGTGCTTTCCCTGCTTAACAGAGTAATTCTGAAGCCTGAATGAAACATTGGGTATGTAGAATATTTTATAAACTAAAATTCAAGAGTATAAACATTAAGTATTTGTAGTAGTAGTACACTAGCGGTGTATATTGGTCACTAAAGAAAGATAAAAAACTAAAAAGTGCAAGTTTGTATGTCACTCTGCTATAAAACACAGAATATCCCCATTACCCCAGTTTCTTCATATGCCATCCCACCCAAACCCTACTTGACTAGCGCACACACACATACACACAAAAATAAAAAAAAATAATAATAAAACAAGTCATCTGATTTCTATTACTAAGAAATTATACAGTGTATACTTTGTGGTGTCTGCTTTCTTTCACTCAACATATTTTTAAAAGTTTTCCACATTGTGGCATGTATCAGTAGTTTGTTCCTTTTTATTAGAGAGTAATCTCATATTGCAGGACTATACCATTTTGTTTATCCATTCCTGTTTTGGACTTTTATCAGATATCAGACTTCTTCAAGGTGGCATGGCCATAGACCATGAACTGTGGCTCCACTGAGGCACAAACCCAGGACTTTCTGCGTGTAAAGCAGATGTGGAACCACTTCAGTTATCAATAAAGCTAATATGAACATACCCATACAAGTATTTTTGTGGATATATGTTTTTATTTCTCATATGTAGCTATTTAGGTTTGGAATGACTGGGTCACAGAGTTGATATGATAATTTTTTATGAGAAACTGACAAACAGTTATTATCCAATGTTATAATTTCTGCCATTTAATTGGAGCATTTAGTCCATTTATATTAACTACAATCATTGCAATGTTTGAATTTAATTTTACTATCTAGGTGTTTAACTTTATTTCATCCAATCTGTACTTTGTTTCTTTCTTCCTTCTTTCTGCCTTGTTTTGGGCACAATTTAATCTAATTTTTATTAGTTTACTTTATTTTTTCTACTAATTTTTAATTTGTGCCTGCATTAGTTTGCTGGAGCTGCTGTAACAAAGTTCTACAAACTGGGTGGCTTAATGACAGAAATTCATTGTCTTATAATTTTAGAGCCTAGAAATTCCGAGATTAAGGTGTCAGTAGGATTGGTTCTTTCTGAGGGTTATTAAAGAGAATGTGTTCCTAAGTCTTTCTCCGGGCTTCTGGTGTTTTCCTGGCAATATCTGGTATCTCTTGGCTTGTTGAAACATGACCCTGATCTCTGCCTTCATCTTCACATAGCATGCTCCCTGAATTCAAATTTCCCCTTTCTTTAAAGACACCAGTCAGATTGGATTAGAGATCCATTCTATTCCACTATGACCTCATCTTAATTCATTACACTGAAAATGAGATTATTGCAAAACAAAGTCATATTCTGAGATATTAAACCATATCAGTTTTGAGGGAGGAAACATATAATTCATATAACTCATATAACTCATAATAATGCCTATTTTATTGACTTTAGTTATTGCTCAAAACATTATGCATCTTTGACTTATCAGTCTTTCAAAAAATATTCTATTAGTGCATAAGAAACATAAGAACCTTACAACAGTATATTTCCAATAATTACCTTTGTGTTCTTATTTTTAACCTTATTTTACTTTTATATATCCTATATTACATTGCTGTTATATTCTTTAATTAGCTGATTATTTCAATAAAATTAATAATACATACATAATGTATATATTACATAGAATATTTTATATTATGTATATTTATATAAATATTCCTATATAAAGTGAAGAACTTTTAGAGAAAAACTTGGCTTTTTTAATTAAGGAAAATGTCTTCATTTCACCTTTTTTGAAAGATTTTTTTTAATTGAATATTAATTCTAGGTTGACAGATCTTTTTTCAGAACCTTGAAGATGTTACTCTAAAGTCTCATGGCTCCCACTGCATCTGATGAGAAACCGGCCATCATTTATATCACTTGCACTATATTTAATATCTTTTTTCTCTCGTTGTTTTCATGAATTTTCTTTAGTTTTGATTTTCAGGATTTGATAATGTTATGCCTAGGTATATTTTTCTTTGTATTTATTCTGCTTGAAGTTCTCTAGCTATTTGATCTGTGGGTCAATGTTTTTCATGAATTTTGTAAAATTACTAATCATTATTCAAGTATTTCTTCTCTTACTCTTTCTCTTCTCCTCCTGAAACTCTAATTAAACCTAGTCTCACATAAACTATTACTTTTTTATAGTTCTCTCTGTATTTAATTTAGAAAATCTCTATTTCCTGTCTTTGGCCAGGTTCACTGATATTTCCTTTCATGTGTTAGATTACTGATAACTCGTAAGAAAGAGTATTAACTCCAATACAGCATTTTTCATTTCTAACATTTACATTTGATACTTTTTCATAATTTCTAACTCTTTGCTGAAATTACCCATCTGTTCACACATACCAACTTTTCCAAATAAATCCCTTAATATATTTATTAGAGGTATTTTAAAATTTTATCTAATAATTGCAACATCTTGGATCTGGGTCTATTGACACTTTCCTATCTTGACTAAGAATTACATTTTGTTGCTTTTTTTCTATAATGCAATTTTGTTTTTTATTGGATGTGAATACTATGTATAAACTTATGTGAGTAATATTTACACACAGAAAAGGACACATCTCTTGGTTAGATTGGTTGTTCATATAGCTGGTTGAATCAATCTATTGTATGTTTAGGTGTTAGAAGCTAAACCAGGAGTCCCCAACCCTCAGCCCATGGACTGGACAGATTCCAGCCCATTGCATGTTAGGAAACTAGGCTGCACAGCAGGAGGAGAGTGGTGGGCCAGTGAGTGAAGCTTCATCTGTATTGGCAGGCATTCCCTAGCACTAGCATCACCGCCTCAGCTCCACCTCAGATCACCAGGCACTTGATTCTCAGAGGAGCACAAGCCCTATCGTAAACTGAGTATGTGAGGGATCTAAATTGCACGCTCTTTATGAGAACCTAATGTCTGATAATCTGAGGTGGAGCTGAGGCAGTGATGCTAGCCCTGTGGAGTTGCTGCAAATACAGATTAACATTAGCAGTGAGGTTTGACTTCACAGATACCATAATAAATCAATCACTTGCAGATTCGTATCAAAACCCTATCGATGAATGGCAAGTGACAATTAAACTCATCTGGTGGCAGCCTTTAAGTCAGAATCTGACACATTTTAGTCTGCGCTTGGCCTGCCGCAGATTTTATTTACCACTTCCATCTGAGCCTCTTTCCCCTACTGCACACTTGTCTCAGTCACAGTTTTGGTAAGCTCACAAGCTAAACCTAGCCAAAATGAGTAAAAAACAAACATCACTGGAGAGCTTCTTTGAAATTAGGGAAAGACCAAATGATGAGAGAGTAGAAGACTCTAAGATTGCCAACAAAAAAGAAAATTGTGTTTAAAAGAAAATAACAAGGGTCCTACTTAAATTATAGGTTCATTGCAACAGGTGATTCACATCCAAGCCCGTTTGTGTAATATGTGGTAACTAGCTATCCAACGAAGCCACGGCACCTTCAAAATTGCTCTGTCACATGGAGACCAAACAACTTGCATTAAAAGGGTTTTTCAAAGAAAAAAAAATGTGAACATGAAGAACAGAAGCAATTATTGAAGGCCACCACCTCATCAAATGTGTCTGCACTGAAAGCAACATTTTAGTGGCTAACCACATTGCTAAAGTTAGGAAGCCCTTACTATTGGTGAAGAGTTGATCCTTCCTGCTGCTAAAGACACTTGTCATGAACTTTTTAGGAGAGACTACAGTTAAAAAAGTGGCACGTGTTTCTCTTTTGGCTAGCACCATAGCTAGACAAATTGATGAAATAGCATAGGCTATTGAGGCACAATTGTTAGGATTAATGAGTCACTGAGGTACACAATCCAGGTTGACCATACTACTAATGTCGACAAGGCAACAATGCTTGTTTTTGTGTGTGATATATATTTCAGAAGGATGTGTATGAAGATGTGTTAGGTGCACTTTTGTTGCCAACCAACACCATAGCTACAGAACTATTCAAGTCTTTAAATTATTACATATCAGGAAAACTAAATTGGTCATTTTGTGTCAGTATATGCAGAGATGGAGCGGCGGCCATGACTGGACAGCTTTCTGGTTTCACTACTCGGGTCAAAGAGGTCACATCTGAATTGAGTCTAAGCACTGTGTCATCTATAGAGAAATGCTGGCTAGCTGAAAAATGTCACCTGAACTTAGTAACGTTTTGCAGGATGTGATTAAAATGATCAACCACACTGAAGTACATGCTTTTAACTCAGATATGTTCACACAGCTCTGTGAGGAAATGGACATAGAGCACACACATTTTCTCATACATAGAAGTGAGATGGCTTTCTAAAGGTAGATCACTAGCCAGAGTTTTTAAATTAAGAGATCCAGAGATTTCTTTTAGAAAAACAGTCACCACTGGCAGAACATTTCAGTGACACAGAATGGGTCACAAATATTGTTTACTTGTGTAACATATTCAACCTGCTTAACAACTCACTGTGTCATTTCAGGGGAGAATGACAACTGTGTTCAAGTAGAAGATAAAGTGGCTGCATTCAAAGCCAAATTAGAATTATGGAGGTGACAAGTAAACAGTGGGATTTTTGACATGTTTCAAACCTTGGAGAGATTGTGAAAGAGACTGAGCCAGAGCCTTCTTTCTCCCAGCTGGTGCCTGATCACCTATCTCAGCTTTCAAAAGAGTTTGAGTCTTACTTCTCAACCACAAAAGATTCCCAAATTGGGAAGGAATGGATCTGTGACCCACTTGTGAATAAGAAAGATGAATCAACTTTGTCAGTGCTAGAAGAGATCAACTGCTTAAGACTGCATATGATGGTGGCCTTGAAAGTATGTTTTTGATTCAACTTCAGGTTTCCACACAGTCTGCATTAAAATCAAATCAGAATATCCTGAGACTGACACAAAAGCACTGAAAAATCTGCTTCCATTTCCAACATCCTATCTTTGCGAAGCAGGGTTTTTTGCAGTGACAGCAACCAAAGCAAGATTATGGAGTAGACTGAACATAAGCAACATGTTTTAGGTGTCTCTGTCTCCCATCACCCCCAAATGGGACCAGATAGTTGCATGAAAACATTTCAGAGCTTACAATGATTCTGCATTATGATGAGTTGTATAATTATTTAATTAAATATTACAATGTAATATAATAAATGTAATGCACTCGAATCATCCTGGAGCCACACCAATCCCTTCACCCCTGGTCCATGGAACCAGTCCTAGTGTCAAAATGGCTGAGGATTGCTAGTTTATAGGACAAATCAAAGTATTAATTTTGATCACTGCTTCTGTCATTTTATTTGTTTATATCTATAGATATCATTTTATTTAAAATGATGATACTAGGAAATGTTTTGTTTTTAAATTCTTATGCAGAAAAAATATTTATTTTTGTATAATAGAAAATTTAAGTCTCTAATCTTTTTATCCATGTTAAATAAAATGTCTGTATATATTATGAAAATCATATTAAGAATGAGAATATGTTACTGAGTCTTTAAATCTCCCTCAGTGAGCTTGTTCTTTTAAGTTAATAAAAGGAAGCAACAGTCATCATCAAAGCATTTATTGTTTAAAAATCAATGAGAGAACTGCTCTCTGTATTGCTCTTTCCATTTTAACTTTTTTCTTTCTCTGCCTGGAAGCTTAGGAAGAGTCTTTGTTTAGCCCTTAGATGTACAGTCTGGTGTCAACCTGGTTAAGTCCATGATAAAAATGAACTTGTGTCCCAGTCTAACCTAGATATTGGTCCTTGATGTTTTTATACCAGAAAGCTAATTATGTCCTCTTGTTTCAGAGCCTCATTACCCCCAGATAACTTTTCTGTTCTTGTGCTTATTTTATTTCTATAGCTAAGGATAATTACACATAGTTCTTAGTGCTTTCTTTAAAGGTGTAAGTATAAATTATCAATACATTGTAATTATTGGCTGAGGTAAATGACCTTCCTGGGGTTCCAGAACATTTTTCACCTTAGTTGATCTGCTATGTGTGGTTGGTATTGATGTCCCAAATATAAGTTCATGTTATTGACAATTTAATACGCTCATTACTCTGTGCCTTCAATATATTATCTTATTTGGTTGGTCCTTGCAGCAACCTTGTGAAGATTATAGTTATTACAACATATAAAGAAGAAGTGAACTGCATATTGGAAAGTCTATTACATTATGTTCTTATAACATAGTAACTTTTTGAGGTGGGGTTCCAAAGACAGTTTTTCTTATTCCTTTATTCCTGAAGTAATAACTTGATAAAACCAGACCCCATGTTGTAGCTTTTGGTTTTAAATATGGACATTCCACTTTCATTTAACACCTATTTCATATACAATCCTAAGTTTGTTCTACCTTTTGTGTGCCCCTTTACATAATGCAAAAATAAAATTAGCAGAATCCCAGTATTAATGTTAATTGCAAGTCACTTCTAAGTTACAATACCCCAAAGGATATGATTTCACATATTCTAAGGGCACAGAAAAGAAACAAGTAGTGGTGTACTAAGACATAAAAGCAGTATACCAGTGGAGAGCTCCTTATAAAGTTAGACCACATGGGTTTAAATTTACCCCTTCCGAGCTCTGTGACCTTGCCCAAGTCACTCGAGATCCCCTTTTTTTCTTATTATAAAGGGGGTATATCATTAAATTATTTTCCTTGTAGAGTTGTTCTAAAAATTAAATATCATGATGTGTAGTGCCCTTAATACAGTGTGTCTACTTAGAAAATACTTGATAATTTTTAGCTATTAAAAAATCATGGAATGAAAATGCCAACTATATAGAGACCACAGGAACATCAAAACACAGGCATGTAGAAAAGAGGAAAACAAAAATGCAAAGAAACAGGAAATTGAGAAAGGATAATTAAAAAGAAACGTGATGGGTCTACAGTTCTGTTTAGGATACAGAATATTGCAAGAGAAAGTCCCTCTTAACCTAACAATAAAAACACACTCAATAAACTGCCAAATCAGTTATTTTAACCCATCAAACTCAGGCTGAAAGCAATTGAATAAATTAAAATCCAAACTTTGACAAATCTCTCCTAGGATAGACAGGATCCAGAGCTGCTTTCATTTTTGAATCATAGGCAGAGGAATTCACCATTGCAGTAAAAATAAAACAACTGAACTTTAAAATTTTTAAATGTCAAATGTGGGCTGGTATAGTTAGAATTCCTAGGACTCCTAGATACAGGAGAATCTTTACTCACACTCCACCTTTTTTCCATGGGCCTTCACTGAGAGCTCATGAGAAAGACTGGGGTGAGGGCAAGAGAACTGAGAAGTGCATCCTATGAAGAGCAAGCACACTGAATCTGCTGCAGTCTTAGTGTGAAGAATGAGAACTAAGAGAAATGCTTTTGCATTTTGGGCCTTGAATTATACAAGGAAGTGGCAGAGGAGGCAATCTGTAGAAGGAGAAGGAGAAAGCAGGAGAGAGTCCCACTCCTACCCTCTGCCTGAGGTGCATTGGCATAAGGCTGGAACTTAAGCTGAGTTGGGGGTGAGGTAAGGTGAGGACCGAGAGAGATGAGACTTTCCACGCAACCTGCTAACATTTGCGGGCAATGAGAGAATTGACAGAAGCTCCTCAGGTGCTCTTGACTTAGTGACTCAGTGCCAGTCTTCCATTAAGGGAGGGAGAAGAGAGTTGAGAGAGAAGTCCACTAAGACTTTCAGTATAAGCAATTCTTATTTTGAGTTGGTGTGTGCATTGTAAGAAGCTGTCTAGATATTTTGTTTCATAGTTCCTTTATAGACACATTATATACAAGTATATAAATAATAGTTTTTAAGTAAAATACTAAATTACAATATTATACAATATAACCATTACAAAACTATTGACTATATTCCCTATGCTGTCTCTATCTTTGTTACTATTTTATAACTACTAATTTGTACTTCTTAATCCCTTTACCTTTTTCTCCCAGTCCATAACCCCCTCCCTTCTAGATGTCACCAGATTGTCCTCTGTATCTGTAAATCTGTTTTCATTTAGTTTTAAACATATTTCTTTATTGTATAACTTCTCAAAGCACTAATGTACACTGTAAATCTCTAAGGTGTGATAGAGGATGCAGCTTTCTCAAATTTATTTGACCTTAGAAACCTTTTATTATTTTTCCTCAGAATACTCATTATTATCTCACTGGATATAACTATTCCACAAAACCAAATTTAGAAAATGCTGATCTAGGTGAAGTCAGAATTAGGGAGATGCTGTTGTAAATATTAAGAAAGGTACAAATTCATTAAGTACGGTGAAGGAACAATACGAACAAGAAAAATCTCTAAAAGAGAATGCAAGAGAAGGACTAGTCAAAGATAATTGCCACAGATTTTAGCTTGAGAGGTGAGAAAATAATGGAATTATTAACATAACTTGAGATGCTGATAAGAATGCCTGCCATCCATTACTTTATTCATTTTATCATGCAATAAATATTTACTTAACATTCAGAATTATTTAGGCTATAAAGAAGAGTAGAAAAGAAAAAAAATATATTAACTTATTTTAACCATAATAGCTTAATGACTGAACTACAATATGCTCTATAAGATAATGTAAGGGGACATCTTTCTGGGCATTTGCCCACCTCTGCTTTGAGAACCACCATCTACCTTCCTGTCCATAAAAAAGGCTTCATATTTATATATGCACTATGCACACATTCATATATCTATTTTTTAGCCAAGATTTACAACCTAACCCAAATGTTCTTTCCTGAGCATTTGGATAGCCAGCTTGGTAGGTTTCTTAAACTACAGACAGGCAAAAATTATTTGTATGGAAATTTTTGGCCATCTGCACACATTTGCTACCAGAAATATTTAACACGGAGAAAAATAGAGTAGGGAAAAAAGAGAGGGGTATAAAGAGATTAAGGGGGAAAAAGAGAATAAGAGAGTGAGAGGAAGAAAGAAAGATGTAGTTTTCTGTGTCTCTGATGTTTTTACAGTTCTTTGTCTCAGGACAATTTCAAGTCTGTTTATAACACAATGTATTTCATATATTTCTTTCTCAATCAAGTTATTCTTCACTAAGATCCCACATTCCTTGCAATAAAAACACATAAGACTGAAACAGAAAGGTCATGAATAACATTACATATATGTAGTTATAACAATGTCAATAATAATAAAAAAATTACTTCACCTTTTAAGTAACATTAGTTAGAAAGTTTAAAGTAGACCTAAAATATTACATTATAATGTAATGGCTGATTTAGTTCAGAAAAGTGGGATAAAATATTATTACAATCTGTACAGTACACTGAGATCCATAAAAAATATAATATTCTTAAAGTACTGATGTCACAGGAGTAATTTTTCAACATTTAAACAAAGTGGGAATGCAAAATATGTAGATGAAGAGATCTGTCATGTTGCTCTCAGTCTGGGGTGTTAAAATGGCAGTACTGGGAAGCATTTACCCAAAGATTGGCATAGATTCTGCCAAAGACTTAGCATAGTAATTGATAGGAAATCAGACTGTTTTGACTAAAATCAGTCTCTACAGAATATCATGCCAACACATGGATACAATTAGGACACATGTTCAATGCAAATGACTCTGATTCTGGCCGTCTGCATTATGATTTCTGGATGAATCCAAATTACTTGGGACATTTCTAAAAAATGGAGAGAAAATAAGTAGTACTTCTTATACTAATATTTGGTGGTTCTGAATAAAGAGAAAAGATGGATACTGTCAAATACAAATATAAGTTCACAAAGTAGGTAATGGTGGCATATATAATTAATTGCTCTACATTGCTATGAAGATATACACTTATCCCCACTAATTTCTAATAGGATCATCATCAATTGTTTATGAATATAACAAGTCCTTTTAGAAAATGAAAATGATTTATTTCTATCTCCATAGCACTTTTAAGGCAAAGAAGAGGGTCTCCATCTGTATATGTTAAGTTTCACTCATTCTCACCTTGTTGATGTGCAAATCATATCATTCTCACCAAAGTCTCACTCGTCTTTTCAATACCGATTTGTTAGTCAAGTGTGGTAGCAAGGTCTCACATTGCATAGATTTGGAGGTCTCAGGCAGGCAAGGTTGTATTTTCTTTGTGGGAATAGGTGCTATGTAAACACTAAGTACCACCACCGTGCCTTGGCAGCACTTATTCTCTAAGGTTATATACACTATCAAAAAGAGCAACGTCCAATTTTATTTTCTCTAATACTGAGATTTTTAAACAGGACTGTCCCTAAGTTATATTTTGAAGTAGGAAAATTTGCATTTTTGCAAAGCAGTTCCCAACCTCTTCTACAGCTATCTCTTTGAAAAGTGAACACCATAATTTAAACTCTTACTTTTCATTTATAATTAAGTTAATCATCAGTGAGATGTAAAGGTTAAAGGAAATTGTTTAACGAACTCAGTCATGAGTTATAAATATTCATTTTTCCTCAAGAACTCCTTTGTTTTAAAACAAATACTTTGTCAAAGAATCCAAAACATGAATTATGTTTGTCTTACTAATCTTTGAGTCACTATGGTAGTAGCAGTAGGTTGGGACAGTAAACTCATTAGATTGGCAGTGCAGGTTAATAGTTAAGACCAGAGAGACTCTGGGATCGAGCTGCTTAGATTTGAACCCAAGCTTCACTACTTCATAGTCGTGTGATTATTAAACACGCTATTTAAACTCTGTGCCAGATTTCTCATGTTATGAGACAGTAACAGTACTTATTTTAACACTGTTGTAAAATTAAGTAAATTAATAGCAAGCTTAGGCCATAACCACATTATGTATTAATTACTATCATTATCATTATTGTTATGTTGTGTACTTCTTCCTACCATGCTATCAAGTTAACTGCAAGAACAGATACTATGTTATATGTCATCTAGGTTTGCTCCCTATGTATATACTCTTGCTCTTGTATCAGCGACTTTCTTCCTTAAATTGCCATCCCACCCAATCACAAAACATATGACAACAACTCAAAGATAATCTTCAAAGTAACGTATTTATATTTTAAAATAAATTTTAATGCAAAAAAGTGGTTTAAATTATTGACAATTAAAATACTACAAGCAGGCAGGGTAGGCTAAAAAGGGTACTGCCCCCTTTGAAGCACCTAAACCCTGACATTTATTCTACTTTTTAAAATGCAGTCTGTTGTTGTAATTCCACTATACTGAGAGGTAGTATTTATTATTATTTGTGCCAATGTAATATCTCTGAAGAAAAATATGTAAACTTTTTGAAAAAGATTAGTTTTATTTTTCACAAGCTACAAGTAGAAAAGATACATTTTTAAAATAGTAAAATGAATACAAGGTTAAGTAAAGTTGCAAAATTCTGTAGAATAGCAGAATTATAATGTCCCTGGATATATGAGGAAAATGATAATAAAAATATTAGTATTAATCAAAAGCAACAAAAAGTAGAGGGTTTTTTTAATTGTTTCTGGAAAAGAGAATATCCAGATTAAAATAATGAATTGATGCACTATATTGGTTAGAAATAATGGTAGGTGTTTTCTTTGATAAATGGTAAGTCATAAGGACATACAATTGTGCACTATGTCAGATGTGTTGCAGGATGACACATATTTAAAATTTCATTTAATTGTCATTAATATATATATATATATATATATATATATATATATATATATATATATTTGTATAATTGTTTCATCTTAGAGATTAAGACAGTAAAAATCAGGAAAATTTAAAAAAAGATCATTTCATGGATAAACAAAATGTTATTTAACTTATTCTGTATAAAGCTTGTGTTCTTTTATCAGCATCAAATACTTCCCAGGTTTCCTTTCAGAAAGGTATACTAGAAAGTCGAATTAGAAAGTGAGCAATTTATAAGCATAAATTAGGAAACATATCCTTGTATCTATAATAAACTTTTTTATTAATGATTATTTTCCTGTTGTTCTTAATCCCTCTTGAGGAAGACTAAATTTTACTATTTCAACCTTGACAGAGGGTAGATAATACTAACAGGATAATATTACAGACATCAAAAAAAAAAGTTTGTGGGGAATATAAGTAGAATGCAGTCAGTGATGCCAACCTAGTTCTTACCTAGCTTTGTGCTTTAAGAAATACATTGACTTCTGAATTATAAAAAAAAAATAGGAATACTTGATGGTAAATATCTAAATAAATGAATATTTAGAGAAAAGAAAATAGAGTTGAAGGCACATATAGACAAGAGTTATTCTGCATAAAACTTTCATTTAATTATTATCACAGTAATATTTTTGAATAAAATGAGTCAGTAAATCATATAAAAATAAATCAGTTCCTTGTCTCCCTCACCACACCCATGCTGAGTTACATACTATACCAATGTGATCAATCACCCTGAGCTGACCCCATCCAAGTCTTTAGCATTTTATTATGGGTCTTTATATCTTTGCCTGGCCTCTGTTAGAACTAAAAGGTCTTTGAAAGGACAAATTATCTATATTTAAATTTTAAAATATTCAAACTAAAAAGTGGGAAACATCTAAGTCAAGGTTGTTATATGTAAATTTTCTTTTTAAATTTTAAATTAATATTGCAACCAATATGTAAGTCTCTAAAAACTAATTACTATATACAGGCTTAAGACTGTCAACAAAAAGAGCAAAAAAAAGCATAAGAGTTTATAAACTAAGTCTATGTACTTTTTGTCACAAATACTATCAACCTGGTTTAGAATTTTTAACAAGGACTTTTCCGAACACCCTATGTAAATAGCAAACTGGCCTATCCCACCCACAAACACATACTTTATCTGAATTTTTCACTGATTTATTCACTGTTTGGCATATACCAAGTGCTAAATAAATAAATATTAAATGACTGACTGAATGAAAAACAATATGTTGCCTTAATGTAATTACATCTCAGGTTCAAAGTTCATATGGCATTATTTCATTTTCCACATTTAAGGTTCATTTGAGTCTATACGAACACCCAGATAACTTTTCAAAGTAATTTCTAGTTTTCTACTTCAAAATAATAAGCTATGCATACTTCAAAGTGAGATTAAAATATGTACCATGTGCATTTCTTTAATATAAGGCAAAAATTATCTCCAAATCCTCTGAGAAAGTTTATATTAATCATGCATATCAACTACTATAGTGTACTTTTTAAAGAGACCTTTTATAAATTTTAAAAATAGTTGTCTTAACTATATACAACAAATATGTAAGCTATTTGGTGGGTGCCTTAGCTATTAAATAAAATTAAATTGTTATAATCTTGTTATGACAATGATTTCAAGCCATAAGTAGAATAGTATCTGGTATGAAGAATGCAAGTCTTTCTCAACAAAGATTTTACATAATTAAAACTAACATAAAAATACTTGGTTGACTATTTTCTTAATTCTTCATTGGATGTTACAAGACTGATATCATTCTACATGCATAGGAAAGAAATAATCCATACATATAACAAATACCTTAAGAGGCATTTAGGGATTAATTGTTTCCAAGAACCCAGGTTGAGAAGGGCTTGCGTAGGTACTCAATACATGTTTGCTGAAAGCGTCTTCTACCCAAACCTGATCTTCTTTTAGTTTTTTTTACTACTATTTATTGAGTAATATAAGCCAAAAAAAATCATCTTGAACATATCTCATGGCCTCATATTCTATATGCCATCCCTCACTACTTGTCCAACTGCTACTTACTCTAATAATTTATAAGTGCTGCTTCCAGTCTGGATAGCTTCCTATCAGACTCTACTCTGAAGCCAAATCTTTTCAAAATACAAATCTAAAATATTTTTCAGCCTTGCTTAAATCCATTCAATAAGCTTTATTAATTTTAGGTTTAAAAGAAAATGCTGTAATGCAGCCAGTAGAACCTTACATGATCTGCGATATTCTTGTATCTCTAGCCTCACTGCGAGCTCATTCACTACCTTGCACTCAGAGTGCCAGTCACACACTGGATATAGAACGTTTAAGTTCTTTTAAACAGTCTTTGGCCATACTGTTTCCTCTTCTTTGAACACTATTCCCATCTCACCTCTACACAACTCCTACCCTTCTCCTATATTTTAATTCATCTCTCTTTTAATATGGTTTCCCATGACATGGCCTCATTCCATTAGATTATCTCAGATGTCATTGTTAAATCTCTTTCAAAACAATGCTCCTATCCTTTAGATAACTACTTTCAGATAATATACTAGTTGGAGTTATTCTCTGAATATTTGTCTCCATCAACAGACTATATGGTCTCCATATTCCCTAGCATAGTGCTTATAGCATATCAGGAACATAGTAAACATCTGCTGAAATTATTAAGATCAGAAACAAAATTAATACAAGTTATTGGCAAATATAGGCGATGACAGAAGAGACTAACTGAGCTCCTAATAGATGAATGTATTTCCAGAAGAATTGAATCCTAAAATTCAAACTTCATAAAAGAAGATGAGACACTCATATCAAAATCTCTTAAAATTATATGGTTGTAACCATACAGCTTTGCTTAAAAAAAAATCCCTCTTCTTTATTATTATTTTTAAGTTATCTTTTGTTTTGCCCACTTTTGAAAGATCCAAAGTGTCTAACTGGTATAGTCTTTTGAAAAATCAACACATTGCTAAGTAAGGAATGGTTTTATAAGAAAAGTGTGAATGAATAAATTGAGTCAAGGAAGTACAAGTTAGGACCTTAAGTTAGGAAAGAAGATATGTGGCAAAGGCAAAATGGAACAGTAGAATAAGGTTTGAAGAAGAAACTGGGTCATTTCCTCCAACTGCAAAAATGTAATTCAAGGCTATATTGGGAAAGTGTAACATGGTACTTGGTTAAAAAAAGGCAGAAATTTCAAGTTACATTTGAAAACTCTTACTTATTTATTAGACTATTAATGTGACCTTGGTAAGATACTAAACTTTAAAAAAAAATTTCTCCCCCTTCTGATGAAAAAAGACTGAGCAGCTACTTTTCTCAATTTTTGCTTAATTCTTCCTGGGAAGAATGGAATCATCCCAGTTACTTTATGATATGATTAAAGTTGCCTTTGAGGTAGAGGAAATAGAATGTCATGGTTAGAGTGAATTCCTGAAAATGACTTCTTTGATATCAGTTAAAGTGCCTTTGCTTCCTAGCTCTGTGACTTTAGAAAATATTTTAAAATTCTCTCTAATACAGTTTTTTGTAAAAACAAAATATTTATCCACCAAATTATTATAAAGATTAAATGAGATAATCCACATAAAGTACATACCAGAATGCTGGTGCATAGCAAATATTTAATAAACTACTATTCTTTTAATTTTCTATCATCATCGTATTATTATTAGTAGTAGCATTTTTCAATATTATTAAATGAAAAATATCCTAATAAATCAGACTGAATTTGTGAAGAAAAGTTGTAGAGAAATAGAAGGTAATGCTGAGAACGTTAAGACCTTTATAACACCCAGTGAGGACATTATTTGGACTTTTTTTTTTTAATCCAACATCCATTAGCATCAATATTGATATCGGTTTGGGTTAGTATTCTCTTATTTCAACAGAATGTCCCCAATCTGAATATAAAAAAATTTATAGAATGTTTTAAATGAAAATGGAGAAATCTGGCTTACTGATATCAAGACAATGATTGTATAATAATTTTCCTTCAAAGGGCTATATTTGGCAATATTTAAAAGAGATACGATCTCAATGTTTTTTGTTTTGTACACATGCTCTAAATTTGGTCTGTAAACTCTCAGAAAACACTGAAAGCAACACTGTTTTGATATAAATATACCAATAGCAGCCACAGACATGCAGGGATCCTCTTGATGAATAATTACTGTGGTCTAATTGTTTGACTAAAATTTTGCTTACAAGTACAGACACAGATTTAAATAGCTATTTCTTCTACCTTTAGTCTTTATTTGAATTAATTCTGCAGGTAAATGTTAATTGGCTTTTTCTCTTTTTAAAGCAGAAAATGAGAAGTATAACTGCTTTTTTTCTTTAATTTAAAATTGTCAAGCAAAAATTACCGCCCTCCCCCCCCACCACACACACACACACACACACACACACACACTAAAAGTACCTTGTTGTACTCAAATTAATTAGTTCTGTTATTCTGGTGACAATAAGTAAAAAAAAAAAAATAGCTGTTTGGAAAAATTTACTAAATTCTACCTAGAAAAACAGTAATGTTGGTTACACTGGGAACAGTTAATATATAAAGATTTTTTTGTTAATGTTGAGCATAGTATTTTTTAAAAAAAAATTGAGAGAACAGGAACAAAATGTTAACACGTATAATAAAATCCTGGTATTGAATATTTTAAAACCTAAAAAGTATATAAAACTAATAAAATTTCTTTTTTCCATTCAGATTTTACTAATTTACCATGAAAAATACCCTCACAATTATAAACAATAAGAAATTTCTGGAAGCCAACTGAATCTTGAGATCTGCTGGGGTAAAAAAGGGGTACAATATCTTTCTTAGAAATTAATCAGTTACTATGTGTCTGTCATTGTTATCTTTAAAACTCTAGACAAGTATTTAGTCTGTGGTAATTTCATTGTAATCTGCAGTCTTCAATCTATCCATGTTATTAAAATAAACTATATAAAAAAATTTATAGGTAAACAAAAATTTTTAAAAAGTCAGAAAAATATAAATAAATAAATAAATAAATAAATAAATAAATAAATAAATAAAATTAAATAAAGCTATAAGACTGTTCATTATCAACATGAATTCTTTGAACAAGAGAGTTCTTGGAAATCTTCCAAGGAATCCTAAGGAAACTTTGTTGCTTAAAACAAAACAAAACAAAAAAACAAAAATGAAAAGAAAAACAGAAATAAAAAACCACAAATACTCATAAAATCATAATGATTTCAAGTGTAAACTGTCCTAAAAGAAATAATGATTGATATCACCTACACTAAACACATAAGTAGAAAATAAATCAGCTATTCTATTTCTCTGTCATAGTACTACTGCAGAAGAGATAAGTAAAAAAAGATAAAAGGTATACAAAAGAAATGAGTAGATCCAACTACTTGAACTTCTCTGTGAATCTCATTTGTTAAATAGTTTTCTTGTTATTTTATTTCCACCTCTAGAAAACCCTGGTAATACCAATCCCTGAGACCTTTGAATAGGGTTGGTTTTAGACTTTCTACAATGTCAGTTCAGAACTAAAATTTCTCAGGTTTGGTCAATTAGTTAGAACTCATCCATCTACTTTACAGCTCTCCAAATTATCTAGGTATTGTCTCCTTTATTGTTCTTCTCATTATTGTAAAACGTATGTCTTAAAAATGTCTTTACTGTCATTTTAGTATGAGATTCAGAAGAAAGAGAAATTAGTTGTATGAGTTAAATCCATTACATATATTAGGAAGTGTTTGTTTGTACTTTTTTATATTGTTAATGACCACCTCACCTATTTTTTAAAATAAAAAAAGCCTAAAGCTAGACTTCTTTTAATTACACACACACACACACACACACACACACACACACACACATTTGTGTGTGTGTGTACATATATGCACACACACAACTATATATATATATATATATATATATATACATATATATATATATGTATATATTTCTGAAAAATTGGGAGAAAGTATCCTACATTATCTAAGAACAGGTTTTAACCAGTTTTCATTTAAAGTTTCACTCCGGTCTACTCTTTCTACTGGTAAAAGTTTTACCAGAAACGATGCAAATAAACTTTTAACTATTTGTTCTTATCAAGATGAACAGCAGAACATTTTTGCTTAGTCTACAGTAACCTCTAAAAAATTAAATTTGTCTTTTTCAGAATGTATCCTATGGTACGATATGTTTCTTTTGAAACAGTTGCTATAGTTTGAATAAAAAAGAGAAAGAAAAAAAGTAGCTAAATTTCAGCCATGAAAACTTTCCAGTATGAACTGCAGTGACTCCAGTGTCTCTGCTCTGAATGACACTCTGGTGGCCAGGAAGCAGTAGTAAGCCACCTTGTGAGTTTCAGTCACTAGCTAGTACTACGTGGGACACCAGGGATAAATTGGATCAAAATTATCATAAAAGTTGCTATAAATCCAAAATCATAACTGCATATATATATATTTATATATACATTTATATATATATATATATATATATATATATATATATATATATATATATATATATATAATTCTGCAAAAGTTGGTGATGGAGTTAACAAACAAAAACATAATAGTTAAAATATGGATATTAATACCTCTTTTCAAAAAAATAATATTGTCACATCTTTGATTTCTAGGGAGAAAAAGCATTTGAGAGAATTTGTATATGGAATATTACAATAAAAAGGTCAAACAGAAAGAGCAGAGATCTGTGAGAAGGTTAAAGCATGTATTCAATTAGTAGTAACAACAACAACAAAAAAACAGATCAGCTCTTCTTGCTGTCAATTTATAACTAATAATGTACTCCATGGCACACTGGAATGTGCTTTCCAATAGGAAAGCAATGCGATGTAGAAAGAAAAAAAGAATAAAATCATAATAAAACTACAAAGTTTACAGGGTGACTGGTTAATTACAAAGATAGTCACAGATTGTTCCTATTCCTATATAATCTATTTTCAAGTGGAATTGCAACTTCTCTCTTACAGGGATGTGGTTTCTATCTCCATAAATTGTTTCAGGGATTGGCCATGTGACTTCCTTTGGCTAATTGTTCAATTAAGAAAAAAAAAATTGACTCAAGCAGAGATTGAAAAGTGCTTGCACACTGGACCTTAGTTTTGCCTTCAGCTCTTTGTAATCTTGAGACTACCTTATAAAGAAACCTGGAAGGTGGAGATCAAGGGAAGCTCAGACAAACTTTCCCATCTGATCTCTCCAACACTCCTAACCAAACTAATCATCTTGCCAAATGTGGAGGAGGCCTTTTGGACTATCAAGCCCCAGCCTAGCAGGCCCAAATCAGATCAGAAAAACTGCACCGCTGATCAATAGAACAATGAGTTTGAGCAATGTCTACAGTTTTAAGACCCCAAGTTTTGGGTTGTTTGTTAAATAGAAACAACTGATACACTAACTTTATGCACTATCTTAATTTAATAAATATTCACAGGTTAAAAAATAACATGTTGAAACAAGTATTAAAAATAATACAATAGCATTTATTAAATAATCATTAAAAACTTAAAGTTTTCTTCATATTTATTTCATTTCATATCTCTGGGCTTCTGCTATTAGAAGATCTTCTCACATTACTTATTTTTCCAAAATATAATCTTTATCGGAAGACTATCCTTCAATTTCAAAATCAGGCCAAGACTTTCTTTCTGGATTCCAATAGAACCCTGATAACACCTCAATTCTAGGGCTTATAACAGTAGGTTAAAATTATCTGTTGATGTGACTTTTTTCTTTATCAGACTTTAAACTCCAATGTCAGAAAAATGTCTTATTGTCATTGAAGCACTAATATTGAGTCCAGTATTAAATTTTTAAATAGCATATATCAAATCTATGATATTGAGCTGAATTTACTAGTGTAAGTTTTTTTAATTTGGCTGATATAGAACAGTCATAGAAACTCTAGGTTGGTAATAGAAGTAAATGAATAATTAAGATTTATAATAAAAGTTAATAGAGAACAAGTTAGGTTTTGGTTGAGGAAAGGAAATATTGAGGACATCTTCAGAATTTAAGCAATGTAAATCTTGATTCACCATTCAAGATATAAGTAGAGCTGTTGTTCAAGAAACACTTAAGGGACTTGAGTTGAGGATATATGCTGTTTGAAGTCTCTTTGCTGCCTCTAACTCACTCATCTTATTTCATTGAGCAGCTCTGAAAGAGAAGTTTCTTTCTGACTGAGCAGCAGAGGTACTCACATTAGAGAAAGACTTCATGGCAATTTTGGAGAAAATTCATGAGATGATTAAAAGAAAGTAAATGCCTTTGGGTTATGAAGCTTAAAAAAATGTAAATAGTGCAATGGAGAGAAAGGGTAAAATGAAGAGAGAAGAAAACAGTTAAAATGTAAATGTACTCAATTAATAAGCAAAAATTCTAAAGGCCAGCATTTGTCATAAATAACATATTAAAATTGATAACAATCATATTAAATAAAAATGCTATGCTTTTTTAATAAGGTTGTATTTTCATAAGGTTATATTTAAAATATGGGGAAAATATCAGTCTAATGAATGACACAGACCATCTATCTGCATTTTGTGTTCAAATCCTTTAGGAATCAAAATTAATTAATCCTATGTCTGTAAAAGTGATTCTGCAAGTTTAAATTTTTATGAAATACAATAAATATAAGAAATATTCACTGTATCATAAATATAAAGTTATAATTTAGGAAGAAATTGGAAATTACAGGATTATGTTTAAGTATCACAAATCTATCCAAATTAATTAATTTTAATTCTAGAGACCAAAGTAAGTAAATATAATATATTTATAACAAATAAATAAAAGCAACAGTCACATTATATGGTATGAAAAACAGAATTGAACGTCAAAAATTAGTATTAAATCAACAACAAAAAAAACAAGCAATCCAATTACAAAATAGGCAGAAGACCTGAAGAGATACTTCTCCAAAGAGGGAATACAGATGGCTCATAGACATGAAAAAATACTCAAGGTCGCTAATTATCAGAGAAATGCAAATTAAATCACAATATTACCTCACACCTGTTAGAATGGCTATCATCAGTAAATCAAAAACCAGCAATGTTGGTGAGGATGCTGAGAAAAGGGAACCTTCATACATTGTTGGTGGGATTGCAAATTGGTACAGCCACTATGGAAACAGTATGGGGGTTCCACAAAAAATTAGAAATGTATATACCTTTTGATCCAGCAATTGCACTTCTGGGTATTTATCCGAAGAAAACCAAAACAATAATTTGTAAAGACCTCTGCACAGCAATATTCATGGCAGCACAATTTACAATAGCCAAGATATGGAAGCAATCTAAATGCCAGTGGAGGGAGGGAGCAATTGGAGGGATGGTTTTATGAGCATATAGATATCTAACCAAAGTACTATATATATAAAACTAATTTAATAAATAAATATATTAAAAATAAATAAATAAAAATAAAATTAATGAGGGTAGAGAAGGAAATGGAAGGAAATTGGCCATGCATTGGTAATTGTTTAAATACATTTCCCTCTATTCTTTATGTTTGAACTTTTCTATAAACACTTAAGAGTGGAGAGAAAAAAAATTAGTATTAGAAATCCAGGCTTTCCTGTTGCTGGTATCAATCAAAATTATAAAGGGATCTTTGTCAACATAGGAGGTTACTGTCAATAGTTGGAAAGAGACTATCCAACTTGCAAAATAGCACTGTTTGAAAAAAAAGAAAGCAATTTTCCATCAATCAAGCTGTTGGTGAAAAACAAATTTTCTCTTCTGGTCTTTTGTGCTCCTTAAAATTCTGCATGACATCTTTTAAGGACAGCAAAATTTAAATTTCTTTCTCTTGATTACTGAAGTGAAAATCAATTTTCAGTAGTGATGAAATTGTTTTGCCCACTGAAGTATTCAATAGCTTCCACTCTCAAAATAAAAATATAAATGGCCTTAAATTATATTTTTAAAAAGTTAATTATATGAGTTTTAGGCAATCTACCATGTGTATTTTCATATTTTCTGTAAAACACTGCTTCAGAAAACTTTTATTTCCAATAATGTTTTAGTTTCCAACATATCCCTAAGTCACACTTATCATTTAAGTACTAATCATTCTGATCAAATAAGTTATTCAAATCCACGTTTTCTTTTCCTACCACTTATACTATCAATCTTTAAAAATATCTTTTAAACTATTTTCTATCAATGTTTAATTTTATCATAATTTTCAATGTGATCTTTATTATATTTCCAATGTTTTTCCTCCTATTCAACAAAATAGTTTTATAGAAATATCTGCTCCCAGACTCTGAGTTACAAACTTCCCCTACTCATTATATTCTATAGAAGTTTGTTTCTAGTATAAAGATTTCTCTAAAAGTTTTGAACAGAACTCTATCTTGATTTTATGTAATTATAAGAAAAAAAGACTGATAAATTCAAATATATATCTTCAATAAAGAAAACCCATGATAACAGCTTTCAATATAAGCTACAAATTCACAAAAACACACTCACATAAAAACAACAAAACGACAAAAAAAACCTCACTAAAATGTATGAAGCAGTCTTTTTATTAACACTGCAATTGCTTTACTCAAGCCCTCACAACTTTTATTTATTCCAGCATGTCCCAAAGTGTATTCATTCCTCTTAGTTGGTATCCCATAAAAGAACCAATCTCTCAAAGGCAATCATTGTATGTACAGAGCTAGCTTCTCTCTTATGCATTTAGAATGTCTCTATCTATGCATTGTGGTTAAGATAATTGCCAAAGACTCACTCAAATAATTTTCTACAGAGCTCAGTTTTTTCATAGAAGCCCAGTTGAGAAATTCTGCCTGAACATAGTGAAATCTCAGAAGAATGTCTTATAAGATTGGGTGGGTGGCAGTTGCCAGGAGAAGAAAAAGTGGACAGTTCAATGGTCAGTCATGTTTAGAAAATACTATATAACATGCCCCCATCTTAGAGATTCATGATGCGTATAAACATATGAAATTTGCTAAGTTCTGTAATAATAATTAAGATAATAATAATATAAATAATAAACCTATTTATCATTGCTTAACTTAATATTTCAAAAACATAGTTGATAACATGATCCTTTTTACACACTCAATTGACATCCCTTAAAACCAGTGTTCCACTAAACAAAGTTTGGAGAACACCAGAGGGTTAAGATATCAGTCTCCTACCTTGCCACATCGTCTCCCTGATATCTATTAGTCACATTATGGTCTCAGAAATGATTTTTTTTAAAACAC
The DNA here is from genome assembly GCA_004027375.1 of Macroglossus sobrinus. Taxonomy (NCBI): domain Eukaryota; kingdom Metazoa; phylum Chordata; class Mammalia; order Chiroptera; family Pteropodidae; genus Macroglossus; species Macroglossus sobrinus. The sequence continues at coordinate 932,628 of PVKZ01000290.1, forward strand.
AAATTTGTTAAGTTCATATTTTCATGCTTAAAATTTTTTGGCAGCTTCCTAACACCTGAAGAATAAAATAAAAATGTGTTCTCTAATCTGGCATTAAAAACCAATGCTCTCTCTCCATCAGAGACACCTGCCATTCTGTCACATGACACACACTCACTCACAAGTTCTAATCAGAATATATAAATTCTTTCTCACATCTTTGCTCCTCTTTTGTATTTTTGTCTAATCAACAAACAAACCCCTAACATATTTCATAATTCAATTTAAATAATACCTCTTTCTCAGAGCTTTCCCTTAACATCGCAAGGCATTCCCCCTCTTTGTTCCTACAGAGCCTTGCACTGACTTCTACTTTAGAAAATACAGTATTGACTTAAACATGTGCTAGTTGCTCTCGACTCTCTCTGGACTGTCAATCCCTGAAGGACAAGATAACATACTCTTAATCTTCTTATGCCTAATGTTTAGCCCAATGTCAGATACATTAAAGATACTTTAATAATTATAAATAAATCTAGCAATCATAATTCAAGATGATAGATTTCTTAAAACCTTCATCCTTAGACATACCTACAATTAATATCATTTTTTTGTTTCCTTTCAACCTACAGTTATTTTTTAATCATTGCCCAACAAATGAATAGCTTCCTTTCATTATAAAAGATTCTTTGTAAAACTCTTTCAATATTCTGAGTCTGCTGACAGAAAAGCCCTCTGGTTCCAGTGAGAGGAAGGTATTTATATTCCTGTATTTACATATTTATTTTTTAAATGTCTTTTATATTTGAGGCACACTTTTAAACACTGACATATCACAGTGACCTAAAAAGACAAAGTCCCTACTTTCATAGAGCTGCTTTCCAATCAAATAAGACAAAAATACATAATTTAAATTAATTATAATGACTGGTAGTCAGATCTGAAGAAAAATACATCAAGAGAAGGTGACAGAATAAGTGTGTCTGATGGGTTCAGGGGATACAACTGCTATTTTAGACAAAAAAGTCATGGAAGGATTCTTTCACAAGGTAGGTTTTTAAATAGAGACTAAAGTGAGCATCATTCACGCGCAATATGTCCTTTCTTGGCACCCTGGATTTTCTTTCTCAATTAAACATGACAAATTTACCTTAATTCTCTGAGCAACAGGGTGATCACTATACTAAACAGTGCTTTAAATCTAGAGTGGCTTGTTGAAACTACCAGAGACTGGTCTTTCTATTTTAGTCATGAAAATCTCAATTGATTGCTCACATCCTGTGGTGAAAGTTTTCACAATAGAAATGAATGGAGCACAGAATAAGTGACTTTAAGCATCAGCTGCCTTGTGGCAGATTACAGCAAATGCTTAATAAGATCAATCACTTTATGAACTACATGCTACAAAGTTTGGAAAGAGAACCTTCTGAAGTTTACCACTTGGGGTAAATTCAGTTGTTTTGATATTATTCTCAATGTAAGCATGCTTAATGCTATTAGTGAGAGTACTGTATGGAAATACACTGGCAGCCTTTGAGACTTCCATTGACAACTTTCACTATGATGCTGGCTGGTGACTATGAACATTGCAAATATAGTTAGCAGTATTATCTTTTTACTTTGTAATATTTTTCTTTAGCTCTAGGTATTTTGCTTCCTTTGGGAAAAAAACAGGCTGTTTTTTTTTCAATTTTGTTAAAAATGAAACATGTGGAAAATAAATTCATTACCATAAATTATTCTTGCCAGTAAGTGTTGAACAAATTCACACTGATGCTTTTGATGCATACCATTTAGGATTTTAACACATGCCTCTTTCTTCACATTTGGAATTTTGCAGTCAAAGGTATCAAGTTTCAATGTTGCTATCACACTGTTCATTTTTATACATTATATATTCCCCATTTGCATCTCAGTTTATGTATTTTATTTGACAATGTATTAATATTATTACAATCAAACCTACTACAGCAACATGGAAATAATCCCACTCTTGACCAATTTTTTATATGTATAAAAACCTTGAAAAACAGTGAAAATAAAAAAAAACACACACACAATTGTATATCATTCTCTGTGGTAAAATATTCAGAACAAGAAAAATAGACAAGAAAAATAAAAATTGTTTTCTCATTTAAGTTGGATTAAAAGTTTCCTCACACCAATATAAAAAAACAAATAAGATAACATATTCAAAGCCATATGCAATGTTCAGGTGAAATGGGCATGGGAACATAATAGGAGATGGGGTCAGACAGAAGTTGGGGATCCACATCATATTGAGCCTTGAAGGCCATAGTAAGGTACAAGACACAGTTATTTAATTTTGAGAGCTAATATGTCTCTTTAACATTTTTAATAAATAATTTCAGCTCTATTAGGATAGATACTTTGTCTAAATTGTGTATAAATATACCACATAATAACTAAGGATGATGAAAAAAAATCACCTTGTTGAGATTTAAAGAAGCTTTAGGATTTCTTCTTCCTTTTTTCACTTAAAGTAGACAGCAGCATGCCCTGGGAGTTACAGCTTCTAAAACCTAAAGTGGGACTGTCAATCTTGTGTTCAAATTGGCTAGACTAAACTGGAAAACACAAAAAAATCAGACATTGTAGAAATAACAGTAAATAATTTAGCAGAGCTCAAAGTAATAAAATCTATAAATAGCCCTTTGTTTTGAATACTAGGATGCAAAAGCCTAAATCACTCACCTTTTTATAGATAGCAATATAATCTATTTTCCCAATGATAAAAAAGACTGACTTTTGTATTTAAGGTTTGTTTTTAAGTGTCTTTATCTTTAATTCTCTTTTAAACTGTTACTATATCTAACAAAGGTAATAACTGTGCTATAAAAATAAGAAAAAGGTCATTATATTAATGTGAACTCTTGAGAAATTAGTTAAATTTCTCTTCATATTTTTGATTGATCCAACAAATAAGTAAAGGTGTATAGTTTCAGGACAAAACACAGGTGTAACCATCATTCCTTTCACCATCTAGCATCTGATGAGACTTTGACAATTGTTTCTGGTTTCTAATGAGTCTTTTAGCAGACTACATCATCTAGAGATTTTTCAGAGGGAAAATGAGCAGGTTTTTACTAGTAAATGCTTCGTTTGATAAAATTCACAATAACCTCATGGCTGAGAGATAGAATGATATCATAATCATTCCAAGTATTGTGCTGTAGCTGCTTTTGTTTCTAAAACTTGTTGCATACTTAAATTGGCCACATTTCAATTTGACTAGAATAAAGGGACATTTTTTTCTTCCATATGAATTAGTGGGAACATTTTCCAACAGAAAAATAAAAGCAAATGCTAATCCTTATTTTCAATTTTTATTCTCCTTAAATGAGAAAATTCTATTTTGTAATGTACTGAGAGAATAGAAAATGTCTATATAGTTTAAAATAAAACATCAGGCTGGATGAGTCACTAATTATGAAGCTTCCTTCCCATTAAATTTATTCATAATTTTTTTTAAAAATATAATTGATATTTAATCAGCTCTTTCATGCACATAGTATTAATTCAAAATGTGATAAAGATGTTCTCTAAAAATATTTTTTTCTCTCAGAGACCTATCTCGCCTCACTGGAGTAACACTTTGATATCTTGTTAAGACTTATCTTTTGAATGGCCTTTCACTACCAAATTAAATTTACCACAGTCATTATGGTACAAACAGAGAGTTGTCCAATGAAAATCATGTTGTTTATTCCAGGGTGTGGGAAGTGGCCACCTAAAGAAACTATAGATCTTCAGGACCCCTCATTAGGCATGGTTATATGATTAGTTCTTTCTAGGGGATCATGACTGGAGGTGATAGGTGACCTTTCCAGGCTAGAGTTTTGGGGAGCAGTTAGGGTTCCACTGGATTTAGTCCATGTCCTCTGTCGGTTTTGCCATCTGGATACAGGAGACTCCTAGGTCCTTGGGAAAACGAGATTCACAAGTTGGAGGGACCCCTGGGTTTTCTGATAACCATTTGAAAAAAAAAATCATCTGCTAAAGCATCACCTCTGAAGTCTTAAATGAATAAGAAATATACATCTCTCTGTTAAGCCACTGAAATGTTGGAGTTTATTTATGAGAGCATCTAGTGTCTCCCTAATACAGAATAGTCCTCATATATAGACATTTTGATATAACAGACTTGAGAGGAAAAAAAAAGAGAGAATACTTTCTCTATGCTTAAAAATAATAAAATATTTTAAGAAGTAAAATTTTGTCACTTTTTAGTCAAATTGCTAATTTTCATGCTTCATCTCACTAACTCTTTAGTATTTATTTTTTGATCTTTAGGAAATAAACTTCTAATCTAAAAGTAATGAAAGTCTTTCTCTTTTAAAGTAATAATGTAATGTTCTTTTCCCTATGGTTAAAACTGTTTTTTTTTTTTCCTTTACACTTTCAAGCAGATAACATGTTAGAAGAATAAACTGATTATCTGAATGGTTTCCTATCTTCTTGATAAAATTCAAGAAGAAATACGATATGCTCTAGTCACTTGACTATCTCATTATAATCTCTGTAAAATTATTTCTAGAGAACTCTTTAACAAATACTTAGTCTAAAGATATTCCTTTGATTTGCTAGATCATTTATACTACTGAAACATTAAGTTGTATTTTTCAAAGGTTGAAAATAATGTTTTCTTGCTCATTACATCCTTTAAGGAACAATCCTAATATAAGAAGGTGACCTATCATGTCTAAATTTAAATTACATATCTTTTAAACTATAGTTTGCTGACCTACCCCTGGGCAATCTTTGGTAATAGGACCCATTAGAGATGAAGAAACAATGCATTACTCACATACGCCTAAATGAAGAATGGATTTTAGAAACGTGACACTTGCCTCAAAGAAAAGTACTAGGTTAGACAGTCAATAAAACTATATATTAAATGTTTGCATCATAGATTCCCTTGCATTGAAAATCAAACTGTGTCCTTTTATAAGCGGCACATGCATTACTTTTCTTATCTTAACGTGCTCATAAAAATACAGTTAATTCTGGTTGCTAGCTTTCATACACATGCCCCAGTTAGTCCAGGGCTCCCTTATGATCTTGACAAAATTCCCAACACCACGAACTTTCAGTGTAAAGAGTGTCTCTGTTTAAACAAAAATACGCACTACCCTAAATATAACACATCTTTGGTACCTATTATCATTTCAATTTCTTTTGGAGAGAAAGTTTATTAAAGATAGCAAAAGTAACCATGGATAATTTATGCCCATTGTATTCTGTATATTAAAACCAACTACTCACAGACCATTTTTAAAATTCAGATCAGAAGCTGGAGGTGCAAATTTGATATATTTGTTATCACAATATTACACATTTGGAAATAAGATGGGGCATGCCCAAGGGAAAGAAGGATTACGATATAACAATATTAGGTAAAGCTGGGTTGTATAATCAGGATTGTACACATAAATATAGGAAAGGAAATTCAGGATGTAGAATTCTAAAATATTAAATACTTACAGAGAAACTAAACTAAATAGCAACAGTTAAAATATAAAACAATTCTTTAAAAATGAACCCCAAACACTTTAGATGTTTTCTTCTTTAAAAAGAACCATGTTTACTTCTTTAAGAGTTAGGCTATTAAATATTAATAGCCACAAAAATTAATCAGATACATTCTTACTCATAAGTGACTTTATGAAACCTAATAAAGGTTTTAAAATAGTCTTTGGAGTGTCGTCCAAAATAGTATATACAGCATATTATATCTTATTCATTAATTATGTATTTGTACCTGTCTGCAGAGTTAGAATTTATTATTTCAAAAGGTAAGAAATAACATATGATTGAAGATTTCTCTGGGAATAATGATGAGTAAATGTTAATCTTAACATTAAACAGTTTGGAAAGCATATCCTTTCATGTCCTTTTTCCATGTAAAGTTGGTAAACAGACTATCCAATAAGAATACTGTTGGCAATGATTTTCCTGCCTCATCCCTGCTGTGACTTCCTCTATATAGTTAATAGTTTCACAGTTGATAAGGCTTATTACATAAACACAAACAAATAAACATTAATGTACATTCTGACAGAATACTGAACTGTAAAAAAATGAAGAGTGACAATTTTCTCACACACACACACCTGTTTTTTTCACCTTAGTTATAAGAAAGAATTCCAAATAAGATCACAGGTAGTCAGTAAAATATTAATTTTCCAAAAAAAAAAATAACTGTTTCAAGAACAGCTGCCACATCATTGAACTAACTGGATGCCACTAATATTTCTAGTTATATTGCTAATCTAAGTTATATCTTTAAATTATTTCATAAATCAGTGATCTAAACTGTTCTCAAATAACATAAAATAAAGGTACAGTAAATTCCATATAACAATGACTTTTCAATGTTTTTCATAAAAGATAACTCTATTTAAAAAAAAAAGACATGTTTAAAAGACAAAATTATGGACGGAAATTTCACTTTCTTCTCATTCTTATTTTCTCCTGTGCACATATGGTAAAATATGTAAAAAGGCTAGCAAAACAGCCAAATAAACAAAAGAACAGCTAAGTAATGTGAGATGTTTGGCACTGAATATGTTATATTTGGAAACTTACAGCTATATTTCTATATTTTTCAACTATGAAAATCAGTGATAATGTATCCCACTCATTCGATTTCTCAAATTACATCTCCTCAAATTACTAAGTGATGGATGGTATACCATTTCTAATGACATCATATCTGAGGGAAAACAATTTCTAATAAACCTTTAATATTTTGTTATTTTACTATCTAGATCTGAGAAAATTAATTATAAAAACCTTGCTTTGACATACTTTCAGTATATGTTGCAATGTTATACCCCAATGGTCTTCAGCTCTCCTTTCACTGCCACCACCCAAAACAGACATGGGACACAGCACGTGCTATGATTTTGAAAGTAAACTAAAACAAAATCTGACATTGTTGGTTCCATAAACTTGAGAGATCATTTATTGTAATTAAGATCTTTAAATGATTGAAATAAAATTTAGTAAAAGATGAAACAGAGCCCTATTCATTGACTTCCTGAAGGAATTATCATTCATGGTAATTTGTATTTGAAACCCAAGATTCTAGAAGACACCACTATAATATAAGCTAACTCTCTTCAGGTATAATTGGAACTACATGGTGTATTTTTTAGGTGATTCAAAATTTAAAGTTTAGAAGATTTTCATAAGGATTCAGTTTCTTAATTGTCTTTAATAATAAAAAGATCTAACTGCATATGGTTAGCACTTCAACAAGGCAAACCCTCTAGACGGTGCACATATCTTCGGTTTAACAGAGTTCTATTTATCACCTAAAGCTATGGGAGCGTCTTTGTATTTTAATAAATAAACGAACATGGATTGACTTTCTAAAATGCTGTTTTCCTTTTCCATTTCTAATATTTGCCTCAGTTTTTGTTTAATAGTTTTGAAAAAAATTCCCTCATTATTTATAAGGCTGTACTTAGGAGTTTTTCTTTTTTCTTTGTGCATATACTTTTGAATTTAGAGTATTTCACAGTAAGTTAACAGAAACATTGTTTAGGCTGTTAAATTGATCAGTGGAAGAATTAATAGCAATAATAGTTGTTTTATGTTTATCATGTTCAAAGACTCCATCATAGTTGGATCAGAAGGAGCAAGATTTGAAGTACAAAGAGACAAGATCAAAAAGGGAAAGCTGTGTGTGCAAATGTGGGAGGCCAGCTGCAGGTGAGCAATGGAGGGAGACTGGTCCAGCTTTGTAGGCCTTACAGAAATTAATTCCCTTATCACATAGATTGTTCTTCCACAGAAGTATCACCATCTATTTTCCTAAGAGAGAACCTTGGGATTTATGATTCCTGACACAGTAGCCTATGTGGAAGCATTTTTAGCAATAGCTTATCTTTATGGTTAATCTGAGTTTTTTTATGCTATCAAGGCTGGACTTGCACAGCATCAGTTTTCAAGTCTTTAAGATTGGTCTACTGCAATACAGAAACTCTGGATATTTGTTGGATTTTCGAAAAGTAAAACTGGCATGTTTTGTATCAAAGTAATTTTATTGGCAAAACAAAACAAACTTTTTTTATACCTTTAGTTTTAAATCAAGAATCTTGAACTACCCTTAATTTAATTGTATCCTTGATTATAAGTAGAAATACTTGCATATCATAGTGTTTATATAGAATGAGAATTATTGAGAATGCATATCCTTACATTCATTATGACTGATTAGTAGAGTTGCCAGATGCTTCTAAGAAAAAACATCATATTATTGATTTACATTTTTACTAAGTCATAATATATTATTTTAAACATTTTTAAAAATTCAGCATGGGGTTCACTAGTTACTTCATTCCAAGAGCAAAATGTGATAGCATTTCTGTTTTTTCTTATTATGAACATTTTATTTCAGAGCAAAAGTATCACTGATTAAACAGTTGTAAAGTAATTTTAAAAGCCATGGTTGGTATGAAGTTTATCTTGTGTTCCCATGCCCAGTTTCTTTCATTATTAGCTTGATCTTAACAACCTGCAGCAGAGAAGAGGTGCTACCAATCAGGAGGCATCTAGGTCTCAAGTCAGGAACACCGGCGCACACTCAGGGCAGAGGATAAGCCCAGGGCTTTCGTCAGTCTTTGCAGACCAGTGATGAAAAGAGCAGAAGAATTCACAAAGGCCTTAGACACAAAACGTGTAACACAACTAAAATTTGAATTCAAATTTACTCAGTACCAAATATTTCTCCTTGCATGCAGGATCTCCAATCAGATCATGGGACATCCAATGTTCTAAGCACTGTGAGACTAAACCAGAAGCATTGGTTGTCTTTCAAAATTGAAGCATGTGGGCATAACTTTTATCTTCTTTGGTTTCATTTGTTTTTTGGCGGGGGGGAAGTGGTGCTGCAGTGACCTCAAAGGTTTGAGATGTTGAGTCTTTGTCATTGGCATTGTTATTCTAGTAAAGAATAAACCATTAATGATATTCCACATAAAATAATGAACTGCCTTTGGAGTAGGGGAAAAATAGTGGCAAACAGTGTAACATGTAGAGTGCATTATCTCATCATCTATTTGTCTTGTTTTCTATTAATAACATACATATTTACCTTGATCATCCTTCACTCATTTTTAGGTATGTGCTTTGCCTGGTATTGGAATCATTCTTATTCCTTGGTGCCATTAAACTGAATGCCTGATGTCAAGAGAAAGGAAAGGAAAAAAAAAAAAAACTAAACTAAGGAATGGGACTTAGTAAGATTAGTTTTTCAAAAGGCTGCTGTTTCTTGTTCATTTTTTCTTTCTGAAAATGTTCTGAGTGCTGAGAGATGAATATGTTATTCCTAAACCTGTATGTCTATGTAAAAAAGTGAAACTTAAATAATTCCAGTTCTAGTCTTATGATGAGAGTCTTCACATGCAAAGGAGAATTTTTATCCTTTTAGACTTTGTGATCCCTTAGCCTACAAAGTGACTACAGCTGAACTAGAAAATGCATGGTGATATATACTTGAAAGGAGCCCTGAAGTTTTCTAAACTCCTAGACTGCATCATCCAAGAGACGTTTCCTAAGAAGAGTCTTCTTATCATTCACCAGCAGCAAATTTTGTATTCAAACTCTTCCCTCTGACACTTAACAGTTTCTGTTCCACAAGTTAGCCTGCTGGGTTTAAAAGTGCAGCTGGCTCACCACTGTGCTGGTTACTTCATTAAGAGGAAAATGGAGTGATGGCATTGTCCATAATCTCTCCTAAAATTCTCTCTACTAATTACTAATATAAATGACATGTGGGTAACTGCTTTGTATGTGGTCTACCACGACATTTTCAACAATACTGTCAGAATGAGATGACACTGTGACATCTTTCTCTAAAAATCTCTATGACCTTTTTCTTCAAAAGTCTACAAAGATTATTGTTTAAAAGATCTTAAACAGAATAGAGAAAATCTTCAAAATTCAATTGTTAACTACTAAACCAAAAGGGATTACTTGTGGAGGCATTCTCAAGCCATATTACTTATCAATCCAGTGATATTTTCATGGCTCAAAATAAAGCCTCTTGTAAGTATGTAGAAAAACTTCTAAATGGGAAGCAAAACACTGAAAATAATCATAATATTGGTCTTTATCTGTAGGTATTACACAGTATTATACCTAGAATTGTCATTTATAGCAAAGGGTAAACCATTTTGTGCTACTCCTCATAAAACACTGAATTACTTTTGGAGTAGGGGATGGATAATTTTGATTATATCCCCAGCCCCTGCTTCTCTTATTTTCTGTCAAGAACATACATACAGATTTACCTTAAGTGAACATTCTTTTCTCATTTTTAGGCATGTGCTTCATCTTGGATTAGGGCAGATACTGACTGGCTCAAGGCAAGGTTCCTCAACATTGGAGCTATCATATTTGGAGCTTGATAATTTTTGTTGTTGAGCGATTGTTCTGTGCATTGTAGGATGTTTTACAACATGCCTAGATTCTTAATACAAGACAGTTTTGCCACTCTTCTAGTTGTGATGACCAAAAATGTCTCCAGGCATTGCCAAATACACTCTGGGAAATAGAAATCATCTCCAGTTGAGAACCACTGGCTTAAGGCACTCTACATATGCCACCCTCTGCCACAGGGATTGCTTAGAGATGTGAGATCAAGCTGATCCAGTCAGGAGAAATGGGTTTGGCTGGGCATGCAGAGATAAAGACGTCTCCTTCGGGTACAGAGAATCTTGGAACACCTCTAGTCGTGAGAGAGAGAGAGAGAGAGAGAGTGAGAGAGAGAGAGAGAGAAAGTGAGAGAGAGAGAGAGCACGCACGAGCGTGCCTAGAGTTACTGTGGGTTGGAGGATATCATCTTGTGGATGACTAAGGAAGCAGCCAACCCAGAGTTAGCAGATATAAGACATGAAGGTCCAAATCAAGTAATTCATAAGCAATTCATAAGCAACTCAACTTTTCTAAAACTATTCATTTATCTGAAACAATATTCTCCTATTTACTTATGTATTTATGTATTTTTTATCTATCTCATTTAAAACTAAAACTTTCTTAACAGATGCATAATCTAACAACTTATATTAAAACAACTTGCTTTAAAACCCAAAAACTATTTTAAGACATAAGGATGATGGAAATTCTTAGCTATAGTAGTTTGCATGACCTAGAAATGATAGTGCTTCCACTCACCTGCTAAGATAGATACAAATTCATGTTTTTAAAGTCCATTAATCTCTTTAAAAAGTTTCCAAAAATAATTATTTTGCTTTCTCTAGCTTAAAACCACAGTGAAATCTTGACAGACTAGGCCCTAGCACCACTGACACAAAGTATAATTGAGAATATTAATTTGGAATATTTATGAGTTTTAGTATGTAAATAGATGCTTTTGTAATGTCATTTAGGGTCTAAGAAAGTCAGGAAAAATTAAAATTTACATTATCTTCAATCATGGTTATTTGAGCTTCATGAACACAGTACTAAATAACTGCCAAAACTTGTTTGCCAAATTATGGTCGAAGAGTATTGTTCCTTATGAGAATTAATGATTTGAGTTCACTGACATAGATTTGAGTTCAGTAGCACAGAGATCATTCACGTTTTTCTAAAAAACTGTATTTAACATTAAATTAGTTAATTAGGAAAAGAAATGTTTTGTAGATTTTACAATATTAGAAATAGGGTCATGTTCTGTAAATTTTAAAAACTGATACAATAACATTAAAGAGTAATTTCTGCTGGGGCCTACTGAATAGACACACAAAGCAAAGAGTTTGCTTTATACTGTCTGAAAGGAAAAAGATTTTGTTAGAATTGGCCTACTAGATCTTGACCCATTTGGTGGAAGATAAATCTAAAAATTGGAAATCTACTGTGACATTCAAAATCATAGAGATAATTTTAAAGTAAAAAAGTGATAGCATTCTTATAGAGGACTATAAAATAAGGAGTGGGGTGGAGAAAAGAGACTACTCAGGTCCCAGAAATTAAGAAGTGAAGTTCCCACAATGAAAAAAACAAACCAAAACAAACACACACACACACACACACACACACACACACACACACACACACACACACACACATATACATAAAACCTTTATGATTTTAAAGGCAAATTTCGTGTGCTATAAGGATTTACTCAGAATCAAATGCTTTAGCCAAAGGTCATAAACTAAAAGAATTAAAAATAAGTAGAGCAAAGAATAAAATTTATAAATCTAAATACATCATAACATTTGTTTAGAATATGAAGCTGATGTATTAGAAAGACATAATGGAGATTCTTTCTGACAGAAATTTTTTATACAGGTCTCTTTTGACTTACATAGAAAAACAAACATTATCAAAATCCAGAAAGACACCTCTTATTCAACAATAGAGGAAAATGTGAAAATATATATCTAGTCATAATAGTAACCACTTTAGCAATGTGATGCAACACATATGAAAAATCATAGATTTTTCCACTCTCTTTATGAGCTTTCAATGCAAGTATTTTCATTCCAAGTTGCTCACAGAGACAATGTGAGCTGGGACACATGGCTTGCATTTCAAACTAAAGTCTGCTGCAAAGATTTCAAAGCACATGCTCTGAACCTAGAAGATTAGGCCTAAGTATCTGAAGAGTAGGAAGTAGTTTCTAAATCTTACTAAAACTAATATAATTTTGGTGTTCCAAAACACATATTTTTCTTTATAAAGTCTTTATACAACTGTTGACTATCTCATTTCCAATTTGTTTCCTCTCATAATTAGAAACTTCTATTTTTCAACTTTAAAGTCAAAGAATTTAAGTTTTTTATTTTGCTAATAAAAAAGATATACTTTTATTTCATAATAACGAATACATGTCATCTGTTTTCCAAATAAGCTGGTGATGAAACAGATTTATATAGTTAAACTTAAAAAAATGGCACGAGGCTACTTTTAACCTTAGATTAATCATTTTACCTGTTTAAGCATTGGTACTGTCAATAATAAAATAAAATAATCATGTTTCTTCTATTTTCCTGACACAAAATTTATTAAATAAAGTAATAAAATAAATGGATAAGAAAGATATTCCTCTACTTTTTAAATGAGGGAAAAAGTAAACTTCAAATCTTGAAACATTAGGTAACAGTGTACTTCTGTTTCAGTGGAAAAAATATCATATTTTCCTTGAAATTAATCTGTACCCTAGAATACAAATCATAAATACCTTATATATGTATAGCTCAGAAATTATGTTTTCAATTTTTTGTGTGTATGTGTGTGTGTGTGTACACACATGTATTCTAACACTATTGGCATATGATTTCAAAGCTCCACTTTAAGGATACATTAAATTCATGCTATAATCATCAAAACAACATATAATAATTAATCATAACAACATTTAATAATTTCCCATGATAACTGTGGTACAACAGAGTAAAAGAATCTAGGGCATAAGATTTATGCTGCAATTTATTTTTGTCTTTTATTGCCTACGTCCTTTTATAAGGCATCTACAGCCATCAAATATGTATTCAACCACATAGCATCAAAAATTACTTTTTCTTTATATGCACTAATGTATAACATTTTAGGTACATGTCATGTACCTTACAACTTTAATTAAGACACATTTTTCTGTGATTTTGCAAGAGGCTCATGTTCCACGCTATTATCAATTTGGGCTTGCACTGCTTTTACCAATTTATGCTTTTCCACGTCTAATATTTAGTGAAGAGTTACACTACACTTATTTGTTTTATTATTTATTTGTGTTTGTTGTTTGTTTCACAGCAGAGTACTACTATTGGAGTAATTGAACGTAAGGTCATTTGAAGGATTCTATGTTCTTTTTTCAGAATCAAACTTGGAAAGTCATTCAGAATCCTTCTATCTCCTCAGGCAAAAAATGATCTACTTGAATTCTTTGAAAAGGTAAAAGACATTTTATTATAACAAATTCTGCAGAGACTAATTTATAGAGAAGTACATTTTTGTGACCTTAATTTCTAAAATACCTACAGAGAAATAATATCACTATGTGGAAGGTTGTAAACGGTAAAACTAGTTATAGGGCATTTTTACAGTGTATCCTAATAAAAACAAAACCCAAAAGAATTGTGGTTTGGGGAGAGAAATGATAATAAAAGTTAGGATTTAAATAAAGTTAGAAATGTGTAGGTATAACATATCAGAAACACATATATAACATAAATGACATATAACAGAAACAAACATTGTAGCACATGGCCATGGTTTGGTGGGCTTCATGGGTATAGTACTGAATCTAAAACAAAAACTAATATTATCACGAAACAGAAAAGATAATGTTTCTAAATCAGGAGATAATATTATCTTTAATAAGATGTTCCCATTAGTAGAGAGTTATCAGAAATCACATAAAATTAGTGTATAATATCTGATAAGTAAATTAAAATATCTAGGAGTACATTGATTTACATTAAATGTAATATATACAGAGTTGTTTAACGATCAGTGGTGATGGTTTGAAAACATCAAAGTGTCTCTAAATATCAACAACATCAATAATTTTAGCTGAAAAAGTTCGGTTGAATTCAACTACCATCTACTTACCTTCCAACCCATAGTTTTCTAGTTGTAATGACATCTCTTCTTCCCTTTATTACTTTTGAAATGTTTTCTTTTTATATTGCAATATTTCTATAGACATACTCTTTTCCAAGTGCTATTTCCTCAATACACTAACAAGTCCAAGAAACAGCTCCAGGTGTTTATTTACATATTGTTGATAGTACTAATAGCTATGGATGCTATCATTTCTTAGAAAGACCTCAAGTCTTTCAAGCCAAAGCATACATTCAAATATTATATACTGAAATCAGCCATTGCATAAAAAAACATATTGTGAATTTACCATTTTATAAATATGATTTATATATATCCCTGCTACACATGTGATAAACATCTAATTTTTCAGAAACCAGTGTCATTAATGCATTTTTTTATAATAATAAATATTAGGACAATAGATATTTCCCAAACACTTGAGAAATATATATTTCTCTTAAACTATTCACATCAACAGATTATAAAAAGATTTAAAATGTATTACATAGAATGATATTACTACATTTAGTAATATTCTTAATAGAGAATTATTAAGAAACAATGAATCAATTAAACTTGTGTCTAGTAGAGTATTCATGGAGCCCATCTGAGCAATATGTTTTCAGCACAACTGAGTCCGAATACAAAAAAAAAAAAAATCAGAATACAAACAAGAATAAACTAATCTATATAGTCAAATAAAATTACTATAGAGTGGTACAAATAAAGATCCACTTTCATTTTTATAACTTATTAGTAAAAACTTTGATTGTGAAAATTTACACTGTATAAAATTGTGTATTCAAGTTTCATTAAAAAAGGCTAAAATGATATATTTTCTCACAGGTATTTCTAAGTACTCAAGTGATGTATTTAGTTTCTAAACTCCTGAGTCCTCTCTGTTCCAAAGTTTGAACGTTGTGACATCTATTTTCTTCTATTTCCATATACCATGCAAATGTCAACTTATTTCCTGTTATTCCTAGTAAATTCATTTTTCTGGAAGTATTTGTATAGATAATTGTGTCCCTGTGAACTCCAAAATGTTAAAAACCATAAAATCTGATTTCATATATTTTATCATAATATTTGAGTGTTTTTTTCCAGAAAACTTATTCTAAATTAAAAAATAAATTCCACATAATTTAACAAGCTTCATGCCATGTTCTCATCATTTGTATGTGAAAATGATAACCAACCACTAATACTGTACGTGTGTATGAGGGTGAACATACAGGCACACACACGCATGCATGTATTTTCAGTAATAGTTCATCCTCATTTCCTAAGTCAGCCCAATTTATTGAAACCAGTACACATTTTATACATGGCTCACAATGCAACAGATTGCAGTAGTTATCATAAATTTTGGAGCTGGACTGCCTAGGTTAAAAATGCAGCTTTGCCAATCACTGTGTTGCTTAATCACTTAAGTAAGGATGGCAACCATATTCATTTCACTTGCTCTAGGGAAGAATTAAATGATTTAAGACATGCAAAGTACTTAGAATATTGCCTAGTCCATTGTAAGTCCTCAATAAATATTGCTAACACATAGTTATATCTGTAAATATTCAGTAATACAATCAGCTCTGTTCTATCAATGTTTATTTTTATAATCATTAAATTATCTAAAACATTTTATAAACATAATTGATTCTAATAAAAAAGAGGTTTAGAAGATAGAGAGTTTCAGATTCACAATAATTAAATTGTTTCTATCAAAAACTTCAATAATAAAAATTTGTATGTGGCTCTAATTGAATATTGATAAACCTGAACCAAATCAATCCAATATTTGATTGAGTGTTTGCAACAGAGAAATGAGTTTCTTTTCCCATTATTATGATCACGATCAGGAGCAGTTCTCAACTATTCTTAAAACTTTATCATTTAATCACTCTTGCTACAATAAACAAAGCCCAAATCTCTCAAATAAGCCTATGTGTTGGCTTAAAATAATCAGTGAGTCAATTTCTAAGTGGTTTAATAATCTCATTGGCAAAATGGAACTGATACAATTATGTATTTCTTGGTATTATGGTAAGGAATAATTAAAACAATGAAAGATATATTCTTTATCAGAGTACACAGCAAATAAAAAGTACATGATAAATGTTAATGTGTATTATTAACAATAACAACTGAATATGTTCTCTATTTATTTGGGCATATTATATCTCTGATATTAAAACTACAGCTAAAGAAAAACTGACTAAATTATCCAAGGGCAAGGACAGGGCAGTTTCCTAAGGATGACGCTCAATGGCTACATTGATCAATTTTGTCGGCTTGGTTTCATGGTTCCACGAGATGTTCACCAACTGTACATATCCATGTAACCAACCCAAATCAAGGCACAAAATATTTCATTTAATTCTCCTCATGTACCACTCCAACCTCTTTCCATGGTCATCCTCACTCCTACAAGGAAAACCACCGTCTAACTTCCAATACCAGAGATTCAAACCTGAGGATTCTACAAAATTGAGTTTTAATATTTATAAATCAGGAAATCTTCACTTATGCAATCCTCAGAGCAATCAGAACCAGCAACCCTAGGCATTCCTTCCCACCAAGCAGCAGCTTGCTGAAGCAGGAACCACTATCTCTTCGGGAGGCCCACCTGGCTCAACTCCTTTTGTCACCTCTCTATCCTGCTGATATAAGACCCTGCACTTGCCTTTTTCCATCTCTAGACTCCAACTTTAAAGCCATCGTACTTTCAACCACTGCAAGCCTTTCTGTACAACAAGGTGGGTCTAGATAAATAAATAAGTTAATGAAAAAGGAAAAAATAGAAAAAAATACTCTCATTTGAATTATATAAAATGTGGATAAATTTGAATCTTTCACTTGCCTTTACTAATATACTAAAAAAGTGAATAAACATCTTTTGTTGTAACAAAAATTATTCTTAGTGTCTTAAAAGAAGAAAAAAAGTAGTAAAAAAAAAATCATAGGCTTTGTACTTAAAGAGAGCAGGCATGTGTGTGCTAACGGGAAGTTAAATAATTTCAGATTAATTTTTTAAACTCTATGTAATTTATCTCATCAGTAAAAAGAAAAAATGAAAGACAATCAAAATACATTGGGACCTACTCACCAAATAACCCAGAAATCTTTATAATCATTGTAATAATGGAGAAAATGAGGTATTTAGAATGTCTACTCAATATCACTATAACTAATTTTTCTAGAGTTTAGTAACAGAATTAATGTTCATAATCTGCTTAATTCTTTTCCAGTGAGATTTAATTTATACTCAAGATAATTATCTCAAGTATTTTTATACCATATCTTCTAGTTTTCAAAAGCTTTTTCATCTTTCCTTCCTTAGTAATATCTTAGAAATACTTTCTACAAGATATCAAGTTCTATAGACTGACCACATAGTGTAAAATTATCTAAAAAGCTGGAAATGGGAAAACTACTAAGGTGCTCATTGCTGTAAATTAAAACAAAAAAAGATTCTTATGTTTGATAAATGAAATGTGAAATAAGACAAATTCCAAGTAAATTTATCAGACTAACTCTATCTGTATCTAAATACCTTTTAGGCTTATTTTGTTTAGTTAATTTAGAAATGTATTTACTAATGCCTAAATTAACTGGAGTTAACAACTAATGTTGACAAATTTAAAATAACTTAAAATATAAAGCATACTGGAAAATAGCCACAAGCTTCTCAAATTCTGTCTTTACAAGATGAACTCCATTTTTTTCTTCAAAAAAGATTAAAATCGATGGTCCTTTAAAATGAAAAACATTTTTTTCCAATATACATATAAATTAAGTTCTTCCAACATTTTTGTGTTTAAAATAATATCATGGCAGGGTTCCCTCAGTCCAATACTATTAATCTATACAATACAGTTCATTTAAAAATAAGCTAATCTAATTTTTTTTATTTTAGTCATTTTATTTTAAATTTTAAGCAGTTTTTTTAATAGTTTTATAAAAGATCAATCACATGAGTGTCTGAACAGAAGAGGACCCAATCATTTCCAGTTTACAGTGGGTCTAATTACAATGGGCTCTGTAGGGGCAGGGACTGCTGTATAACACAGTCTTCAAAAATAATTCACTCATAGAAAAATATTAGATGAATTTAAAACAATAGAATGAGTATTATGCAATGTGAAAATAATGAAAACAAATATAAATGACTAATATTTAGCCAATAAGTGAAAGTGAAAAAAAATTGGAAAAGCAACAATTCTCCTACTTTGTTTCATGAGCTCTTTAACTCTTAAAATATTAAGATTCCCAAAGACTATCAATTTACATGAGTTATATCTACTGACATTTATCATATTAGAAATGAAAACAGAAATATTTTAAAGTACATTGTTGCTACTGCTCTGATCCCTGCTAAGACACCAGAAGTTTTATACACCATTGCTTTTACATCACCAGTGCCTTCACATAATACAATGAAAAAGGCAAAAATATGTCAGTATTGTTATGAAAACAGTTCTGACCTGGAATTCCTGGGAAGACCTCAGGGATTCCAAATTTCCATGAGCCACACTTCAAAAACGGCTGCACAAACAGTTAATGTATTTCTCATGGCCCATAAGAGACAGATAAAACAACTTCCTTTAGCTTTTACTCTAAGCTATCCTGAGATATTTAAATCAATTACTCAATTTTTAAATTTAGAACTACACATATATAACATATAATTCCATTCAAAATTAAACTAATAGTAAGGAGTTCTAAGAAGCATTTTAGGAGAATATTATTAAAATAGTTTCTCAGAATTTCAATGGGCCAAAATATTAGAAGAGAAGATATAAATGCCTTCCAGATAAGAACTTTCTTGTTTTTCCATATTCTTTGTATTTGGGTTTTGGGAATGGTAATTATCTTCCTTTCTTTCTTCATGTTCAGTCTTTTTTTTATAAATATGTACACAACAGTCATCCTTAAAACACTGAGTTATAGATTATAATTTCTATGTCTATCTGTTCTTTTTACTGCAAAGAACATGGATTCAACTGAAAAATATCTGATATGAGGAAATGTTTCTGATATGTTATAATTCAAAATAGAAAAGAAAAGACATAATATAATGAATCTGTGAAGGGAGGAAAGAATACTCACATTTAAAAAAATTATGTATATACACAAGGTTATTGCATAGTATTTACTCAGCCATGTACATCCAAAAAATTGCCTTGGCATTTCTTCTTCTCCTACTGAAAGTTTTTAACTTCAGCAGGAATGAATACAACAGAAACCAAGATCTACTGTAAGCTGTAAAATCTCCTGCAGTGGTACTGATAGAAACTGAAATATAACTTTTTTAGATATGTGAGAAAACATTCTATTTTACTCCTTTTTTTGCGTGTTCCTGATGTGACTATAAGAAGTAAAATATAATATTGTTAAAATACTGCTAAAAGAACTTAGATCACTCAAATAGAAAAAAAAAATTCCTACTTTATATATTTAACATTTCTGATTGATAGAAAACTCTAAAGATAGTATTTTTTTTTTAATGTCCATAAAATGACCTTTGGTTCTAAGTTAGAATAGAAGCAATTCTTGGTGGGTGTGGTATATTGCTGGTAGAGGACACAAGGTGGGGGATTTGAGGTGCTGTTAATGTTCTGTGTCTCCATCTGGTTGTTAGTTGGATGAGCTTGGTGAAAATTCATTGAGTTGTATACTTATGTGCAATTTTCTGCTGCATGTTGTATATATTTATATATGTATATTCACAAATGCCTTTTCAACTTGAAAAATATATGAAATTCCATGTAAAGTAAGGCTGTTATATAACATATTTAAAATAAGTAGTAAAAAGCTGGCATGAAGTTACCATGTTACATGGTATTTAAATTTCCCACTCTAAGCTGGAGTTTATGTCTAACCTATAAGAAGGGCTCCAAATGAGTTTTTATTGGCAAGAGAATAACATCACGCTCTTTTATCATGAGATGATAGGTTTCTTAAGAGAGTGTGACAGATCTTAGGAGAGGATTTGGGGCATAGGAATGGGGGCTGGCTTCACGCAGTGACACACATTCGGAAGAGGTTTTAAATTAAACATTGTACAGCAGAACACCAATGAGCTTATGAAGCCAGAACAGAAAAAGATGGATGAACAATTATCGAAGGGAAGTCATTCTCTTGTATTCTTTTTGGTGTTCATCCACTAACAACGAAATATCGCTTTGGTCTCTTTTGTTTTCTCTAACGCTGCCATCCTTCAAGGACCACTTTAACACTTGCTCGCCAATAAACACTTCCTAATGTCATATAGCTAAAAGAGCTTTCTCCTTTTTATAAATCCTAAATAAACATAAATGAGATAAAAAATATTGAACAAATGATAAAGTGATTTGTTTTTTTATCTGCAAAATATCCCCTAGTTTTGCAGGCAGGAACCATGCCTGCCTTATTTTATCTTCTGAACTTCAGAGTAATTGTCAGAGTGACCTGCATATCATAGACTTCCAAGAGCTGATGGTCATAAAAATGAAAATATTTCCATTAATACCTAAAGGTAACAAGAAACCTCAGATGAATTTCTGCAATGGTAATTTTTCACATTTAGATTCCAAAGCTATATGTACTATTTCTGAGATCTCTGAAGTTTGTAAACATAAAATAAAAGAAATAAAAACCACTCAGATAATAGAGTTAGGAAAGCTTTTAAGTGGCATGCCAAAATTGGAGAATGCATATTTTTAAATTCATTTACCCATCATTATATATCAAAAGGTAGTTTTAGGTAAAATGAACAGAAAGTCTGCCTCTAGAAGCCTACAATTTAGACAAAGCAACTATCTAAAATGTGATAATATAGGTTTATAAATATTTAGATGCAATAAATATAGATGCAGATGATAATGAGTGAGATTAGAAGTTCTGAGAGTAATAAATAAATGCTTTCTGATATTTAACAAGTCTTCAAGCAAGATAATGAAAAGAAAATAAAGCATAGAAAATTTGGAGTGAGGGCAGAATGGCATGAGAACACACTTGGATTTGAGAACATGAATATAATCTGAAAGGCTGTGAGGAAATTAGCTTCTTTAGAGCAGATGTCAGATTGCATAGTTCTACTGGGGAAAAATGTGGAAATCAAATGCCATATCCTTTACAATTCAAGTCCCCAATTTTTCACACTTAGCTAGCAAGTTACAGCTTTATTTATTCATTTCTTCAATGTGTATGCAAACATCTGTATAAATACCATTTCATGTCTACCTTTGCCTGTGATATCTGTCTAATTTATGAGTTTAAAGCAAGTTATGAAGCTTTTTTTTAACCAAGTTATGCAAGGATACACAAATACATTTTTTGTAATAGTCCTCCTTTTTAGAAGCATGCTTAAAAATGTTTAGACCCTGAAATAGTGTATTTCTAGAAGTTATAATGAAAGAAAATACAATCATCTAAGATATATTTTAGAAAAGGTATTTTCTGTTATGATTTTATCTCAAACACATTATATAACCTGTCCATATCATTATTAGCAGGATATAATCATATTATACAAGTAATTATTAGCATTATTTAATATTCTGTATTGGTATGACAGTAAAAGTTCATTATAAAGCAGCTTAAGTGGACATGGTCATCCTATCTCTTGGGAGTTTACAAGATGGAAACTCCCGATTTCTCCTCAAAAGTTGAAAGCATTCATTTTGGACAAGTGTAAATATAGTCCAAATATAAGCAAGGAACTTGCCTCTGTGGAGAATTAACCACAGTTATTTCAGTTAAGTGACAATTCTTACTTAAAAAACCACCAGGAGGGCTTCCACAAATGATTTACTCAGAGTGCTTAAAGCAATTTTATTCTGAAGATTTGTCACTTTATAGTCACATCCTATATAATTCAGTAGCTCCAGAGGATTTTTTTCTGCATAATTATAAGATTAAAGGCTTATTTTGGGAGCCATAAATGATATCAATGAAAGGATTAAAACAATTTCAATGAAAATCATATAGAGATCTAAGAGCTACTGAAGTTAATGTTTCTGCTACATTTTAAACGAGAACCTAATCACAGAAAAAGCAGAATCTCCTACCCAACCCAATACCTCATATGGATTCTAAAGAATCCAAAGTTTGGTGGTCTGACAGAAAGAAATGAAATGCCCACTCCTTACTACTCAGGGAAAACCACTCCTAAAAGACCATTACAATACCTTCATGCAATGAAATAATTAGACTTCCTTTACAGATAACATTAGAAATTTTAACCATAGTTGGAGGTATATCAAATATATAACAAGAGATACACAAGAACCAAATTCAACTAAACTAATATCGAATGGTACCTCCAATTTTAAAATCTTATTTCTCATAAACACTCACCTTAGCATGAACCAGTGTTTTAGAAATAAAAAAGCAAAAGCCCTCAGGTTTTCCCAGAGAGACCATTATCCTTCAAATACATTTCAGGTGCTTTGATCATCAGAAACCTAGCATGTTATAATTTCTCGTAATAATTGATACAACAGCAACATATAAAAATAAGGTATTGACTCTATTAATTTTTTAAGCACACACAAACATACATATCAGAATTTTTAGTGTATCAAGAAGACAAAAGGTTAAAAATAAAGTAGGTTTTCATAAGCACGAGAAAAATAGTCCTGAAAACATACTATTTTTGCTTTTATACTTCAATTTATTTATTTTTACATATGCTGTGATTTCCCTCATATTTTAAGAGATCTTTACACAACAGAAGGTATGTCTAAATAGAAATCTAATGAAAAAACAAATTCACTAAATAAATCATATATTATTTAAAACTTTGTGAGCAAGTAGTCTGAAAGTATGAAGGCTTATATTAAATAAACAAGTTCTCTGATTTCTAAAAATCACAGTAACAGTGAACAAATACATATCTAATATTTAGCAAATTTATAAAAACATAATTTGACCAGACTCTCTAGAGTTGAAGATCTTTATTTTTTTATCTAGTGACACAGTACCTTAATTTATATTTTAATATGGTAATATTTTTAGCACACTTAAATGTATTAAAGTAACGGATATACTAGTTATAAAAAAAAAAAAAAACATTTAAAATTGTTTCCAAGGGCAAGTAATCTTTAATCAGTAGTCTTTTATTATACTGTATTTTGATTAATGATAATAAAAATTGCCTGTTATTTTAATTTTTATTCTCTTTCCCACACTGATAGAAATTATTAGCAGTAAAATAACTGTTCTGTAATTTCTGGAAAAGAACTACAAAATTCTACTTTTGGAAAATGTGAAAAACAAATTGAGTTTCTCATGTAGCTAACCCAGTTCTAGAAAACATAAAGTAGATTATGAAATTTAATAACTAACTTAATCAATTTTAATAATTTCCAAATGTCATTCATAATTTCTAACACCAGTGTTTTAGTGGAGAATAGTTTGATATTGAAAAAATAGTTTGAATTATTCTAACATAACACAATATTATTTATGTTCTTGCCTATGCTGAATGTCACACAAATGCATGTAGAGAGTTTATATTAAATGCACAAAGAAAAAAATATTAGAAGCGTCATACCTTTGAGACATAATCTTATAAGCATCTGGCAGATAGCATCGTATATTCTCCATCTGAGCAGGGTCAGAGTCACAGATTTTGTCATCAGTCCTTCCATAGTTGGCACTTTCAATCATGATGACATCTGTTCCTGGACAGCGGAGCTCTATAGGGTAGCTCTCACAGGAGAGCTCTCTGCGGACCACAGCCATTGGTATTGGGGCACGACTGAAAGCTATCGGAAGGAAAAGAAAGAAAAAGAAGTCCCTTTTATAACATACAAAGGAAAATACATGTGCTTGCCTATCCAGTGTTTGGGTAAACTAATACCAAATAATAAAGCAGTTACAATTCAGAATTTTAACTAAAACATAATATCATTCTAATGAATACCTTTATTTCTTAAAAACCTTATCTAACAGTTTCTTATAAATGGAAAAGAAACATTCCTGTTTTTTAAAAAAATTTGCCGGTATATGAGGTAAACTGTATAGAGATATCATCCAATTTGCTTAGTAAAATACTAAAATAAGCCTCAGGGGTAGTGTGTGTTTGTGTGTGTTGCTTTGTATATGAAAATGGTCACCAAAAAATTTAAACTGTTTTCCGTTTATATTTAAATAATCTATTTAAATATTATTTACTTAAATAGTCTTATTCAAATAGTCTATTTAGTCTATTTCAATTTTAAAATACAATTTTATAGTTTTAAGTAATAGTTAACATAATATACTTTGGAGTTAAGTACAGAAATGATTAAATTTCTTATTTAAGAAAATGAGATACCTATGGAGAAAAATTAAATTTTACTTCTGCTCTTCAAAACTACATATTACCGATTTATTTAAATTTTGTTATTGTGATATATGACATAAACTTTACATAAATTTTTACTCTTTTATTTGTATGATGAAATAAAATTTTATACATTTATTGACCCCTCATATTTCTTTTATTTATGAATTGCTTGTTTACATTTAAGTTTGCATTGTAAAAGTTTTTTGCATAGCAAAAAAATTGAAAATTTGATCTTTATATTTGTGGCAAATATTTTTGTAGTTTGTTGTTTGGTTTTAGATATTTGCTGAGCACATATATTTCATTTTTATAAAGCCAACCATCTATCTTTTTC
This sequence comes from Macroglossus sobrinus, assembly GCA_004027375.1. NCBI lineage: Eukaryota > Metazoa > Chordata > Mammalia > Chiroptera > Pteropodidae > Macroglossus > Macroglossus sobrinus. The sequence continues at coordinate 957,839 of PVKZ01000290.1, forward strand.
TGTTAGGTTTTACAGTTTCTTTTCTAAGACTACAAATATAGTCTGTACATTATTGGAAGAAAATCAAATGTTTAATTGTTTAAACTCAACAAGTCTTTTAAAATGAATGTAACTAAAAATCTAAATTGTTTACCAACCATCTAATAAGTTGATTTCCATATAAGAGAATTAATTTTAGAGTTAGTTATAAATTTACACTGATAATTAACTCACTCATGTGTTTGAACATATATTTAAATAAATATATTCAACTTTTCTTGTTACTTTATTTACTAAGCATGAAATGTGAAAGAAAAAAAAGAGAAAAAAGCAAAGAAGTAAAAAAAAAAAAAGAGTAAGGGGAGAGAGGATTTATTACCATAAATATTTTCACTTGAAACTTAGAGAAAATATTGATTTGATTATGAAACCATACTCATTTCAAAGTTGAGAATGACATTAGTTTTAGAAAAGCTGTAACTGTACCAAGGACATCATGCAGAACTAAAGTTCTCAAGTGTACACAGTTAATTTTATCCTGATTGTCATTCAACATCTTGTTTCTTCTCGCTCTCTAAACTCTCTCTCTCTTTCTCTCATCTAGCATATTCATGGCTCAAAGAGAGTTAATATAATTAGAAGTGGTTAACATTATTTTTAAAGTTTGATATTCAGTCAATATTTTGACAGTATTCTCACAATAGAAAGGCACTAAATTTCTGAAATGTGCATTTCTATTATTTCTAAAATAAAATAGCCTTATTTACCTATCATTCAGAAATTAGATGGTTGTTTAAACATAAAGTCATTTTTTTTTAATTCTGAGAGTCTATTTTTATGGATAAATACATTTTCATTAATGTATTTAGAATTTTCATTAATGGAATCATTGAATAATAAAAATGTTCCACTTTGGGAATCCAGTTTCAGGATTTCAGTCAGTTTCAATGGAATTATAGAGGTTTGTTTATTATTAATAAAAGGTCATTTAAATCAGAATTTTTCAGCATGTTTACAGTAAATATTTGAGCATTTGCTAAGAGAAAACTTGCTTTCTAGCTTTGGTATAACCATTAAAAAATCATGTTGAAACTGCTTCGACATTGAATTATCTGGCTATATTTTGTTAACCAATTAAGTTAAATTAAGTTAAAAACAAGTTAATTTAACAAAGAAAGAAAACAAGTAAATTATATAGTCAAAGCCTTTGTTTGAGTGTAAGTGGACAATTTGGTTGATTAAACTCATCAGTCAATTTTGTCAAAACGTGTACATAAACACAGATTTAATTTGGGTCGCAATTGTCAAAAAATGATTTAAAATGAGACACTAGACAGTTACAAAGTCAACTAGAATGTGGAGACCCAAATTTTTCATATACCTCTCTTGGCCCTATAAAACTTATTTGAAAGCTATGGATATGGCAATTATTACAGAGAACTAGAGTTGATTTGTAAATTCATTTGACCATTTAACATATAGTTGTATTTTTATCAGTAACCCAGTGATAAAATGTACTGTCAAATGATTAATGCTTTGTTTAAAGAAATGGATTATTAGAAACTACTCTATAACATTATCTAGTAACTTATTAAAGTTACTTTTAATTATTTTGCTAGATATTTTAATCAGCAAGCAAAGTCCAATGAAAACAATATGCTTAAACTAACTTTTTTTTGATTTGCCATTCAGTCATCATGCTAAAAATAGAGAAACTTCTAGAAAAAAAAGACTAAGAAAATGTCAATAATTCGAATGCAGGATAGTCAATAAATAGTCTATTGTACATTGCATCAGGGTAATGTTGCATCAGGCATTGTAGAATGGCCTTAAAAAATAACTGTACAAAGAAAGCATATTCTTGAACTTCATCTCACTTTTATTCCATGAGTTAATTTGTTATAACAAGAAACAGAATGTCACTTATTAAGTGTGCAACAGATATTAGCTGAATAAATTAAAAGAGTTTTATATATGAAATTTGGTAACCCTCTTATAGAATGCTGCACCTTGAAACTACCCACTGACCCACTGTATTCCTATACACAAACAATGAAATTTTAGGAAATGAAAAGAAAAATTCATTTTGCAATCACAACAGAAAGAATCAAATACCTAGGAATAAATTTAAAGCCCATTACAGACCTAAACACTGAAAACTACAAGACATTATTAAAAGAAATTTAAGAAAACACGAAGATAATCTGTGTTCATGAATTAGAAAAATCAACATAGTTAAAATGATCATGTTAGGTAGTTAGGAAGACATGATCAATGGAGAAACTAAGGAATAAGACTCCTTCCAAAGACCTACTTAGAACACCCATGTTATAGCTATAAACCTCACCTGCATCCTGAGGAACAAAGGAATAAAAGAACCATAAACCAGTGGCCCATTTAATCCAGCCACCATTTCATGCACAATCAGCCCTACAATAACCCCCCCCCCCCCGCCATGACTTGGCCTCATTATACCATCATTATAATATCATGTCTATGCCTGGAAGTTTATGAATCTAATAATAGACTGAATTCTGGGAAATCACATGTGCAATAGGCAAAGGATTATATAACAACCAAATGTCAATCAAAATGACCTCACATGCCAATCATCTATCAACCATTCCTGTAACCACCCATCACGACCACAATGTAAGGTTTACTTCCTGAATTGTAAGCTATTACAGCCTCTTTGCTGTAACCTGTCTCACTCTTGGAGAATATTTTAATCATATCTTTTGTTACAAGGCTGCTACAGCCCTCTTTTGCATAGCCCGTTTCTCTCTTAAAGCACTGATCTGTAATTCTTTACTGCATAGGCAGGGAAGAACTAACATACCCCTCAGCACTACTGGGGCAATCACAGGTTTTAGATCATCCCGATGGTAACAGCCATATTACCCAAAGCAATATACAGATTTAATGAAATCTCCATCAAAATCCCAATGGTATTTTTTAAAGAAATAAAACAAAAAATCATAAGATATGTATAGAATCAAAAAAGACCCTGAATAGCCAAAGCAATCCTGAGACACAGACTTACATATACAAGGGCAAATATTTTTTAGTAAAGGAGACAGCAATATAAAATGAAGAAAGCCTCTGTAATAAATGGTGTTGGGAAAATTAAAAAGCCACATGCAAAAGAACCTAGACTACTATTTGTCACCAAACACCAAAATTAACAGAAAATGGATCAAATAACTAAATATAACACCTGTAGCAATAAATTGCATAGAAGAAAACATAGATACTAAACTCATGAACCTTGAATCTAGAGATTGTTTAATAAATTAGACCTCAGAGGCAAAGGAAGTAAAAGGAGAAATAAATGAATGAGACTATATTAAACTAAAAAGCTACTGAACAGAAAAAAGAAACCATCAACAAAACAAAGAGGCAACCTACTAAATAAGAGAAGATATTTGCAAACAATGCCTTTAATAAGATGCAAATATCCAAAATATATAAATAACTTATACAGCTCAACAATAAAAACAAAGCATTCAATTTAAAAAATTGGCAGAAGACCTGAACAGAAATTTCTCCCAAGAAGATATACAAATGTCCAACAGACATATGAATAGATGTTCAACTTCACTAGCAATTAGAGAAATGCTAATCAAAAACACAGTGACAGCTGTTAGAATGACAATAAGACAGGTAATAACAAGTATTGGAGAGGTTGTGAAACCCTCCTACACTGAAATGAAAATACTGAGAGCAGGAGGACTGACTGAGGAGTAGAGGAACAAAGGAATTAATAACTCCTGTTATCCTGTTTGAAGATCACAGAGACATGCTAGTTACATAAGCATTCCTCTTTGCAAGTAGAATATCTGTCAATAGATGGCAATCTCTCTCTTTATTCTCATGGAGCTCAGAGCCACAGTATAGAAGTGCAGCCCTGACTCCTCCCAACTCCATCCTCCCTGCAAAATGGGATGCCAAAACTGGAGAAGGTGCTCCATAGGCATAGGCAGTAGGACCAAGAAAAGAGGATTTCCTACTCGGAAAAGAATATCTTACCTGAAGCCCTATTGTCCTCCCAATTCTCCTCATTCACAACCATGTTTAATGCAGAAATCAACAATGAAGACACATTCTTCCCAGGAGGAGACTTCTTTGTGCTATTGAAAGCCCTTCCTCAAGTCCTGTTTTCTCTGGGACAGCAGTGTTAGGAGCATCCCCAAAGCTCCGGATAAGTCCCTCAGAAAGGGAAGTGATTTTACCCATCTGCTGAGTGAACGATTCAGAGTAATGGAGAAGAAAATCTTGAGGGGATGCACATGGCAAGAAATTGTTCATAGGACTTGGCAACTGCTGCCTGTCAGGGAGAGGCATGGTGAGGAAGAGAGAGATGAAACAAAGTAGCAGGTGGCAAGAGCAGGTCTCACCATCTGATCTGAGTGAGGACTTTGGGATGCTTGTGATGGGGCAGGGGACATAATGAATGTAGTGCTTTGGAATATTGTGTCTGGTCCCTTCTAACTCAGAAATTCTGATTCAAAGTGTAGGGCACCCTGGATGGAGAGAGGCTGGAGACAGGTAAACCTGCTAGGCATAAGGCGGAGATCTTGTGGGAATATAAATTGGCACAGCTGCTATAAAAAACAGTTTGGAGGTTTTTCAAAAAATTAAGAACAGAATTACCATATGACCTAGCAATCCTTCTTCTGGGTATTTACTGCCCCCCCCCAATTGAAAACATTAATCCATAAAGTTATATGCACCCCAATGTTCATTGCAGCATTATTCATATTGGCCAAAATGTAGAAACAACCAAAATATCTTTCGATAGATGGTTGGCTAATGAGACGTGGTTCATATACATAATAGAATATTACTCAGCCATAAGATGAAATAATGCCATTTGCAACAATATGGATGGATCTTGATATTATTATGCTAAGTGAAATAAGTCAGACAGAAAAAGTTGAGAACCATATGGTTTCACTTCTATGTGGTATATTAAACTGAAAGCAACAAACACAAGAAACAAAAACTCATAGATACAGATAACAGTTTAGTGGTTAACGGAGGGAAGGAGGGGCGGGAGATAAGGGTAAAGGGGTCAAATATATGGTGACAAAATTTAACATTGAATGGTGAATGTACAATACAACATACATATGATATATTATTGAATTATACACTCAAAACCTTTATAATTTTATTAATCAATGTCAACCCAATAAATTAACAATAAAAAAGAACAAATAGAACTATGGTTTTCCAATTAAATAAAATTTATTTCTAAAAAAAGAAAAAAGAATATCAGTTAAGAATAACTAAAAGGCTAAACACAGACTAAGAGGCAAGCAGCCAGTTAGCTGGTTGAGGACTTAACACAGTATAATTAATTATGTTTTAAACATGTTAAATTAAAAGTGTCAGGATAACACTCAGAAATGTTAAATAATCAGTTAAATTTATGTGTCTAAAATTTAGGAGTAAAATTTAAACTAAAACCATGGTAATGATGGACATATCTCTTCTACAGGGTAGAAGAGGATAAATGCAGAAGTTGAAATATCTGTGGCCATGAAGAAATGTTGAAGACACATGGTAAATAGTCACTGGATATATATATATATATATACACACACACACATAACACAGAGAGGGTGCTATGTGTCTATATATATATATATATATATATATATATATATATATATATATATATGCTATGTCTCCATTAAAGGAAGACTTTGACTAAACAGACTAAGCATCTTGCCACTGCTTTTAGGGGAGGGAACTTAAATAGTTAACAGGACAGATGAATCAAGTAGATATATGTATTTTCCACTGTTTTTTTTTTTTTTTCTTTTTTGGTTAGATATCTGAGACTAGTTTAACTAGTTGGTTTTGGCTCAAGGTCTCCCTCAAGCTTGCAGTTGCCCAAAGGCTTTCTGGGGGCCAGATGATCAGCTTCCAAATTATTAGGCAGCAAAAGTAACACTGGATACCTAATGAACTATCAATCTATTATCGACTTCCTTTAAAAGTACCTCTGCTACCAGTAAGCTTCTAATACACTAAATTTCAACAAGTCTACTTCAACAAAGAATATATATAATTTAATTAATTTAGTATTTAATTAAGTGTTACACAGTGATAATTAAAACGGACAAAGGCAATTATGTTCTGAGGCAAAAAAAAATAGAAAAGCATGAAAATTAGAATTTTCTAATGAGATGAATATCATAAAAACAGTTTTTGCTCAGCTACCCTTTTGACTTATGGAGCTTTAGCATGCGAGGAACATTAATCATACTTTTTGAGGATACACATACGAAGTGGTGGCCTTCGAGTGAAACTGTCCGCAGGGAGATTGCTAAAAACTGTAGAAAGTGTTTCAATAAATTAAACCATATCTATTTATTATACCTTTTGCCATTTAATAAAATAATATTCCACATTGTCTTCCAATTATATTCATGAGGGATAAATTTCTAAAACTATGTTGTATTTCATACATCACAGTTATCCCAATCTTTTTCTAAATGTCAAAATTCCAAACTGGCTGTTCAAAATGTTCTTAAGAGTAAAGAATTATAATTTTAGATAAACAAAAATCTAGTAAAAGAAACCATACAATTTCAAAGATAAATTTGCATAAAAACAATATACCAATTTAATTCTAAATGCATACTGATCATCTCCAATGTGGTTGCTGAGAGTTATTAAACATAAGACCTGGATATTCTTTAAATTCTAACTCCACATTTGGGATTATCTTAGTCCTAGCAGTTGTCTCTTACAAAATGGTATTCCAAAGTCTGTCAAAAAGAACTTCAGAGTTATCACAAAAAATCAAGAAAATGATTTAAAAAAAATCCATGTGTTTGATGGTTAATGTTGCATGTCAACTAGACTAAGCTTAGAGTTGCCTGGGTAGCTGGTAAAACATTATTTCTGAGTGTATATGTCAGGGTATTTCTGGGAAAGATAAGCATTTGATTTAGGAACAATTAAAGATCACCTCAACATCTGAGTGGGAATTATCCAATCTGTTAAGGACCTAAATAGAACAAAAAGTCAAATAAGTAAATTTGCTGTCTGCGTGAACTGAGGTATCCATGTTCTCTTGCCCTTTAATATAGCTGCTCTCTTGTTCCTCAGGCCTTTTAATTCAGACTGGGGACTCACACCATTGGCTCCTATAGTTCTCAGACCAAGTTTGGAGTGGAACTACATCATTAGCTTCTGGTGCCTCCAATTTGCAGACAGCAAATTTTGGGGCTTCTCAGCCTTCATAATTCTGTGAACCAACTCCTTATAATAAATCTCTTCATATATATATGGATAATTGTGATATATAAAATTTGATATAATTTTCAAAATTGTATCCTTTCTGAATATAATTGGAAAATAATCTGGAGAACTCAGACTAACAATGGGAGTGTGGCAAAGTCCCAAAAGCCAAAAGATGGCATCCATGATTATTGAAACCACAAGGTTATAGGGTAATGACAAGATCAGATGGTCAAAAGTTCAGAAAACAAGAGGGCAGAGGGGCAGGTGGACAAATAACCTAGGGCAAAAGTACGAAGAATCTTCTCAAGTGTCTCCATAGGACTCTAGAAGTTTGTAGTTGGGAAGAGAATGCATACACCCATGCAGGATTTTAAAACATTATAAAGCACAATGAATTACATGGGACAGATTAAAGAGTAATGAAGTGATACATGTATTTGGGTGCTCAAAAAAGATTTCTTAAAGGAAGCAAACTTAACCTGGCCTTTAAAGATGAAACAATTTGTGAATATAGGAGAAGAGATAGTAAAAATTTCAGGCAGAAATTCTGAGCAAAGAAAGATATACTCAGAGAGTCCTAAGTAAAGATCTCAAAGAGATACCTGCATTCTGATGTTTATTGCAGCATTATTCTCAATACCCAAGAAATAGAAATAACTAAGTATCCATCAATAAATAAATGGATGGAGAAGATGTAGTACATATACATGATGGAATATTATTCAGTCATGTGAAAAAAGAAAGTCCTGCCATTTGTGATAACATGGGTGGACCTTGGGGGCATTATGCGAAGTGAAATGACAGACAGAAAAAGATAAATACTGTATGATATCATTTATATATGGAATTTAAAAAGACAAATTCATAGAAAGTAGAATAATGGATGCCAAGGAAAAGGAATTGAGGGAAAAGGGAGGATGCTGATCAAAAGGTACAAACACCTAGTTAAAAGATGAATAAATTCTGGGGATCAAATGTATAACATGGTGATCATAGTTAACAATACTATATTATACACTTGAAAGTTGCTAAGAGAGATCTTAAATGTTCTCGCCACAAAAATAAATAAATAAATGGCAATTATGTGAGGTGATGGAGGTATTTACTAACCCTTCTGCAGTATGTATATTAAATCAATACATTGTATACCTGAACTTATACAAAATGTCAATTATATTTCAATAAAGCTAGAAAAAATTTAATCACAAGAGAATAAGAAGCAGATGAGAGACAGAACTAAAAAGTAGCCAGTCTGAAAAGAGCCATAAAATCAGATTCTGAATATAATTCTAATTACATAGGTATGTAAAGGAGGATGCTATAACATAATAATATTAATAAAATTAATCTTTAAAAGGATTAACCAATAGATCATTTAAACAGATTACATGAAAGATAACAGTCTGGGAATTAATGAGAAAGATATTGTGAAAAGCTATTTAGGATGATATAACAATAATAATTGTTAACATTTATTGAGAGTTTTCTTTGTACTGATGCTTGAAAAGTATCTTTTATTTCAAACTCCAAACAATGAGAATTTGGCAATATGTTCACTCCCATTTATTATACCAGGAAACTGCGACTTAGCAAACAATGGAAAGAATGGGAGGCATGAACTAGAAAGTCATACAGGTGAAAGATAAGATGTTAAGATTCTTCTTGTGTGTCACACAGACAGAGAAAACTAAGGGAGGGAAGTTCTCTCAGGAAATACATAAAAGAGGATGAGAAGACGGCACTACTGATCAATGATTTAAAGTTCATGGATTACATCACTTTCATGAAATGAAGTCTAATTTCTAAATATAAAATGTTAAGTTAAATATTCCATTTATGTCTGGCAAGGGCTTTTTTTAAAATAGCACAAAACATAATAGTATACTACTGCTATTTTGAGAATTTTAAGAATTATTTTTTAACCCTTTGATATTATACCAGAAAAATTAATATAAAGATTGTCTTTTTGTGAAAGTCTAGTGCATTAAAATGAAAATTACTTTTTAAAAAATGTAGCATTAATTCTCAAATGTATTGCAGTATGTAAATATATAATTTTCTTTATTTAAAATCAACAAAACTAAAGTTTGTTACTTTTAAAGTGAAACCAAGATAAATCTATAATCATGTAAATTTTAACAGAAGAAACATACAGGAAATTCAGTGAAGGATAAACATAGTTTTGAATAATCAGTGATGTCATAGTTTAAGACTAAAAATTTAATCTGAGAGGAAAAAAGTTGCTAAACAGTGAATAAACATTCTATTGCACTGCATATGTCATTCAGAAATACACAAGCAGCACAGTTCCACATTCTTCCCCCCAACCCCTCCCAACACACTTTACTGGAAAGGATAAATAGCTTTCAGTGGCCTATATTTTATCATTAAAGGAAGTGATACTAAAACATTTCTTTCATCCTCAGAAGAAAGAGACCTAGTAATAACTTCTTTGGTTATACCCTCCACATTAAAAAACATATACAACAATGTTTATAAAACCCTTACCCACAAGTTGTTACCCACATTACCAGTTCAACATTAATTAGACTGATATAATCAATGTTGAACTATTACGTCTATGCAATCCACCTGAGATTAGGGTAATAAGGCTCACCATAACAGGCTGACTAAATCTGTATCTCCACGTTGTCATAGCTTTTGACCAAAATTTCCTATTACCTTTTTGAGCTGCTAAAAGTTAATATTTATTCCAGTAGAACGTATTAGTTAGGAATAAGTCTGTTCATTGAATATGCTGCTTTCAAAATGAAATGCTTATTCTCTATTTTATTCCAAGTGAAAATTTTTGTTAGTGATATTTTTGAACAAATAAATTTTCATTAACAAGTTTATTAACACTAACAGCTAAATGTAAATCCTGGCTTTAATTGAAAACAGTGGATCTCTATTTAGTGATATTGGTAAATGAGGAATGTATTAATCAACCAGATCTCTCAGCCTATGTTAGTCCAGATATTTGCTAAATACTCAAAATGTGGAATAGGAAGAGTAGCCAGTTTATACTCTTTTAATAAACACTGATGATAATTTTCTTTTCAAAGCAGAAAAAAAAAGTGACATAAACCTAGCCAAATGAAACTATAAATCCTAGGAAAAAAAAAAAAAAAAACAAACAAAAAACTACAGCCACAAAAATAAAATAAAATAAATAAAATAAAACAGCACACATTAGATACTTCTGGTCACTAGTGAAGATCTTTTGGGTGAAAGTAAAATCTGTTGGATTAGTTCAGAAATGAACTCTCACCTCTCCCCAGCTTTGAAGTGAAGCCCTAAGGATTCTAAATCAATATATTCTTATCTTCTAACAACAGTAAAAACCACAAAAGCATTCTAAAAAGCGGAAAAGTAGTTCACACACTTAAGTTTCTAAAGCCATAAAAATCGACTTTGAAAACCATCACATTTAAAAAAATCACAGGAAACAGGTGATAAAGACTATACCAATGATTATTTATATATGTAAGAAAACAGTCATAAAATAATATAGAGCATGTACAGCACTCAATTATATATGTTCAATTCAACCACAAAATATACTACTGAGGTTAGTAAAAGACTTTTTTCCACCAAAAAAATACTTAATAGAAAGTATTTATATAGTACATTTTCAGGGACACACAGCAAGTTTCCTGAAATATATTAAAATCAAATTTCCAAACATCCACCTCAATGTTTCCTCAAATTATTAAAAAAAAATTATTGAATAAAAAGTAATTTCCAAAGTTATAGTTGAGAAGTACACACTCTGACATGCCTGAATGATCAATATCAATCCTTTGCTTCAGTGATTAACTAATTTATTCATTTAACAAATATAAATTGAACACTAAGGAAATGCCACACAATTAATTCCATGTTGTATGTATTCAATGGTATATAAAACATAGATTTATGATCTCATATAATTTACAATATAAATAGGGACAGGGTATAAACATTAAAAATAATTAAACACACAAAAAATTAAATAAACCCCCAAATAAGAACAAAACAAAATATGTGTGAGAAAATAGCACAATTTCACTAATATCAACTTTGAACAGCATGTCTGTCTCTGGATTACCTCCAGAAAGTTTGGAGTGTTCAAAATAATTTTAACAAGAGTATTTTTAAAATTTCTAAAACACAAGTTAAGACCCTCATAATGTTCTATGTTACTTAAAATGAATTATCTTATTACATCTTGATTAAACTCTTAGGAGGGGAAGATGAAAGTATATTACAGACAAACATTTTCTTGAATCAATAAGTTGATGAAGGGGAGAGAAGTAAAGCATGATTACATTTACAAATGGCTTTCAGTGATTCGTAACAAAATAGAATAAATGAAAGGACAAACTACATTATTTTTCCCATTTCAATCAAACCACATTCCTTTGCAAGAATATTTAAAGAAATACAATTTAAAAAAATGCTGACATTTGTAAAAGATTTTCAGATATTTGATTTAATTGGCATAGAATAAATTTTCTTGAAAAAGCAGGTATAAAAAGATATATGTGATCTTTAATAAATAAGAAAATCTAATATTAATAATTAATAACATACGTATTCTAATATGAATTTGTCAACCTATTTCTAAAAAGTTTACATAAACAAAGATCTCTTGCAGATTTTAATAGGTCTCCAAATTATCATTTCAGAATTATAAAATAAAATGAAAGCTGTTTTTAATGAGAGGATCCTTTTAATGCCTAGAAATTTGCCTACCTCAAGAAACAAGCCTATCATTAGAAATACATAAATCCAAAATTATTTCTAAGTTGACACATCTTCATGTCAACCATAGTGGATTCATTAAATTGAATATTAATTATGTCTTGATGATCATCCATTTTAATATTTATTTATCACTGGATATCCTTTAGTATCTCCAAGACCCTTGTTTTATCTTGACTACTTTTGCTGTATTTCCTTATTCTCTAAACAGAATTCTCTTCCTAATATTTGAGGAACATTTTTTGTTTGTTTTCTTTTTAAAAAAAATTATTTGTTCACAGAACTTATATATTGAGTACAGAGGCAATTTGCAAATTTTATTTAAATGCTAAAACTTCAACCTTATTAAATTTCTAAAGTGATACATTGATACTTCTAAATGATTACTATATACATATACTTTACTGCAATAATTCCTTTTATTTATGCTTTCTCTTTCAATATACACAAGGCGTCATAAATCATACACACACACATATACACAGTTGCTTTATAAAAATGTGTGTTTTTAAGTTATTGTTCTAACACTCTGATAGTTTAGATCTGACAGATCCACACACTGTCTCTTGGTTTGATATGAAGTATGATTTCAAGATGACTGGTTACGAGTAAATGTCCTAGACATAAAATAGAGTTAAGTTGAATAAAGAGGCGAGATGGTTTGAGATTGAAATTATCTCTTTGTAAACAGTTTAGAAAATAATCATATACATTTTTCAGTGTTCTTCATTTTTCTTGTTTATATACTTATTTGGCCAACATTTTGTATTTTTACCTTTACATAAACTTTCAAGAGCGATCATTGGTTATTTAAAAAGTCAATTATCATTCTATAATAAAATATGAGTAATATCTAGTTTTTCACAGTTAATATGCTCTCTCTGGTTATGTTTTACATGTCCAAGACCATAAAACAGTGTATATAATTTATTGGGCTTTTTATAGATATATGTTGAATGCAAGTTAGAAGAATTTTTATTTTTTTATATTTATCAATTTTAATTGAATAGCCTCTTTGCTCAAAGTCTCTACAAAGAAGAGATTTTAATCCATAAATTGATGAGAAAATATGGATTACTCAATTTCTATTTCACAGAAACAATTTAATATGACATGAATATCAATTTAGAAAAATATAATATTTTATGAATATAAAGGATTTTTCTCAGATGACCCATAAATCTTATTTCAGAAATGGCCTGAAATTGGCACATAAAAAATCTGAACTCTTGGCAAAAGATGATAATTTACATAAAAATGCTTGGGAATTCTAAATACCACGAGCATTTCTTTATATCAAATCACAAAATGAGCTTTAAAAAGACATGGAACTTTCACATCTATAATAATTATAAATTTCTGCCGTACTAATTTAACATGACACAAATTGATAGTGTTATTTATGGGGCAAACTGAATTATGACATAAGATATAGGTTTTTATTATCATAAATTCTGATATATTTGTAGTATTTTCAGATATAATATTGTTATAAATACCACCTGTCAGTCATGTGGTTTAAATTTTCTACACATATGTTTAAAAGAATAAGATCATTTAAAGTCTCTTACATAATTTATAGCCTCATAAATTACTCTTTTAAAAAAATATGTATATATATATATATGCATTTAAAACTATGTTTCTTTTCTCACATTACAGCATCTGGATAAACTAAGAATTTTCACTTTTAAGAACAGACCGAGCTATAAGTTGGTTCACAGAACAAAATACAAGACTCTGAGAAGCTGAATGAATTGTGGTTTTCACTGAAGCAAAAAATGACACAAGTAAGATTAACTGCAAAGATATAATTTACTAAGAATTAAAGTTTTTTCTGTACTTGTGGTTCCCTGATCAGTTTCTATAGAGGAACTGGAAAACCACTGGAATAATATTTACACTTTTAAAAAAGTGATGAATTGCTTGATTATAGTGGTTTGTATGGCTTATCAGTTTGTTTACCATAACACTATATCCATTAAAGCAAGTTTTACCAAGAAAAAGAATTTAAAACAAGCCAAAAGAATTTTCAAAAACTCTCTTACAAATATTATTAAAATCTTTAAAAAAACTCAAACAGTCCATTTGCGAAAAATTATCTGATGTGAACCTCTTATTATCTGTAAGTTAATACAATTTATTTATCTATCTACTCAACCATTCATTCAATAAACAGCTGTTGAGTTTTATTATATGCCAAGAAATAAGCTTTATTCTCTGGTAGATGAATATGAATGCACTGAATATAAATGTTATGATTCCCATCCAAAAGCTATATATGCATAAGCAACTTTCTTAAACTTGTTAAGTAGTAGTTTTCTTCTATATTAAATGATTAATAATTTGAGCCTCCATATAAATTAAATCAATTGTTAAGCATATAATAGATGCTCAAAGTTACATATCTACTATGTTTTGATACTGCTAGGGTTGTAGTGAATATAAGAAATATGTACAAAATCATTCCTAATGGAGGGGATAAAATGAATGAAGGCATAGAGAGCCATCTGGGGCCCTATGTACACACAGGATTCCAATAAAATAACTATCTACCTCCATGCTGCCCCAAACCTCCACATACCTGTGATCAGAGACCTCCAATTGCCTTAATGTCTGTAAATATAGTATCTTATCTTTGCAGTCTCCATTTCACTATAAATCTCCTTTAGATTTTATGCTTTCTTTTTTCCAGACCATATATTGCGTCCTATGTGTCTTCATTACTTAAAGATGTCTTTTGAGACAACTTTGATTTCAGGACCAGATTAATCAAACTTCTCCTATATTGTCCAATCCCGAGCTATAGCACTCCAGCCTCAGTCATTTCCATGCTCACTCATTTCTCTATTTGGTTTAAATTGGAGTAAATACAGAGGTAAAACACACACACACACACACACACACACACACACACACACACACACACAAAACATAGGTTTAGTTGGAAAATGGCAAGTTGTGTAGTTCTGCTATTGCTAATGGTATAAGATAAGAATTAATATATGTGACCAGTGAAAATAAATGCTTTGTTATGTTAAAGAGAGCACTGAGTTCAGTTTTTACTTTATTTAACAAATAATTATTCAGTTTGTACACACAGTCCAAAGAGCTGGTGCTAGCAGTAAACTAATAAAAAATAAATAAATAAAAATAATCTATCTTCATGAAGCTTAATTTCTGATTGAGAGAGAAAGAAAGTGAAACATATATTCATGGTGTGTTCATTAGTTGTGTTTTGATAAAAAATAGGATAGACTATAGTGTAAATTTCTAACATTAAGTTTTTTTGATTGCAGTGTACACACCTTACATTAAACTTTTGATTGCCAAGGCATTCATTTCAAAAAACATCCATCTTGAATAAACATATTTCCAGCTATATGATATGGCTACTAACAAAACAACCAAATAAGAAAATAGGCCACATCTCCCACTGAGGTCCCTCTTTCAGAAAGCCATGGGTAACCTAGATAACTGATCGCTTGAATGAAACTGCTTCTCTCTTCCTGAGCCCTAATTCTCACTCTAATGCTTTAAATTAACTAATGGAGAGTGAACCCACAAAACTCTAGACACCTTGTCCTCAGACCCTAATAAAGGCAGAGTCTTGTTCTATACTCTCTCTACCCACATCCTCTCTGTGTGGCCTTTGGGAATGCAGTTCGCCTTCCAAGACCTTTGAGTAAAAATATTTTTTTCTCAAAGTTCCCCAATGGTTGTTTTGGAAATGTGTCCTGAGGTCATAAAAAGAACCACAAGGGTCAGTTTAGCCACAACATTGGCCCTGGTGGCAGAGATGTCTGTGGGGGCTTAGTACAAGTAATGCAAGCCTCAGAGAGTGCCTCAGGTGTTCCTAGGTGTGGGAACATAGACTATAAGGAAGTGTTTCAGAGGTGAGGCATTGATATCCTGAGTGGAGTCTTGATTTGGTTATAACCACACATTAGAAAGAATAATCTGCCTGAGATGAACAGATGAACAAGATAAATTTGAGATAATTTACAAGTGGAGAGGAGGGAATGATAGTACAAATAACAAGATAATAATTATAATCACCCAGATAAGAGGAAATGACAATGTTAGTAAAGAACATAAAGAGTGCAACTCTAAGATACTTGTGGAAATCAGCCAAATTTTCTTAACTTTCAGGATGCAGAAGAGAGGATAGAATGGTATCAAAATTGATAGGCATGGCTTTATTAGCAGCAGAAAAAAAGAAACCTCAGCAATATTTAAGTTTCTGGGGAAGGAGACAAAGCCAAGTTCACTTTTAGGTAAGACTTTATATACAAAAATGCTCAATAATGATTTAGTCCTTAAATCTTAAGCACATATGTAAATCAGTCTTGGGAGAATATAAATCATGATCATCCAAAATAAAATAATATATGAAGTCCATGAGTTAAAAAAGATTGCCAACAAAATCTGTATACAAATGTTTATATTCATAACAGCTAAAAATGAAAACAACACAAATGTCCATCAGCTGATGAGTAAAAAAAAAAAAAATGTGCTATACAATGGAATATCTTTTGAGTAGAAAAATAAATGAAGTAGGTGATAAAAATATTTTACAACTTGATATATGTGGTTGCTTCACATTACTGTGAATGTATTAAATTCTATATAAGCAAATAATTTTAAATAGTTAATTTTATACTTTGTGACTTTCACTTCCAAAGAAAAATTAAAATAAAAAATTGAAGTACTGATATATGCTATAACTATGTGAACCTTGAAAACATTATGCAAAGTAAAAGAAGCCAATTACAAAATACAGCATATTATTTTTCTTTATATAAAAGACAGATAGGCACATCTATAGAAAATGAAAGTACATTAATGATTGCTCAGGTGTTGGGAGAGTTTGAAGGAGCATGGTGAGTGTCTGCCATTAGGCAGTATTTCTTTTGGGGATGATGAAAATATTCCATATTCTAGATTGTGGTGATGGTTGCACAATTCTGTGAATATACTGAAATCACTGAATTATGTACATTAGGAGGATAAAATTTATAGCTTGTGAACTGTACATAAATAAAGCTATTTTTTTTAATTGCCAAAGAAGACAATCTAGACAGAGAGACATTTCTGAAACTTTTTTTGACCATGACTCTATAGTAATAAGAACATTTTTATCTTTAACCTAATACAAAACTCATACACACAGACATACACAATGGAAACAAGCCTCTTCGACCAACACCAATGTTCACTCTATAAGGTTCATTCTATTCTAGTCTCAAGTCATTAAGTCACTTTTATAACTCTATCATCATAATCCAAAAATTGATGACTATCCTAGAGAAGATAAAATAGCTCAGGATTATCCTAAAGATTGGACTGATTTTAGGGAAAAGGGAAAAAATAGAAGAAGGAAACATAAAGAAAAAAAAAGAAAGGGGGGAAGTTAAAGCAGTAGAAAGAGATCTATAATTATGTTTTAGAGAATCAAATAGAGTAAAGGGAAACATGAAGAAACAAGCAACCGATATGAGATAGTGCAGAATTTTCAGTGTTGTTGAAGACTGAAGAAGACCAATGGCTTAAGTGCTACAGACTGAATGTTTGTGTCCCACCCCATTCCCCTGAATCCTGAATTTATACAATGAAACTTAATCCCCAATGTGATGGTATTTGGAGGTAGGGCCTTTGGGAGGTGATTAGGTCATGAGAGCAGAGCTCTCATGAATAGGATTAATGCTCATATAAAAAGACCCCAGGGAGATTTCTTTACATTTGTACCAATGAGAACAACAACAAAAAAAGTTGGCTACCTATGAACCAGAAAGCAGACCTTCATCAAACAAGGAATATGACAGCACTTTGATCTTGGACTTCTCAACCTCCAGAACTGTGAGATATAAATTTCCATGATTTTTAAGTCACTCAGTCTATAGTATATCTTTCATAGCAGCCTGGACAAACTAAGACATTTAGTTAATGTCTTTGCTTTAGCATACTATAGTGGGACAAATATAGAATATGGAGAATTTCGTCATTACAGACATCTGATTTCATTACTGTAAGTGTATAACCATTGTATAATTTCTCAATTCCTAAGAGACTCAAGTATAAATGTAAACAATTATTTTACAACACTTTTCTTCTACTGCTTCCATTTATGAAGGATGGGTTAAATAGCATCGTGAGAAAGAAAACAAAATTTGGGGTATACTAAAGATAAAGTAGAAATTTAGTTACAAATTATTTGTATGATTTGAAGGCAAAGTATCAAAAGAAAATAAGTTGAAGAATAGTATGGTATAGATATTTTTAGAAATTAGCATCACTATTATTTTATTTTGTCTGTTTGCTTATTTGAGTATGTCTTGTGAGAGAAGACTTAAAAATGTTTTTAGATATCTGGTGTGGGGCCATGAAAAAAAAAATAAAAGCAGATAAAATTATATACTGATAGAGAAGTAAGGTTTTAGATAAAGAGATAATATACTAATAACTGATGAGTTAGAAGAAAACTGAAAGTTAAATGAGGAAAAATATAAGGTACCATAATAAGTAGAAAAACCAAAACAAAACAAATTAATAATTAGACAATTTACTTCTTGACAAGAATTGTGTACAAAGATATCAATGAATTCAGTAGAGGCTCCAAAAGGGACTAAGGATTACTAATCTAGTTGGATGATTAGATGGTGGGAAGACAGAGGATCTTGTCCTTAAACTTTAATACATCCTTTCTTCATAATGACTGACAACTTCATTAATAGTACATATTGCTCTGTGACTTCAGTCTAAAGAGTGCAGATATTCTGCCTATTTTTCCTTACTTACGTGTATATTTGTTTAAATATTTTAGTAGTTATATCTAGGGTTATTTGGAGGAGGAGAAGATGAAGATCAGTATGAGCTACCTAAAGACCCTTTGACACCAATCTTGCTTGAATTGATTTAGAAATGAGTGTACTAATTAAACTTGAATTTTGATGTTTACTTTGCCACTTGACCCCATTATTTAACTCCTCAGAGAGCAAATTACAGAGCTGATGATCTCGAAGGTCACTTAAAATTATAAAATTTGTTGAATTTTTATTCTATAATTTTTGGGTTCTTGTCTTACATTTTCTACTTAATTGCATTGCATTTGGCAAGTTTTCTCTGCTTTGGGCATCTATTTCCTTATCATAAAAGTGAAGAAACTGATTAATAATGTTTTTCGAATTTAGAGTTCAAGTCAAATGGGTGATTGAAGACAGTATGGACAATTCCATACTATATACGTAAGGGTGTTATATTTTTTGTTCAGCAAATAGATCAGTTTCTTCAAAAAAATATTTTTTTTTAAATTATAACAGTCGAGGAGAAAAATAAAATGGGCACACATATATTGCTAATGATAGTATAAATAGTACAAATTTTAAACTTGATCTTATTCATAAATATTCCTTAAGTAAAAATGAACTTCTTTGCATATACTGTTAAATTGCATGTTATATTTAATTCAATTCTACTTATTAATCATACATGTCATAGTTTCTTTTGACACATAAAAACTATTGAGTTGATGACAAAACATATTTTGTTAATCTCCCTTAACTTACCACAGATACCAAGAGAAAATGTTTATAGTTTAAAAAGTAATTTCAAATAGATGCATCTCTGTTAGTTGAAATTCAGCTTTTCCTTCCTATTATGTGTCCACTGCCATAATTCCTATGTTAAAGTCCTAACCCTCAGCATCTCAGAATGTGACCTTATGTGGAGATGGGATTTTTACAAAGATAAGCAAGTTAAAATGAGGTTATTAGGATAGGGCCTAATCGAAAATGACTGATGTCCTTACAAAAGGAAATTTGGACAGAGAACACACATAGAGATAAGATTACATGTAAGGACACACCTATATATAAGAAAAGGAGAGAGGCCTGTTAACAGGTCTTTCCCTCACAGCCCCTAGAAGGAACTGATCCTGTGAATACCTTGGTCTCAGATTTGTAGCCTACAGAATGGTGAGACAATACATTTCTGTTGTTTAAACCACCAAGATTACGGTACTTGGGTACTGCAGCTCTAGCAAACTAATAAACTCCCTGTAGTTCAATGTTTTGGGGCAAATCCTCTCATATCCCTTTCCCAGAAACAATATACTTTATGATTTCTCTTCAAAACTGTAAATTGGAAATTATGAATACCAAGAAAACAGTTGAAAAATCCATACAGAATCAAGCAAATGAGGGGAAAAAATAATTATTTTAGCAGTAACAGAGCTAATATTAACAGCTTTCTAAATGAAATTAAATTGAAAAGACCAAATGCACAAATTGATATATCCCAGTTCACTGAGTTGGTCTTCTACTTACATTCCAATTTACTGTCAGTTAGACAAGATTTATTATCCCACATGATCATTGATAGTGCCAAAATAATAGTCATTAAATATGAATGTTAGGTCTACTTAAAACACTGATACATAGTTAGGGCTTTCTTATGAGAAGTAAATTTGAAAGGTGGAAAGCCTGAAAATTAGCAATTCATAGAATAGATGGTACAAGATAAAAACAAACATTATGTTAGTATAAATTGTGTGTGTGTTTGTGTGTGTATGTGTGTGTGTGTGTGTGTGTGTGTGTGAGAGAGAGAGAGAGAGAGAGAGAGAGAGAGAGAGAGAGAGAGAGAGAGAGACTAAATGGGATCCTCCAGCCAAAAACAATTTCTAACATCCTCACTGAGAATAAAAACTATAATTTATATTTATACAGTAGATTTTTAAAAAATATATAGGTTACAATTTCTAAATTTCTATGAAATTGAAATGGAGCAATCGCTAGTATCTTTCATAATGGAGAAAAACATGCAGAGAAGAACTGCTTTCTCTATCAGGATTTGAACAATATTTATTTAGCATAAAGCTATGGAAACTTCAGGTATTCAAAAATTTATTCTAAAATAGGTCAAATATCCTGAAGAGACTTTTCCCTCTCCTTCTTCCTCAGACCTCTGAATCATCTGCTTTGAAAACCACAGGAAATTACTTATTTTTCTTCCTGGAGAAAAGATGCATCAGGAAACTTTCTAATGTACTTATAGTTAAATGAGATCATAAATGAGGTACAGGTTGAAATAATTACACCTCAATAAATTAAAGGTCAATCATCTTCCAGGGCATGCACTATTTTCTCAATTTTCCTAAACCAGAGAATTGAGAGTAAAAGGCATTTTTGTTCAGAATCATTTTTAAATGGCATTATTATATGATGGTAGATAAGCAGAATCACTTCCTCTTTTATCTACTATTGAATAAGGTATTCAGCATGGAGCAATGCATTCTGATAGAAAAGAACCTTGAATGGCAGAATTAATTTTACCTGGGTGGAAAAAAAAAAAAAAAGATCTTGCAGTGTAAGTACTGATCAACATTATTAATAAAGCACACTCATACTCCTTAAAAATCCTGAGAGAAACTTAAAATAAGAAATACTACATTTATTTATCTACATATTATATCTTTCTCCACAATCTATATACTCTTTTCAAGTTATTCACAACCAAAATTATCATGACATTTCACTTGAAAGAAAATTGCGACAACCTTAAATAAATCAGAGGATCTGCATTTTAGTGACAATGATACAAACTATGACTGGAAAACAAATAGGTTTATGTCTTTCCCACTGTCTTATTGCCACAGTAAGGGAGATCAATGAACAAAGTATACCCTAAGCAATGTGGGAAGTGGTGTGGAATCAATCAGATGGAGTATATTATCCTCCATTTAAAAAAAATAATGCAAAAATTTAAGTAAATTCAGTGGGATTTGGAATATTGGGCTGGCTTGGTAGAACTGGGTTTTCTGTCCCCACCCACTTAGTGACCTCTAAAGGGCAGTATCCACCATAGTTACTTTAGGTGCTTAGATTATCCCACTATTTCCCAAAAGGTAAACCCAATCATCACATAACAATTTCAGAATATAATAAATTGACCCTTGGAAATTTAGATTTTCCTGGTAACTTAAAGGTCAAACATCATATGATTACCATTACTTTTCATAATTTCTGTTTTGAAATGGAAGAAAGGGATATTATATTCTAAGGGATATTACATTCTAGTCAACATGCATTGTCTCATAAAAATCTGTTATTTATAGCATATGACAAGCTAGTTATCATGCTAGTCACCAGAGATTTAAAACAACAAAAAGACACATCCAACAGTCCTCCCTAGTTTGTACCTTTAATTTGTTTCCAAGCAAATGATCAATAATAATATAATAGGCTAAGTGCCATAACGGACCTGTGCTTAGGCCATGGGACCATAAAGGGAGGAACTCTGAAGCTAAATCTCCAGAAATCATTAGAGGGTTGTCATGTGAATCAGAGTAAAGACAAATAAGAGAATTACATGTAGAAGGAATAGGCACAAATGATTATGGCCTGTTCTAGAAGCAACAAGTACATCTGGTATCATATTCTATTCTTTCAAAACTAATTTTGGTCTATAAAACATACATAACACTAGACCATAAAACCATAATAATGATTATACATAAATACTTTATATTTTATGTTTTGGTCAATAAACTATACACAGTAATGTGGACATAAGCAAATAGGGAAGAAAGACACAAATATTTTACTTATGCTTTCCTTGTTTCCTAAATTTTCAGTCACACTTCCATCCCCTTATGGTACTGCCAGAAAAAAAAGTAACACATAACAAATATGTCCACACATAAGTACAAAATATTACAAAGCATGAACATTTGGGCTGAAAAAAATTGCTGCCAATGTGTCAGACGCAATGACTATTAGTGTACACTAGTACAAGAAAGAGCCAAACTCAGCCTAATCATACTAAATGCCATGGTGGGTGAAATCCAAGCATTTATTTTTAAGCTTTTTAATTTTCTAATTTTTATTTAAATATCAGCTAGGCCATAAACAATAGCAGCTTATATTGGCAAAGGGAGACCAACTGATAGAAGATGTTCAAGTCATCACACAAAAATAAAGGAAACAGAAACATTTCATACCCTCTGACTTATTTCTCTACAAATAGATTATTTTGCTGATTATTCAAAGAATAAAATTTGGAACTTTATGTTGTGAGATGTTTCTGTTTGTTAGAGATAGTGGTGATGGAGGTGATAATGGAGATATTTAAGGAGCTACCTCTCTGTGCCAAACTCAGCACTAAAGGTACTATGTAACCTATCTCATCTATTCTTTACACAGCACAATATGTGATGATAATAATAATCTCTAAGTATACTTATTCTGCACCAGTACCTGTGCTAATCATTATTATTATTTAATTCTCAACAGAATTACTATTTACATATAATATTCTCCTTTAATTCTTATGATAACCCAAGGGGCATTGTCATTTGCATTTACCAATGGAAAAAGAGGACTCTGAAAGTTCAAGCAATTCGCTCACTGTTCAACAACATCTGGAAACTTTTTAAGAGATTTGGATATATCAAATGTGTTCATGACCTAGGAAAGAATGCCCATTTCTGCCAGAAACATAATAGGATTCCTCCTCAAAATAAAATATTGCCATTATATGAATCCTACCTTTTTTTTTTTTTGAAAAGCAGTCAAACAACAGCAATGATGTTATTTGAACAATTTTAAAGGCAGTGAACCTAGATATATAGATATGTAGATGTGTAGATGTCCAAAATGAGAAAGAAAGGTTTATATTATCTCTAGAACAGGTAAAAGACAATGGAATCAAAAACAATAATATGGATTAGAGGTTTACCAAAGGGTCAAATATAAATTTCAAAGTACTATCTTTTCTTAATCAGACTCTAAAATGAACATTCAGTGTAGACAAGAAAAGTGCATAAGCCATTGATCCAGGAACACATAAGAAAAATAATTTAAAAATATTACAATTCTATCAACACCTCTATTCAACTAGACTATCATCAGATTTTGTAGCCAGAAATTTCAGGATATTGTGATGGGACAGAATGTAAATCATTAACCTCAAATTTTGAATTAACACGACTAGTAAAATGCAAGATATATATTCTGACATTCCAAATACTTGGAATACTTTTTAAATCAAATTTATTAAGCCACTATATCATGGTTGTTGTTTTTACCTCTAGGTTCTACACAGGGTTTTAAGGTAAAGAGCCATATTACATAAACTGTTTGTAAATAGTCTTATTTAGGCAACTTGATAGTCTTTTTTCAAGAAATAATGCTGGAATCAATTGCAGTTCTTTAATATTTCTTATAATACACACACACACACACATACACAAAGATACACTCTGAAAATCTAACCAATGATTTAAGGCAAAGGAGCCAAAGTACATGCTTTCATACTATATAGACCACACCCTGTGAGAGATTCTTAAAGT
This sequence comes from Macroglossus sobrinus, assembly GCA_004027375.1. Lineage (NCBI taxonomy): Eukaryota > Metazoa > Chordata > Mammalia > Chiroptera > Pteropodidae > Macroglossus > Macroglossus sobrinus. The sequence goes on from PVKZ01000290.1 coordinate 982,170, forward strand.
TCATTTTTGAGTGTTCTTAATTACAACTCTGGGGACCAAAAGCACTTTAGCACTACAGAGTACAAAATAGGCAGTCAGCCTGCTAGATGGTTTTACATTAGTAATGATGAAAATGCCACTGAAAGGCAGCTCTGTCCGCTGGAACAGGCGATGTCATCATTAAAATGTTCAATTCTGTAAAGGGTACAATGTCTTATTGACATTTACTGTTTTATTTTTACTAAAACCACACAGTGAGTCTACAGAATCTAGCAATTTCTGGTGCCACACATTTATTTAGGGTACATAATGGAATTTGTTTTAAAGATGTGTATAAGTGCTCCAGCTTATTAAGGATGAAGCATTCTAGTGTGTGTCTGTGTTGAGCAGCATTTTCAGATGATAGCAAATTAAAAAAACATTAGGCAAAAATGCTTTAATTTAGTTTATGCTCTCTATTAAGTTACAACTAAATATTTTTAAAAAGAAAATTTTGATAGAAATTTTACCTGAAAAGATTTGAATTTAGGCACTGATTATAACTGCAGGAGTAGCTCAAAACAGTCATACCCTGTTTAACAAGATACTGAATTGCTTTTCAGAGACAGCAGACCAAAACCAAGTCATGCAGCTGAAGCACGCACAGGCAGAATTTGTCCTCCAGCTTCACCCCGAAACAAAGCCTCCGGCACCACCACTAAAACCAAAGGACCAGAACATAACTGGAACTCAAACACTGGAACCCTTTCAGAAGCCAAGGGTCTATTTTCCAGGAAGATCCGGTGTTGATGTTCTTTCACTATAAATGGCCAAGTTCTGTTATCCTTCAATTATAATTTTCCCTACAGGCACTTCTACATTCCTGTTTACTCTAACCCCTTAAAAATCCTTTACCTAGTCCAGCGATCAAGATAGATTTGAGGCAGCATTAGGTGTCCCTTCTTCTCAGTTGGCACCTTCTCCATCAATAAACCTCTCCTTACTTCAAATTCAAAACTTATGTGTTGAGTTTTGGCTTTTTGAAGCATCATATACATGAACTTTGGTTCAGTAAGATGACTTCTCTCCTTTTATCTTTATCTCACTTCTTATTTATCAGTGTTGAACTTATTTGTTTTATCTTTCTATAGATTAAAAAATGCAAACTATAGACTTTCTAATAAATTCTACCCTTAGAAATGCTTTGATCATCCCAAAGAATAGTATTGGTCTGTGGAGTGTTTTAAATATGAGTCAATATCTATACAGTCATGTGCCTCTTAACAATAAAAATATGTTCTAAGAAATGCATCCTTAGGCAATTTCCTAATTGTGCGAACATCACAGACTACATTTAGAAGAAACCTAAACACACTACTACACACATAAGCTACATGGTGTAGCCTGTTGCTCTGCAGGGGAGGAAAATAATTCTCTCTACTATTCTGGGTTCTTGGCTGAGACATCCTATAATTAACAGATTAACAGGAGAAAAACAAAGGTTTAATAACAAGTATATCTTCTGTATATAAGGAGAAGACCCAGGAAAACCGCATAAGCAACCCAAATAACTGAAATCACCACTTTAAATACCATCTTTAGATGAAGACAAAATATGTTGGGACTAGAGAGTAAGTTATAGAATCACCACAGCTAAAGCTTAGTAAAACAAGGGTAAGATTGTTATGCATGTTTAAGTCCATGTACACAGCATTGATGAGTTCCTAGACATAGCATAATCTCTCTTGTACAGGTACAGCAAGAGAGATACCCTTATAAATGGAGATTTCCCTTACAAATGTCAATTTCCATTACAAAGGGTAACTTCTACTTGGTTTTCAGAGCCTCTTCCATGTCTGAAGTTTCTAAAAATTAACCAGCCAAAAATTGTCATTATGCCAAAGAGATATATTTTGGGGTGAAAAATTCTATTCCCCTATAGGCTACAAATTTGCACACCATGTTAATATTTAAAAAGGGGTCTATGTACAAGTTCAATGACCAAAATTAACCTTGCAGGGTGATCTGTCACACCACAGGCCTATAAAAGGTTTATCTTTGCCTTCAGTAAGCTCTGTCCATTGTTCTTGTGCACCCAGGTTAATAGGCATTTGAAATGCCAGAAATAATCCTCATTTTCAGATCCCTGGGAGGCATAACCATCCTCAAGGGAGTAAATAATCTTATTAACTATAGATAATCAATCATGAGATTTTCTACCTTGCTTTCTCCCACCTTCTTGTAATCTTACATTTCCCACCAACCTTCCTCTCCTCGTTTAATTCCAAATGTATAAAAAGAACTGCAAAACTATTATTCTCCAAGCATTTGAGATTTTGCTTCCAGGATGTCCTCAGCTTAGATCAAATAAACTCATAAAAATTCTCTACAGGTTTAGATATTTATATGTTGACATTACAGTACCAAATACTGTAGGCAATTGTAACACAATGGCAAGTGTTTGTGTAATGTAGTGCCCTACGTTATGACAGCTACAGCATCAATAGGCAATGAGAATTTTTCAGCTCCATTATAATGTATGAGACCAATGTCATGTATGCAGGTCATCCTTAACTGAAATGCCATTATGTGGTACATGACTTTACTTCTAAAACTTACGGAGATATAACATAACAATTCATATTTTTGAAAATATTTAAAACAATAGACACATTTGGGCTCATGGTACCACACTGTAAGAACTGGAGTTGAGCAGACTGCCCTACATAATGGAAACTCTCCATCCAAATTGCTGCAACCTCCATCACTCCCTGGAATCCTTATCACTGAAGCTAAGTGCCTTGCCTTTTATCATCTTAACACCCAGCTGCTTTCATCATTTAGCTTAATTCTGTTACATCATCTACTAGTGAAACTGAGGGTCCTCATAATTTTGATTTGATTTGTGACTATAGCTTTAGAGATTCTTTCCCCCATCCTCTCCCTCTACATACCTCACTTACCTACTTTCCCCTTGATAATCATTAACTCCAGAGGCAGCAGAAGACAATAGCCCAGTTTTGACTAATGGTCACAAGGTTGAGCCTCTAGCAGACTAAAGATAACATCGTGAACTAAGATATGTTTCAGCTCCTGAGTCCTAAGGTGAAATGATCCACTGGCTACTTTTCAATTAAGCCAGACAGAGGGATGTTGAAGCAAGACCTGAAGAAATGGTCTATTACCTTTAGTTCATCTTCAACCAACCAGTTCCTAACATAAACCTGAATTCCTAACCCATGGTGTCTAGTGATTTCACCCTATATAATCTGTAACCTATAAACCACCTGGGAGTCCTCTCTTTCAGTGCACAAGCCTGTCCGTTCTCCACATTGACCAATAGTGTAATAAACTAATTCCTTTCTCCACTGCAAACTCCTTCTCATGCTTCTCTGGTAAGAGAAGGTGGATGAACTCACATTGAGGTTTAGTAACACTGGCCCTACAGACATCTGTAACTTTTGGGTATAAAAAAACTTTTTCTTTCAAAATAAGGAAGGCCCTTCCCTACTGCAATCTATTCTCTATACAGTAAGCAGGGTGATCCTAGAAGATAAAGAAGTCAAATGTCAGCACTGCTCTGCTCAAAGCTCTCTCATTTTCCCCAGATCCAAAGTCCTTACACTGTCCAAACTAATCCCCCACCACTCAATTAACTCCTGCTTCCATAATTCTCACCCTCTCCAATATCCATCCCCTTGCTCATTTTGCTTTAGTCACATCAATCTCCTCGCTACTCCTCAAATGAACTTCTTTTTTTATATCCTTTTTAAAATACTTGTTTCTTCCACATGGAATGCCCTTTCCCAAGATAAGTCATTAATCAGAAATCACTGTTTCACTGAAATCTTACCTATATTTTATATATTTATAACCTCCCTGTTAGGTAGTCAGACATGTGCGACAGGGGAAGAAAGGAATGGGGGCCTGGCCCAGAGACAGCCTAAGACCCCCCAAAGACCATCCCAATGGTAGTTAAAGAATCCCTCTTGCATCCTGAGAGTACTGAGAGACCATAAACCTATAGTTGGTTTAATCTGGCCACAAATGCTTGTGCTGAAGGTACTATCCTAACCTGTCCACAACCTCAGCCTCATTAGACCATCATTATAATACCATGTTTATGTTGATAAGTTTATGAGTCTAATTATAATAGACTGAATTCTGGGTAACCACATGCACAGTTAAGCAGGGAGTTATAAAACAGCCAAATGTCAATCAAAATGATCTTATGTGCCAATCATGGCCCTAATATAATATAGACCTTTTCCACTTCTGCACTATTATAGCCCTCTTTGCTGAGAATCCACTCCTCTCTTGGAGCATACTCTATATTTTATCTTTTCACCTCCCAAATTCCACAAAGCTATAGCCTTCCTTAGCATAACCCATCTCCTTCTAAAATGTAAGTTTTATAAAACTTACTTTTTTTCAAATCTCGCTGACCTGCATTCCTTTGCTGTATCATTACCTACCCCCACACTGCTGGAGCAACACCAGAGTTCAAATCATCCCCAAACAGTTGAATCCTGATATACCAACAATTTCTCTTCCCTTTTCTGACTTATTAACTCCTTAGCACTTTTGAATATATGCCATACCATATTTTTAAAATATATTTTCATTCTTTTCCTTCTCTCTGCTTCCTCTAAACTACCTTCTAGCAAGGGCAGAATTTTTTCTGTTGCTCATTTCTATCCTGTTGCTGTGTTCCAAGCATCTAGAACAGCTCAAGAAATATAGTGGTACTCAATATTTATTGGAAAAATAAGGTAGAATGTATATAACAATGGCTTTATTTTTTGAATAGCTTCATTTGTCATTTGCATTCACTAAGACAGATATTTCTGCTCACTTTTAGGTGGTAAATAAAAAGCTAAGGTATATACTGTTAAAATTAAAACAAGCTAAAAAATTGGAGAAAATTCTCTTAATGGGCATTTAATGAAATTCTAAAGCAAATGAGGGAGATGAGAATATGTCAACTCAAAATATGCTACATTGGCATGAGGATTATTTTGAGCAGAAGGCAATTAAGAAATAGCAAGCATGGGAGGAGTTCTCTGTCCTCTCACTTCTACCTAAAAGCAGAGTATAAATTTATACTCTATTTTAAAGGAAGCAGAAAATTTAAAGAAACTTTTCATTTAGTAAGCCATCCACAACTCATCACCTGAGATGACAGAAGTTTACATACGAGTGGACGCTTATTACTATACATACATTTCCTAGTCACCTTCCCAAAGTACCTTTCCCACAGAAGCCCAACACCCTTTCCCTTTACTTAGTCTCCTCTCTACATTATTTTTTAAACTGTTAAAATGATATATAAGCTCCAAAGTCAAACTCTTCTGTGGGTTTTCACTTTTTTTTTTCTATGATGCTTGCCATGTGCATACAAAACAAAAGTTTTTTCTACTAATTTGTCTTTTGTCAATTTAATTCAGAGGCTCCAACTCCTGAATCTAAGAGATCAAAGGAAAGTTTTTCCTCCTCTACAGTAACATGCAATTTAATTTACCTTGGCATCTAAAATTAAACAGGAATGCCATAAGTTTAAAAATCTGTGTTACTCAGTAATTATTTTTTAAAGATAGTTATAAATCTCTCTCTCTCTCTGTCTCTTTCTCTCTCTCTGTCTCTCCCCCTCCTTCCCTCCTTCTCTCATACACGCAAACACACACACACACACACACACACACACACACACACACATACACACACGTGATTATAAAATAGGTGGTAGAAAATATAAATACAAATGAGAGAATTAAACACTTAAAACTAGAAAAAAATGTTTTTTTAAGTAAATAGTATTAAACATTTAAAATGTAAAAAAAATCTATGTCTAATTTACAGTGAAAGTCTGTAGCTAATATGTGAGAGTTTTATTAAAGTACTATTATTCTAAATTGGGGAATGTTAAATGCATTTCTTAATAATCTTATAAATTAACGAGAATTCAATGAATTCCAAAATAAAGATTGACAAAATAGATTTCTTTTTTCTATTTTAACAGCTTTCACTCAAAAAAATTCTCCTTGGCCCTCCATTATGTAGAGATATGGTCAGTAGTCATGCAACTGGAACCTGCAAACAATCTTGCATTACATACCTGGGACAATAAGAAACAATGAGCAAAAAGGACCATAATTACAGGAGAGATAAGCATGCGTAGGGAAAGCTCTTCATTATTACTTTGAAAAATGCGCCCCTAGGTGGAGATTTAAGATGCTATTGAATCTTGCAATATCTAAGTAGCATTTAGGTAAATTGTACAGGCCCAGGAAAGGACCCAAGTCAACATAACTTTAGGGAGGAAAAGACAAAGAGGTAGCTCCTAATCCCGAGAGTCACATAAACACTGTACCCATAAATCTCAGAGAGGTACGTCCATTCTTCTTCAGAGTGTGTGCCCTTGGTGCATCAAGGTTTTGCTTTAATAAACCTTTCTCTCTGCAAAACTGTTTCACGTACATTTTTTATTTTAATTCTGTGAGGTGTAAGGACCCCTGCTTAGGTAACACACAGGCATTCATTGCCCAAGGCCTATTTTAAAGAAAATTTAATATAACATACTCTGCTTTATTTAAAAAAGCAGAAAATGTACATTCTAATTGTTTCAGCTCAAATATCATTTGCATAAGCTAATTTTAAAATGAGCTGTTAACTCAGCTTTGTGTTGGAGAATCTGAAAACCTAAAGATATAAATTGTAAGAGTTAATTAAGAAGTTTAGAAAATTTTCACCTAAGTCTACAAAACATTCTTTTTCTTAGTCACTGATGAAACAAACACTTCCACTGGGCAAGATATTTAGGGCAACATGGTAAATAAGCACTTGAAAGAAAAATAACCAATGACTTAGAATTGTTGTAATTTCCTTTTATGCCTATAATTATTCCTAATATTTAATAATCAATCATTCCTTTTATTACATTGTGAGATCAGCCAACAATCAATGTGTTCATATGAGAAACAAATAAAGTTAAATGATGATTCAAAAAAATACAACCAACCAGTTGTGTAGTCAGTTGGAAAAGTTGAGTCTGTTCTAATGTTAAATCATTTATACTGTTTAGCTTTTTTTACTGAGCATTTTGAGACGAACTGTATTCTTGTGGGAGAATAATTAATAGTTATGCTATTCTATCTGGATATAAAAAAAAAAATACTCTCCCTTTCTCCTCTGCCCCAAAATCTATTTTTCTATTTTGTCTACTGCATTGAAACTTATTTATATTTTTATTATTATTTTTGATTGGGGTTATATGTGTTAGATACATAGATGCTTATGCTCATAGAAATGTTTTCATTGAGTTTGTAATTCCAAACTAAAGGAGAGTGTAAATACAAAAATAACAGCTATTACACCTTTGTCACAGCCCATTCATATAATATTTAATTAAAAGAAATCCAGCCAGGGAACTTAGTAACATATCCAAATGTGAAATACGCACCTATGACTTGTACCTATACTAAATGATTGAAGGAAGCTTATAATTTAAATGGCATAAGGGCAATAAACCAAAGACCTATTATATCATTTGAAATGACCTGTTACTATATGTTGCTTCGTCCTACTAAGCAAAGATTAATGGTATATTTCTCTGTTTTTCAGAACTTAGCATGGTGGTTGGCACATCGTAGGCTCTTCATAAATATTTATGAAAATAAGTGCTTGATGTAGGACAAAATACAAAGAACAATGTAATGTAATTTCAACCTTTATATAACAAAGACTAGTGACATTAGGACTTCTGAAGATAAAAAGGAAAGTATGATTCAGTTTAGAAGTACTACTTTGTGATGCGGTCTGGCAATCCTCTGAGGATTTTTCATTTTTTAAAAAAATATAGAATACTTTTAAATTAAAAATTCTGAATTGAATATCTGTAGCCAGTATCTAAAGATTTGAAAATAAAGATTGGTAATAAACTATGACATAGATTATGATGACCCAGTACTTGATATTATAGTAGGTACTCAATAAATTTGGTCAAATAAATTAAATTTGGTTGAGTGAGTTAATGACATATATGAGCCTTTTATTGTCACTAAGCTGCCGCTCCTAAATTTATTGAGTGTATTCCCTAAATAATCACTTATTTCATATTTATAATCAATACATATCTTAAAACTTATTTTGCCACTGGAAGTAAGCAGATTATCCACCCTCAAATATGCCACCTTTGTCATGGGAATTATTATGACCCAGCAGACTCAGGAAAAACTTTTATCTCTCCATTAATTCCCTAAATACTTTAGATAGGGGGCCTGTAACAAAAAAAAAAAAAACAAAAAAAAAACAAAAAAGAGCTATTATCAGATATACTCCACCCCCCTTTTTTTTTTATCTGAAAGATTTATCTGTATGGTAGGGTAACGATCTGATTACTAGACATCTGCTTTTCTCATCTTCCTGTGAATCATCACCTCTTCTCCATTGAAGTCATAATCCCCATTCCTTTCTTTTGCTTAGAGTAACACATAATCCTCAACTGCATGACTGCTATTGAGTCTTATATTTTTATGGGGCTCCCGTATGTACAAATCACATTTTTTTTCTCCAGTTAATCAATCTTTTGTCAATTTTATTATTTGACCAGCAAAAAAACCTAGACGTGAAGAAGAAAATTTTATGCCCCTGTATCCCAAAATTTATGTTGCTAAATAAAAATAGCCCCTCTGACAGAAAGTGGTGGTTTCACTTAGTGGGTTGGCAACTTCTACATTTGAGTGAAGTTGTGAAAGGTAGCAGAATATGCCACACCAAAAAGTGCTTCTTTGGTATAAACCGTATTTTAAACTCATTATATTGAGAAGCAGTAAATAGGAATGTTCTAAAAAGAGAGAAGTTACTCTTTTGTAAGACACATTTACATTTATAAAAAGGATATCTATTTGTAAATGAAGTCTTTCTCTCTGTATGAGGAAGATACTGATGACTAGGTAACAAAAGAATTTTATTAATGAAGAGATACCAAATTAAATCTATATAAATACTAATTCAAAAAGATATATGCATTCCTATATTCACTGCAGCATTGTTTAGCCAAAATACAGAAGCAATCTAAGTGTTCATTGATAAATGACTGGATAAAGATGTGGTACATGTATACAATGGAATAATACTCAGCCATAGAAAAGAATGAAATCTTACCACTTACAACTATATAGATAGACCAAAAGAATATTATTATGCTAAGGTGAAATAAGTAAGACAGAAAAAGACAAATACCATATGATTTTAATTCTGTGTGAATCTTTAAAACAAAATAAAAAAATAAACAGAACAGAAACAAACTCATAGATACAGAGAACAAACTGATGGTTGCTAGATTAGAGAGGGTTGGGAAACTGGGTGAAAAAGATAAAGAGATTAAAAAGCACAAATTAGTAGTTACAAAATAGTCATGGGGATGTAAATTACAGCATAGGGAATATAGACAATAATATTGTAATAACTATACGTGTGCCAGATGAGTACTAGACCTGCCAGAGAGACCAATTCATAAGTTATATAAATGTATAACCACTATGCATACACCAGAAACTAATATAATATTGAATGTCATCTGTAATTGAAAATACTTTTTAAAAATAAATAAATCTGATATACATTACTCTGTTTATCTTGCTTTTGCTAGGAACTTCTCATAATGACCCCCACTTCTGCCAACACCACCACACACAGACTCACCTTTCTTCTGTCTTTAGCTGCGGATAATATTTAGGGTGGTGGCTCAGGCCACCTCTAAAATTTACTCATTTTCCCTGAGCATCTCCTATTTGTACATGAATTATACATGTTAATAAACTTGTGTTTGGTTTTCTCTTGTCAATGTTTTTTCATTACAGGGGATCTCAGCCAGAAACTCAGAAGGATTGAGGAAAAATTATTTGTCCTACAACTGTATTTATGTAATTAAATTAATTTTAAAGTTGCATACTTATTTTATTATTATATAAGTATACAGATATATGTGTATCTATAATATATATAATTCCATTTAATATCTCTAAATTCAGCATTTTCAGAATACTAACAACTATTTTATTTCTGTGACAAGCAACATAAGTTTTATAAAAACATGTATTAAGGTTTCACTTATTCATCATTGTTCCTCTCTGCGATTCCTGGCAGTAACCCAGGCATATGTATATTTGTTTGAGATGCATGTATAGTATATTTCATGTAATATACACTTTGTCATATTACCCTAGAATTACGAAATTACCAAACCAAGGGTAAGAAAAGATCTTGTTTATCTGAGTATATGAGTAAAAGGTATCATATACAACTCTTTATATAATGTGTTTTATACAAATGCAATTACAGTTTGTATAAATGTTGATAGTACCTCATATGAATAGTCTTGTAGTATTCCTTAGTTATCTTTAGTGTTAACCTCAGTGTTTCTGGTTATCATAGTTCCTTCAGTCTCCTCCAGAATTATAATTGATAGTTTTGATAAATGATGAAAGCAAAATAAGGAAGAGGCAAATGACCTAAACACATGTTAGCACTAAAATATCCCATGCCATGATTTTTTAGATATATTTTTTCAACTATAGCTAAAATGAAGAATTCTGATTAATTATGATTTTAGGGATGTCTTTTCATTTCAATGTGTGCATAACTGATTTTCTATTTACACAAAAATTACTAAGCATTTGCTAATATTTGAAAAGCAGTTTTTAAAATAATTAAGTTTATTGGATGGGAAACCACCTAGGAAGACCAGGTGCCGTAGGCATAAAAATTAAAAAAATAAAGGACTATAAGCTGACAAGGTCCTTGCAAACTGTGAGGTCAACCAAGTATTGCCTTGCCAAATAAATAAATAAATAAATAAATAAATAAATAAATAAATAAAATTAAGTTTAGGAGTCTGAGGAATTATTATATAATTGCAACCACTTACACTTGTCTCAAGTCCTGATGCTAGAGAAATGTCCTTAGAATCTAGTTTAATACAGAAGGAATATGCATAGTGATCCTTGCATCAAATGTTTAGCTGCAATCTACTGCTAACAGTTGAGTTGATATAAAAAGGACAATATAGCTACAATGTGATTAATTTCATCAACATAAAAATTTACAAGTGTCTAGTCACACACACACATGCAAGTTGACAATAGAGAACTGAAAGTTCCTATGACTAGCTCAACTTATAACATAAACAGTGAGATATCTAGGAATTACCTAGATTTATAGTGTCATTATTTAACAAAATAACTACTTAGTTGGCTAGCTCCCTAGATCAATGACCCATAAATTAATAAATATATCATGGCTTTAAAACTATGCCATAGCCAACCTATCAAAATCAATTAGCTTCAGAAGCAAGAATTCTTGTAGAATCATATTTATATTCCTTCCTTTGTTATTTTTTGATTACTGCCAGAATTGCGGATTCACAGCTCACCACAGCAAACTATCTAAACAATCTTGTCTGGTGCTCCATAAAATGAATCAACAAAGATTATAGGACATGGAAGTAATCTGTATTCCAATATTTTATTGTTACATCTAATTAAAATATAGACACATACATGCATCCATACTTGAATTACTATACAAGTAAGCATGCCTCTTTCTGACAAAGTATGTGAATTTTAAATTCGTTTCTCTAAGAGAAGTAAATTATTTTAGTACGTTGTCGACACTGTCTTTATTAACAATACTGTCTTTTTTAGCACCATTCAATTAGTCTTCTCATCCTAGAAACCATAAAAGAGAAAATCTAGTTCCATGAATCTACTTATCTCCTCAGTCCCAACTGAATACCAGAGTAAAACTATTCTAATCAAAAAAATATATTTTGCAGAGATGAGTATACTGTATGAATTTTAAAAATAAAGCAAACTTTGGAGGGTTGAAATCAGGAGAGAGAAATGACTTAATTTGTGTTTTGCAATGTTTCTTCTTAGTGCTCAGGAGAATTGATTTTAAGAAGGTAAGAATAGAGGCAGGGAAACCAGATAGAAGCTACTATAAAAGTTTAGGTGAAAAATAATGATGACTTAGAAAAGAATATACTTATTAAAATGATGTTTAAGAGGAAGACAAGAAATCCTGAGTTGGAAAAGGAAGATATGAAGGAGAGGCATTGTTCACTTTATCCCAAGAGAATTTGGTCATGTCAGTCTCACCTCTGGGTCAATCCTGAGTTGAACCCAGGTTCTTACCTTTTCACACCAAGCAGAATAGTGCTGGCTTCTGGTTCACTAGTGTTGGCCTTACAGGAGGGGAAATCCTTTAGCCTCTAGATTTCAGGATAATGTGGGAAGACTATTGGAGATAGCTTGATTTATAACTTTTAACTAGGATGCATAAAAATGCAGCTTCCATTTGTATTTCTATTCTAGGGCCCCCAAACATTAAAGACAATGTGGGAGAAAGAAGTAAAGAAAAATTAAAATTCAAAATGATTTCTAGATTTCTAAATAGATTTAGTGTGATTCCTTTTATTAACTTCATACAAATCAATCTAAATACAATAAATTTCCAATCAAAATGCAATCATAAATTTGGGTAGAAATTTGACTATCTGTTTTAAACTTTTTAAAGCCAATTTTGAAAAAGAGTTAAAAAAGGAACTCATTCCTGCAGGTATTAAACAATAGTCTGAATTCATTGTGGCATACTGGAATAGAGATAGGCTAATGAACTAGTGAAAGAGAATAAAGAGGCTATGAGTACACTTGTCATACAGAAGTAACATCACAAAGCACTGGAGAGAGCCTGAATTATTTGATAATGAGTATTTTAAAAAATGACTCAGTACCACTAAATGATGTTGTTTTTCTAATTTATAACATGTAAAAACTTCAGGTTAATTTACTTGAATTCGAAGTGTGAGTCTAAATGTAAAAGGTAAAATATTTTTGATTGGGTGAAGAATGACTTTTGCACCTAAAAATCACAAAAGGGAAAAAATGAAATGTTCTGAGTATATCTCAGTGGAAGAGTTCTGCCCAAAGTTATCTAGATGGTGACAGAAAAGAAAACATTTACACAATTGTAAATGGACTAAGATAAGGAGACAGAATCACTGGAAGACTAGATGGGGACAATTTAGTATATGCATATAATGAAGTACAATGCAGCATGGAACACTCAAATAACAGAATAGGATATACAGTCATGTGCCACTTAACTACTGGGGATACATTCTGAGAAATGTACTATTAGGTAATTTTGTGGTTGTGCAAACATCAGAGTGTACTTATACAAACCTAGATGTGTACTACACACACCTAGTACATATCTAGGCTATATAGTATAACACTATGCTATATGTGGTTTGTTATTGACAAAAATGTCATTATGCTTCGAATGACTATAGTTAGAATCACTGAATAAACATTATAAGAACATGAATAGAGCTCAATAATATTATTGAGTGAAAAAATAAACAACTAAAAGAATAGAACAATACCATTTATGTATGTATGTGTGTGTGTGAAAAAACAAAATATTTTGGTTTTTTTTTAAGGATACAAGTATATTTAAGTAAACTTTGAAATTATGACTAGAAAAGTATACCTTAAATACACTAGAGTGGGGAAGGAGAATGAGCTCGAGAAAGAAGGATATTAGTTTTTTTCACTGTAGTAACAAATTACCATAAACTAAGGCTTACAGTATGAATTTTATCTTATAGTTCTATAACTCAGAAATCTCATATGGTTCTCACTGTGCTAAAATCAACAAGTCAGTAGGGCTGTATTTCTTTCTAATGGAGAATTCTAGCTTGTAGAGGCCTCCTTCCTCCATCTTCAAAGCCAACAAGTTGTTGCATCTCTTCCTGCCTTTCTTCTGTCTCTCTTTGATTCTCCCCTTTTCCTCCTACTTCCATTTTTATCGATCCTTGTGATTGAATTAGACACATCTGGATAATATAGGATACTCTTTCTACAGCAAGGTCTTTAACTTAATCACAACTGTAAAGTCCCCTTTGCCATGTAAAGTACCATATTCACAGGTTCTAGAGATTAGAATGTGGATATCTTTGTGGGACTATTATGTTGCCTACCATAAGGAAAGATAAAAATAAATAAAATAAAAATTGAACAAGTTGAGAAGAGTGATGATATGAGAAAAGAAATTGACTAAATTCTATGTGTCTGAAGTCCTAAAACAGAAGAAATAGGAAGAAGGGGTGTATGGGCTTGGGCTGTTGTCAGATATGTCAAATGATGCTGAGAAGTCAATTAAGATAATGATAGAAGAAACACTAGATTTGGCAAAATGGAAATACTTGGAAAACTTAATAAAAGCAGTCAATATAGTGGTAGCAAAAATGTAGGATTAAAGTGAATTGAGGAGAGAACGTGAGGTGAAGAAATAGTGAGGGAGCACATAGTCACTTTTATAATATGTATTTGTATCATGTATTTTATAATATGTATTTGTATCATGAAAAAAACTCTTAAAACAGTAAAAATAAAATGTCACAAAATAGAGAACATGTGAAAGTAAATGATTCTTTCTACATGGAATATCATGCAAATGCAATTGCTATAAAACATTTTCAAAGAGTATGATGTTTTTGAAATTTTAGTTGAAAAATAAAAAAAGGAAAAATTATAATAAAATACATTGCACTAGAAGAAATATATACATAGATAAAAATAAATACATGGAAATAGTCATTGTAGTTGTCTTTTGCAGGTTGACATATAATTTTTTTCTTTAAAATTGTCCTGTTTTTCCTATATTCTATTATAAACATGAATTACTTTTTTTAATTCCCAGAAATAATGTAAATATTTAAACATAGTAAGATTCTTCAATTTTTTTTTGTTTGAAGAAGAAAGAAAATATAAAATATTTTATTTCAAAATGTGTATGTGTTCATAGTAAAGAAACCATAAAACTTGATTGGAAATGGAACTGGGATCCATAACTAGGATCACAGCATTAACCATGGTGAAGTTTCTTAAAACTTCTGGGCCACAGTTTCCTCATTTGTAAATAACTAGATAGCAGGTGTGATCTCAAATGCTCCTTCTAGCTTAAACCTTTTATGAAAATATCCAGATTCAAATTACATTTTTACTTTCATATAGTTGTCTTTACTTACATAAAAATCTATATTTTACTTAAATAAAAAATTATTAGAAACAGACACTTTTTTCTACTACCCTGATAGGGTTTTTTCAAAGCTTAGATGAATTAGCTGAAACCTCACAGAACATTATCACCAAATACGGTCAACAGGCATGAACAGACAAATGATTTGAAGGAGTTTCAGAAACTCACCTAACTCTGCTACTGAAATACGTGTGTGTGTGTGTGTGTGTGTGTGTGTGTGTGTGTGTGTATCTCAATATATCCATTTGCCTGGTTGGTTTCCTTTCTTTATAGATTGTTTACTTTGATGAAAAGGAAGGCCAATTTAGAGGCTCAAGAAAACTTTGGAGAATCAACTATTCCAGTTCGTTTTTTGGCAGAGAGCACCCTCTGGAAATGCACAGAGGAACTGCTCTCCAGGTAATCCAGTTGAATAGAGCTCACATTTATTCCTCCTGGTTTTCTTAGGAACACTCTTCTACTTTCCAATGATAGCATTCCTGTCAAGATGATTGGAGTTTATCTATGAGATGGGGACAAATCAACCTTACTGAAGAATATCAATACTTAATTTCCAATCCTTTATTATATTTCCTTAGACATATCAGCCCTGAAGATATAGGAATGGCAGCCTGTAGGCATGGGATTATAAAAAGGACTATCATAATGTCTGGCTAAAGAAGTAAACTACATGTGACTTCCCCAGCTGTCAGGAGAAAAAAAAAAAAAAAACTCTACCAGAAAAATAGCATTTGCTCTCTCTCTGCCCTCACTAACAGCCAACTGTTTTTCAGTTATTCTCACCTGCTGGCCACGTTATCTCAGGATTAACTCTCACCAGCAGTGAAGCAAATAAATACTGTCAAGATTGGGCAATCACACTGCTTCAGGACCTTTTTTTTTTTTTTTTTTTTTTTTTTTTTTGCTGCCGGGGCTATGAACTCCTGCCCATCTTGCCCTGGATCTTTCACTTCCTATGACTCTCCAGGCTGCAGGCAGTTTCTCTGAACTTTGCACTGCCCCTATTACTCTGCCTCTGATAACAATGTGCTCATGGTTTCTGCTTTCCAAGCTTCTGGGTCATTACCTCCTCCAGATCAGTTCAGCTGATCCTAATAACATTGAGAATAAAGGTGCGTGGCTAATTGTGTGTGTGTGTGTGTGTGTGTGTGTGTGTGTGTGTGTGTGTGTGTGTGTGTGTGTGTGTTTCTTTTTTGGGAATATTTCCTATACCAAATTTAACATTTGATAAAAGTCTAGTGATATTAATGTATATTTTACTTTCTTCTCTATATCCAAGTATGCCTTTTTCTATCACGAATCAGTTATAGTAATCAGTGATAGATTTCTAATATGCACAGATTTAATCTTAAAAAATTTTTTTATAAAACACAACCTAGGCATTAACTTCAAGTTAATCTTCAAGCACAATAAATTAAACTTGACAACTGTGCTGTATTCTCAAATCTTCTCCCTCAAGATTTTGCTATATTTAATCCAGTTTTAGAAATGTGTTTAATAATTCAAATGTCTAAAACATATGTGAATCTTAAATTCCTTGAAGAAAGTCCATGGAATTTCACTCAATATTAGTGTTTTAAAATATGGTGTAGTGGTAAAGATTTCAGACTTTGTTGCATATTCTATGGGTTTAAATCCTAATTCTGCCATGACTTTGGACAAGTCATTTAATTTTGCTGTACCTCAGTTTATTTCTTTGTAAAAGGAATAACAATTGTGCCTATGTCATAAGTTGGTTATGAAAATTAAATGTTGATATATATGAAGTGCTTAAAAATAGTATATTTTTACTAAGTAAGCTTTTACTATTCCTGTTGTCATTACTCATCTGTACTTTTTCCTAAAAGTATCAATGATAGTTTTAATTTCATCAATATAAAGTAATTTTTAGGCAAAACTTACTGGACATTTGAATGCAAAGCTCTGCTTTAGAAATCATAATATTAGAAAATTCATGAATATGGACATTTCAAAAAATAGAAAATAAATAACCTAACCATTGGTCTTAGACATGGCACACAATAATAGCGAGGCTAAGGCTGAAGAACAAAGGAAGAGACTTTAGAACTTATTTAGAATTAATCCAATGATTCCTTTAGTCACTGAGGTTAGTAATAGTGAAATAGGAAAGATAATTAAAATAAAGATGATAAAGAAATACAAATGGTCTAAGAGAAAACACAATTCCAAGAATTGTAGTTTCCTAAAAGTTTGACGTATCCAAGTCTAACCCAATTCTATAACTTTCACAGATAAGAACTCAAAAGCACATAGGCCAGAGGACCTATCCAGGATTGTATGGTTTGAAAGGAATGGAGTCAGAATTAGAAGCCAGACCACCTTGTTCTATATCCAAAGATCCCCTGTGCCACATCACGATGATTTAACATGTTTGAAATCTTAATTTGAAACCATCAAAGCTGAATGTTGAAAAGCTTCATCTCATATGCATATTACTGATAAGACTTCCCAAAGAGTGCAATACCTATTTAATTCTGAGTCTTAATTGGCCTTGAAAGTCTTTATCAGTAACAAATTTTATTGACCTTCTTGCTGATGGCCTTATTCTTTATTTTATGACAGATACCTTTTCTCTAATTAGGTCTCCTTTCAGAATATAGAGAGTATGCCCTACACCTTGAGAAAGTAAATCCCCTTTTCCTAAGGGTCCCATGCTCTTAACATCTAAAGGAATTGAGGCAAAGAAGTTGAACATAATAATCCAGTCCTCCCACTCCAGCTGAGCTTTCATTTCATACTTTACTACAGTTTCTCTAATTCCTAGTTTATCTTGGGTTGCAGAGTATGCCAACATAGCATGTTTAAAATCCCTGCTGATTCGTTGAGATGCTACACAGTACATGACAAAGTTTGGCAAGCATGAACTTTTTTCTTTTTTTACATCTAAATAAAATGTAGCCCGTGTTACCATAAGTTTTACTGTTTTTGAGGCCACTAAATCTTCTTGCTACTCCCAGAAGTGCCCCCTAATCCAATATCTATCATCCTAATTGGGATATGACCAAACAGCTAGATTTACAAAGAGGCATTAACCAGATGCTAAATCATACACACACACACACACACACACACACACACACACACACACACACACACACACACACAGAGCATCCTGCAGCAACAAGACTTACAAATGAGTGCTTGAAGACTCATTTCTCACATTGACCCCCAGGGTCAATGATGTCAGCGAAACTATTTCTGAAAAGAGCTCTAGAATAGGAGTGAACAATCAGGAATAACAATAATGAGTAGCTCTTGAAGGTCACAGCTGTTGAGCAGCTAATTGTAACTTGGAAAGCTGAGTCCCAAGTTATTAATGATCTTGCTGATAAACTTTTTTCCCACTTCAAGTCAGACAAGCTTTTATTCTAACTTCAAAGATAAACAAGAGTTGCTGTGGCTATAAATGCAAGGCTTTTCCTGTCTAGATACAGCCATGCATATCGGACTGCCTGGCTTCCTTAAACACTCAGTATAAACTGGTGACCTTTATAGAAGTTGATGTATACCTTCTAATTCCCATAGCTCTTCTAAGAGACGAGATCATCAACTTTGCCAAATATTTTGTTTTAGCTTGTTAACTACTCAGTATTATAAGAGAGACTGGATGAAATCAAAGTAATATACTCAGAGAGCCAAAATGAGCCTTTCCTTATTTTATATGCAAGTGGTAAAAAATGAAAACATATCACCTTCATTTGAAATACAGACACTATATTACTTATTTAAAGTTGCATTATGGGAGGTGAAAATAACATTTTCACATTCTAACAAAAACTATACTGGGGGACAAAAAGGACTGTCTGCTTTTCTGAAAAATTACCGAGGCCGAAGTAATACAGACATGAGGAAAAACAAGGCATGCTCTTAGAACATCAGAGAGCACAACACACATGGGAATTCTATTCCAACAACCATCCCAAATCCCTCAATGATAATTTAAATTAGGGTTGCTCTCCTCTCGACTTCATTTTATATCCTATCTTTTGGTTTATAATTTCTTCCCAAGTAGAAGTGAAATCTTCAGATTTCTATTATTTATCTAAACATGGTCATTTATTTACACGCAGTAGGATCATAGCAAATGCCTGATGAATGAAGGAAATGAAATGCTTTAATTAGGATGTCTTTCCAACTAGAGGGCTGTTCATTGCTCTCACCACAGCAAGTCACTAAGGTTCTTGAATGAACCCCTGAGGCTGCCAAAGAATGATGCAAGATACTTACCTTTCCTCCCCTCCACAAGCCCAAGAGAATTAATAAGCAGTTTCCACAAAGCCCAGAGGCAAACAACTGAAACTGCATTCTTAATATAATGCAAGTTAGACTAGAAGCAAATTTGTCTCATGTAGGGTAAAGTTGGGAGGAAAGCATCTGATTATTTCACTGAGATTCAGGTCTGTGAAAGAGCAAGTATACAAACATGCACACTCATTTTATTTTCTTTGATTTCCTTGATAGGCTTGTCAGTGATGTGCCATACAAGCATGCTAATGTTTCACCAGCTTTCAAAGGTGGTGATCTACAGATCAGAAATACTCCACTATTTGCATTGTAATTAATATACCATTTAGAAAATGTATTGAAAAATATAATGAACCACAGATAATATTAAGAATTCTGACAAATATATTATAAATAAAACATAGTTTCTTAAGAATTTTATAATCAAGGGGGGGAAAGCACATATGCGCATAACTGTGATAGAATGATAGGTTCCTAATACACTTAAGCACTAAGTACAGATATCTGCTCTTATACTAATTCCTAGAAACTGCCAATAATATAAAGATGAATAAATTTTCATTACTTTTATTTCTCTATATGCCTACAAAAATGAAGAAATTTCTATCAAGCCCAAGCTATTAATCACCTATCAAATCTCTTGATATTTTCAAAAATATTGTGGTACCACAGCAGGCTGGTATTATTATTTTTTTTAGCAGTATCAGATCGCCTAAGCAGGATACAGGAAGACTTGAATAATGAATAAATGAATAAATGAACTTTACCCTCTTCAAACTGGATAACATCATTAGCGTAAAATTCCAAAAGGCAAAAT
This sequence comes from Macroglossus sobrinus, assembly GCA_004027375.1. Lineage (NCBI taxonomy): Eukaryota > Metazoa > Chordata > Mammalia > Chiroptera > Pteropodidae > Macroglossus > Macroglossus sobrinus. The sequence continues at coordinate 1,002,316 of PVKZ01000290.1, forward strand.
CTATCTCCCGACAATCTATGTTCACCAGCCCAAACACTGAGCCATGAAATTTTCTAGCCATGGAAAAAAAAATAGTAAAAAGCAATGCTGTATTAAAATGAAACAATTTATATAACCATATACTCTGGGAAGATTTTTTGGGGAAGGTGTGGTGGGGAGGGGAGCAAACCCAGTTACACTATATGGTGAGATTTTTAGTTGTCAGTCTTGAAATATATTTGGAACAAGTGACCAACTAAAACAGTCAGAAATGCTGTTCAGATTTTATTCACTTACTTTCTATATCTACATAAATCCTTCTAGGACAAATCACACATTTATGTGATTTTCTCTCTGCAGGTGATATCCAGATCTGTTGTTAAAGATCAAATTTACTTTAATTCCCATTATTCTCAAAATCTCTACAGAACTGGCTCATGAACACCTGAAAATATATCATAATAGAAACTAAAATCATTACCTTCTTCAGAAACCAGTTTTCCTTGCCAACTATTTAATTCAATATACAGATAAGAAATATAAGCATAAGCATGAGCTCACAGCTATAACTATTTTTAAAACCATGTATAATAATTTCAAATCCTTTTATTTAATATACTCCATTTGAAAGAAATTAATAAAAGTGCTTTTAGTTTTTCAACTTTAAATTCTGTGGTCACGATGTCTCAAATATGTTGCCCCAAGTATAAATTAAAACTGTAATTTTGCACATTTCAAAGTAGTTAATGCATACGTTTATATTCAACTTGTATGTAGATCTACTTTTAATGGAAAAATGCACTTGTCTTCAGGGTAGTAGCCATATGAATATACTTAAGGAAGTAAAAAGCTCTATATTTTTCCATAAATGTCAAAGAACTTTAGATTTGGCAAGGGCTTTACAAATAACAGCCAATCCACTAATGTTATAGATGGAATATTATATAATTTACCTCAATTTACATAGTTTTACAAGTAGCAGATGGTGGATTAATAATAACGTGATATACATTATCACCCAAATCAGGACACTTTTGAGAATGAAAGAGGATACTATTAAGAATTACTGCAGGACAACAGGTGTAAACTAGTTCTCTCTGGGGAAACCGAGACATATGCTTAGCCTAACTATAACACATGCGATGTGTATTTGCTGCTTTAACTGAGAATATTCAATCTGCTATAGAGATAAACAAATGGGATAAATAAACTTCTGTGTTAAACATATATAATGTATATACAAGTAAGTTGAGAGACATAGGCAGAATTCATAAAGATGTGTTAAGAATAAAGAGTAAGTTAGCACTCCACAGATATATTATAGAGTTAATGAAACATAGTTCTGTTGAATATCAATAACAACAATGGAACAAATAACAGTGTTACTTAGAAAGGGATGCAAAGACTATGACTCTTAAATATTCATAAAGCCTCTAGATTGACAGTTATTAATTCCTAAATCTTCCTCCCTTAGTGACATTCATTATGGCTCTTTTCTAACCCCTTGTCTTCTCTACTTTAGAAACACAGACATAAGCTATAGCAGCTCAATATGTTAACCAATGAACTGCATCTGTGGTCAAGTGTCCAACAAAGTAAACCTGTGTTACCTCCAGGTACCTTCTAACTATTGATCTTCACAACAATATATATATATATATATATATATATATATATATATATATGCACTATTTAAATATATATATATATTTAAATATATATATATATATATATATATTTAAATAGTGCATATATCCACACAACAGAACATATATCTAAAATCCAATTAATTAATTTATTCATTCAACGAACATGAGTACCTTGCACACAACATGCTTAATTCTGAATTCTTGGGATTTAAAGATGAAAGACACAGTGGCCTTTGTTCTTAAACAGAGCCTAAGGAGGAAAACAGATCAGTAAACAGACAATGTATAATTGTTGTCATATCCCGGACTCCAGGGAACAAGGAGGGCTTCCAAGAAGAAGTGATATTAGAGAATACAGAATAGGATACAAAAGAACAGAACAAAAGAGAAAAATAAACTAACATTTATTGCTTACTGCATGCTATAACAATTTCTGAGTAACTGATGTGCGTTAACTCATTTAATACTCACAATGACCCTATGAGTTATTATTGCTATTATTCCTATTTGAAAAATAAGAGAAAGGAGGCATAGAGAAGTCATACATATAGCCAATAGAGGAGTCAGGATTGAATGCTAGGCATTGTGGCCCAAGACACCATCTTCTTAACCACTAAATTGCACTACCACTACCACCATACCCCAAATAGCAAGAACTAAAATACGTCAGGGAACTAGAAACACAAAGAAAGGGAGAAGAGCATAGAAATGAGAGAATCCAAACTAAGACAACTGCTAAAGTTCAACAGTTAGAACATGGCATAAGTACAAAAAATTATAAGAGGTGAATCCACTAAGTTTGGCAAGGCCCAGCAAATGAGATTACCAAAGTTCTCAACTAAACACCTTTGTCACACGGCCACATAATGTAAAGTCTGAATCATGATCTTATCTGGGAATAGAAGTGAATACATTATGAAGCATGAAAAACAAAATCTAAAAACAAGCCTTGAAATTGTTAATTAATAGTTTTCTTTGAATTTATAGAAAGATATTACAAAAAATTTATATTCTCTGACTACAACACAGTACAAATAAAGATTTTAACACAATTTACATCTAATCTAGAGTTCTATCCATTTATTATCTAAGCATTTCTACTGTTTAAATATCACACATGTAATTATGAAAGTTTATGGGTATATACTATGTATATGTAAGTCAACTAAAAATGATATCAATGCAAAAATAGATCTCGAGCTATTCAAATATACTATGTTGTCATAGATGTTTATTTTAAGATGGTAAACAGTTTTGTACAACAGAAAAAAATAAAATATAAGTAAAAAATAAAACCAACAATATAAATATCTTTATAGGCCATTCAAAAAATTTTGCTAGATTATCTTCTAATTACAAATAATCTCATTATTTTTCTATGACTATAAATAATCACATTATTTAATATAGATGAAACCAAATTTAGAAATAGTAGATGAATAAAGGGCACAATTTTCCTTTCAAAAGTAAAACAGGGAACAAATTACTTATACAAGACCAACATTTTCAAATAAAATTGAAAAGTTAATCTGTTTTTGAAATCCTAAGATTTTTAAGGAATAAATGTCTTAATATGTTTACTTTTTAAGATAGAAATGAAGGTGGATATACTTTTGTTTAAAAACTGTGTTGCAAATTATGTTAATTTATGTTTTCATATTTCAAGGCTAGTTTTAAAAACATATTAGTGACAAATATTGTTGCCATAATTCTAAAATTTTTAAATGATTTTAGTATTTAAACAAGTCTTCACTTTTTTTTGCTATAGCCTATATATAGATATTTAGATCCATCTAGTTAAAGCTTATTACAATATGTAATATTTAGCTTAATTGTTAATTTCCAAGTCTAATCCAAAAATATCTCAGTGTTTTTTACCAATCTCAAAAAGTATTATAACATCTAGAAATAAAAAAATTTAAATGCTTTATGTACTTTTAAAACGTGTTCACTAAAGCACTACATTAGCCTGCTTTACCATTAACCAGTGATCAAAAAGAAACAGGGAACTGAAATACCAAAAATAAAAAAAATCACTAAACTTAGTCATTTTTTCTCAATCCCATTATATACACTCATAAACCTAATTCTCTATTATATGCTCTATTTACATATAGGGCATTTGAGATATATTGCTGCCTCACTAATTCATCAGTGACAATCAAAAGCATTTTCATTTTCTAATGCATTTAGCTCATGCTCTGTCATCATCTTATTATATATGTATAATATAAACTTTCTGTGGATTAGCATTAGCAGAGGCTGCTAGAGGGGCAAAACGTAAGAAAAGTTTGTGACATCTCTTCAATTGATCAATTGCACCAACCTATGATTTGATCACCTTCAGTGGCTTAGAATTTTGCCTTCTCTAAATGTAACTGTATCCCCGGGATCTCTCTTTGCCCATTCCTTTCTTTGCTTTGGCAATTTCACAAACCCCAATGGCTCTACTTATTACCTTTATGTTAGATAGCAATAATTTTTCTCTTGATATTTAGATTCATATGTCAGAGTTTGCTTTAGAGTTTGACAGCTCTAACTCAATATTTCCTATACCAAACTTACCATTTTTTCCCCTAAAATCCAAAGCTTCCTTTTGAATCCTAATTCTGTAAATGGTGCTACCCAGTCACCTAGGCATCTTTGATTCTTCCCTCATTCTCACCTCCTACATCCAATTAGTAGCCAAGCACTGCAGATTCAATCTCTGTGCATTTCTCACATCATCCCTCTTCCTTCCATCTCCATTGCTATCTCTTCAGTTCAGGTACTCATTACCTTCTGCCCTATGGTAACAATCTAATGATCTCCCCACTTCCAAGTCCCTCTCTACCCTAAAATTTTCCACATGTTTCTGACAGGCTTTCAGTTGCAACTTTGATCAAGAGCTTCCAAAGAATCTCACTGCAGACAAAATTATGTACAGTCTCATCCTGACATGTAAGACTCCCTACTTGATGGCCCCAATCTACATCTCAAACTTCCTGCCTCACTACTTCTTTCCTCATATTCTTATTGTTGGTTAAACTTCACTATTCACACAGTCTGATGAATGTGACTTAATTTTCTTTAACTATAACTCTGTTCACATAATTTAATTAACTTTAACACCCTCTCTCCCATAGCACCTCCTATCTATGCTTGCAAATGATCCAAGGGATCTTTTAAGAGTTAGTTAAAATATTACATATTCTAAGCTTTACCATCTTTCCTTCTTTCCTATCCCCAGCCCACACCAGGAATATCATTTCCTCCTCCTTCAAAATACAGCACTTGAATTATACCACATTTCACCAAATCATAGAGTCAAATGCATACTGGTTTCTCTATTCTTTTTGTTACTAGCAAGAGACTATAATTCTTTAAGGAAGAAAACAGCCTTCTAGAGGGTTCTATATCAGCAAAACAAATATGTGAATTAAATTATTTTCTCTCCTAAATATTTATATTTGATGTTCAGTTACCCAAGCCATGAATTCATGAATGTGACCAAAATATAAAGCCAGTATTTTAGAACATAACTTTACCTCTTCCACAAACTAAACACAATATTAACAAGTAACTAAATAAATACATTGAAAATCCTTCTTTAATTTTCCATTATATATCTCTGGTATAATTACTATAAAGCAGAAAGAAAGGAAGGAAGGAAGGAAGGAAGGAAGGAAGGAAGGAAGGAAGGAAGGAAGGAAGGAAGGAAGGAAGGAAGGAAGGAAGG